>JARHVA010000338.1:2195000-3447500 GCA_037957365.1 Torreya grandis | reverse complement strand
ATTTTCACCTTGAGATACTTCAAACTAGTTTAATTACTTCCACTCTAACATGATTATCTCTTGAATGACACCTATAGGTACACATTAATGGTGCAAGACTATGTATGGAGGAGAAACTAGTTATCACAGTCAATTATTTGAAACTTGGAGAGATTATCTTGATTTTTAATGTTTCAAAGAGTATTATCAATACCTTATAATTCCTATTTCCTCTCCATGGATTCTAGACAAGCTTTTACACATCTAACTATGAGTGAACACTTGTAGGAAACTTGACTTACTGGAGGTTGATTACAACTCCATTAGTCATCTCCTTTAAGGCTAAGATTTTAATTAGAGGGGGTGAAAAAAGACATGAGATACATGAATAATAACATATCACCTTCAAATGGAACCATCAAAAGTAAATAAAACCTCTGTAAATGGTGAAAAGCTGTCTGTCACTCCATATGAGACCAACTTTCAACTTAAGATGCTTGGCCCATAAAATCACTTTAAAACATGAAACAAAAGATGGTAATCATGAGATAAGGATGTACACCTCATTTATAATCAATTTCATGAGTTGGATTGTATGGATAAGATCATATAGGAAGAAAACCTACAGGTTGTGGGAAATAACATGCAAAAATAGATTGTCAACTTATTAAGGATGGTTCATAAAACATAGTAATCCAATACTTGAAATATTACTATGAAAATTAATTAGACCAAATTTAATATATTCCACCTATTTAAACTAACCTATAACCTATTTTACTGGCCATATTAAGAATAAACCCATTGACCAATTTTATATGCCTAGTGGATCGATGGAAGAGCATAATGGTTTTTAACAAATTTAAAAACTTTTAGAGATTATAAATCATGGAGGTGAGTCTATGGGAGTTTAATAGTCCTCCCAAAATCCTTCCAAACATGTCACACTCCTCTAAAGGCCATATAACTTCCAAAACTACCCAAACTTCCACTTTTCTTCTTATTTCAATGTAGTACCTATAAGTTTCAGTTAAGTACTTAAAATTAATAATATTATATGACATGATGGACGTTTTAATAGATCTTGGAACTCTTGGACACCTAGGAAAATCGTAATACCTTCACAAATAGTTCTAATATTCACTTTAAGTGACATAGAATGACTTAGGAAAGAAATTGACTATGACCAAGGTGATGACACACTAAATGACATCAAATAAAACCATTACACACCATATAAGACCTAAATAGACCCATATACAAGTTTTGGATAATAGGGGGTTGACCTATTTTGACTTGTGGTCAAAATAGTCAACATTCTTGGTGATTTCTAGGGGTGGTATGCTTGTTATGCCCAAGACCATTAGCCTTTTACTATCCATTGGGATATGGAGTCATCTATGAATATATATGACACTAAAAATACCTTTTAAAATAGACCAAAACACAAGAAATAATAATAATAAGACACAAAACAAAAAACCACACATTTGTGCTTCATGAGCACTTATGGAACACACACACAAACCAAAATAACTTAAACACAAACTAACCTGAGATAAACACTTCCTCCTAGATCAAAGGGGAAGTTTGAAACCTTTATTGCTTTATGGAATGAATAAGTGAATGAAGCATGTATATTTTTAACCCTTGAAATTTATGCCTCCATCTTCTTCATAGTGTTTTCCAACCTTATTAGCATGATGTTCATTAAAATCAAAGCAGTTACAACTAGATCAACTATGGATATGAAATCTTATTACATCCAAATAGTCTCAACTTTATCATATGAATAATCAACTATAACCTCCAATTATGGTTTAAGAAGAAATATTTTATTAGTTTCCATGGTGTTTTGTATAAGATTAGGTTTCCTCTCAGCTACAAGTTCTTCAAGATCATCAAGTAGCTCAAAATAGTCCACCCAATCTTGGTCATTATCTACCATGGAAAACTCTTTCTCCACCTTCTCATTTACTTGGACCTCAACTTGGAAAATCTCTTCAATCTCTTGAAATAGTTTCATTTGCTGCTGCTAATCATCCTTGTTCTCCTTGTCTTCTACAACCACCACCTATTCAACCTTCTCTTCTTGATGTATGAATTCATCAAACTGGTCTTCTTTATGTTCCAATTCATTTGAAGGTAGTTCAACATTAGGATGAGGTATGGAGTACTCTTCAAGGACTACATATTCTACCTTGGTCTCATAAGACTCTTCTAGGACTACAACTTCTTGAGGAATGACTTGAATTTCACCTTCATTCTTGATAGCACACTCAAATTCATGCTTGAGATGACCATCAATAACCTCATGATCAGGTGTATACTCCTAAAGAGAATAATTTGAATCATTTTTCTGATCAAAATCCTAATTTATGGCATGAAAATTATGCCACAAGTCTTCCTTCTCATAACTATCATGTTTAAGAGTTTATTCATCATAAACAATAGATATCAAGTACCTCTTCCTTCATATTTTCATCAAATTATGTATGGATAGCTGAAATAAGATATTCAATGATTTTGTCATCATTTGAGAATGTATAATTACACTTTTGTTCACCAAGGGGAGTCCCTATGATGATTTATTCTTCATATCTACTTATTACATCTTCTTGATTAGCTATAGCTTGGGCTTGCTCCTCTTCACTTGCTTCCCTCAAAATGGGATATTTTTCAAGAAATGGTGGGGTAGGAGATTGATGGATAGGCTCATGAGATGGATATGGAGTATGAGATATGGTAGAGGGATTGTGAATGGATTTGGGAAAAAAAACTTATCTAGTAAGTTCATGGGGAAGTGATAATTTGGGTTGGTTAAAAGGAAGAACACCAACTTCAATAAAATTTTCACCTTGCCAATAGCCTCCTTAAGGATCTCCAATAGCATCATGTTAATTATTAAACTCTTTGTCCTCCCACATCCTTAGCCTATCTATTGAGTATTAAAGACACTTTTTTTCCAAATCTAGCTATCCTTTGATACCCCATTCAATTTAATATTCAACCACCTCCCATACACTCATATATCTTTGGAAAAAACATCTTAACCATTCCATGAGATGATTAGGAAGCACATCAAACTCATTATCCTATGTTATTTATATTATCTTCATTATCTAGTAGCTCTGGTATGAGTGTTAAGAAGGATTTGACATGAGATGGGGATGATGGAGGAGGAGGAGGATAATGATAGGGATTGAGGCTATCTCTACATTGTTGGATTTGAGTTACTAAGAATTCATATAGTTTCTTGTAATATATCTATGTATAATCAATGGGATCATCTAATTCCTCATGACAAGACTCATAAGAATCTTCTTGAGGTTGATAGGCATCTTGGTATGGATCATATTGGGATTAATATGAAGGCATTTATTGATAGGATTATTTATAACCTTCCTCATAGGGTCATCCAAAAACATGATGTCAATGTGGATAAGGAAATGGATGACCATGGGGCTGCCATGGATCATAACACTGGTAGCCATTGTGATAGGACTATTGAGGAGTATAATGTGGTTCATAACAAGGTTGATAGGGAGGTTCATAGTAGGGATATTTATAATTGATATTCATATCAACCTCATAGATCAAAGGAAACACAAGAATTAATCAAAACCTTCAACAAAAGATACTTGGGATACTTAAAAACAAAATATTTATTTGGAGTCACCATTTTTTCTATCTTACTTGCTTCTAAAAGATGATTAGGGGAAAGACACACCAACAATATTTCCACTCTCTTGGAACTTAATCCCACCAGGCATGCTAGAATTAGTGTCACCAAATATTTCACCCTATAGGAGGTTGTTCAAGCCTCCTCTAGATTTTTGTAACATGGGAATACTTTTAGGTATGTGGGTTTACTTATAGTATAAGTAGACCTCTAGGTTTAAGGAATAGATCCTTAAATTTACCTTGAAGTGATTATAACCTACTCTAACTATTTACTTGTGGGAAAAAGGATAGAAGTATGAATGAAATGAAATTAATTTAAGGTGGTGATACACCAAAAGGGATTCCATAAGACCATCATACTTCTTTCACTAAGAAATAAGACCTAAAATACTAGCTTCAAAGTCCTAAAAGGTTCTAACATAAATGTTTCAATATAGAGGTGATATGCATGAGACAACACAAGGTAAATGAACCAAAGGGTATATTACACACTCTAAGTACAATCATGAACTTTGAATTATCCTAACACACTAGCTACACTATATATGACCTATTATAATAAGAACTCTTGCATAAACATGAAAGGATAATGAGAAGCAAGGATAGAAGATTATCACTTAACATCACCATACATCACTTTTCACACTTAGACAAAATATTCATGAACTAAAAACTAGATTTAATTTATTTTTAAAAGGAAAAGTATAACATCAAACTAATAGGGCTTCACCATACATGGAATGAAATTAGTCTACAAGAGCCAAAATGGCTATTACTTATAAAATGTGAGAGAGGAGAGAGGAGAATGAAGTTCAAGAGTAACTAAACCACTTGTTAAGTTGAGAAGAGTTACATATGCAATAAAAAGGAATATGAAATACACCATGCAAGGTATACTTAGAAAAATATCCCTCAAAGGATGAAACTCCTAAAATGTGGCATAAGATTCTTCATTTGCTTACCTAGAAACTACCTTCATCATTTATCCTCCTTGGAATGTTACATAATAGACTAAGGATATATTATATGATTTCAATATGAAGGTGGGGGTTAGAAAAAATCCCCAACATGCATTTATTGTGTCCCTAATCACTGACATTCTTTTAGATATGAGTTATCACTGCCTATAAAAATAATCACCCCTCTTTCACTCACCTCTCACACTTGGGACCAAAGACGCATTCAATTTTCCAATATAATATATATAGGGGAGTGTATGGAACTTTTTAAGATCCATCATGCACTTAAATCCATTATGTATACCTTAAAATCCCTCCCACTTTGAGTTTTCATCTTCTCACTTGGTGATCATTCCTTGTTCACCATGCTAGTTTAGACTGGTTGAGATGAAGGTGTTAGAATAGACACTTGTGAACTTTTATAAAGAAATATATGGAAATGGAAGGTTATTTTAGGTCCAAACCTATCTCCCAAAGTGACTTACATCTCTTTAATCTCCATTTAACCTAAACAATACACAAATCTATCAAGAAAATTCCTTTAGCACCCTATTTGTACAAATAGCATACAACTCAACTTGGTGGGAAGGAGATTTGGGGAGTCCTATACAATATCAACAGTCATTTATTAGTCAAAATATCCCTCTTATATGTACTCCCTTCTTCATTCTTCTCATCAGGTCATTACCAAAGGTTTTGGAGGGTTTGGAGATGTTTTGGATCTTAAGGATTATTCATACAATCCTGATGTTCAATCCTCCAAAAAATTTCACTGAAAACCTTGTTTGGGACCCTCCTCAACATTTACCAACTCCTTAGGCTCCCATGCTATGTGTTCAAAAAAATATGAGCTTCTAAACTTGTCTTGTTGAGTTGTTTCCTACATTTTGTGAAAGCTTGATTTGGTTTGAGCCAAGGTTGAGCTGTATGTGGGGTTTATATACAAAACAAAGGTTGTTTCCCACCTTGTAACTCCCCATAAAGGTGATACAATGTTTATAAACGCTCATATATCCCTAGAAGTGGTATTATATTTATTTTAGCCATTAGGCCTAACCTAAGCCTAGTGGGATTTGATTGTATTTATCCTCTCACCACCACCTTTGAGTTGTGGGTCATGACTATGGGAGATTATTTTATGTTTTTCCATGTTTTTAAAAACTATTCCCACCTTTACTTCAACTCTTAAATCCACCAAACATCTTCCTTTCATCATTATCATACCTTCCTTATAGGCCTTACTACATGGGAGTACCCTCTATCTAAGATAGAATAAAGGGTATCTCCCCTACCTAATCAGGAAATTTAAGGGTGTGGGGAGCTTAACAAGGTCTTATGGACCCTAGATAGACTTTTTGAATGCTGACTATGTGCAAGACTAGTGAGTATGAATGTAGGTTGGATCCTAAAGGTTAGTCTTTTCTTTGTTTCGTTTGTCCAAAAACATAATGAGATATACATCATCATATTTGAGTTATTTTAATTATAATAAAACTCTCAACCTCTACTAACTCTCCACATCTCTCCAAACTACATTCACCTCAGCTTGACTGCAGTCAATTATATGTTGTGTTCTTGTTCAAAAAACATGCCTGTATGTGAGTACTTGTATGTTCTAGGCCCTTTTCATTACCCTAATACCATCTTTAAGTTATTTAATATTATCTCATGGTTTATTTTTCCCACACCATGCTTTAATTTAGGCCTCACACATATCTTATTGGGTATAATCTATATATTTACCCTACAATCAACTTGTAGGTGTTATTTTGTGACCAAGAGGAGACCTGTAGGCTATGATATGGGTGGAAACTTCACTCTTCAAGTCATATAAATGATTTAACAAAACATTAGTTATATTTCAATTCCAAAGGGGTAGCTATATGAAAATTTATACCTTCATGAGGTTTCATATCATTCAAAAACTATTTGGGTTCAACCTACTATAGATAACACTGTCATATTTTAGTGAAGAAATGTCTAAGTTTGAAACCTTCCTACATTGTTATCTCTTTTTAAAACATTATGATTTCTTGAAAGGTGTTACCTATATATGTGGGATACATAATGGAATCACTTGGATATGTCTACACCTCATACCTTTCACTATAGGAGGATCAAAATAAGGGTGGAAGCCCTATTTTGGGAATATTCAAGGGAAATGTCTCTGAAGTCATTATATGAATCTTGTGAGCATGATTCTCAAGGATATTTTCCACTCCATTCTTAATAATTATTTTTATGTCACCCTTAACACTTAAATACCTTAATGAAGTTCCAAAAAAGCTTTAACCTTTATATTCACTATTTTTAGCTCTCTATAGAGACATGTAAGTGTTTATACAATAATAATCAATATTGTGAAAGTATGATGCACTATTGTGTGTCTAATGAAATACTTTCATGACTAATATTAGAGCTCCCATAAATATAGAATAAAATTCTACACATAGTGAGACCTCAAACCAGTCCCAAACACTTCCATTTAAACATGCTCAATTCTCTAAGAGTCACTTATAAGTGCACTTGCAAGTGTGACACAAAAAAATGAAGGTGTATCTCAGATAATGTACATAGTGTATGGGATTATAACCCATCCTTTACCTTTTAAAAGCAACCAAATGGTTGATTTTAACCTTGATATACTTAAAACCAATTCAATTACTTCCACCTAACATGATTATCTCTTGAATGGCACCTACAGGTGCACATAAGCAGTGAAAGACTATGTATGGAGGAGAAATTAGTTATCATAGTCAGTTATTTGACACTTGGGAGAGATTATATTTATTTTTCATATTTCCAATAGTATGATCAAATCCTTATAATGCTTAATTAACTCTTCATCGATGCTAGACAAGCTTTCACACATCTGATTATGAGTGAAAACTTGCAAGAAACTTTATTGTGTTAGAGGTTGACTGCAACTCCATTAGTTATCTCTTTTAAGGATAAACTTAGAATTAGATGGGGTGAAAAAATACATTATAGACATGAATAAAAACATATTATATTCATATGGAACAATAAAAAGGAAATGAAACCTTTTTAAATGGTGAAAACCCATTTGTCACTCCATATGAGATCAACTTGAAACTTAAGATGATTATCCCATAAAATAACTTTAAAACATGAAACCAAAGATTATAATCATGATATAATGATTTCTACCTCTTGTATAATCACTTTCATCACTTGGATTGTATGGACAAACTCATAAAAGAAGAAAACCTATAGGGTGTGGGAAATAACATGAAAAAATAAATAATCAAATTATTAAGGATGGTTCATAAAGCATAGGAATCCAATATTTTAAATCATACTAATAAAATTATTTATACCAATTTTAATATCTACCACCAAGATCATTTGACCTAGAACCTCTTCTACTAGCCATACCAAGAAGAAACATGTTGACCAGTTTTGTATGCCTAGTGGAGCGATGTAAGAGCATAACAATTTTAAATTTTTTTGGGGACTTTAATAGATGATAAATCATGGAGGTTAGTCTATTGTAGTTTAATATTTTTCCAAAAATCCTTCCACATGTGTCACACTCATTTAGAGGCCATACAACTTCCAAAATTGCCCAAACTACCACTTTTATTTTCGTTTCAACATAATACCTACAATTTTTAGGTAGGTAATAATAATTAATGATATAATTTTAAATTATGGACGTTGGAAGAGAGTTCTTAACACTTTAAATCCTAATAAAATCATACAACCTTCACATATAGCTCTAATATGCACTTTAAGTGACATAGAATGACTTACGAAAGAAATTGACTATGACCAAGGTGATAAAACATTAAATGACATAAAATAAGACCATGAAACACCATATAGGACCATATTATACCCATATACAAGTTTTGGACTATAGGTGGTTGACCTATTTTGACTTGTGGTCAAAATAGTCAATAATAACCTAAAGTTGTTGCATGAATTTTAGATTGTGAGGGAGGTTGTTAAGGGTATTATTTATTTTATTATAATGGATTTTGTTTATATATTTAATAATATGGGTAGTTAAGATAATTAAAATATTAATAATTAAAATTAATTACCGTAGGTGAAACAGGTAGTATGCACATAAAATAAACATTTAAGTATAAGTTTACATTTAGATATAGACATTTACTTCCTTATATTTTACGTTATATTTTATGTATATACTTTCAAGATGTTTGAGATGGGTTTCACACTTCTAGGAGTTATCATGAAAATTATAGATTTTGGAGGATTCTACCATATTTTAGACTTAACATATTTTAGGATTTTAGAATATCAAACTTAGCCTATTTCTAGATTTTAGGATACTAGACTCAACCATAATGCAAGTCATAAGAGACTTATGGTGAATAATTCTAGTTTGTACATGATGCTCATATTTTTAAAGTATGTATAAATTTGTTTTGTGATTTTTAGAAAAATGAAGTGTATGTTGTGAATTTTTTAAAATAACCCTCTATAGGTTCAAAATTACCATAGGTCCTCAAGTGGTAGGGCAAGTGGCCACTTGGTGTAGGGTAGGTCCTAAAAGTTAAATTTTTATTCACCCATGTGACCAACTACAATGATATTTAAAAAATAAATTTTGGTGAGTTTCTAGCCATTAAAAAAGTGCCATGTGATCATGGTTTAAAACCACTAGTGGTTTAAGATGGTGTTGAAGAGTTTGAAAGCTTGCAAGTGGTGGATAAGAGGAGTAGGTGGCATTAGGGTGGTCCAAAAAAATATAATATTATGAAGGAATTTAAGGAAGGGATCAAATTTTCCCCAATTGATAAAAGGTTTAATCTATAAGGTAGTAAATGAAAGACTCACAACAAAGAATTAAGCAATGGTGTCCTAGTGTAGTTAGTCTATCTTAACATGAGTGGTATTTATGATAGTGAAGGACATGATAAGGTGTTTATAACAAGATATTATGGAGAAGGTAGAGGGATTAAATTTGTTTGGGCATAAACAATGCAATCCCACCATAGGGCAATGGCCTTATTTAGTGGTGCCTTTAGGGGTCAAAGATATCAATAGAGGTCTATAATAGGCCACCCTTAGTGGCAATAGTGGAAAATTAAAACTAATATAGATGGGTATTTAATATTAATTTCAATGTAAAATTATGGAAGAGAATCCTTTTTATGATTAATAGGTAACATGGCTAGTGAGAGGTTTATGCAGATGGTGACTAGAGGTGGTAATGGCATCACAATGGTGACCATTAATATCAAGGTTTTATTGTTTCCTTATATCCAACAAATTTATTTTTTATATTTAGCTCTATTTTAATATAATTTTTATTTTAGTTTAGAGTAATTTTGTATGACCTTCAATAAATAATTCTTAGTTTTTTAGACTATTGGGGGAACTTACAAGGCCCAGGGAGGGGGTGCCCAAAATGGAAACCCCTTAATTTTTTTTCCTCTTGTACATGAAAGAGGTTATGACACAAAATACAAAAATGAACACTAAACCCCATCTCAAATTTTAGAGTTGAGGACTTGGAGGTGACCACTAATTGTGTTAGGTAAGATTTGCCCCTAAATGCATTTTTTCACTCGTATAAAAGTCTAAAATACCATCAAAACATGTTGTGAGTGTCATTAGAATAAAAATTTAAGAAATTTTCCATCATATCTATTGATTTTTGACTTGGACACCTTTTTAAAATGTATATTTCTACACATGGTCCATTTTAAAGATAATAAAAACATAGAATTTTCGGTTATTTTTGGTGGATTTAGTATAAAGGATGGACACTTGCGCCTAGCTTATTGTTGTGGTCTCTACACTTGAGAGAACTATGATATGATTTGTTTGACTTTCATCTACCTAGGAAAGTAGCTAAATTTTGATGAATGATTATATAAAAGTATAGATCTATGTGTTAGGATGTGAGATTATCATGAGGACCAAGTGGTCATTGTATACACACAATATTTTTAAACTTTATCAATTACTTATGCTTTCTCTCTTATAGGAACCCATTTTTGATGCCTCTAGATGTATCATAGGTTCTCTCAATGTCTAAAGAACACTTCTCATTTTATAATTTAGGGAATTCAATGCACGAGTAGTAGGATATGGTAATATGGTTACCTATGGTGAAATAGGGGCAAAGAAATAAACTATTCCACAATATTTATATTGATTGGTGGTTGGGAGCCACCATGGCCAAACTTAGTGAAATACAAGAGATCAATTATATCATTAGTTATGTTGTGATCAAATTCTAAACTAAAGTTTAATCTAAATGAATATTTACAATAAAGCTTAAACTAGAGTGATTTGGTCAAAAATAAGCAAAAGGAAGGGTAGGGTAGAGAGATGATCTAATTTTTAGTCCAAATATTATGACAAAGTTTAGATTTCATCAAGACATACATTTAAACCAATAACTGACATGAAATATTTTTAGCACATATATTACCATGTACCAGGGAATTGTCTAAGGAAAGGATAAAAAAATGCAAATAAGAAACTAGATTCAATTTACAGATTTAATCCACAATAAAATTGCATTAACACATCTACAAAGGAATTAAGGGAAATGAAATGAGCCTGAGATCTTCCAATTAACCTAGCATAATCACAAGTTAACACCTTTGCATTCACATATGCATATCAAGAATCAATGAAAACCATTCAAATTTAGACATACCATTAGATAAGTGTTAGAGAAGCCATATAATAATTGATGCAAGTAAATTTGGAAGAATTTTTTTCAGTATTCCTTGCTTATATTAATTATTCTAGGTATAAAAAATAGTTTTTCTCTAAAAATCTACCCCCTTAAAAAATGGTGATACTACCTTTTATAGAAGACTAAGGTAGTACACTGGTTAGTCATGAGATTAGAAATGTATAAGAGATAAGGACAACTATCTTTTTTAAAAATTTATAGAATACATTCCATTTTTTGAAGTAGACTAACTTAAGGCAAATGTGCTAAAAAATTGACACATGCCTTTATAAAAAGAATATTCTACTTTTGAATATTACAAAGTTTCTTACAAAGTGGAATATTATTAGTTAGATAGTGGGCCCCATGCTAAATATTTACCCTACTATTCTTGAAGAAAATTCATGGCCTTTTGATGTTGTTCATCAACTATCCTTAAGTTAACAATTGGCTCCAATAGGCATTCATCCTCTTAGTCCACCAAGTCATCAAAATATTTATCATTTTTGGCCATTGCTTCCTTGATACTTTTTGCTTCAACAAGTTTCTCCTCTAAAATTAGGAGCATGCCCATGATTATGTTACTATCACCTTCAAACTAGCCTTGACTCTTGATCCTGATCTCTTAAATAACCAAAGTGACCCTGTGCTTATACTCGTCATCAATAATAATGCTTACGGAGCCAAGTGTGTAGGGCATGACAAGCATGGTTCCAAAAAGCTAATCAATTTTGATTATTAGTTCTTCATCATCCCTCAAGATCCTTTCCAAGTTTCTTAACCATGTGCTTAAGCCTTGGAGATTATCAAAAATTATTCCCATAATAGAATTTAGATGGGTCAAGCTAATGGTTCTGAAACTAGGGATCCTATCCTCAACTAGTATGCTGATGAGCTCCTTGATTTGTCTTTTAAATTTTTCCATTGGGATATGAAGCCCTTAGATACTTCATCAAGGTGAGATAAAGGACTCTATCATGTCTTCATGTCCTCCAAGGAATTGAACATATCATATGAAGATGCCTCAAACATATTTATCATCTCCTCCAAAACTAACAAGATAGTTTGTGTTTCAATGTTCTCCTTCTGCTTCTGTAAGTTTTCTATTTTCTAATATAGGCCTTTGATGCCTGATCTTAGTTGGGATGAGTGGGCATTAACTAGTCCAACTATGTATTATTCATGAATTGGGTACTCACTAGGCCTTTGATCTCCTACTAGAGTTAATCCCAAAAAATGTTTAACTCTTTGAAAGGTGAACTCCTCACTCCTAACCATGGTCTTCCTGGTTGTCACCCTCTCCAAGCTTGTTGTCTTTGGATTAAAATACACACTTACTATTGAATCTATGATCTTTGTAGGTTTTAGGAGCTCTATCTATGTGCTACCTAAGGCTGCATGAGTGTTTATCTGAATTTCACTTGACCCTCCTATGGTGGTCATCTTTTTTTCCTCTTCTTCCTTCATTAAAGACACTATCCATGACTTGAACTCATCATGGACAATGATGTTAATTGTCTGGGTCATGGCCTATGAATGCTACAATGTTAGAATCTTTTGTGTCTTCCCAAAAATGACCCTTTTAGGGATGATTCACCCATGGATAGGATTCTCATCACTAAATAGGTTAACCTCACTCAAAGGATGAGTGAAGGTTAAATTTGGATTCTTCTTTGTGATTAGGACTAATGCCAATTCAACCTTATTTTTGAGGGGTACAACTAGAACTAGGTCCATTGAAATTTACTTCCCCTTTTCTTATCTTACTTCTTTATCTTAGGCCTGAAGTTCTTCAGCTTGTTCTTCTTCATTTGATACATATAACTCAACAAGCACCTTAAGTCCATCTTCCACTATCTTATAAGGAGCCAATGCAATCATGTTAATATAATCTATTAGGGACTCTAGTCTATTAAGATGAGCTAAGGATGATGGTCATTCTCTAGTTCTCTCTTCCAATTTCTCTTTCCTAGGTCCCTATGCCACTTGTGCTTGGGGTTGTTATAGTGGTTGCTCTAGAGGGGGCCTATAAGAGGGTCTAGGTAATAAGTGGTATTATAGGGGTCCCATCTACCAAATCTCACTAGGAGGCTTCTTGTCCCTAGCTAGCCTAGCCTCAAGCTTAATGTTATGCTTGTTTAACCTAGGCAATACCTCTGTGAAATTGGTGTCCCTAATGTACATCATGTCATAAACACCAAGTTTGTGTTTATAGGGGTAACTCATGTTTTTGACTTCAAATGTTTATTAACCCTATTATGAGGGTCCCATTGCCTCATTTCATCCAATTTTAAGTTGAAGGAGTTTGTATGCTTGAATATGACTTTCACACACTCCCAATTCTATATCACATTTCTAATGATCGTCAAAGGGAAGGGGTGAAAGAGTCCTTTCCTCTTTTACTTGAAAACACCATCTATACCATTGAAAAGCTGGTATGTAATTTCTTGTTCTACCAATTTATTTGACACATGAATTAGTAGTTTGAGGGTTTGAACTAGGGTCCCTTCTATTCTTATCATTGTGTAATGTAAATACAACCAGATGTCCCCCATTAACTCTACATACTTCTTGACTAGAGGGATAACCTTACCCATGGGGATTCCTATAATATATTCTACCAAAGCTAGATATACACAATCAAAAATGAATTGTATGTTGTGCCTATACTTTAATATGTGTAACTTGGAATAATGATGGGAAATAATGTGTCTCCCATTAGGTGACCAATTATTTATGTTAGGGAACTTAGTGGTGGCCAAGAGGGCATCTAGGATATAGGACATCATGAAAAAGTGGTTGTTGGTTTTCTTATTAATGGCTATGAACTTTTGTTTCAAACAAATGTTAATCATCACACCAATTATGGGTGTGAGTCCCTTCTTTACCATGAAATATACATAAGGCACTTATATCTTATTAATATGTGTGATGGAAGGGGCTCTAGATAACCTATTTATTATGGTCATGATTATTCTATTCCCTTCCCTAAATTGGGTAATTAGGATCTTCTTGATAGGGTATTGGATTACGTGGGTTTCAATAAGTAGCCATGGGGCAAGGATGGTGTTCAAGTCATTGTTACTAGTCCAAGCTCTAATTATAGGTAAGTCTACCTAGGGCTTGCCTAGTTTGTAGTATCTTTCAAATTTTAGGGGGGAAATGTATGCTAACTTTTTTTAAAGTATGCTCATGGAATATCCAATATTGATCAATTTTATAATCTATGAAAATAGGTGTAAGAACAATCAATACAGTGTAATACCTCAGGCTTTGTAACAACATAGTGGAGACTAGTCATCTGAATAGAGATTAGGTTGTTATACCTCTGAAGGACTATGACATTCTTCTGCTCCTCTCTTATAATGGATTTCATCTCCTCAATAGTCTAAAAGAGCTCAGACCAATTTATGTTCCCTATGTTTATTTCCACAACATCAAAGTCAATATCCTTGAAGATTATTCCCTCATTGTCTGAAGCTAAATACAACTCTATGTCATCCCTTTAATGATACCTCCAAGATATCATGACTATGAAGATTGAAAATTACTCACTAGTGGTCCTAAAATAGCCATTTAGATTAATTTTTCCTTGTGTAGATAAAAATTGAATGCTTCCTAGCTCAACTGTGATTAATTCAAGTTCAAATTAGGGCTTTCTATTAAGGCTAGGGCTAGTTTACAACTTTAATGGTGATGGTACTTCAGACTTAGGCTAATTCATGCCTTAAATTTGATTAAGACCCCTACCTTTCTAATTTTTCATTTTCATGCTCACAAAATATTCAATTTTGTCATTTTGTGCTTGTGTGGTACGTACATGGTGTTTATTTAGAAAATTTCATAACATTTTTCATAAATTCCTTAAAGGAACTAACCATTATCTTTTAAATCCTTATTTTGCTTTATGTCATTATATATTTTCTCATGGATCAATGTGGACCATTGATCATGATCCTAAGGCTTACACATCATTGGATATTTTATTTCAAGCCTTACAGTTGTGCCACTTGGCACCTTCATAAGCCT
The DNA here is from genome assembly GCA_037957365.1 of Torreya grandis. Classification (NCBI taxonomy): domain Eukaryota; kingdom Viridiplantae; phylum Streptophyta; class Pinopsida; order Cupressales; family Taxaceae; genus Torreya; species Torreya grandis. The sequence goes on along the minus strand of JARHVA010000338.1, from coordinate 3,432,161 downwards.
TCTGAGCTCTACAGTTCATTAGTGAACGTGTGCTTACCACATGTCAATATCACATGCCTTTAGGTTTTATTGAATAGTCTCTATAAATTTAAATCCATCTAATCATCCTATGTAATGAAGCATGGATCATCGATCATTATATAAGTGGATGCATGCCATTGGTCTGATGCATCAAAGGATTTAGATTCATCAAATCTTTTTGCTTTGTCCAATTAATCTTTGTGATGAAATGTATGTTGTTAATCCTAAAAAGTGACCACACTTTAATTATCAATGAGATATAAGAAGGGACTTAGGATAAATAATTTAGGCTAAATTTTATTTCATGTTAATACACACATCAAAAACTTTAGGCTAAAATATTTTAAGCTAAGTTTTTAGATCACATATAAAGGGGACCTGAATAATAAGTAGGCTTAGTATAAGGATTTAACCTAGGGTTTCATCATGTTGATAATGATGATAAAACTTTAGGTTAAAAATTTAAGATAATTTTTAAGGCATAGGGACTTATTTTGAATTAAAACATAATACAAGTCTTCTAGCCTAAGGTTTATTGTGTTAATAAATACAATTGGGACCTTAGGATAAAGACTTAGATTAAGTCTATGTTTGTGATTTTTTTAAACCACAAGATCATTTTATCATTAAATTTCAAAAACCCTAAGTTATTTATTTCCAAAAAGGTGGGGTCCCATTGAATTTAAATGAAAGTAATAAGCTTTTTGCAACATTTGTAAGCATATCCTTATGTCTAAGCAAAATAATCAATGAGCCTAAATTTAATGGCCTCACAGACATCAATGATAGCTTCAAGAGCATCAAATGATATTCATAATAATGTCAAATTTAATTTAATTGATTTCATAGGTACATAGATCATGGATTTAACATGGTCCATCCAATCTTTTGGTCCTGACCAAATGCAAACCATTGATTAAAATCTAAGCACATGCATACCATTGGTCACTACAATCATGAAGAGGATCAAGTTAGCTCATAGATCAACACATATGAAAATTAGACTAATTTAAAGGATTAAGTCTAAAAGGCATAATAAAAAGGGTCCATTCGCATATTATAATCATAACCTAAGGTTTTAGCCTAAGGTTTCATTTTATTAAGAAAATATAATAAACCTTAGGATAAAAACTTAGGTTAAGTCTAAGTATTAGTGCATTGGTTCCTTTTAATATTAAGATAAAATGTCAGAATGCCATATGGTAATTCCACAATATTCTTGATCTTTTTACTTCATTTGACCCTAAGGAGGGTCCATAGAGCATTGATCTAGATTTAGATTCTTGAGATGGTGACACTTGTCATCCTCACATGGTTTCTTAGGCCTTCAACATTTCAACACTACATTCACTCCTTCAAATCAATTTATATGAGTAGGCACAAGATATCAATCATGATCTTATATACTTGCATATGATTGGCTCTTTTTCAAATATTAAAGCCATAACATAAATTTTATTGTAAGGTTTCTTTGTATTAATAAATAGAAGAGACCTTAGGGTAAAACTTAGGCTAAGTCTATGTTTGATAAAGAAGGGGGACCTTTAACCTTAATTATGATCAAGTATCATTTGATATTTGGTCCCACTCAAACATGGACTATCGATCATAATCTAGGGGCTCACATGGGATTGGTCTGATGGATCAAGGCTTTGGATCCATTAGGTCTCTTTCACTCTATTTGATCACTTTCATGATGAAGTAAGATCTGTTGATCTTGCAAGGAAGTAAGGTGATAAAGTTAGGGCTCATGTGACATAAGAACTTAGGCTAAAGTTTTAAGACTAAGGTCTCATTCATGTTAATAAACATGAATGGGGCCTTAGAACCAAGACTTTAGGCTAAGTATGTAACAAAGAGGACCATGTGATACGACGGGGCCAAGCTAGGAAAATAAAGGACCCTGCAAATGTGAATGCTAGACCTTTGTTGAAATAAAGAGAACAAAAGGGGGAAAACATAAAGGGACTAATCATGATTTTAGGCTAAGATTTAGTCATGTTAAAAAACATGACCAAGTCTTAGAATAAAGTTAGGATTAAGTCTAAAGCAAATTTTAAAATATTCCTACGAAATTTGCTCCCACCAAATTTGAATTAAAATCAAAGGTCTAAGATAGGGTTTTCTAAAGGAGGGTTTTAGAACAATAATCCAACTTTGTGAACTCACAGGATATAAAGGCTATTAAAATCTTTAATGAAGATACGATTGTGAAAATCCCACTATGATCCATTAATAAGAGCTCCATGAAACCTACAACTTAAGACACGAGGGCCAAATTTTAGCAAAATTAGGAAATGTTAAAGTAAAAACATGAACAAAAGGGTCAGTTTATCAATAAAAGGATGATCTTCAAATCCTAATAATGTGAAAAATGTCAAGCTTTTAGTGTTAGGGTTTAAATTAATGCACAAGGGTCCCTATTTTTCAAAAATGGGGGTATGTTAACCTCCACACCCATCAAGTTTCAACCTCTCTGAGTGCATGCCTTAAATGTTGCACTAAGAAAGGGGAGGGTATTCCTTTGTTTCTTTCCAATATTATTGTTCCATATACTACCACCTAAACTAGATTAAATTTACTTTACATTATTATTAATTTGAAATACCAAGACCTAGCTAGGGTTATTATGTGGTGTTGCTTGACTAGAGGCTTTAGAACCCTATTTAACCTTGTAATATGTTAATATATCACTTAGGTAGGTTTAATGGATTAATATTGGTCATGACCCAAATTATCAATGTATTTTTAGTGGTATAGTTAACTAATTTATCATATTTTTCCCTTAGAACACTAGATTGATCCTATCAATTTAGTTATTTGTCCTATTTCTAAATTTTTATAACTTATTTATATAATATGAGGTCAATCATATAAACATAGTTATTTTAGTTATTTTTAATTATTAAATCTCTCATATGGTATGCCAACATTTCCTTGACCTATCACTATCTCTAATTAAATCACTCCAACAAGACATGATAAATTTAGCTAATTCTTTGACAAATATCATGAGACATTTGTGTTGTCACCAAATATTTCACCCTAGAAGAGGTTTTTCAATACTAATATAAGATTTGGAAAACATTGTAATACCTATAGGCTTGTGGGTTGCCTATGGTAGAGGTAGACCTCTAAGTTTAAAGGCTAGCTCCTTAGATTGATCCTTGAATGCTTATCGCCTACACTAACTATTTATTTATGCAAAAAGGGATAGAAGTAACATGGGAAGTGAGATATTATAAATAAGTGATACAATATAAATTTATCCACTAGACCACCATAAAATTTCACTAAGAGACATGACTCATAATACTAACCTTAAAATCTTGAATTGCTCTAACATTAGTATTTCAAACACAGAGCTAATATGCATGGAAATACTCAAGGTGAGTGAACCAGAGGTCATTTTTAGACACTAAGGATATTAATAACACTTTAATATAGATAAATTCATTTGAAAACACTTCATGTGACCTATTAGAGTGGAAAAAACTTGCATCAAACATGGAAGGATTGAGAGAAAGCAAGGATAGATATCAATCACTTGACCTTTCACTATACATCACTTCACATACTTAGAAAAAATAGTTTGTGAACTCAAAAATATATTTAATATATTATTTAAAAGTCAAAATACAATATCAAACTAGTAGGGCTTCACCAGACTAAGTTTGGAATTAGAATACAAGAGCCAAAATGGCTTGCATTTATAGGACATGTGAGAAGAGAGAGAAGTAGAGATCAAATGTCACAATGCCACATGTAAAGGCATGATAAATAGTTAAATTAAAGGAGAATGAGGTGAATAAAATATTTTTGGAATGTATTTTTATAAAATCATCCATCTGAATCATAAAACTCTCTAAAATTGGTGTAGGGTCCTTAAATGGCCTCCTTAAAACAACCCTTATCATGAAACATCTCTTGAGTACTTAAAAATGGAATAGAGAGAGTTAAAACATGTGAGATATATTAGTGGGGTTATAAAAACACCATAATAGTCATCAGATGTGTCCCTAACTCATAACCTTATTTTGGACACTTGTTCTCACCATCTGCAATCATTCATTAGCTTTTTAGGCCTCATTCTTCACATTTGTCACCTAATAAGTATTAAATTGATCAAAAAAATATATTAAATAGGTATTTGGAAACATATAAATAGTCATCTTTCCTTTCAATCCATGATTCAGTCCTTAAAAAGGGCCAAAAATGAACTTCTCATCATCTCACTTGGCAGTCACTCTTTATCTTCACTATTTGCCAAAGACTGCCTAAAATGAATGAATTAGTATAAATGTTTCTAGGTTGTTTTAAGGTGATAAATGGACATAAGGAGTTATAATAGGTCAAAATTGATCCCATAAAATGGATCTAAATCTTCAAATCTCCTTTGCACCTATAAAACAAGACAAATCTTTGTAAAAACCCTATTTTAGACCTATCTATCCAAGTAGGGCACATAACAATTGCATGTCATGGATCTTGAGAAATTCATCAAAAAGTATAAAACCATTTTTATGTCATCATAACCTATTTGGATTTATTTTCTTTCCTATTTTATTCATCAGGTCCCAAACAAGGGTTTAAGAGGGTTTTAACATGTTTGGAGTATTAGTAATTGTTTATAAAAATTAGATGTTAAAAATATGAAAAAATACCTCTAAAGGCAAGTTTAGGACCTCATTAAACTCTCCCCAAGTTCTTTAGGAACCATGTGTTACCTATGTATAGGTGTGAGTGATTGAAGATGGTCTCTCAAGCTTGAGAGTGCATTCTACATACCCTTATGATGAAATTAGGTCATAATGGAAAAACTAAGTCATCTCTCTACAAACCAAGGGTTTTGATCGACCTCATATATCCTATTTAAGCATATAAATTATATTTTAAGGTTTAAATGGTTATATAAAAGGAAATGAGTCTCATTAGGTCTTAGGCTGAACAGGCTTGACTGTGTTCTTATGTGTTTAAGACTACCTTGATTACTCATGCTAACTACATATATTTATCCACCTATGGGAATAATCAATAAAATCTTCCACATAATTTTAGATCATCCCAAGACTCCTCATCACATGCATTTACCATTCATTCACCAAGGCTATAATTGCATCATGACTGGGAGTGCCCTCTATCTGAGTTAAAAAAGAGGGCACTTCTCCTATTTGCCTAGACAAGTTGAAATTATAAGAGGTATTAATAAGTCTTGATGACATTATATACAAATTTTTAGGGATATATAACCTCCCTAGAATCTGTAACTTCATAAATTTCAAGATAGACTTATGGTGTTGATGATTGTATACATGAATGTAGAGATGGGTTGACTATAGGTTGGGTTTTAGCTAAACCTTTATATTTATTCATTCTGAGAGCCTCATGAATTTAATTCCACCATTTTGGGAGTGTTCCAAACATGTTAAAAATTCAACGCTTCTACCAACCTTTTCAATCAACATCTCTCCTTTTGACTAGGCTTAGTCTATTTACCACATTGTAGGTGCATTTACCTTAGGAGAATGAGGCTCCTGTAGGTGAAGATGTGTGATTAGAAACACATAAGAAGTGGCATATTCATTATATAGTTAACCTATGTATATTAAATCATTTCATGGTTTTTTCCATTATAAAATCATTCATATTTTACTAGCATGATCAACTTGTGATTATGCTAGACTGTGAGTTTCCACTCAAACTTCTTCAAGTTTTTTGTAAGTGTGCATTAGGGTATAAATATTTATCCTTTCTCTTTTGGTTTAGTATTGAAGTTAGTAAGATTATTCAATATTTTTTTAGGTCCATTTTAAGCCTAAAAATCCTATATCCATTCCACTTATAGGTCACTGTCATGTTATATGATCATTTTAGCTTCAAGTACTATAGATTTCATTAAATTTATACAATAAAAACTAGCTAGGAATGGAAAATTATTCATACTACCTTCTCTTGACCAAAAAACCAATTTATCTTGTCAAAGCATTTCCCCTATGCCTAGTCTATATGATGGAAACAACTAAGACTACATAGTCTTTGAGATAATACACTATGAGAAGATAAAGTAAGTGAGCAAAATGTGATTCACAAAGATTAAGGTATCCTATCTCTCTTACAACTTTCTTGATTGTGGACATGGATCTAAAGTCTACCTTATGGAGTGATGGATTTACCACTACCTCAATAATATTATCCATGCTCCCAAACTTCAATGAAGGTTTCAAACATGTCCCAACACCTAAATTTCAATGCTTCAAGCCCTTTATGGAAGCTACCTATAGGTGGACATCATGTCACTAAGTCAATATAGAAAAGAATTGGTTATCACAACCAATATTACACCATTTTTAAAGGTTCAAACTTACTGTATTCACTTTGGAAACCTCCCAACACCTTAAATACCTCTTTACTTTTTCAACAAGACTGGTCAATGATTCTTTTCACCTGACTATAGGTTAATGATTATAGGAAAGTTGACTGTGTGTGACTTTAGACTTCTCATTTCACTAAGGGATACTCTTGAGACTATGCCTTGAAAATAAAGCTGATCAACATGACCATGAGAGGAATGAAACACCAATGCATCTATGATTTGAAACCACTATAGGAGAGAAAACCCTCTACAATTGATGAAACTTGTTTGTAGACTTTGATGTAGTTTCTAACTTGAAGAATGAGAAAGTCAATGATCATTCTTTGATGTTCACACATGAAAAAATACTGAGAAACACATGATAATTATGGTCATTCCCTTAAAAATAATGTGCAACATTTGGTTTGTACATACCAATCCAAACAAAATATAAACCATAGGCCATGGGGATGTGTGGGCATAATATAGTAACTGACCTTCTTAACAATGGTTAATTAAGAACAAGAAATAAAACATATAAATATTTTCATGGATTTTAACTAAACAAATATTAGTATCATCCCTCAAAATCACTTTCTCCAACTCACCTTTTTCTATTCATACTAGACTAAAAATGGTTGACCATTTTTGCATGTAAAAGAAAGTAATGAAAACGTAGAATGTTTTTTTCCATTTTAAAGTCTATCAAATCTTAAAAAGTGTGGGAATGAACTTAGGGGATCTAAAGGGTCACTTTTAAGTCTTCCTATAAAACACACACCAAATAATATAAAACAACACACAAAAAAAACACACCTCAAATGTGACCTTATATGATAACAAAGCAAACACACTTATATTTTCAATAACACTTAGGGAAAACACACACAACATAAGCAAAGCATACCTATCCTCATATATACAAGACCTCAAACACTTGAGGTGAAGAAAAACTCATAATAATTCAACCAGGGTCAAAGATGTACCTCTTGCATCCTTACTGATCTAGGAAAAAAATCTATCATGTGAAGCATGCTTCTCAACAAACACTTGCTTATGTGAATGGGCTAAAGACTTACCATCTTTAGGTCTTATTTTGTCTACAAGTGTGCTACTTGGAGTCTTCAAGAATGCTCCATACTACCCTCCAAGAGGATTTCTTGGCTTTGCATCTGATTTGAATTCTATCATATCCAATTGACCCTTCTCAAACTATAACTTGGGAGTGATCAAAGCTACTTCAACCTTGCATTCTTCTTTGACATGATGTTATTTATGTATTATATCATCAATCTTGTATTCCTTCTACTTCAACACATTTGAAAGTGACTCAACCTCATTTTGAGGTGTTGACTTCTCCTCAATGAAAAAATCTTATATTTTGGCTTCATTAGGTCCTTTCATGACTATAGCTTCTTAGACAATAGTCAGACACTAATCCTTATGTTTAAAAAGACACTCAAAAACCTACTTGTTAGGTTCATCAATAAACTTATCATTAGATACACACTTATTATGAGGAGTATACTTAATCAACCACTCAAACTCTTGACTTATGGTATAGAGCCTTTGCTATAGGTCATCTTCTTCTTCATGACTATCACCTTTAAGGACTCCATCAAGTGCAGGAAGGATAACATTGTCTTTCTCACCATATTGATCTATCATTCTTTATAAACTATCATCATCATACATATGAATAAGGTAGTTACCCTTAGTAGCTTGTGAAAAATAATGTTGAATGCTTACCTCATATTTCTCTAAGTAAGTCTATGGATCATATCCATAAATATCTACACCATATTCATCTAGGAATAGATTAGATATTCCCTCAAGCTTAGAAGATGTTCCATCATCAAAAATAGAATCCATTTGATCACTAATGACATAATTCAAATTAGAACTTACTTCTACATAGGGTTCAATATGAAACTTAGCCAATGGTTAATTTTTAATGGTTACCTTTGATCTATACTTTTTCCTAAAGGTCAAGAAGGACCGATCAGCTAAGAGTTAGCCTCTTATCTTGGCTATAAAATCCCTTGAGAGGAAAATAGTAAAGTGAGTAGGCAAGTCAACAACCACAATGTCTTAAAGGATAGGGAAGCTAGAAAAATCATGCAAGAAGACTCTCAATCCTTTAACCAGTCCTACTAACTTAGTAGGTGTCCCATCAATTTGAAGCACCCTTTACTATATGGTTCATATTTTAGGCCCAACTTATTAGCTACAACCTTGGGCATCACTAAAGTACTAGCCCCACTATCTACTATGTAGCTATGAACAATTTTATTTCCAACAATGAGAGTGATGTAGAAGGGTGGAGGATTTTCAAAGTTAGTAGAGGGTTACACAATGTGATTAGGAGCATTTGTTAGGGAAACATTACCATGACTTGATGGTTGAAGGCTGAGGTAGATCTACTCTTATAAAATTTCTTTTTAGCCAAGAAAGTGAAGCATTTCCCAAAGGAGACATAGATGCCTTATCACTCTTCAAAGAACCCATAATGTTCAAAGTAGGATTACTCAAAAGTTTTTAAGTCCTTGAGGGCAATGAAGTTACTTGAGATTGAGGTGTTGGAATACTTTGAGTATCCCTTCTAACATTTTGATTTGAGATAGGTACAAAAGTTTTAGGGTTATCATACTTGTAGTCACACCTTTCTACCTTAGAGAAGGATTATTTAAACTTGTATGAAAACCATGGGAATCTTACAAGGCATTCCTCTTTTCTCTATTCTTGTATACAATTGAATAATTTTGATTGAGTATATATGTATCTTCAACTAGAAAGTTTGCAAGTTTCACCTTTTGGGGTTAGCATCCTTCATTTGATTGCAAGAAAACTTCATCTTCTATTGATATTTGAGGAGTGACTCATCCTTAGGCAACAAAATATTTTTATCCATATTCATTTTCATCCATAAATTTTCTTTACTACCATTCCTCTCCTTGCACCAAGTTGCTATGAATCATTACGTATAAGGTTTGGATCCTTTCATCTTTATCAATAGCATCTTTTGCCTTCTTAGGGGAAGTTATAGGCTTGGTATTTACGTTAGGAATTTGAGCAACCCTTGAAGTAGTAGCATACATGTTTGGTAGCAAAGTCATGGAGACTTTTGGAGGTAACTAACCATCTTGTATTAGGCAATTAGAAGATCTAATGGCAAGGTCATATGCTTCAAGTATTAACCACCCATAGATTGTAGAATGATAGACATGTCAGTAATAATAACCCTTAGATATGCAGGAAACATAAAGGTAGCAGCTGGTCTCATGAGAGGAGACAACCTATGCCAAGTCTTTATAAATTATTAAATTCATGCATTATCTCTTTAGTGGCTCTTTGAATCTCATTTACCTCTACCTTGACCATATTATTAAAAGCCATAGAAGTTTGAGATATCCCTAATAAGCTCACTAGGAGTGAGATGACCTTCACCATTGAATATGGGAACACTTTTGGTAGCATTATTTGGTATATCATCATATGCATTGAGATGGATGGGATTTTTAGTGTTGAAGGTTTGGAAGGCATGCTTCCTAGCCATATTCTCCTCAAGTTCTTCTTCAATCTCTTGATCTTCTTGGATTGCAAATTCCTCTTATTCTTAAAAGGTCAAGATAGGTTGAGGATTTTGAACTTCAAGAAGAAACTCAAGCTGAGGGGATAGGTTAATAGGATTGAAAACTCTACTATAATATGACTTAGTAAGGACCATGAAGTATGAACACAAGAATTGATAAAAAAATGGTCTATATCTAGATTTTACCTTTAATAGAGTCACCAAATGTTAAGTAAAACACCATATATGGTTGTAACATGTTCAAGACCAACATTCACCTTGACAAGATATCTTTGAGACAATGATCCTACCAAGTATACTAGAACTATTATCAACAAATCATTCACCCTATAGGAGGTTGTTCAATCCTACTCTAATATTTGGGAAACATTATAATACCTATAGGCATGTGTGTCGCCTATGGTAGAGGTAGACCTCTAGTTTTAAGGGCTAGCTCCATAGATTGATCCTTGAATGCTTATCACCTACACTAACTATTTGTTTATGTGAAAATGTATAGAAGTAAATTTTGATGCTTAGATTTGCACCATTGAAGAATGTTTAGCTCTCCTCATCCAAGTGGAAAAATGGAATCATCTCTCTTGTTGTGGGTGATAATTTCATTGAGATGAATCTCTAGATTAAGGGATAACTCCCCTTGATGTACCTTTAAATATCTATCTAATCTATCAATTGTGTATGAAAGGTGTAGAGGAAAATAACTAAGAATAAAATGATGATGTACTAGTGTATACTATCCCCATAATTGACTACAACCACTACTTAAAGATATAACAAGATATTTTTCACATAAGACTCACAACTCAGGATTTATTACTGCATCAATGTTTCATATGCTATATTCGATAAGGTATATGATTATAAAGAAGGAAATGAATGATCCTAAGAAAGATACATTCATGAATAACTTCTAACATATCTCAACACTTAAGGAAGAATACTAGAAAATACCTTCAATAATCTCCTTTCTGTAAATTGGTAGACCATCAAGAGTACAAGCTAAATAAAGGCAATCTTTCACTAGATTAGACCAACAAGATTCAAGTCATTACTCAATGTTATAGCATGTGAGTGGAAAAAACACTTGTATAATTCTTTGAGTATAAATCTAGCTAGAGTTTTCCTAATAACTAGTAGAGGATACGAAATGAGCCAAGAGAATGCATATATATAGCCTTGAGAGGTAAATCAACCAAAGGAAGTCTAAGGGTCACTTAGACATGTGTCATATTATAAGAATCAGTTACATTTTCATGGGAGAGAAGTGGGTGAGCTATGCCATGTCACTGAATAGATCAATTACAATGAGTTATAATTGAACCAAAAGCATTAGTTACATTTGTTACAATTGAACCAAATCCTCAGTTAAATTTTTCCATTTGGTACCTCTATCTTTGTCTTTAGGTTCCTCCTAAGATTTTAGACTCCAATGACTATTTCCCATAATTTGAAATTAACATTTTATGGGTCATCATCCTTTAGGTATTTTCTTCAAAATTTTGTCTCAGCGCTTTTGTTTCCTTTGTATCAGATAAGTTTTTTGAAAGAATTCATTCATTTAGAATTTCTATTTATCCCTTTGAAATGTTCCTTCAGGTTTCTTAAAGTGGAATTTCAGCTTTGGAATGACCCTTTTGGCTTCCTTCAAATGACCCTTCGGCAATTTGAAATGATCCACCTTCCCTTGGAAACAATCTTTAAGACTTTTTGAAAATGTCCCTTTGGGAAAATTTAAATGCCCTTAAGACTTTTTGAAAAGTACCTTTCAGCCTTTTTACAAATGCCTTTTGAAAAAATTATAAAGTACCTTTCAAGAAAATGAAAATGGCCTTCAAAAAAGTTGAAATGGATAATTTTCCAAATAAAAGATACACTTCAAAGAAATGAAACATACCCTTTAGAAAATTTGAAAGTGTCCTTATCGGCTTGAATGATATCTTTCAGAAAATTTGCAAAGCACCTTCAAAAAAATTTCATGAATAATTTATCTAAAAGAATTTGGCACTTTGTCTTTAGGAGATTTATCTTGGACAAATTGTCTAAAAGAATTTGTTACTTGGTTGAATGAAAAGTACAAAAGAAATACACTTAAGGAAAAAGTCTCAAACAAAAAGTCCAAAATAATTCAGCAAAGGCTTTGAACAAAAACCCAAAATAATTTAGCAAAGGCTTAAAAAAGACCAAAATGAACTTTCCAAAAGGAATAGACTTGTACATTTATTATGGCTTTGTCAAAGAACACTTCTTTTGAATGAAACCTACATACTAGACTTGACCAAAGATATAGACTTAGATGATTTATTGCAAATAAGGCTTCCCAATTTTGGCCTAAAGGACCAAAATTTGGTCAACAAAATGGTGAATCGCAGGGCTAGTATGCCTACTATAATGATCAAACCAGTAGCCTTATCTAACTAAGGGCCAATGGAGTCAATGGATTTTTGAAGATGACTAAAAAATATTATGCCAAAGCAAAACAAAATGAAACACACCACAAAACAATAACAAGACCAAGTAAAGACAACACAAAACAAGACAAGGATAAACTCACACATGTACATAAGCACTTAGGGAACACAATGAAAGAAAGAAACTATGTATAAAGGAAAAGGATGACATCAATAAAAATGCTTTAGATATATCCCATTGATTGGGATATATAGCTCCTATCCATCCAACTTTGAGAGTTGGAAATAATTGTGTTGTTTACACTATGTGATCACATATGGGCCACTCCACAAAGCATCAAAATTTATGTGTCCTCCAAGCTTGGCCCTATCTTCATCCCATTTTAGGACAATGTCTCCTTCTTTGAAACTCCTTGGCATATATTTCTTGTCAAAATACTTCTTTGTTTGCTCTTGATGAGTTGTCATGGTTTTCATAACTTGATCTCTTATCTCCTCAAGCTCCATCAACTCACATAATATGACTTCCATGCTCTCATTTTCCATTAATTGTAGTTAATATGTGAGGTCTAAAGATGGAAATTCAAGTGAGATAGGAAGTCTAGCTTCCTTTCCATAAAAAAGTGTATATGGTGAATTCCCAATTGCTCTCTTTGGGGTGATCCTATCAGCCCAAAGGGTTGTCTTCAACTTGGTATGCCAAATCATTTGGTTCTCCTCCATTATTATCTTAATGATCCTAATTAATTTCTTGTTTTTGGACTCATATAGTCCATTCCCTTAGGGATAGTAGTTGGAGGAAGTGCTAAGATAGATGACATGCTTCAAAGCCCATTCACTTGTCCTTGTTCCTAAGAAGGCTAATGCATTATCTGAAATGATTATTGAAGGAGCTAAAAACTTGGTTACTATACCTTCATAGAAGTCTAGGACTACATTTTAATTTTCCTTCTTAAGAGATAAAACCTTCACCCATATTTTAAAATAATTAGTGGTTGTCAACACCCACTTGTGACCAGTACTAGAAGGAGGATTAATTAGACCTATGAAATCCAAACCCCATTGCATGAAGGGTTGCTCAACCTAGATTGGATGAAGAGGCAAAGAAGCTAGATTTTATTTACCATAAAAAAAATCACTCTTTTGGCATTTCCTTACCCAAGCATGAGTGTTCTTACACAAGCTAGGCTAGAAGTAACTAGCCCTCATAATCTTAGTAGTTGTGGTTCTTGGAGCAAGGTGACCACCAGCTAGTCCATCATGAAACTCATGAAAAACTTTATCAATATAATACAAATAAATACAACTTAAAATAACACCTAAAAATTCCTTTCTAAATATCACTCCATCAAAAATTACATAAGGAATGATTGTAGCCTAAAGTACCTTCTCTTAGCCCTATCTAGACCTAGTGGACACTCACCAATTTAAAGGAAATGGATCATGTCCTATGTCTAACTTATCATATGTAAAGGTAAAAATTATATAGATTCATCATAGATTTCCAAAATAACATCCCTTTTCTATTTCAAGTCTAAAGCAAGATGCTCACACAGTCTTTTTCCCTTTACTATCTTGGTTGTTTTGATCTCTACATCATACTCCATCACTTTGGTGATCCATCCTGCCCTTTTCTCATTTAAATCTCTACTCAATAGAAATTATTTCACACTAGGATGAGGCACACAAATGTGAATATTTTTTTTAGACAACATATTCTTGAAATTCTTCAAACTCCTTATAACTGAAAGCCCTTGTTTCTCAACATGTGTATCTTACCTCATAGCCTTCTAAACCTTGACTAAAGAAGGAAATAGGTTGTTCAAAATTTTCATCATTATCTTGAGTAAGCATGGTAGATATTACCTCTTCATTCCAAAAAGTATTAAAAATTAAATCCTTGGATAAGTTTGGACTTGCAAGAGTAGGATCTTGGGTAATGGTTTGCTTGATCTCCTAAAAAATTTCTTTCCTCCTTCCTGTCCAAGTGAATATCTCATCCTTGCTTAACATGGAGGTCAAGGGCTTGACTAGGTTATAAAAATTAGGAATAAACCTCCTAATGAAATTTATCTTACCAAATAAGCTTTGTAGACCCTTCTTATGTTTAAGTAAAGACAATGCCAAGATGGCACTTACCCTTTTCAGATTAATGGACATACCTTTATTGGAAAAAATGTGGCCTAAGAGTTTGCCTTCATGAAAAATAAACACACACTTCTTTGGGTTTAGAGAGATCCCAAAATCTATACACCTCTAAAAAATCTATCTTAGGTGATTCAAATGATCTTTTGCTTCTTTGGAGAAAACTGTCACATCATCAAGATATATTAATACAATGTCATTGATTATTCCTTGGAAAGCCATATCCATTGCACATTTAAAATTATCTCCAACATTTGAAAATCCAAATGGAATATTCTTATAGGCATATGTGACCCATTTTTTGGTGAAGGCTATGTTGTATTGTTCACTTTCTTTCATCAAAATTTGATTTTACCTAGAATAACCATCTAGGAGAGAAAACCTCTCACTACTTGCCACCACTTGCAAAATTTGCTCCATATAAGGGAGGGGATAATGATATCTCAAAAACACTCTATTAAATTCCCTAAATTCCACACACAACATGATATCCCCATTCTTCTTTCTAACAGGGACTAAGTTGGCCAACCAAGAAGAATGTTTGATAGTAAAAATGATTCTAGACTCAATCAACTTAGTGAGCTCTTTATTTATGAGTGGTTTAATGTTGGGATTGATTGGAATTTGTATTTGATTGATGGGTTTGGAATTTTCATCTAGCTCTATGGTGTGTTAAGACAAGCTTGGATCAAAACCCTTCAAGTCACTATATTCCCATGCAAAAATATCACTAAACTCTTTTAATAGTTTAATGAAATCATGATTTTCTTGACTAGTGCATACCTTTCTGAGTGAAAGTAATTTATCTTTGAATATATATACCCTTTCATAGTTCTATTTATTGGTTGAAATGCTTACCTTATCCTTCTTGAGCTTGTCATCCTCATTGAATATGCTTTCAAGAGTCACTAGGCCATTGGGAAGCTTGTTAGACTTGAGTTGGACAATCTACCCTCCATATTATTGCTATAGTTTAGAATAATTTTTGAAATAAAACTTAGCCTCTTCTTGTAGGAAAAGTGATATTTATTAGTCACTATCAAAGACCTACCAATTGGTGACATTATCTAGTATGGATGGTCTCACAATCACCTTTAGATAGGGTTGGTTTTTATCTTCCTTTATGCCCTTTAGAACATCAAATTGAACACCAATATATGCCAACCTATCATCATGATTATTATCTTCCTTTGGAATTAATCTAATGTTAAAAGCCATGAAATCTTCTAAAAGGTCCCAAACTCTGTGCTTATAGGATTTGAGTGAGGAATTCTTGGTCAAATTCTACCCTCTAAATTGATTCACAAAAAGCTCACTATCACCAAAAACTTGTAATTCCTTGACACCTCTTTTCCTTGCCCATTCAAGGCCATGGATAAGGGCCTCATACTCTACCACATTACAATTGCATGATAATTGAAATCTGAAGGCTAAAAAATACCTTTCCTTTGAAGGTGAAACCAACATATATCCACCACTTTCCCCCATATTGCTTTTAGACCCATCAAAAAAGAGTTGACACAATCCATTCACATCCTCACTTGGCTTCATAAAATTAGGCATGAAAGAGCCCTTATCATGCATAATAGACTCCAAGACTAGATTCTTAAATAAAATTGTAAGGATCATGCTCATAGTTGTCATCCCCCCACTCATCTAGGAATAAATCAAAAATTCCCTTGAGGGAAGATGATAGAGATTGGTTAATGTGAAGCTCTTCTTCATAAATTATGTCATAGTTAATATTTTCCACCCTAGGTGAATATGGTTCCAAGTAATTTATATGGATAGGTTCTGACTCAATCTTCACCTTAGTGTCATTTTTTGTCTTAAACACAATGTAGGACCAATTGGCTGCCAAATATCCACCTATTTTGGATGTAAAGTCCCTTGACAAGCAAAGATAAAAATAGGGAGGTAAATATAAAAATACCACATTATAGTTAATTGAAAAATTAGTACAAGAATGGAGGTTCAAATTCAAACCTTTCACTACCCCCAAAGTCTTGGCTGGTGATCCATCCAATTGTAAAACTCCTTTAATCATTAGCTCATACTTGAGGCCTAGCTTATCTACTATACATTTTGGCATTATTGATGTGCTAGATCCACTATAAATGATGCAATTATGAACCAATAAATCAAAAATAATTAGAGATAGTTAGAAAGGATGAGTCTTCTCATCTTTCTTCACTTGACCATCTATATATTGAGTTCCATTTACCAGAATGACATTGTCATATCTAGATGGGCCAACCTATTTATCCAATCCATGCAATTATTTTGGATTATATATTTATACCCTATTAATTTTATGGAATAACATAATGAGATGTTCATATGGATTTTTTTCATCTATTCTACCACATTGATGGAAGGATTACTGACCTTGGGGTTCTCTTTATGAACATTGGCACTTTGTGATGTAGCTTACGGAGGTAGAGTTGTAGCAGCTAGCCTAAAACTTGGGATCATCTGACTCTCTTGTGATTTAGGAGCTGAATTAGTCCCACTTATAATTTTATCTGATGTAGGGTTTAAAATAGTTCCTTCATTGGTTCCTTGAGTCTCTTCAATAGCCCTCTTTTTAGACCTAGTATTTGAGGCGACACCAATATTTTGATTACTTGTATTCCCCATGTAATTAATGGCATCAAACTCACCCTCCAAATGATTCATGAGAGTGGAACTAGACTAAACCTACATATTCTCCATCTGAAATTACATTGGCATCTCAAAATTTAAAAATTGAGATGTTTAATCACCTTGTATAGTCATGCCTTGATTTTGTATTTCATTTACATAAGCCACTTGTTCTTGACCATGTTCAAAAGATGGATAGTTGGGATATTCTTGGACCAATTTTTTTTGAGTGGGGAAAAGGGATTTAGAGGATGAGGGGGCACTAGGATTATAGCTTTGATAAGGCTTGACATGGGTAATTTGTCCTTGTCCTTTATTATTGCCTTGATAAAGAGGTCTATTTGTTTGTCCAAACTAATTATAGGATTGATATGGCCTATATCCTTGGTCTTGTTACCTTTTGAGATCAACCAATTCATTAGTAACACTTTGGAGCAACATTTTAACTTCATGGATTTCATTGGTAGGGGCAATGGCTGATTTTTCTTGACCAAGCAAAGGAACTAAAGTGGGAAAAGCACTTTGACTAAGGGAATGCAAATTAGGGAATAGTGGCATTGGAGGTCTAGGAGATATATTTTTCACTTGGACAAGATAATTCTTAGCATTTATGGCTATTTCATAGGTAGTAGGCAATGTGTTTCTACCCATAGATTGAATCATCATGGCAATGTCACTATTCAATGCTTCAAGTAGTATACAAATGTATAGTTTGTGGTTGGCCTCACAAGAATTGGGATTCTATGCCAAGTTTTTTGGAAACAAGTATTAAAATATTTCATGAATTCATGTGGTACCCTATTTATTGTGGTTAATTGCTCAACTAAAGATAGGTGATCACTCTTTTCCCTAAACCTATCAGTCAATAGTGTCCCCAAATCATCCCATGAGCCAATAGAATTTAAAAGAAGGGTCCCATACTAGTCCAAAAGTTTTCCTTTAAAAGACTAGGCCAACAACCTAATAGCTACAATTTATTAGGTAATATTATGGATATTAAAAAAGTTTGATATATTCTTGATGTTCTCAATGGTAGTAATTGGACCATCTTTAGTAAAAGATAGGACACTTTTGAGGGAAGCTTCTAGAATTTGATCATATTAGGAAAGATGCAAGGGAGATGCCCTGGTGAAAGGCATAAAAGTTTGTCTACTAGACATTTTGGAATGATCACTATGGGTGTTAGGAATGGAATGTAACACAAACTTGGAAGCTTTAAACACAAAATCTCTTTTGTAAGGATGAGTGTTAACAAACCTAAAATTTTTGGTAAAATATGGAGGTAGTTCCATAAAATCAAAGGGTACACCTTTATAAATAGACCTAGTGGTCACCTTTGGCATGAAAAATAGGATTGATCATCAGCCAAAGACTTGAATTCTTTAATGGAGTCACCAGGTACTAAATGTAGTTGTTTCTTTCAATCTTCAATAAATCTAAGACCAGTACTAATCTTGAATAATATTCTAAGACTGAGATGTCCTAGCAGGCATATGAAAAATTATTTATGCTTGGATTTTCACCCTTTAGGAGATGTTAAACTCTCCTCATCTAAGTGGAAAAATGGAATCATCTCTCTTGTTGTGGGTGATAATTTTGTTGAGATGAATCTCTAGATTAGGGGCTAGCTCCCCTTGATGTACGTTTAAGGATCTCTTTAATCTATCAATTAAGTATGAAAAGGGTAAAGGAAAATAAATAAGAACAAAATGGTGATGCACCAATGTATACTATCCCCCCAATTGACTGTAACCACTACTTAAAGACAAAACAAGGTATTTTTCACATAAGACTCACAACTTAAGATTTATCACTACATCAATGTTTCATATGCTATATTTGAGAAGGTATATGATTATTAAGAAGGAAATGAATGATATAGAGAAAGATATAGTCATGAATCACTTCTAAGATATCTCAACACTTAAGAAAAAATACTAGTAAAGACCTGTAACATTCTCCTTTTTTCAAATTGGTAGACCATCAATAATACAAGATAGAAAAAGGCAATCTTTCACTAGACTAGACCAACAAGATTCAAGTCATTACTTAATGTTATAACATGTGAGTGGCAAAAACAATTGTATATTTCTTTGAGAGTTCTTTGAGTACAAATCTAGCTAAAGTTTTCCCAATAACTAGTGGAGGATGTGAAATGAGCCAAGAAAATGCATATATATATCCTTGAGAGGTAGAGAAATCAAAGGAAGTCCAAGGGTCACTTAGACATGTGTCATCTTGAAAGAATCAGTTACATTTGCATGAGAGAGAAGTGGGTGAGCTATGCCATGTCATCAACTGGATCAGTTACAATGAGTTACAATTGAACTAAAAGTATTTGTTACATTTGTTACAATTGAACCAAATCTTTAATTATATTTTTCCATTTGTTACCTCTATCTTTGCCTTCAGGTTTTGACCAAGCTTTTAAACTCCAGCATTTATTTCCCACAATTTGAAATTGACATTTTGTGGGCCATCATCCTTCAAGTATTTTATTTAGGCTTTTGTCTCAACCCTTTTGTTTCCTTTGTATCAGATAAGTTTTTTGAAAGAATTCATTCCTTTGGATTTTCTATTTGGCCCTTCAAAATGTTCCTTTGGGTTTTTTGAAGTGGACTTTCATCTTTATAATGATGCTTTCAACTTCTTTTAAATGACCCTTTCGGTAATTTGAAATGGTCTACATTCCCATGGAAACAATATTTTGGAATTTTTAAAAATTTCCCTTCAAGAAAATTGAAATGCCCTTTAGACTTTCTAAAAAGTACCTTTCATCCTTTTTGCAAATGCCTTTTAGAAAAATTTCAAAGTACCTTTTGGGAAAATGAAAATGGCCTTCAAAAAAGTTGAAATAGATAATTTTCTTGACAAAAGATACCCTTCAAAAAATTTGAAAGTGTCCTTTTTGGCTTGAAAGATATCTTTGAAAAAAATTGTAAATTAATTTCAAAAAAATTGTGTGAACAATTTATTAGAAAGGATTTGAAACTTTGCCTTTGGGAGATTTATCTTAGACAAATTTTCCAAAAGAATTCATTACTTGGCTGAATGAAAAGTCTAAAAGAGATACACTTAAGGAAAAAGCCTCTGATAAAAAGTCTAAAATAATTAGGCAAAGGCTTAGAACAAAAACCTAAAAGAATTTGGAAAAGGCTTAGCAAAGACAAAAATGAACTTTTCAAAAGGAATAGACTTGTACATTTATTTTGGCTTTGTCAAAGAACACTTCTTTTGAATGAAACCTATATACTGGACCTGACCAAAGATATAAACTTAGATATTTTTTTGCAAATAGGGGTGCCCAATTTTGGCCCAAAGGGCCAAAATTTGGTCAAAAATAACATATAAATTAAGTTATTATAAAGAGGTGATATACTAAAAATATATCCATTAGACCACCATATAATTACACTAAGACACATGACTCAAAATACTAACCATAAAATCCTAAATTTCTCTAACATTAGTATTTGAAATATGGAGGTGATATACATGTAAATACTCAAGGTGAGTGAACTAGAGGTCATTTTTAGAAACTAAGGATATTACTAAAACTTTAATATAGACCAATTCACTTGAAAACACTTCATGTGACCTCTTAGAGTGGAAATAACTTGCATCAAACATGGAAGGATTGAGAGAAAGTAAGGATAAATATCAATCACTTGACCTTTCACTATAAATCACTTCACATACTTAGAAAATATATTTTGTGTACTCAAAAATAGATTTCATATCTTATTTCAAAGGTAAAATACAATATTAAACCAGTAGGTCTTCGTTATACCAGGTGTAGAATTAGAATACAAAGAGCCAAAATGGCTTGCATTTATAGGACATGTGAGAAGAGGGAAGAAGTGGAGGTAGAAGGTCATAATTATACATGTAAACGCATGATAAATAGTTACATTACAAGATAATTATGTGAATAAAATAGGTCTAAAATGTCTTCTTGTAAAAGTGTCCATCTAAAGCATAAAACTCTCCAAAATTGATGTAGGGTACTCAAATGGACTCCTCTAAACTACCCTCATCATGAAGCATCTATTGAGTGATTCAAAATAGACTAGGGAGAGTTTAAAGATGTGAAATATCTTAGGGGGGTTATAAACACACCATAAAAATCATCAGATTCATCCTTATCTCATATACTTCTTCTAGACACTTATTCTCACCATCTACAGTCATTCATTAGCTTTCTAGGCCTCATTCTTCACATTTATCACCCAATAAGTATTTAATTTATTAAAAAAATATATTAAAGAGGTATTAGGACACATTTATAGAGTCCCATTTCCTTCCACTCAATGATTTAGTCCTTAAAAAGGGCCAAAAACTAACTTCTCATCCTCTCACTAGGCAACCACTCGTTATCTTCACTATCTGCCAAAGACTACCTAAAATGAATGACTTAGAAGAGATGTTTCTAGTATTTTTTAAGGTTATAAATGTACATAAGGAGTTATAATAAGTCGCAATTGAAACCTTAAAATGGATCTCATTCTTAAACTCTCCTCTCCACCTAAAAAATAACATAAATCTTTGAAAAAACCCTATTTCAAGCCTGTATGTACAAGTAGGCACATAAAAATTACATTTCATAAATCATAAGAGATTAATATATAATTATAAAACCATTTTAGGTCATCATACCCCATATATATGCATATTTTTTCTATTTTCTTCATCAGGTCCTAAATAAGGGTTTATGAGGGTTTTAACATGTTTGGAGTGTTAGTAATTATTCATAAAAACTAGATGTTGAAACTATGAAAACATCCCTTTAAAGGCAAGTCTAGTACCTCCTTAAACTCTCCCAAAGTTAATGAGGTGCCATGTAGTCCCTTCATATAGGTGTGATTTTTTGAATATGGTCTCTCAAGCTTGAGAGTGCATTATGCATACCCTTGTGATGGAATTAGGTCAAAATGACAAATCTATGTGATCTCTCTACAAACCAAGGGCTGTGATTAACCTCATATATCATATTTAAGGCTCTAAATTTTATTTTAAGGTTTATGTGGTCATATAAAAATAAATGAGTGTCATTAGGTCTTAGGCCTAGTATTAGGCCGAACAAGCCTGACTATATTCTTTTATGCTTAGGACTACCCTGAGTACTCATGTTGAATATAGAGTTTATCCACCTATGGGAATGCTCAATAAAAAATTACACAACATTATTTAGCATCCCAATACTCCTCATCACATGCCTTTACCATTCATTCACCAAGATTGTAGTTGTATCATGATTGGGAGTGCCCTCTATCTAAGAAAAGATAGAGGGCACTTTCCCTATTTACCTAGCCAAGTTGAGGTTATAAGAGGAATTAATAATTCTTGAAGATATTATATACCAATTTTTATGGATAGATAATGTCCCTAAAATCATCAAATTCACAAATGTTAAGATATACTTATGGTGTTGATGACTATATGCAAGAATGTAGAGTTGAGTTGATTGTAGGTTAGGTTTTAGTTCAACCTTTATATTTATTATTTTTGAGAGCCTAATGAAGTTAATGCCACCACTATGGGATTGGTTAAAACCATTTTAAACATTCAACCCTTATACCAACCTTTTCAATCCACATCTATCCTTTTGACTAGGGTTAGTTTATCTACCAGACTGTAGTTCCATTTACCTTACGAGAATGAGGCTCTTATAGGTGAAAATGTGTGTTTAGAAACACATATAAAATGACATATTCATTATGTAATTAACCTATGTATATTTATTAATTTCATGGTTTTGGCCACTAGACAAGCATGCATATTTTATTAGCATGATCAACCTATGATTATGCTAGACTGTGAGTTTCCACTCAAACTTCTTCAAGTTTCTTTTAAGTGTGCATTAAGGTTTGAATATTGCACCTTTCTCTCTTGGTTCAGTCTTGAAGTTGGTAAGATTATTCAATAGTTTTTTGGGTCCATATTAATCCTAAAAACCATATACCTATTCCACTTATAGGTCGTTGTCATGTTATATGATCATTTTAGCTTCAAGTACTACAGATTTCATTGAATGTATATAATAGAAACTAGTTGGGAATGGAAACTTCTTCATACTACCATCTATTTATGAAAAAACCAATTTATCTTTTCAAAGAATTTCCCCTATGCCTAGGATATATGATGGAAACAACTAAGACTTCCTAGTCATTGAGACACTACACTATGAGAAGATCAAGTATGTGAGTAAAATGTCATTCAGAGAGATTAAGGTAACCTATCTCTGTTACAACTTTATTGAATATGGACATGGCTCTCAAGTCTACCTTATGGAGTGATGGATTTACCACCACCTCAATGATATTATACATGTTACTAAACTTTAATAAAGATTTTAAGCATGTCCCAACACCTTAATTTCAATGCTTTAAGCCCTCTATGGAAGCTACTTGTAGGTGGACATTAGGTCATTGAGTCAGTATAGTGAAGAATTTGTTGTCACAACCAATATTAAGCCATTTTTAAAGGTTCAAACTTACTATATTCACTTTAGAAACCTCCCACCACCTTGAAAACCTCTTCACCTCTTCAACAAGACTGGTCAAGGCTTCTTTTCACTTGACTATAGGTTAATGTTTGTACAAAAGTTAACTATGTGCGACTTTAAACTTCTTAATTCACTAAGGGATAATCTTGAGACTAATATTTTAAAAGAGAGATTATCACCATGAAATGAAAGTAATGAAACACTAATGTATATTTTATTTGAAATCACTACAAGATAGAGAACCCTATCCAATTGATGAAACTTGTATACAGACTCTGATGTAGTTTCCAACTAGTAGAATGAGAAAGTCAAGGACCATTATTTGATGTTAACACATGAAAATATAATGAGAAACACATGATAAGGATAGTTATTCAATTACCAAACATGTGCAACACTTGGTTTATATAGACCAATTGAAACAAAGCATAAACCATAGGCCATGGGGATGAGTGACCAAAAAATAGTTATAGACCTTCTTAACCATGGTTCATGAAGCCCAAACAATAAAAAATATTAATATTATCATGTATTTTAATTAAGTAAATGTTAATATCATCCCTCAAAATAACTTGATCTAATTCACGTTCTACTATTCATACTAGACTTATAATGGTTGATCATTTTTGCATGCAAAGGAGAGTGATGGAAAGGAAAAATGGTTTTTTTCAATTTTAAAGTTTTTCAAAGATTCCAAAGTATGGGAATGGAATTATCAGACCCCAAGGGTCACTGTAAAGTCTACCATACATGTCATAACTACTGTATAAGCTATAAAACAATTGAAAACCACATGAAATTTCTTGATCTTCTTATTTTCAAAATAACACCTACATTTGTATGTCCAAGGCTACCACTTATGATAATAATATGACATGTATAACATTAATGAACACTTTGTAACACCTTTTCTCTATATTAAATCATACAATTTCATTTAATGACTCAAATGTGTCCTTATATGACATAAAATGACTTAAAGGACCAATGACCAAGCTAAATCACCTTAAATGACTTCATTAGGACCATGGTACACTATTTTACACCCTATAAGACCCCTATAACAAGTTTTTAAATATAGGGGGTTGAATAGATTTAGCTTTTGGTTAAAATAGTCAACATTCTTAGTGATTTTTTAGGGTTGGCAAGCCAGCTATGCCAAAGACCAGTAGCCTATTCATATCAATTGGGATATGGAGTCACCTATGGATAAATTAGACACTAAATTACCTATAAAAAAACACCAAATAACAAAAAACAACACACAAAAAAAACATACCTAAGTAAACACACTTGTATTCTCAAGAACACCTAGGGGAAACACACACAACATAAGCAAAGCACACCTATCCTAGTATATACAAGACCTAAAACACTTGAGGTGAATAAAAAATCACCATGCTTAAACTATGGTCAAAGATGGTACCTCTTACATCCTTACTATTCCATGAAATCAATAAATCATGTGAAGCATGCTTGTCAATAAACACTTCCTTATGTGGATGGTCTAAAGACTTACCATCCTTAGGTCTTCTTTTATATAAAAGTGTGTTACTTTGATTCTTTAATAATTTTCTATATTTCCCTCCAAGAGGTTTGCTTGGATTTGCATCTAATTTGAATTCTGTGATATTCAATTGAACCTTCCCAAATGACAATTTGGGAGTGATCAAAGCTACTTCAACCTTGCATTCTTCTTAGACATGATGTTCATGATGTATGAGATCATCAAGCTTGTGTTCTTTTTAATTCAACACATCTAAAAGTGACTCAACCTTAGGTTAAGGTATTGACTACTCCTCAATGAGAAAATCTTCTATTTTGGCTTCATTAGGTCCTTTCATGACTATAGATTCTTAGATAGTAGTAAGACACTCATCCTTATGCTTAAAAATACACTCAATAACCTTCTTGTTAGGTTCATCAATAACCATATCATTATATACACACTTTTTAGGAGGAGTAGACTTTATCAAATGCTTAAACTTTTAGCTTATGTCATAGAACCTTTACCATAGGCTCATCTTATTCTTCATGACTATCACCTTCAAGGAATCCTCCATCAAGTGTAGGTAGGATAACATTATCTTTCTCACCATATTTGTCTATCATGCTTTGTAAACTATCATCATCATACATATGAATAAGGTAGTTTCCCTTAATAGCTTGTGAAAAATAATGTTGAATTCTTACCTTAGATTGCTCAAAGTAAGTGTATGGATCATATCCATAAGTATCTACACCATACTCAACTATGAATAGATAAGATATGCCCTTAAGCTTAGAAGATGCTCCATCATCCATAATAGACTCTTTTTGATTGTTAATGACACAATTCAAATTGGAGCTTGCTTCTACATAGGGTTCAATATGAAATTTAGCCAATGGTTGAGTTTTAATGGTTACATTTGCTCCATACCTTACCTTGAAGGCCAAGAAGGACCA
Source organism: Torreya grandis (assembly GCA_037957365.1). NCBI lineage: Eukaryota > Viridiplantae > Streptophyta > Pinopsida > Cupressales > Taxaceae > Torreya > Torreya grandis. Next base: position 3,406,050 of record JARHVA010000338.1, on the reverse strand, counting down.
ATCAGCTGAGAGGTAGCCTCTTATCTTGGCTATAAAATCTTTTGAGAGGTAGATAGAAAAGCGACCAAGCAAGTCAATAACCACAATGTCTTGAAGGATAGGGAAGCTAGGACAATCATGTAAGAAGACTCTCAATTCTTTGACAAGTCCTAATGACTTATCATATTTTTCATTAATTTTAAGTAGCCATTTACTATATGGTTCATATTTTAGGCCCAACTTATTAGATATAACCTTGGGCATCACTAAATTACTAACCCCACTATCCACTATGCAGTTGTGAACAAGTTTGTTTAAGGTAATGAGAGTGAGGTATAAGGGTTAAGGATTTTCATATTTAGTAGAGGGTTCCATAATGTGATTAGGAACATTGGTTAGGAAAACATTACCATGACTTGATGGCTGAGGGATGAGGTGGATTTAAAATAGCTTATCTTGTAAAAGTTCCTTTTGGCCAAGTAAGTGAAGCATCTCCCAAAGAGACATAGATGCCTTAATACTATTCAAAGAATCTAAAATATTCATAGTAGGAGTATGAAACTTTTATTTATTCCTTGAATTTAATTAAGTTCCTTGAGATTGAGGTGTTGGAACACTTTGAGTAACCCTTCTACCATTCTGATTTGAGATAGGTGTAAAAGTTGTAGGGGTTTCCATGCTTGCAGTCATACCTTGCTACCTTGGTAGAAGGATTACTTGAACTTGTATGCACAACATGAACATCTCCCAAGGATTTCTTCTTTCCTCTATTATTTTTTTCAATTGAAGAATTTTGATTGAGGACATATGTATCTTCAACTAGAAAGTTTGTAAAGTTCACCTTTTGTGGCTTCCATCCTTCATTTACTTGCATGAGAATTCATCTTCTACTAACCATTGAGGAGTGACTCCTTGGGCAGCCAAATCTTGTCCTCCATATTCATTTTCATCCATGAATTGTGCTTTCTACCATTTTTCTCCTTTCACCAAATTGTTATGAATTGGTACCATGGATCTTGTATTAGAGGTAGAAGTTAGATTATATGCATTGGTAGACCTTTTGAAGTTAGGCTATCCTTAACCTCTACCTTGACCATATTTTTGAGGTGGTAACCTATTTACTTATTAAGGATAGGGGTAGGGGTTTTGATTAACTCCATACTATATATTAAGTTGTCCAACTTGAGCTTCTAAGGTTTGGATCCTTACATATTTGAAAATAACATCTTTTAGCATCTTAGGGGAAATTCTAGGCTTGGTATTTTCATTAAGAATTTGAGCAACACTTCAAGTAGAAACATACATGTTTGGTAGTATAGGTATGGAGAATTTTATAGGCAACTTACCATCTTGTATTAGGCCATTCTCAGCTCTAATTGCAAGGTCATATGCTTCAGGTAAGGTGTAACCACCCATGTATTACTTCATGATGGCTATGTCAGTACCAATAGCCCTTAGATATGTAGGAAACACAAAGATAGTAGGTGGTCTCATGGGAGGAGGAAACCTATGCCGAGTCCTTTGGAATCAATCATAAAATTAATGTATTGTCTCTTTAGGGGCTCTTTAAATCACATTGAGCTGATGAATAAGTGATGTGTGATCACTTTTATATTCAATCCTTGATGTTATCAACTCTCCAAAATCATCCCAAATTATGATACAGCATCTAAGAAATGTCCTATACTAGTCAAGTGACTTCCATATAAGGGACATGATAATTATTTTAATGGAAATTTTGACCTTAATAACATTATGAAAGCTGCATAAGTTTGAGATATCCCTAATATGCTCACTAGGGGGTACATGACCTTCACCATTGAATATGGGAACACTTTTGGTAGCTTTAGGGGGTATATCATCATATGCATTGAGATGGATAGGATTTTAGTGTTAAAGGTTGGGAAGGCATGTTGCCTAGCCATTTTCTCCTCAAATTCTTCTCCACTCTCTTGATTTTCTTGGCTTGAAAAGTCCTCTTATTCTTTAAAGGTCAAGATACATTGAGGATGTTAAACTTCAAGAGGAAGCTTAGGTTAAGGGGGTGGGTTTATGGGATTAAAAACTCTACTAGAACATAAAATATTAAGTATCATGAAGTATGAACATAATAAATGATAAAATAATGGTCTACAATAAGATATTTCCTTGAATGGAGTCACCAAATGTTGAGTAGAATACCATATATGGTTATGAGTTTCTCAATACTCCTAATGATCATGCTATAACTATTTTAACCAAATATTTCATGCTAGAGGGGGTTATTAAATCTTACTTTAATATTCAAGCAACATTATAATACCTATTGGCATGTGGGTTGCCTATAGTCGAGCTAGACCTCTAGGTTTATGGGATAGCTCCCTAGATTGATCCTTGAATACTTATCACTTACACCAACTATTTATTTATGTTAAAATGGATATAATTAACATGGAAAGTAAGATATTAAAAAGAGGTGATATACCAAAAATATTTCCATTAGAATACCATATAATTTCACTAAGAGACATGATTCATAATACTAGCCTTAAAATCTTAAATTGCTCTAACATTAGTATTTCAAACATAGAGGTGATATACATGAAAATAATCAAGGTGGGTAAACCAAAGGTAATTTTAAGACACTAATTCTATTCCTAACACTTTAATATTAACCAATTCAATTGAAAAAACTTCATGTGACCTATTAGAGTGGAAATAACTTGCATCAAACATGGAAGTATTGAGAGAAAGCAATGATAGATAACAATCACTTGACCTTTCACTATACATAACTTTACATAATTAGAAAAGATAGTTTGTAAACTCTAAACTATATTACATATCTTATTTCAAAGGTAAAATATAGTATCAAATCATTAGGGCTTTGTCATACTAGGTGTGAAATTAGAATACAAGAGTCAAAATGGCATGCATTTATAGGACATATGAGAAGAGGGAGAAGAAGTGGAGATAAAAGGTCATAATTACACATTTAAAGGAATGATAAATAGTTAAATTTCAAGATAATTATGTGAATAAAAGAGGTCTAGAAGTTTTTCTTGGACAAGTGTCCATTTGAAGCATAAAACTCTCCAAAATTGGTATAGAGTCCTCAAATGGCCTCCTTAAAACTGCCCTAATCATGAAGCATATTTTGAGCACTTTAAAATAGACTAGGGAGAGTTTAAAAATTTTAAATATATTAAGGGGTTATAAAACATCATAATAATCATCAGATGTATCCATAACTCATAGCCTTCTTTTGGACACTTGTTCTCACCATCTGTAGTCATTCATTAGCTTTTTAGGCCTCATTATCCACATTTATCACCAAATAAGTCTTAAATTTCTAAACCAAATATGTGAAATAGGTATTATTAATCTTTTATATATTCACATTTCCTTCCAATCCATGAGTTAATCCTTAAAAAGGGCCAAAAATGAACTTCTCATCCTCTCACTAGGTAGTCACTCTTTATCTTCACTATCTGCCAAAGACTGTCTAAAATGAATGACTTAATAGAGATGTTTCTAAGATATTTTGAGGTGAGAAATGGAAATAATGAGTTATAATAGTTCCCAATTGACCCATTAAAATTTATCTCATTCTTCAAATCTCCTCTACACCTAAAAAATAAGATAAATCTTTACAAAAACCTTGTTTTAGGCCTGTTTGTACAAGTAGGGCACATAATAATTACATGTCATGGAGATTGAGAGGGTAATACACAAGTATAAAATAATTATAATCTCATAATACCCCATATGGATGAATTTTCCTTGATATTTTCTTCATCAAGTCCTAAATAAGGCTTTATTAGGGTTTTAACATGTTTAGAGTGTTAGAAATTATTCATAAAAACTAGACATTGAAACTATGAAAAAATCACACTAAAATCAAGTGTAGGAATTCATTAAAATATCTATGAGTTATTGAGGCACCATTCATTCCATTCGTATAGGTGTGAGTGCATGAATATGGTCTCTCAAGCTTGAGAGTGCATTTTGCATAATAATGTGATGGAATTGGGTTAAAATGACTAATCTAAGTGATATCTCTACAAACCAAGGGATTTGATCAACATAATATCTTATATTTAAGGATATAAATTGGATTTTAAGGTTTAGGTTGTCATAAAAAAGGAAATGAGTCTCATTAGGGCTTAGGCCTAGTTTTAGGCCTAACAGGCCTGACTATGTTCTTGTGTGCTTAGGACTACCCTGAGTACTCATGATGACTACAAAGATTTATACACATGTGGTAATGATAAAAAAAAACCTTCCACACCATTATATATCATCCCAAGACTCATCATCACATGGATTTACCATTCATTCATAAAGATTGTAGTTTTGTTGGCTAGATATTTTGCAAGCTAACAAAAGTACCTAGGCAGTCATGGGATTAAATCCCCTTAATTTATTGGTGAAGATCTCATATACTTATGTATATTTACTTATAATTATCTATTTCTCATAGTTATTCACAAATTATACAAATTATGTTCAAGTTTCTTTATTTTCAGGGTATTACTTTAATCATAGTGTTTATGAACCATAACAAGGTGATTTTGTAGCAGGTAAGTAGTTGTTTTAGAGAATGTGTAAATAAACTTTGGAAAATTAAGAGTGGAAAAATAGAAAGTGTGGAAGAAAAGAAATTTCACTTCATAATAAATAGTTTTATAGATCTTATTGAATCTATACAAATAAATAAACATTCAAGAGATGACAATATTTTCAAGAAAAGACTTAGAAAGATTGGAATTCACATTCAAATTAAAGATAACATAAAGTTTACCATTTTAATATTAAAAAATACACCACATATCCCTCGAGACACAAATTTACATTAAAAAAACTTATTTCTCATTCACTTAGGACCAATTTCATACAAAAAAACTCAAAAATCTAAACACAAAGTTTTAGATTGCTTGAATTCTCTTGCTTCAGTTATAATTTCTATGTAAAAATTACTATCATCCTCAGGGATGTAGGCTTACACTTATATTTATAAAAAAAATAGATGCAAAATTTAAATAGGAAACAATTTATTCAAAATCCATGTACTACGTTAAAACTAGGAACCGTTGAGAGGCTCTTCCTCAAATTTATCCTATGTGGCATGTAACAAATAGTGATATGTATCACTTATTGGTCTTAATGTTTGGATTGAACACAGTTACTTTGAATGTTATGAAAAGCTCACTTAAGTAATTTAATATTACAAAATGAATTCAATTAATGGAATTTAACCAAATTACTTGAATCTTTACAGTTTTTAAACAACTCACTTTTACAGGTAATTACTTAAATCATAATTATTACAAGTTACAAGAAGAAATATAATAAGAAATAGAAGAAACACTAAAATCACTCTAGTTCATTGAATTCACTTTAGCACTTATCTCTATATTTGATGTGTTAAGACATCATTAACTATATTTTTGCATTATCTTATTTGTCAAGTGATTGCCTTTTAGTGTCAAACCTTCGTATTTCTCTTTCCAGTCTCCTACTATGAGCTTTCATATTTTCAATTCTTGGCTCAAGTATTTTTATTTCTTGTTGACATGTGATTAACTCCTTTATGGATTTAGCTGTGAAAGGAGTTGTCTTTTTCCATTAACTATTTTAACTACTTATATGATTGCTCAGATGTCCTTGAAACATTATCAAACCAAATGTTAGTAAGACCATAAAGATAATCTTCTAGATTCATCTTTTCATTACAAGCTTCTTCTTCCAAAGTTTTCATTTATTCACACATTACTTTAAGAATACGCATATGAAATGACAAGAGATATTATTCTTATTTTATTTTCTTTACAGATCCTTCAAGAACAATCTTTTCCTTAATAAAAACTTTTTCACTCAAAGTACTTATTCTTTGCAGACTCTCCTGCTGCAACCTAGAAATGCCATTCTCATTCTCTATTTCCTTAATTATTGCTTTTATTCTACCAATTTATTCAAAACATCAACATGAACACCTAGAACTTTAGGAAAAATATTCTAAATAGTTTGATGCATCTTTTCCATCCACTTATCAGTGGATTTAGCTTTATATCCAATTTCTTCCACCTTAGTTATTACTTGTTAGCTAATTAAATCTCTTGAAATAATAGATTGTTGTGGAATTATATTGGAAACTTTAGTTATTATTTTACATAACTGAGAATTTTTTTCCTTCAATTTTTCCTTATCATTCTTCTCTCCATCAAGCTTCTTAAAGAGAGTGTTAATCAAGGTCTAGGTATCCTAGTTTAAGCCTTCAGTGGTGAATTCACCAAGGGATGCCTTCAAAATTGTTAAGTCACCTTCAGTGACTTCTCATTTTCTCATACCTTGTGGTGGAACTGATACCTCTACAAAATTTTGTCTTGTAGGCTCAATTATCAATTTTTAAGTTACTTTAGTAGACTTAGGCTTCTTTCCTTTCTTGTCAAGACTTTTCAACAATTGTAAGTCTATCTCCTCAAGATTTATTACATTTTTAGATTCTAGAGTTGTCTACATTGCCAATCAAGATAAGAATTCCATACTAGTTTAAGTATCTATATGAATCACCATTTGATGTTGACTATTTATATCCACTAGTCTTTGAGAAGGAAATTCTTGGGTCTCTATCACTTTGTTGACCTCTTTCTCAGCTTGGTTCTCAATTTATCCTTTATCATTATCATCTTCCTTTTATTTTTCTTCCACTTTATCAACTACTACTTCCTTCTTTATTTTATCTGCAATCTTCTCTTCCACTATATCCACCTCTTTTTCTTTCTCAGCTTCTCTCTCTTTTACTACCTCTAATGCCTCCTTTTCAAGTTCAACTACTTATTTTTTCTTTTTCTGTAATGCTTCCTAAGATGGGATTTACTCTTTAGTAGTTAATTTTTTGGCTCATTTTCAATGATGGGTTGATCTTATGAAGGAGGAGGATGTGGAGAAGTAGGTGAAGAAGATGGAGGAGGAGGGACATCAATTTCCTTTTAAATAGATTTCTCAGGAGGTTTGATGTCATGAGATTTTATAGGTGGTATTAGTACTGATAGATATATGACATGTGTAGTGGAAGTGGGAATAAAAAGAATGGTGGTGTCAGTCAACCAATGGAGATGTGGAAACAAATGGATGAATTGGCTCTTTATCCTTTACCACAAAATTTGTATCATCAACATTTCTTTTCAACTTTAACTTTTTTATGTGCACTTGGCTACTTTCTCCTTGTATTATTTCCTTTCTCTTCTGACTTATATGAGTAGTCTCTTTAATTAACTCCTTCATACAGTAGCATTTGTTGAGAATCCATGTGGAAGTCATGGCCAAAACATTTGAAGTTCTGTCTAAAATACTCTTAGTTTGATCTTTACCAAAAACAATCACTAGAAGCAGGGCATTGTCTCCTCCTACTACATGAAAAACATCACTAGTTACAATTCCATCATCTTCCATATCCTCAAGAATTGTGGGTAGATCAAAAGCATGGATTTTTTCAACATTCAATCTACTATTGTCTCTTCTAACATTAAACTCATCTCTACAATCAATCCAAAAATCCTCAAGTGTAAGATTGTGCATATATTCTAGAGAGACTATATTTTAGGCTACACATCTATAATCAAAATTAGCTCTAGCATCAAAATGTGTTTGGGTATAATTGTTATACCTCTCCTTTTGCACATTCTTGGCCTTGTAAATATTGGGATAGTGGTAATGACCAATAATAATAATAAACTTAACAATAGAATGATGAGCCTTTGATTGTAAATCATGCAACTCAACTAATTGTCTACATAATTCCATAACAATCCACTTATCACTAGGGTATCTAGGTAACTTGACTAGTACCCCCGATAAATCCCCAACTCTAATGTATGTGTTCATTTTTATGATCTTACTATCTACTCTAGAAATCTTGAGGATTATTTCACTTTCTTCAAGTAGTTTATGTTCATTTTCTTAATACATTTTGTTGTCTTAGTCTCCCATTATGTATTAGCTTTATCCATTATTATATCAATCAATTTTGGTGATGTTGGGATCTTCAAATAGTATTTAAGATATTTAACATATAATATTATAACTACATTACTAGCAACATCTCTCATATTCTTAATTAGGAAGTCATAATATTTGGCACATGTTAGGACAAATTTAGGAAGTTGGGCTGAACTCAAGAAAGTTATAGCTTGCAAAATCCAACTATTCATCATTGCCTACATGAGATGAGTCTTATCTATGGATTTGGATCTATCTAAAAACTCGGTTATGGACACATGTACCACATCTATATCATTTATCTTAGTTAACTTGGAAGTGATACATGATTCAATAGGGTATCCCTTATACTCATAATTCATTTTTGGCTCTTGAGATTTGGATCTTTTAGCTTTAGTTTTGGCCTTCCTACTTGGCTCTAAGATTTCTTTGAGTGCCAAATTAGGGACTTCTTCAGTTTGTGTTGCTTGCACTTATACTTTAGCTATTTCTTCTTCTCATCTTTTTGATCCTAACATTGGTTTTGACTACTTCTAGAAGAACTATATGAGTGTTTTTCAACACTTAATACCTATTCCAACTAGTTTTAAATAAAAGAGTCAATTTGTTGTTTCAAAAAATACCCCTAAGCATGATTTAAGTTTTAAGTAGTATAAATTCTTGAAAAATCCCAAGTAACTCATAGTAAGTAATAGGGTATCACAACTCTGAGTTAATCTAGATGATCCACAAGTCTTGAGAAATTGAGAATCTAGGTGAGAAATGAGTCATGAATAATTTGGGGTTTAGGAAGGTAGCTAATTTGGGTTTGTCTAGGCAAGTAACTTAGGTTGAAAAACCCGAAGTAGAAGTTACTAGTAGTGAAGAGTCTAGATTTCACTTGGGAAATTTAATGGGTTTCTCAAAGCTTGTGAGTTTGGATTTATCAAGTCAAGTAACTATGGTTGGAAATCCTAAAGTAGAAGCAATAATTAGTTACAAATCTAGGTAAGAAAAATACTTGAGAGTTTTGGGGTTCTTATGGGTAGTAGCTTAGGATTGAGACTCCAGGTGTGTAAGTAGTAGTGAGGAATCTAGGTTTCTTATCTAATCTCAATAGTTATGTTTTCAAACCTAGGGATTGATATGTATAATATTTTAAGGGAATTTTCACATACTTGGTGTTTTTGGAATTATTTCAAGGTTTTTACAATAACACTCAAGCATGTAAAAGTAATAAATAGATACAAGGAAAATAAATACATATAGTAAAACCTTTATGATGGCATGTGGAAAACTACTAGAGGGAAACAAAAAGAAAACAATCAAGATGAAGGCATAAAATAAAGAAACAAGATCCATATACCTCAAATGAAAATGGGTTATGAAGAATTGAATAAAAAATCACTCAAATGATAGGTGGGAAATGAGGTGGAATTCATTGATATTTATATTTTCCAACACATTAATGACATGTAGTGGGCACATGTGTAGGGGCCACATAATCCCTTAGATTTTATCAAGTTAATTGAACTAATTTTCTTAATTTGGCTTTTGAGAGTTAAGCATCTTCACAATCTTGAGTTGGTCTTAGCTAGTGGGTATTTTAGGTTCAAAAACCTCTATTGCCTCTACTTGTGGCTTTGGATGAGAAAAGTTACTTCAAAAACTTGTTTTGATTTGTGTAGTATTTGATGGAATTTCAAGAAAAATTAAATTTTGATGCAAATTAAATTAGTTTAACAATTTTGGTTTGAACTAGATAGTGCAACTTAGAGTTGTAGGGCTACCTTTCTTGTCATTTAATAAGTAGAGTGTCTTGGAGAACTTGAGTTATATTAGAAATGAGTCCCTGCACTTAGAGTTTTTTGAATTTTGAGGAAAGATGAGTAAATGGGTTTTTCAGTAATGGCCTCAGGTAGATGTTTTTAATCTTCTAGAGTAATTTTGAAGCAATTGAGAAAAGAAAGCCAGAAACAAAGTTACTAAAGACTAAGAATTTATTCAGGGGACTAGTTTAACAAGGACAACTAACTCACATAAGACAAAATGCAAAATTTTAAATAGGGGTAACCCAAAAATTTAAGTGTTAAATTTTTGGGACACCAACCAGCTCCAACTATAGACATATTTGTTTCTATCATGAAGAAGGAAACAAGGGTGAGATATTAGTATCTTAACAACATAAAACAAACAAAAAGCATAAAATTAAGAACAAAAAAACCAAAGAAAAACTAAAAACTTTATTTATATACATACAAGTGTTACCCTAATATTAAAGTATTATAGAGCTTCAAGTTCTACCCATTGAATGGAAATGATAGTTCAATCCCATCTTGATAAGCTAAGATAAAGCTATCCTTTCCATCAATGCTCTTTATAGTAAAAGGCCCTTTCCACATAAGTCAAATTTACCATGCTTCCCTTTCTGTTCATTCTATTTATCCCACATGAGAACTAAATCATCAATTTAAAACTATATATCTTAAGCCTTCTTATCAAAGATCTTCTTTACTTTCATTTGATGATCAACCAACCAGTCAACAACTTGAACATGAACCTCTTGTAATTTAGTGAGAAACATGATTCTCTTATCTATTGAATCTTGATAAGTAACATCTTCAATATCTTTGGACAATTAAAAAGTAGGTAGCTCTATAGTTATTGGTATCTCAACATTTATTCCATATGGAAACTAAAAATGAGACATACCTATGGCTATCTTTGGGGTGATCCTATCAGCCAATAGTGCATCAAACAACTTCTTATGCTAGGTTCATTGATTATTATCCACCATCTTATGAATGATGGTCATCAATTTCTTGTTACTTGATTCATCTTTACTATTTCCCTAAGGATAGTGATTTGAAGTATGAACCAAGTCTATTTCATATGAGTAACATAAGTTATCTAGTTATACTAAGGAAAAAATGGTTGCATTATCTATTACTATCTTATGTGGGACACCAAACCTTACTACAATGTTCTCTTTGATGAAGTCACATATAAATTTAGAAGTGGCATGCTTGACAGGAATGGATTTTACCCATTTTTTGAAGTAATTGGTTGTAGTCAAAACATAAAAATGTACAACACTCAAAAAAGGATTCAACATACCATTAAAATCCATGCCCCATTGATGGAAAGGTTCATAAATAACAACTAGTTTTAGAGGTAAAGCTGGAAACTTAAGGCATCCTATAAAATGCAAACATGCTTGACACTTAATAACCCAATATAAACAATTTTGGAATAGAATAATCTAGAAGTACCTTTCTTGTAAGATTTTGTGTACTGTGACTCTTGCTGAGAAGTAACCTCCACCTGCTTTATCATGAAATTTTTCTAACCTCCACATGCTTTATCATGAAATTTTTCTAATAGTCTCACTTATTTCTCTTTGTCAACATAGTGAAGGAAAACACCATCAATTCATATTTTTTACAAATAATTATCCCAAAGGACATAATCCTTTGACTTTAGCTTGATGGTATCTTTTTCCTTATGTGTCAGACCAGCTGGGCATCCTCCATAAGTAAAGAAGTAGAAAATATTACTGTACCACTCATAACAAGATCAACAAAGAGTACCATTGGAAAATATCCATCTAATTTAGTTTGGAGTGAGGATGTTTTCATATCCGAGTAATTAGGTTTTCTCTCTATCATCAATTGGAAAAGGCCTCTCCCTCTCACTAGATTTATAGGTTTGATATCGAGATTAAAATCTTACACCTTAGCTACCCAAGTGCCTCTTAGTAATCCCAACTCTTTTTGTGTTAGCAATAATTTGACTACAGTATCAGGTACTAAACTTTAGTATGTGAAGACAAAATGTAGTACCTAAAAACTTTACATGATTTAACTATAATAAAAACATTTTCTCCATCTAAGAATATTTTAGTTCAGATCTTTTTAATAGATGACTCATGAAAGCTATAGGAGATTCAATTTTTTCATCATTCTTCTACAGAAGTATAGTTGACATGGTATGCTCAAAAGAATAACAATAAATAATGAATTTTCTACTAAAATTCAAGGAAACTAATACTAGAGATTTTTTTATGGTTACCTTAATTATTTCAAATGCAAAATTTATTTTAGCATTCTATTTCAAGTCTTGCTTCTTTTTCATTATATCAGAGATGCGTTGAGTCAACTCAACAAAATCAGGAATGAATCTTCTAAGGAAATTAACATTACCAAAGAATGAGTGCATTCCTTTCTTGGAGGTAAGCATAGGTAAACTTTGAATAGCTTTGACTCATTTTGGGTCAATATTTTTTCCTTCCTTCAAGACAATGTGACTAAGGAGTTTTCCTTTAGTCACAAAAAATACTAATTTCTTGGGATTCAAAGAGATCCCATGTCTCCTACACAAGATGAGTACTTCTTCTAGATCAACCAAGTGATTATCTCTCTTTTTAGAAAAGACTATCAAGTCATCAAGGTATACCACAATAATCTTGTTCTTCAAATGAATGAATTCTAGGTCCATTGCTCGCTAAAAAGTTACTCCAACATTATATTCCCAAAAGGCATTTTCTGATAAGCAAGCATCCCCCATGGTATTGTAAAATTTATTTTATATTAATATTCTTTAGCCACTTTTATTTGATTATATCCTAAAAATCCATCCAACATGGATAGAATATCTGAACCTATTCTTAATTGTAAGCTATGACCCATAATGGGCAATGGATAATTATCTTTTAGAGAGTCTTGATTTAGATTATGGAAAACAACACATAAGTGTATTTCTTCATTTTTCTTTCTCACTAGAATAATAAATGCTAACCATTCTGAATTATGGATAAGATATATGATCTTTTCATCAAGGATATTTTGTATCTCAACATAAATAGTACCTGAGATAGTTGGATTATGATTTTATAAATTTTTATTTAAGGGATTTACTTTTGGCTAAAGTGGAATATAATGCTATACCTCATTTAGATAGAAGGACTTTAGGTCTTTGTAAGTCCAGGTAAACATAACAATGTATCTTTTGAGAATCTTGATGAATTTTTCCTTTTCTTCTTAAGATAAACATTTTCCAATGTTGACCATCTTAGGCTCTTCTTCATTGCCCAAATTAATCTACTGCACTTCTAAAGAGGAACTACCACCATATTCTTTCTTTTTCTTTAGAAACTAATCATTCTTGTCAAAGATTTATTCTAAAGACACTGACCTTTTAGTGATCTTATTTCCCTTTAGCTGAATTATATCTTGACTATTGGTAAGCTTAGGATCAATAATACCAATTGTCATCTAGTGTGGATGTGAATTGCTTCCTTCACAATACAATTCCTCAATGTTGTCTTGCTACCCAAGGAATGTAGCTATTTACTTATCATCATTGAAAACTTACCACTGGTCAACATTGTCTGGGAATTTTGGATGGTAGACCATCTCTACTTTATAGTTACCTTCTCAAAAAAGTGTTGGATATTGCTCTATCTTAAGTAGATATGTATCAATAGTAAGTGAATCATGTCAAGAGTTCGGATCTTGAGGAACTAAGTTGATTGAGAAAGATACAAAGTTAATTTTTGAATTTAGAACTTGGTCATGATAGTTTTTTAGCTTATATTTCTTAACCTGGTATTATCCTCTAATTTGCCTCACTATCAATTTAGCATCTCCTTATGCTTTAAGGAGTATTAATCCTTTTTCCTTTACTTGTTTAAGTCCCAACAAGAGTACCTCATATTCAACTGTATTGTTAGTGTTTTCAAACATGAATTTGTAAGAATAAGGAAATATTTTACCATTAGGAGATATCAATCATACCCCTACACTTAAACTAAAGAAACTATAGGTACCATCAAACTCTAGTATCCATATTTTATCCTATTCCTCTCCTTATTCCTCTAATTCTTGGATATCATTACCCATTTTGAGGTAGTAAACTCCATGGTTGAATTCTTTAAAAAGAATATGTGACCTTGGGTCATCAAATTTAGAAATTGTATATTTAAATTTCTTTTCAGGCTCAAGTCTCTGATTCACTCCTTTGATTATGATGTGAGAACATGACCAATCCATATTTACTTCTCCATTTATATCCTTTTATAAGTTTCTACTTAACAACATTCCATAAGAGACAAGAATAACTAGTACCAAAATTATCATTAAATCTTTTATCTAGGAAGGTTGCTAGAATAGCTTAAGCATATTTGATTTATCCAATTAGGGTAGCTTGTCTTTATATCAAGTAAAATCTACCTATTGTCTTAGTAAAAGTGAGAACAAGAGAATTAGCTACCTTAGCTAGCCTAACATTATCAGAGGCTCCAAAGTCTAGAATGTAGTTGCTTAACTTGAACCCATTAGTCAGAAGAGAGACATAGAATGGATCTATCATTTTAGATGTAGAAGTAGGTGTGGGAGAAGTAGAAACAATATTTTTTTAGGAAGGAAAACATTTGGGAGTAGGAAAGACACCCCTAAAATCATTGGTTAAATTATTTGACCCTTTGCTTTGAGTGTAATTGACTAATCTATTCAACTGATCTGGATAAGATCTCAAGTTCTCAGCTTCTGACATCTAAATTCTGGTTTTATTTATATGGTCAGTTATGCCAAAAGAGGGAATGGAAGTAGATATAATAAGATTAACTTTAGCAGTATGATTTATTGGCTTATGAGTTTGAGAAGAAGTTGTATATTTATATTTAAAAGCTAATGAAGAAGGTAGAAGACTACCTCTCTCAAGAATACTTACATCTATTCTAGAATCTCCCTTATCTTTATCTTGTTATTTAGAATATTTCTCACCATCTTGATAAGTCTATAACCTTGTAAACACTACAAATGAAAGACTATGATCTTATTCAAATGCTTATTCATAATCAGTTTTTTTATTGATATTCTTGGTAACCAATATTAGAGTCACCAGTAGGATCCACAAAGTCATCTTCATCAACAAGAATTTGATGAGTACCATCAGTAATTTGATCTTCCTCATTCATCTCAACATTATTTCTATAAGCATATTCAATTTCCAATCTATGTGTAGGACCAACAATATAGTTCCTATTCTGATTATTATTAAAATTTCATTCAGGTGTATTCCTAGTTAGAGCAGCATGAGTACCTTGAGAAATTTATCTTTTAACTTAGAGTAAGTCATTAGATAAATTATGTAATAGGGGATCAGTATTCTATGATGTGCCTAAAGTAGAAGAGTCTCCCTTAGAAGTTGTTTTCTTGATATTTTGAGCCATTATCAATCAGCTTCAAACTCCATAAAAAGAGTTTGAGTTGTTGCTAAATCAGTTGGTTATGCTCTTCATAGTTGATAACTAACTTCTAGTAACTAGGCATTAATGAAGAAGCACTTTTGATTATCTCTAGTGGGAAGTGTATCTCAGATAATTTTTTAGAGAAATCTATTAAACTTGGAAATAAAATCACACATGTGTTTATGTGGTTCCTTCTTGAGCTAAGTCAGTTGGGTAGGAAGTCTATATGAATCTTCAACAGCTTTGAATATTTTTTCAAACTAATCAGGCATGGTATCCCAATTGACTATAGTATGAGGAGGAAAATGGTAAAACCATTCTAAAGCTAAGTCATATAAGGTCTCAATGCAGAGTCTAATTGAGACATCTTCATGTTCAATGCCAATTACTCTATAGGCTACAAAGAAGGTAGCCAAGTGTTCATCTGGATTTTGTTTTCCATTATTAGTGAACTTTGGAAAATTATTTTTTGACATTTTAGGAAAGTCATGGAGAGGGGGAGTCAAATTCAGAGGTCCAATTACTTCCCCCCCAGGGATGGGAAGTGGTTTCACCATTATTCTCAGAATGATAAATTGTAGATTAGCTGATTGAATTATTCCTAAGGAATTATGTTGTAGCTGATTCACAAGAGTTGGTGTTTATCTCACAAGTGAGAGAATAGATCTTCATGTTCTATCTTGAATAGGAAAACTAAAATTGAACTACTCTTTCAATTCAAATAAATCATCTATTTATCTTTGAGCTCTCCTTGCTTTGGTAAAGGGTTGATTTGCCTGTTTGAAACATAGAAGTTCTTTTGAGGATTACTTTTAGCAATTTGATTTATAGATAAAGAATTGGGTGGTGGTTAATAGTCACACAAAAATTTTAAGATAAACAAAATGTTAAATAAAATAACATGAAAAAATCCTATAATAATCAATGCTTTTATGTTTGGAAAGTAGAGTTAACTTCAGCAAGATCACATTTTACTTAGAAGTGCGTAACTAAATTTGCATGCAATGCTTAAGGTGAGTAGTTTGGAATGCACACAAATTATGGGAAATTGAATATTAACTTCATCTAACTCAACTTGAAGGAATAATCTATTTTTATATCTGGGAGTTTATCTCTTCGTTCCCCAATAGAGTCATTAGAAACTACCAGCTAGATATTTTGCAAACTAACAAAAGTACCTAGGCAATCATGGGATTAAATCCCCTTCATTTAATAGTGAATATCCCATATACTTATGTATATTTAAGTACAATTATCTATTTATCATAGTTATTCACAATTTATATTATATTCAAGTTGCTTTGTTTCCAGGGTATTACTTTAATCACAGTGTTTACAAACCATAACAAGGTGATTTTGCAGCAAGTAAGTAGCTATTTCAGAGAATGTGTAAAGAAACTTTGGAAAATTAAGAGTGGAAAACTAGAGCATGTGGAGAAAAATAATTTTTAATTCACAATAAGTAGTTTTATAGATCCTAATAAATTTGTACAAATAAATAAACATTTAAGAGATGACAATATTTTCAACAAATGAATAGGAAAGACTGAAATTCACATTTAGATTAAAGATAACACAAAGTTTACCATTTTAATCTTCACAAATCTACAAAATATCTCTTGAGACATAAAGTTATATATAAAATAACTTCTTTTTCATTCACTTAGAACTAATTTCATACAAGAAAAAAAAATCAAAAATCTAAACACAAAGTTTTAGATTGCTTAAATTCTCTTGCTTTAGTTAAAATTTCCATGCAAAAATTACCATCATCCTCAGGCACATAGGTTTGAACTTATATTTATAAAAGATAGATTCCAAATTCAAATAGGAAAGAAGCTCTTCAAAATCCATGTGCTACATTAAAACTAGGAACCATTGAGAGGCATCTTCCTCAAATTTCTCCTATGTGGCATGCAATAAATAGTAACATGTAACACTTCTTGGTCTTGCTATTTGGATTAAACACAACTAATTTTAATGCTATACAAATCTTACTTGAGTAATTTATTATTACAAAATGACTTCAAGTAATGAAATTTAACCAAATGACTTGAATTTTTACAAATTTTTAATAACTCATTTTTATAAGTAATTACTTAAATCAAAATTATTAAAGTTACAATAAGAAAATAGAAGAAGAAATAAAAGAAATACTAAAATTACTCCAATTCATTAACTTCACTTCTATACTTATCTTTATATTTTATGTGTTGAGACATCATTAACTATATTTATATATCGTTTGGTTTGGTAAGTGATTACCTTTCAGTGTCAAACCTTAGCATTTCTCTTTCCAGTCTACTACTATGAACTTTCATCTTTTCAATTCTTGGCTCAAGTATTTTTATTTATTTTTTAAATTTGATTAACTCCTTTATGTATTTAGCTATGAAAGGAGTTATGGATTTGTCCATTAACTATTTTAATTGTTGATGTAATTTATCAAATGTCCTTGGAATGCTATTAGACCAAATGTTACTAAGACCATAGAGACAATCTTCTAGATTCATCTTTTCATTATGGGCTTCTTCTTCCAAAGTCTTCATTTATTCACACATTGCTTCAAGAATATGTATAAAAATGATAAGAGATATTCTTATTATTTTATTTTCCTTACAGATCCTTCAACAAAAATCTTTTCCTCAATCAAAACTTTTCACTCAAAGTACTTATTCTTTGCAGACTCTCCTGCTACAACTCATAAATTCCATTCTCATTCTCTATTTCCTTCATTATTGCTTTTATCTTTGCCAATTTCTTTAAAACATCAGCATGAACACCTAAAACTTTAGGAAAAAGATTTTGAATAGTTTGATGCATCTTTTCCATCCATTTATCAATGGCCTTAACTTTATCTCTAGTTTCTTCCATCTTAGTTATTACTTGTTGGCCAATTGAATCTCTTAAAATAATAGATTTTTGTGGAATTTTCCTAGCAACTTTAGCTATTATTTTGCATAACTAAGCATTTTTTTCCTTTGATTTGGCCTTAGTATCCTTCTCTTCATCACACTTCTTAAAGAGAGTGTTAATTAAGGTCTAGGTATCTTGATTTAAGCCTTCAATGATAACTTCACGAAGGGATGTATTTGAAATTGTTAAGTCACCTTCAATGACTTCTCCTTTTCTCATACCTTGTGGTGGAATTGATACCTCTACAAAATTTTGTCTTGTAGGCTCAATTATTAATTTTGAAGTTACTTTAGCAGACTTAGGATTCTTTCCTTTCTTGTCAAGACTTTTTAATAATTACAAGTCTATCTCCTCAAGATTGATTACCTTTTTAGATTCTATATTTGTCTACATTGCCAACCAAGATGAGAAGTCCATACTAGTTGAAGTATCTATATAAATCACCATTTTCTACTAATTATTTCTAATCACTAGTTCTTGAGAAAGAAATTATTGGGTCTCTATCACTTTCTCAACCTCTTTCTCTGGCTCTTTCTCAACTTACTTCTCAATTTCTCCTTTCTCCTTATCATCTTCCACTTTATCAACTACTGCTTCCTTCTCCTTTTTTTATCTACAATTTTCTCTTCCACTACCTCCAACTCTTTTTATTTCTCAGTTTCTCTCTCTTTTGCTACATCTACTATTTATTTTTTAGGTTCAACTTATTTTTTCTTTTTTTGTAATGCTTCCTGAGATGGGATTTCATCTTCATCAGTTACTTTTTATAGCTCATTTTCAATGGTGGGTTGATATTATAAAGGAGGGGGAGGTGGAGAAGTAGGCCAAGAAGATGGAGGAGGAGGAGGGACATTAGTTTCCTTTTAAATGAATTTATTGAGAGGTTTGATGGCATGAGATTTTGGAAGTGGAATTAGTACTGATGGATCTATGATAGGTGTAGTGGAAGTGGGAATAGAAGGAATGGTGGTGTCAATATAAGAGTCCAATGGAGATGTGGAAACAACTAGCTAAATTGGCTCTTTATCCTTTACCACAAAATATGTATCATCAACATTTCTTTTCAACTTTAACTTCTTTATGTGAACTTGGCTACGTTCTCCTTATATTATTTTCTTCCTCTTCTAACTTACATGAGTAGTTTCTTTCATCAACTCCTTCATACAATAAATTTTGTTGAGAATCCATGTGGAAGTCATGGCTAAAACATATGAAGTTCTATCTAAAATAGTCTTAGTTTGATCTTTACCAAAAATAATCACTCAAAGCGGGACATTGTCTTCCCCTACTACATGAAAATCATCAATAGTTATAATTACATCATATTCCATATGCTTAATAATTGTGGCTAGATAAAAAGAATGGATTTGTTCAATATTCAATCCACTATTGTCCCTTTTTCTAACATAAAACTCATCTTTGCAATCAATCAAAAAACCCTCAAGTACATAAATGTGCATATATTCTAGAGAGACTATATTTTGGGATATACCTCTGTAATCAAAATTGGCTTAGGTATCAAAATATGTTTGGGTATAATTTTGATACATCTCCTTCTACACATTTTTGGCCTTGTGAATACTAAGACAATGGTAATGGCCAATAACAATAGTAAAATTGTTAGTAAAATGATGAGCCTTTGATTATAAATCATGTAACTCAACTAGTTATCTACATAATTTCATAAGAATCCACTTATCATTGGGGTATCTAGGTAACTTTATTGGTTCCCCTAATAAACCCCCAAATCTAATGTATGTGAAGTCAAAGAACTAAATGAAAATGCAACAAAAATATGAAACTACATCCCATACTATATTTGATAGTCTCTTGTACTTTAGAGCCACATTTAATTTGTAAATGAGTTCATAAAAGAATCCATCATTCACCACATTATAATTCTTGTATTACTAAAAAAGGACCAATTGGGGGTAATATTCATATTTTGGCTCAGTTTCTAGTGTCCCCTTTGTATTTAGCCTTTAAAAGGCTCCACTTGATGTTGCTGCATATACAAGGTATGAAGTCATCTTGAAATCAAAAGTCTGTAATACATTGTTTAATTGTTGGTCCATATTGTCACTTATCATCCTCACCCATTCAATATTGGATGAGATCCTAGTGACATCAATAGATATGATGTATTATACATCTAGTTTGAGAAATACTTGGCATTATTTTCACCATTAATCTTGCATAACAACTGATTAATATCATCTACTTCCTGAACCAAGTTTGATCTTACTATCTGCTTTGGAAATCTTGAGGCTTATTTCACTTTCTTCAAGTAGTTTATGTTCATTATCTTAATACATTATGCTATCTTAGTCTCCCATTATCTATTATCTTTCTCCATTGTTATATTAATCACTTTTGGTGATGTTGGGATCTTCAGACAGTAGTTAAGATGTTGAACATCTAATCTTATAACTATGTTACCAACAACATATCTCATAGTCTTAATTAGGAAGTCATAATATTTGGCACATGTTAGGATAAATTTAGGAAGTTGGGCTAAACTCAAGAAAGCTACAACTTACAAAATCCAACTATTTATCATTGCCTACATGAAATGAGTCTTGGCTATGGCTTTGGATCTATCTAACAACTTAGTTATGGACATATGTACCATATATGTATCACTTATCTTAGTTAACTTGGAAGTGATGCATGATTCAATAGGGTATCCATTATACTCATACTTCATTTTTGGCTCTTGAGATTTGGCCCTTTTAGCTTTAGTTTTGACCTTCCTACTTGGCTTTAAGATCTCTTAGAGTGCCAACTTAGGGACTTATTCAATTTATGTTGCTTGAACTTCTACTTTAGATATTTATTATTTTAATATTTCTAATATTTCTAATCCTAACATTGGTTTTGACTACTTCTAGAAGAACTATATGAGTGATTTTCAACACTTAAAACCTACTCCAACTAGTTTTGAAGAAAATTTTAAAGTTGTTGTTTTAGACAATAACCTTAAGCATGATTTAGGTTTCAAGTAGTATAAATTATTAAAAAATCCCAAGAAACTCATAGTAAGTAATAGGGTATCACAACTCTAAGTTAGTCTAGATGATCCACAAGTATTGAGAAATCAAGAATCTAGGTAAGCAATGAGTCATGAAGAATCCAGGTTTTAGGAAGGCAACTACTTTGGGTTTATTTAGGCAAGTAACTCAAGTTGGGAAACTCAAAGTAGAAGTTACTAGTAGTGAAGAGTCTAGATTTCACTTGGTCAATTTAAAAAGTTTCTCAAAGCTTGTGACTTTAGATTTATTAGGTTAGGTAGCTATGGTTGGAAATATTGAAGTAGAAGAAATAAGAAGTTATAAATGTGGGTAAGTAGAATACTTGAGAGTTTTAGGGTTCTTGCATGTAGTAGCTTAGGATTGGGACTTTAGGTGAGTAATTAGTAGTAGGGAACCCAGGTTTCTCACCTAATCTCAATAGTTAGGTTTTCATCCCTAGGGCTTGATATCTATATTTTTTTAGGGAATTTTCACATACTTGGTGTTTTGGGAATTCTTGTAAGGTTTTTACAACACCATTCAAGAATGTAAAAGTAATAAATAGATGCAAGGAAAATAAATATAAATAGTATAACCTTTATAGTGGCAAGTGTAAAACAAATAGAGGGAAATGAATAGAAAATAATCAAGATGGAGGAATAAAATAAAGAAACAAGATCCACTTACATCAAATGTAAATGGGTTGTGAATAATTGAATCAAAAATCACTCTAAAAGGCTAAATAACTTAGCTCATGGTTCATAGGTACGACAACTTAGTCAAACAACTTGAATTCCATGTAGGAAATGAGGTAGAATTTATTGATATTTATATTTTCCAATGCATTAATGACATGTAGTGGAAATGTGTGTAGGGGCCATGGAAGCCCTTAGTTTTTATTAGGTTTCTTAGACTACTTTTCTTAATTTAGCTTTTAAGAGTTAAGAATCTTTGTAATCTCAAGTTGGTCTTGGCTGGTGGGTATTTTGGGTTCACAAACCTCTATTACTTATACTTATGGATTTGGATGAGCAAAGTTACTTAAAAAACCTGATTTTCTTTATGTAGTTTTTGATGGACTTTTGAGATAACTTTTCTTAACTTTTGATGCAAAGTAAATTAGTTTAACAGTTTCAGTTTGAACTAGATAATGCAACTCAGAGTTACAGAACTACCTTTATTTTCATTTAATAAGTAGAGTGGTTTGGAGAACCTGAGGTATATTGGAAATGAGTCCCAACACTTAGATTTTTTAACTTTTTGAGAAAGATGATTAAATGGGGTTTTAAGTAATGGCCTTAGGTAAATGTTTTCAACCTTCTGGAGTAATTTTGAAGAAATTGAGAAAAGAAAGAAATAAAAAACAAAGTTATTAAAGACTAAGACTTTATTTAGGGGATTGGTTTAATAAGGACAACTGACTCACATAAGACAAAATGCAAAATTTTAAATAGGGGTAACCCAAAATTTTAAGTGTGAAATTTTGGGGACACCAAGTTGCATCATGACTGGGAATGTCCTCTATTTAAGAAAAAATAGAGGGCACTTACCCTAATTTCCTAGCCAAGTTGAGGTTTTAGGAGTATTTAATAAGTCTTCAAGACATTATATACAAATTTTGAGGGCTAGGTAACCTCCCTAGAATCCTCAACTTTACAAATTTTAAGACAGACTTATGGCGTTGATGATTGTATACGGTAATGTAGAGTTGGGTTGATTATAGGTTGTGTTTTAGTTCAACATTTTTGTTTCTTATTTTTGAGAGCCTCATAAATTTAATTCCACCACTATGGGAGTGTTTAAAAATATGTTAAACATTTAACCCTTATGCTAAACTTATCAATCCACATCTCTCCTTTTGACTAGGCTTAGTTTATCTACCAAACTATAGGAACATTTAATTTAGGAGAATGAGGATCCTATAGGTGAAGATGTGGGTTCAGAAACACATAGGAAGTGGTATATTAATTTTATAGTTGATCTATTTATATTCAATCATTTCATGGGTTTTTCCATTAGATAAGCATGCATCTTTTACTAGCATGATTTACCTGTGATTATGGTAGGCTGTGAGTTGCCACTCAGACTTCTTCAAGTTTTTTGTAGGTGTGCATAGGGTCTAAATATTTATCCTTTCTCTCTTGGTTCAATCTTAAAGTTAGTAATATTCTTAAATAGTTGTTTGGGTCCATCTTAAGCCTAAAAACCATATAGTCATTCCACTTATAGGTCATTATCATGTTATATGATCATTTTAGCTTCAATTACTACATATTTCATTGAATGTCTATAATAGAAACTATTTGGGAATGGAAAATTATTCATACTACCTTATATTGATTAAAAAAACTAATTTATCTTGTCAAATAATTTCCCCTATTCTTGGGATATATGATGGAAACAACTAAGACTACCCATGAGACACTACACTATGAGAAGATCAAGTATGTGAGTAAAATGTGATTTGGAGAGATTAAGGTAACCTATTTCTCTTGAAACTTTATTTACTATGGACATGGCTCTCAATTATTCCTTATGGAGTGCTGGATTTACCACTACCTCAATGATATTGTCCACCCTCCCAAACTTCAATGAAGGTTTCAAATAGGTCCCAACACCTTAATTTCAATGCCTCAAGCCCTTTGTGGAAGCTACATGTATGTGGACATCAGGGAAATGAGTTATTATAGAAAATAATTGCTTATCACAACCAATATTAAAGAATTTTGAAAGGTTCAAAATTAATATATTCACTTTTTAAACCTTCTAACACCTTTAAAACCTCTTCACTTCTTGAACAAGACTGGTCAAGTCTTATTTTCACATGAATGTAGGTTAATGTTTGTAGGAAAGTTGATTGTGTGTGACTTTATACTTCTCACTTCACTAAGGGATACTCTTGAGACTAATATTTGAAAAGAGATATGATTAACATGACCATGAGAGGAATGAAACACCAATGAATCTTTGATTTGAAACCACTATAGGAGAGAGAACCCTCTACAATTGATGAAACTTGTCTATAGACTATGATGTAGTTTCCAGATAGAAGAATGATAAAATCAAGGACCATTATTTAATGTTCACACATGAAAATAGACTAATAAAAACATGATAAAGATGATCATTCCCTTACAAAACATGTGAAACACTTAGTTTATATAGACCATTCCAAACAAAATATAAACCATAAGCCATGGGGATGAGTGGGTAGAAAATAGTCATAGAACTTATTAACCATGGTTCATGAAGCACAACAAATAAAAACTACAAATATTTTAATATAATTTAATTAAATGAAGAGTAATATCATCCCTCAAAATCACTTACTCTAACTCACCTTCTTATGTTCGAACTAGAGTGATGGAAAAGCAGAATGTTTTTTTGCCATTTACATAAAACCCCTAAAAGACCCCTATAACAAGTTTTTAAATATATGGGGTTGACTTAATTTGACTTATGGTACAATTAGTCAACATTCTTGGCAATTTTCTAGGGTTGGCAAGCCATCTATGCCAAAGACTAGTAGCCTATTCCTATCCGTTGGGATATGGAGTCACTTATGCATAGATTAGACACTAAATTGCCTCTAAAACACACACTAAATAAAATAAAACAACACAACACAAAAAATAAACAAACCTAAGAAAACACACTTGAATTCTCAAGAACACTTAGGGGAAACACACACAACATAAGCAAAACACACTTATCCTAGTATATACAAGACCTCAAACACTTGAGGTGAAGAACAACTCAACATGCTTCAACCAAGGTCAAATATGGTACCTCTTACATCCTTACTAATCCATGAAAATAATCAATCATTTGAGGCATGATTGTCAACAAACACTTACTTATGTCGATGTTCTAAAGACTTACTATCCTTATGTCTTATTCTATCTATAAGTGTGCTATTTGGAGTCTTTAAGAATGTTCCATACTTCCCTCCAAGAGGCTTGCTTGGATTTACATCTGATTTTCCCAAACTATAACTTGGGATTGATCAAAGATGATTCAACCTTGTATTCTTTTGGGACATGATGTTCTTGATGTATGAAATCATCAAGCTTGTATTCCTTTTGATTTAACACATTTAAAAGTGATTCAATCTTAGGTTGAGGTGCTAATTGATCCTTAATGATAAAATCTTCTATTTTGGATTCATTAGGTCCTTTCATGACTATATATTCTTAGAAAATAATAACAATAACCTATTTGTTAGGTTCATCAATAACCTTATCATCAGATACACACTTCTTATGAGAAGAAGTAGACTTACTCAATTGCTCAAATTATTGACTTATGGCATAGAACCTTTGCCATAGGTCATCTTATTCTTCATGACTATCACCTTCAAGGACTCCTCCATCAAGTGAATATATGATATCATTGGATTTCTCACCATATTGATCTATCATGATTTTAAAACTATAATCATCATACATATGAATAAGGTAGTTTCCCTCAGTAGCTTGTGAAAAAGAATGTTGAATGCTTACCTCATATTTTTCAAAGTGTATGGATCATATCCATAAATATCTACACCATACTCATCTAGGAAAATATTATATATGAAATCAAACTTAGAAGATGTTCTATCATCCACAATAGACTCCTTTTTATCATTGATGACAAAATTCAAATTGGAGCTTGATTCTACATAGGGTTTAATATGAAAATTAGCTAATGGTTGAGTTATAATGGTTACCTTTACTCCATACCTTGTATTGAAGGCCAATAAGGACCAATAAACTAAGAAGTAGCCTCCTTATCTATAAAATCCCTTGAGAGGAAGATATCAAAGTGAGTAGGGAAGTCAATAACCATAATGTCTTTAAGGATAGGGAAGCTAGGACAATCATGTAAGAAGACTCTCAATCCTTTAACCAATATTACTAACATAACAAGTTTCACATGAAGTTAAATAAACCCTTTACTAAATGGTTCATATTTTAGGCCCAAATTATTAGCTACAACCATGGGCATCATTGAATTACTAGCCCCACTATCCACTATGTAGTTGTGAACAATTTTGTTTCCAACAATCAGAGTGAGGTAGTAGGGTGGATGATTTTCAGATTTAGTATAAGGTTTCATAATGTGATTAGGAGGATTGGTGAGGGAAACATTACCAAGACTTGATGGTTGAGGGATGACATGGATTTTAGATATATATTCTTGTAAAATTTCCTTTTGGCTAAGTAAGTGAAGCATTTCCTAAAGAGACATATATGCCTTAGTACTCTTCAAAGAATTTAAAATGTTCAAAGTATGAGTAAAATAATTTTCCTAAGTCCTTGAAGTCAATGAAGTGCCTTGAGATTTAGGTGTAACACTTTGAGTAGCCTTTTTAAAACTCTAATTTGAGATAGGTTTAAAGGTTTTAGGGGATACCATAATTACAGTCATACCCTATTGCCTTGGAAAAGGATTACTTGAACTTGTATGCACACCATGGTCATCTCCCAAGGCCTTCCTCTTTGATCTAGTATTTTATAAAATTGAAGAATATTGATTGAGGACATATGTATCTTCAACTAGAAATTTTTCAAGGTTCACTTTTTGGGGCTACCATCCTTCATTTGCTTGCTTGATAACTTCATCTTCTACTGATAGTTGAGGAGTAACTCCTCTTTGGGAAACCAAATCTTATCCTCCATATTCATTTTAATCCATGAATTATCCTTGATGACATTTCTCTCCTTTCACTGATTTGTTATGAACTGATACCATGGCTCTTGTATTAGAGGTGGAAGTTGGATTATATGCATTGGTAGGCCTAC
This sequence comes from Torreya grandis, assembly GCA_037957365.1. Taxonomy (NCBI): domain Eukaryota; kingdom Viridiplantae; phylum Streptophyta; class Pinopsida; order Cupressales; family Taxaceae; genus Torreya; species Torreya grandis. Next base: position 3,379,150 of record JARHVA010000338.1, on the reverse strand, counting down.
TAAAGTTAGACTATCTTTCACCTCTACTATGACCATATTGTTGAGGTGGGAACCTATTTTATTATTAAGGATAAGGGAAGGGGTTTATATTCACTCCATACTATAGATTGAGTTGTCTAACTTGAGCCTCTAAGGTTTGGATCCTTGCATCTTTATCAATAGCATCTTCTACCTCCTTAGGGGTAATTTTAGGCTTGGTATTTTCATTAGGAATTTGAGAAACACTTGGAGTAGAAGAATACATGTTTATAAATAAAGGAATTGCTAATTTTATAGGAAACTTACCATCTTGTATTAGGCCATTCTCAACTCTAATGGCAAGTTAATATGCTTTAGCTAAGGTGTAACCACCCATGGATTGTAGCATGATGGCTATGTTAGTACCAATAGCCTTTATATATGTAAGAAACACAAAGCTAGCATGTGGTCTCATGGGAGGAGGAAGCCTATGCCAAGTCCTTTGGAATAAATCATTAAAGTCATGAATTATATCTTAATGGGCTCTTTGAATCATATTGAGATGATGAATAAGTGATGTGTGATCACTTATATATTCAGACCTTGATGTTATAAACTCTCCAAAATCATCCCAAGTTCTGATACAGCCTATGATCAATGTCCTATACCAGTTAAGTGCCTTCACTCTAAGGGAAATGAAAAGTAGTCTAATGGAAATGTTGAACTTAATAACATTATGAAATCTACATAAGTTTGAGATGTACCTAATATGCTCAGTAGGAGTGACATGACCTTCACCATTGAATATGGGAACAATTTTGGTAGTATTAGTTGGTATATCATCATATGCATTGAGATGGATGGGATTTTTAGTGTTAAAAACTATTTAGGCATGCTACCTATACATGTTATCCTCAATTTATTCTTCACTCTCTTGATATTATTGGATTGAAAAGTCCTCTTTTTCTTCAAAGGTAAATATAGGCTAAGGATGTTTAACTTTAAGAGGAAGCTCATGCTGAAGGGGTGGGTTTATGGGATTGAAAAATCTACTAGAATATGACCTAGTAAGGACCATGAAGTATGAACATAAGAAATGATAAAATAATGGTCTAAAAATATATGTTACCTTTAATTGAGACACCAAATGTTAATTAAAACACCATATGTGACTGTGATGTTGTCAAGACCAACATTCACCTTGACAAGATGTCTTTGAGATAATGGTCCCACCAAGAGTGATAGAATTGTTTTCACAAAATATTTCACCATATAGGAGGTTATTAAAGCTTAATATAAGATTTTTGAAACATTAGAATACCTCTAGGCATGTCAGTTGCATATCGTAGAGGTAGACCTCTAGGTTTAAGGGCTAGCTCCCTAGATTGATCCTTGAATGCTTATCACCTACACTAACTATTTATTTGTGTAAAAATGGATATAAGTAACATGAAAATTAATATATTATAATAGGTGATACATGATAAATATCTCCATTATACCACCATATAATTACACTAAGAGACATTACTCACAATACTAGCCTTAAAATCCTAAATTGTTATAACATTAGTATTTCAAACATGGAGGTGATATACATGGAAATACTCAATGTGAGTGAACCAAAAGTCATTTTTAGACACTAAGGATATTAGTAACAATTTAATATAGACCAATTCACTTGAAAATACTTCATGTGACCTGTTAGATTGGAAACAACTTGCATCAAACATGGAAGGATTTAGAGAAAGCAAGGATAGATATCAATCACTTGACCTTTAACTATACATCACATCACGTACTTAGAAAATAAGTTTGTGAACTAAAAAATATATTTAATATATTATTTAAAATGAAAAATATAGTATCAAACTAGCATGACTTTTCCATACTAGGTGTGGAATTAGAATACAAGAGCCAAAATGTCTTGTATTTATAGGACATGTGAGAAGAGAGAAAAAAAGTGGAGCTCAAAGGTCACAGTGCCACATGTCAAGGCATGAGAAATATTTTAATTTTAGTATAATTAGGTTAATAATATATTTTTGGAATGTTTTCTTGGACAAGTGTCCATCTAAAGCATAAAACTCTCCAAAACTAGTGTAGGGTTCTCAAATGGCCTCCTTAAAACTGCCCTCATCATGAAGCATCTCTTGAGTGCTTAAAAATAAAATATGGAGAGTTAAAACATGTGAAATATATTATTGGGTTATAAATATTCCATAAATATAATCATATGTTTCCCTAAATCATATCCTTATTTTGGACACTTGTTCTCACCATTTGTAATCATTCATTTGCCTTTTAAGCCTCATTCTTCACATTTGTCACCCAATAAGTCTTTCATTTCTCAACAAAATACATGAAATATGTGTTATTTAACATTTATATATTCCCATTTCCTTATAATCCATGAGTTAGTCCTTAAAAAGGGCCAAAAAACAACTTCTCATGCTCTCACTAGGAAGCCACTATTTATCTTCACTATCTGCCAAAGACTACTTAAAATGAATGACTTAGCAGAGATTTTTATAGGATATTATAAGGTGATAAATCAAAATATGAATTTATAATAGGTCTCACTTAACCCCCTCAAATTTATATCATTATTCAACTCTCCTCTACACATGTAAAATAAGATAAATATTTACAAAAACCCCTATTTTAGGCTTGTCTGTATAAGTAGGGTATAGACCAATTGCAAGTCATGGAGCCTGAGAGAGTCCTCCACAATTATAAATAAATTTTGAGGTCATGATACCCAATATGGATTAATATTATTTCATATTTCATTCATCAGGTCTTGAACAAAGGTTTAGAGGGTTTTAGCATGTTTGGAGTGTTAACCATTGCTCATAAAAACTAGACATTGAAACTATGACCAAATCTCACTAAAGGAAAGTATATGACCTCTTTAAACTATCAAAAATTGATTGAGGCACCATTAATTCCCTATGTACATGTGTGAGTGCTCGAATATGGTCTCTTAAGATTGAGTGTATTCTACATAACCCTATGATGGAATTGGGTCAAAATGACCAATCTAAGTGATCTCTCTACAAACCAAGGGTTGTGATAAACATCATATCTCATATTTAAGGATATAAATTATATTTTAAGGTTTAGGTGTTCATATAAATGAAAATGAGTATCATTAGGGCTTAGGCTTATTCTTAGGCCTAACAAGCTTGACTGTGTTCTTGTGTGTTTATGACTACCTTGAGCAATAATTTTGACTACATTGATTTCTACACCTATGGGAATTATAAAAAAAACCTTCCACAAAATTATATAAAATACCAATTTTCCTCATCACATGCCTTTATCATTCATTTACAAGTCTAAAATTGCATCATGATTGGGAGTGCCCTTTGTTTGAGACAAAAGAGAGGGAACTTCCCCTATTTGCCTATAAAATTTGAGGTTATAAGAGGATATAATAAGTCTTGAATACCTTATATACAAATTTTTATGGCTAGATATCCTCCCTAGAATCCTCAAATTCACAAATTTTAAGACAAACTTATGGTGTTGATGATTGTCTGCAAGAATGTAGAGTTGGGTTGATTGTAGGTTGGGTTTTAGTTTAACCTTTCTATTTCTTATTTTTGAGAGACTCATGAAGTTAATTAAATTATGTAAGTGGTTCCAAAAATGTTAAAAATTCAACCCTTATTCCAACCTTCTCAATCCACATCTCTCCTTTGATTAGGCTTATTCGATTTACCAGACTGTAGGTGCATTTACTTTGGGAGAATGAGGCTCCTATAGGTGAAGATGTGTGTTTAGAAACAAATAAGAAGTGAAATATTAATTATGTGTTTGTCCTATGCATATTAAATAATTTCATGGTTTTGTAAATTAGTAGATAAGCATGCATATTTTACTAGCATGAGCAACCTATGATTATGTTAGACTATGATTTTCCACTCAGACTTCTTCAAGTTTCCTATAGGTGTGCATTAGGGTATGAATATTGTTCCTTTCTCTCTTGGTTTAGTATTAAAGTCAGTAAGATTATTCAATAGTTTTTTTGGTTCCTCTTAATAATATAAATAATATATACAATCCACTTATAGGTCACTACCATGTTATATGATCATTTTAGCTTCAAGTACTACATATTTCATTGAATGTCTACAATAGAAACTAGTTAGGAATAGAAATTTTTTCATACTACCTTATCTTGACCAAAAAACAAATTTACATCATCAAATAATTACCCTTATTCCTAGGTTTTATGATTAAAACAAATTATAAATCCCAATACTTGAGACATTCCACTATGAGAAGATCAAGTATGTGAGCAAAATGTGATTCAGAGAGATTAAGGTAACCTATCTCTCTTACAACTTTCTTGATTGTGGACATGCCTATCAAGTCTGATTTATGGAGTGATGGATTTAAAACTACCTTAATGATATTATTCATGCTCACAAACTTCAATTAATGTTTCAAACAAGTCCCAACACCTTAATTTCAATGCTTCAAGCCCTCTATGGAAGCTACTTGTAGGTGGACATCAGGTCACTAACTGTGTATAGTGAAGAATTGGCTATCACAACCAATATTAAACCATTTTAGAAGTTTCAAACTTATTTTATTCACTTTTTGAACCTCACAACACATTTAAAACCTCTTCACTTGTTTAACAAGATTGGTCAAGGCTTCTTTTCACCTAATTATAGTTGAATGTTTGTAGGAAAGTTGGCTGTGTGTGACTTTATACTTATTACTTTACTAAGAGATACTATTGAGACTAATATTTGAAAAATTATCTAATAACCATGACCATGAGAGGCATGGAACACCAATCAATATTTTATTTAAACCCACTATAGGAGAGAGAACCCTTTACAATTGATGAAACTTGTCTATAAACTATGATGTAGTTTCCAAGTAGTAGAATGAAAAATTCAAGGACCATTATTTGATGTTAACATGTGTAAAAATATTAATAAACACATGAGAATGATGTTCATTCCATTATATAACATGTGTAACACTTGGTTTTTATGAACCAATCCAAATAGAAGAGAAACCATAGGCTATGGGGATGAGTAGGTAGAAAATAGTCACAAACCTTCATAACCATGGTTCATGAATAAAAAGTAATAAAACCTACAAATCTTGTCATGTATTTTAAGTAAAAAAAATAGTAATATAATCCCTCAAAATCATTTTATCCAACTCAGCTTCTACTATCCATACTAGGTTGAAATTGATTGACCATTTTTGCATGTAAAGGAGAGTGATGGAAAGGCAAAACATTTTTTGCAATTTTCAAGTCTATCAAAGCTTCCAAATCATGGTAATGGACTTATGGGAACTAAAGGTTCACTTTCAATTCTACCACACATGTCATAACTACTGCATAAGTCATACAATAACTAAAAACCACATGAAACTACTTGATCTTCTTGTTTTTAATTCAACACCCACATTTCTTAGTCCAAGGCTACCACCTCTAACAATAATATAACATTTAGGAAGATAAATAACACTTTGTAACACTTTTACTCTATGGTAAACTATAAAATTTCATTTAATGACTCAAATGTGACCTTATATGCCATAAAATGACACAAAAGATCAATGACCAAGATAAAACACATTAAATGACTTCACTAGGACCATGGTACACCTTTTTACACCCTATAATAGTTTTAGTACTATATGGGGTTGAAATAATTTGACTTGTGGTCAAATTAGTCAAAAAGTTTCTTGGTCATATTATCAACCAAATTTTTACCCTTTGAAAAGTCATTCAAGCCTTCCAAAATTATAATAACTCGGAAATAATCCTAGGGTATGGGTGGCCTAAATTTTATAAAATCTCTATATTAAAGTGTTATCTCCCATTTGATGAATCACTTAGGTTCAAAAACTACTCTATCAACTTTCTAGGAAAAGAGATATAAACCTATTCTAATGGGGGTGATGCACTAAATATACTTGACCATTACCAACCAGCTACAAATTAACTTAAACTATGATACTAACCTGCAACAAACACTACTCCAAATTTACCTCTCTACATTAGTACTTGACATGAAGGTTGTGAAGAATTCTTGGGCTAGGAGGACTAGTCAAAAGGTTATAACATGAAACTAGTAAATAGGCTACGCACTCAACCTTCACACCTCACTTCGACACTTTACAAGACCTAAAAAAAGAATTACAAACTGAAAATGAATATAATAAAGGACAAACATGACAATGAAGCAAGAATCTCACTTGAAAATATCTAATAGTCATGCACACATATAGAAACTAGTCAAAAGAGGAGGTAAAACAAGATTTTTCTCATTGATCAAAGGATTTCAAATTGTAAGGTCTTCACCATACCCAAGTGGAGGATACAAACTTAACATATCAAGGCTCGAATATATAGAAAAAGTAAGAGAAGAGAGAAATAAACACATATGAGAGAGAGCCTACCAAGTGTCAAGAAGAGTTACATTCAAGAAATAAGGTATGAAACTATCTCATAAATTCTTAGAAGATATGTATGCTCTCTTTAAGATGTTCTTATCCTCTAAGTGGTGTATGGATCTTCATCTTTATTGACACCTTGATCTTGCTCTTGAAAACTTTCCCCTCTCTTAGCTTGTGATGGAAAAATGACACAATCACTAACCTACCTTTAACTCTCTTTTGACCTTATATTTTACACTTTTAACTTGTTTAGGAGTTTTCATATTTGATGTTATAATGATGATTAAAACTCCTAACTATCTTGAAGCCTACTTGTCCTTACTACACCTATCTTGCTTACAACTGTCAATTATTTGAGTTAATATTAACCAAATAAATATCTCTCCATGGATGGCATATTCACATCATATCAGACCTAAAAAAACTCATTTTGAGTCCTCAAACTCTCTCTAAGTCTCAAATTTGCACCTAAAGGTCTCAATTGGCTTCATTCCTTGTAGCCCTAAAAATGTGTAAACCTCCTTCTGTAAAAGAATGTATAAAGGGTAATTGAAAAATAAATTTATTTTTTATGAAATTGTATCCCATTATAGTTCCATGCCAATTTTTAAGATCCAAATCTGATTCAAAGTGTCCTTTTTTTGCTATTCTCTCTCCTTAATTAGGCCTCCTTATCAAGAAATTGAGTTTTGACCTAAAATAAATCCCACACATGTGAAACATATGGGAAGTGTTTTATTAAATTTAACCATTCCAATACCATTATCCATGTCAATGTTTATCTCTTGAGACCTTGTACAAATGGGTAAATCATGAAATGTTTAAAAACCCTACTCTAGGCACTTATGCAGGTATGAGAGATAGTAGGAGTATTTGGAAATAAATTTATAGGACCTAAATATTTAAATGAGTTTTTTTAGTCTTAAAACATAATTATTAAACCAAATACACTAATGATAGGTATCTTAATATATCGTATAGGCCTGTAGGTAGGGCATTTGACTAACAAAATAATGTATTTCTCCCTTCTTGGCCAACTTGGCAACATGTAGAGCTTGTGTATAATTTTGAGAGACCTAAAAATGATTCTATATGATTATATAACATTTTAAAAGTCATTATATACCTATGATATTGGTTTGGAGATCATCCCACACTCTATACCCTAAAAAACACACTTATAGCCCTATTTTTTGAGTAATTTTTTACACCTTTGTACTTTTAGATGACAACCAATACAATGTATAAGTAATAATGAGACTTTATAATTTCACCAAAGTAATTTTTAGGTTGAAAAAATCCATTAAAAGTCATTTAAAGGCTTGTTTCTTCCATCAAGTCAAAACTAGCTTTCTAGACAACCTAAATGTGTCTTAGGGTCTTAAGGATGGTTCATACAATACATGCTTTGGATGTGAAACTTAATGACATGTATTTTTATTAAATATACCCATGTACCTTTCCATAATATCAATGTACACCATGAATCTTATCATGAAATATGTGAGCAAGATTAGGAGACCTTCAAGTTAGCATACTACACATTTGTGAGGTCTAGAAAGAAAAAAGTTTGAGAGAGCTATATTGAGTTTTATTTTAGAATAAAATTGTTTTTTAAGGTATATAATACTAAATCTTACATTTTAAAATGGTATTATTCACCATTTTCCTCCATTAGGTCTCCTACAACTTCATTATTTCATACCTTATGTTCTCAAACTAGCCACTACAATTAACCTTAACAACATGCATTAGACCATTTTATCACTACTAAGAGAGCATAAAACCTTAACTAATGTTTTATTTAGGAATTTATTACTTTATAAGAGTATTCATGTCTCCAATTCACCCTTATTAACCAACCTTCATTACCAAATATACACATATAAGGTTGTATGTATGGCATTAGGTTCGACAGGCCTAAATAGACCTATTAACATTTCCATAAATTTTTTTGTTGAATATTATTACATTATAGGTTCAATAAAACTATGAAATAACCCTAAAATTAGTTTATTCATCCTCATATTTTTATCTTTCTCAACCAAAAGACACCTTCACTAAATAAGGTAGGCAAGCCTATAGGTTTCCTAACTGTATATGCAGGGTTTTAGTGAGGTTTGTTTTGGTTAGTATTATAGCATAAAATTACACCCTATATGAATTAAATAAAACTTATCAATTTTAGGATAACATGGAATTATCTCTCCTCATATAAAATCTACTATAAGAGATAGATCTCTAGGTTTGAAAGGGCTAGCTCCCTTGATTTATATTTTAGGTTCACACTACATTAGACTAATCACTAGTGGGGGTGAAAAGGGAGGAAGGAGACATAAAATAAACCTATTATAATGAGGTGATACACCAAATATAAATCCACATAATACACTTACATTTTCACTAAGAAAAGAGACTACTGAAACTGACCTTAACTCTATGTCCTTTTAGCATAAGTATTTTTCATAAAGGCAGATTTCTATGCACATCTAAACCTGGGTTAAAATAAGGTTTTATACTAGACACTACTAGTACCTCTCACACTTCAATACACACTTAACAAAAAATACACTTTATGAAACCTTTTATAAGAGATATCACTTACACAAAACATGCAAGAGTAGAATGGAGGCAAGGAGAGCATATTCATCACTTGTCAACCACATAAACCACTTAACACAATTAGGCAATGGATTGTAGAGAATTAATAAAATTAATAAAACTTTATTCAAAGTCAAATGAGTTGTAAAAACTATTAGGGATTCTCCATACCAATTATGGATCCATTATAAAGCCAAAAAGGCTTGAATATATAGAGCATAGGAGAGGAGAGAGAAGTGAAGATGAAGGGTTATAAGGCCAAGTGTCAAACTATGAGAATGAGTTAAAACTACATAAAATAGAGTGGATAATATGACATTAATGTCTTGTTATACAAGTTTACATCTAGATCATGACATATTCCTCACATTGTCATAGAGACTCTTCATGTTCTTATTTTAAAACTGCCTTGATGATGAGTCATCCACTTGACTATGTAAAACTACTATAGGAAGCTTTGACACATATTGGAAAGATGAAATATATAATTTTGCCCTAAAAATGTCCATATGACCATGATATTACTTAGAAATACCCTATAGTAAGTTTTTATATATAGGGGGTTGACTTAATTTGACCTAGAGTCAAGTTTGGTCAACATTTTAGTGATTTCCTAGGGGTAGCATGCTTGCTATGATAAGGAATAGTTGCCTTCTCCTATCATTGGGAAATAGAGTCTCCTATACACTATTATTAACACTAATAATCCTTTTAAAGGATACCAAACTATACCAAATAGAACAAGGAAATAAACACACAAGGCAAGAAAGCAAGACACACATTTGTGTTCTCATAAACACTAAAGGAAAACACAAACCAAATGAAATAAAACACACATATACTAATATTTAAAATACCTCAAGACACTTAAGGTGAATAAAATTTTTCATTGCTTCAACTAGGGTCAAAGATAATGCTCTTTCATCACTGTCAATCTAATAAAATAGATCTTCATATTATGCATACTTGTCAATAAACACTTGACTATGGAGATAGTCAAGTGACTTACCAATTTTTGGACTTCTAATGATTCCAAGTGTACTGATTTTAGATATAACTAATACTCCACCCATCTCTCTTATAATCTTATTTGATCTGGTAGCTTGTTTAAACTTGACATGCTCATTTGACAGTCCTCAATCTAGTCATTAGAGATCATCAAAGATTCTTCAAATTTAGATGCACTTGAGACAAGAAATGTCTACTATTTTTAACCCTCAAGGATATCTTATTTTTCACCAAACACTTATTTGTTTGTCAAAGTTGTTCCTTATTTTGTAGAGACCTCAAGATTTTATTTATGTTCATATAGATCATGATTGACCTCAACATCAAGTTTAAACTCTTCTTAAAAAGTTATAGGCCTCATAATCTCCTCAAATTAATGTATAATGGCATTTAATTTATTCCTACTATCATAAAATTCCTCTTAAGGTTCAATTTCATGAATTTTATCTTCTTTTGTAGGTAGAATTGATTGTTTACTAAGACTATCATGCTTTGTCATAGCTGGGAGCTCAACATCAACACCCAGGTGTACAAAATATTTACCCATGCATCTTGATATAGAATGTTATCATGATCTACCTAAAGGACTCCATAATAATCCTCATGAAATATGTAATTTCCAAGACCACTTTCTTCAAATACACCTTACGCAACTTCCCACTCATCAAGATACAAATTAGAGATGCCATCAAGAAGAGTTAGAGGCTCTTGATAACTAGGGTGATCATATTTTTAAATAATATTTCAATTCATATTAGAAGTGTAAGGCACATAATGTTAAACATGAAAAATATAAATATTTTTATAATTTATTAACAATTTTACACCATATCTAGTCCTAAATCCCATATAGGACCAGTCTAAAGTCAGGCAACCTCTAATTTTAGTAGTGAGTTATCTTGAAAAACAAAGTGTAAAATGAGGAGGCACATATACTACTACAAAATATTGAGAGATGAAGATAGGAAAAATATGAAGAACCAATTTCAAAGCTCTGATTATGCCAATGGCCTTGGCAACTGACCCATCTAATTATAAAACTCTTTTGGTATAAGGTTCATACTTTAAGTTTAGTTTGTGAGATACTTTCTTAGGCATGACATAAGTAATAGCTCCACTATAAATGAGATAATTATGTACCAATGAGTCTATAATAATGATGGATAGATATAATGGAGGAGGTTTGTCTACCTTTTTAACTTTACATGACTATCCTTCACTTGGATTCATGGTGTTTGTCAGGGATACCTCTCTTTGGCTAGGTTATTTGGTTCTCAAATTGAGCTTGGATAACTCCTCTTGAAGTATGTCTTCTTGTCTAGGTGTTGACAATGTATCCCACATGAATACATTCACATGAGACTTATTCATTTATTATACAATGCTAGCAAAATGACCACTAATGTTTGCTTGTCCACTAGTAAGAATCATGCTTCCTACACCTTAAGAATTTTGAGCTATGAAAACACTTATAGAATTATGATCTCTTTGAATTACTTGTGTATTTTGAATTATATTAGACATTCCTTCCCTTATGCTTGTTTTAAAATTTATTGGTTGACTGCCAATAGTCCCTTCAACTTCTTCAAATACCTTCTTCTTGCTCCTTATGTTTGTAACTATAGAACTTTCATCAATGCTTGACTTCCCTTGATAATGTCCTATACATGAGTCATCTTTATACTAATTTATAAATGTAGACCCCCATTGATCACCCTTCCCATCAGTCACTCCTCCATTTGGTACTTCATCTTGAGTCATAGCTAGAATAGTTCCCAAATTTGCCATGAAGGCTTGATTTAAGGACTCTTTGATATAGGAATATGGATCATAAAGTTGATCCAATGAAGGTTAACTAATATGTTATTATGCAAGATTATTTTTAGTAGGCACTAGTTCCCTTGAGGTGGAAGGAGCATTGGGGTTATATCCACCATATGGATTATATTGGACCAGCTATCCCTAAACTTGGGAATGACCTTAGAAAGGAGGTATATTTAATTGATAGTTAGGGTAGGAATAATTGGGTTGGTAATGGATTTGAAAAGGATTAACTTGATGTTTTTAGATGATCCTCTTTAAACCCAAGATCTCTTGCTCCATATATCTTATTCTTTCTACCTCATTAGGTTTGCTTGGTTGACTAGGGGTAGTAAAATTATGTTTAAGTATAGGAATAAGAGTAAAAATAGGTGTAGGTGTTTTAAAATTAGGTAAAAAAGGAATGGGAGGTATTGGGGTAATCTTCCCAGCCTAAATCAAACAATTCTCTACACTAATTTCCACTTCATAGGCATTAGGCAGAGTGTTACCTACCATAGATTATATCATCATTACAATATCACTATCAAATGCTTTAAGGTAGTAAAGGAAAGCATGGTGAGATGTTGGTATTACCAAGATTGGGTTTTTATCCCATGTATTCTAAAATCTTATGTTGAATTCATAAATGACTTCTTGAGGTACTCTCCTAATGTTGGTCAGCTGCTCTGTTAGTGACAAGTTATCACTCTTGTCCTCAAATATTCTTCTCAATGCATATCCTAACTCATCTCAAGTGGTGATTGATTTAGGTTCCAATGATACATACTATTCAAGAGATTTTAATTTTAAGGGGACAACCAACAACCTGATTGAAATGTTCTCCACTATAATGTGATGGATATTGTAGAAGTTAGCAATATTTTTTATATGCTCAATAAGTGTGATGAAAGTCTCAATGGTGTATGATGGAACATTTTTGAGGGTTTATATGGGTATGCCTTCATAGTGAGAAAGTATTATAGGGATATATACATTAAAGAAAACAAAAGTATAGTTCCTTTCCATGGTGGCCTTAGGATTTTACAAGAATGAGGGAATCAATAACTTTATTATGGGCTTGTGATCAAGATATGACTTCTTTAGACAGGGATGGGTGTTTTTAAATCTAATTGATTTATGAGAATAATGAGGAATATATTAGAATTAAAAATGTGTGTCTTTGGTGAGAGACCTTATGTGTACCTTAGGCATGAATAAGTGCACTAGTTTGAAACCAACATTAAAACTTTGGAGTCATTAGATACTGCAAGAAGTGGACTATTACAGCTTCTTGTTGTCAAATTTAACATCTATCTTGAAAAATTTTATTGGAATTCAAGTCCCACCAAGCATGAAAAAAATATTATAGCCTAAAATTTCACCCTATATAAGTTGAATAAAAATTCTCAATTTTAGGATAGCATGGAACTATCTCTACTCATAGACAATCTACTACAACAGATAGATATCTAGGTTTGAAAGGGCTAGCTCACTTGATTTATATTTAAGGCTCACACTACACTAGAATAATCACTATTGGGTGTGAAAAGAGAAGAAGGAGACATAAAATTAACCTGTGATAATGAGGTGATACACCAAATATAAATCCACACAACACACTTGCATCTACACTAAGAAAAGAGACCACTAAAACTAAGCTTAACTCTATGTCCTTCTAGTATAGGTATTTATCATATAGGAAGATTGCTATGAAATCTAAAGGTGGGTGAAAAGAAGGTCTGATACTAGACACTACTAGTCTCACTCACACTTCAAGACACACTTAAAAAATAATACACTTTATGAAACCTTTTATAAGAGATATCACTTACACAAAACATGCAAGAATAGAATGGAAGCAAGGAGAGCATATTCATCACTTTTCAACCACATAAACCACTTAACACACTTAGGTAAGAGATTATAGAGAATGAATAAAATTTATAAAAATTTATTCAAAGGAAAATTAGCTATCAAAACTAGAAAGGCTTCTCCATACCAATTGTGGATCCATTACAAATAAAAAAGGGCTTGAATATATAAAGCATAGGAGAGGAGAGAGAAGAGGTGAATATTAAGGGTCACAAGGCCAAGTGTAAAACTATGAGAACCAGTTACAATGTCATATAATGAAGTGGATAATATGATATGAAGGTCTTCTTGGACAAGTTTACATCTAGAGCATGACATATTACTCAAATTGGCATAGACACTCTTCATGTTCTTATTTTGAAAATACCTTGATCATGAGTCATCCACTTGACCATCTAAAAATTTCATATGAAGATTTGACACATATGAAAAAAAATAAATATATAATGTGACCCTAAAAATGGCCATGTGATCATGATATGACTTAACAAAACTCTATAAGAAGTTTTACTATATAGGGGGTTGACCTAATTTGACATAGGGTCAAATTTTTTCAATAGTTAGCTTATATGATATTTTAAGGTTTTTTTCATTCCATTCACTTTATTATTTACCTAAACCCCCAAACCTATTGCATACCTTGTATTTTCCATATTTGAGCTTTAAACTAGCCTGATTACTCAAACAAACTTGTAGGTATATATTGAAGTCTTGACTACAGTTTAAGGTTTAGATATCTTCATTTACAAGTCAATAAATGTCCAAAATTTATTATCACAATTTTCAGAGTTTATAACTTTACTTCTACCCTCTACAGACTTATTCAATTCCCCTCATCTTCAAAACACACCCCTTCTCTTTCATGTTTACTGAAAACATGGTTGTAGGTTGATGATGAATAAGATTTTGAACATTTGAGATTTGACAACTGATCTTATTCAAATATGATCATTAAAATTTTGATACACAATTGAAAATCATTAAGGATCCTTTTTATTCAACCTTTTTAAAACATGTTAGCACTTTTTTGGTCATGTATTTCTCTCTCATACTCTACCTAAGCCTGTAGGTGTTGAGTTGACTATGTAACTGTAAGTGTTTGAGATGAATATGTTTTAATCATTCTCTTTGATATTATTTCAAGTTTTTTTGAAATTTAATGTATCTATACACCTTTATTACCCATTTTAAACCTATTTACATTATACCATTTCATCTCCATTCTCTCTTGTAGGCCTGTAGTTGTAATAATATGTATGGATATATGTATCCATTAGGGTGTTTTAAGCAGTGGTTTTTGAACCATATTTATTCATTAGTAATGAAATTATCCAAGTTGATTAAATAGTTTCCACACCTCATTAAAACCTTTAGACATCATTTCTAACAAGAATTATTTTATCTTGTGTGCAAAAGAGACCTATAGGTCCAAGAAGACATGTAGGTCTACATATTAATGTAAGAATCCATTTCTAAGGTATGTCTTGACATTTTTAGACTTTAAGATCATTAGGAATTAATTTTTCATACATTATTTAGGAGGTCAAACCCTCAAAAAACTCTAAACAATGCAAAACAAGATCTTTTAAACCACTTTCATGCAAATAACCTTATCACAGTCTCAAACTAGGGTATTGCATACTACTTGGAGAAGATATGGTTGTATTGAAGCTTGGAAAAATTATGGAGTTATAGGGAATTGGTAGGGGTGAAAACATGATATGAAACCTTCATTCATCATGTCAAAAATTGAAAACCTTAAAACAATAAAAGGCCATTATAGTCACTTTGTAAACTATGAAAAAGAAGAAATCTTCCTACCAAATTAGATCACATGTTCCAAGTGGGACTTGGATAAATATTAAAGATGCCTTTATAGACCCTAAATTCCCTCTTAAATTGATATCATGCATTAATATTTCTTTAAGCTACCATTTTAAATAATAAAATAAAGTTTATGGGGTTGACTAATAGTTTTAGACCACCCTAGAGTTTTAGTGATTATTCATAAATCTCAAGACACCAATATGATGAATATTTCAATAAATATAAAGCTCATTAGGACCCCCTCCTCTATAAAAAAATTTAACCTTGACTCTCTCTCTCCTAGCCATACTATCCACTTGAAAACTACCTTCTTGAGCTTGCCAATGGAGTGAGAGAGAGAAGGTAGAAACTTTTGTAATTTTAAGACCTATACCTATAATACAAACATTAATTTCACTTTTGGAATCTAAAAGGACATTTATAAAATATTTTCACCTAAATATGAGCTCACAAGTTCATAGAATTAAGTGAAACTCCCTTCTTTGGTGTTGAAATGTAAGAATCTAACTAATGTCTGACATCCTGACATATAAGACAGTTATACAAATCCTCCAAGAACCTTGGAAAGTGTCTTATATGGATTTTTGTCATTCTTTACCTTTGAAACACATTGGGGTTAGTAAAAATCACCTTTTCCCTCATAAAACATTACCTTAAAGTTTGTAAAAGAACCTTAATTTCTTTAAACCATCATAAAATGTTTATCCAAGTTGGTTAAGGCACAAAATGACTTTGAATAATACCTAAGGACCTTTTACACCACTTGACTAGGTTTCACCAACCCATGACATGATTAACCAAGTATAATGTAAAGATAAACTATTACCTTAATTTCTCCAAACAAACCTTAACTTTTGCTAACAAGGTTTTAAAAAGGCTATTGGGAGAACACATAAGGCATGAAAAAGATATGAACAAGGTTGTAACACAAGACAAAAAAAAATTTACCTATAGGGGTTGACATGTTGACCTTGGGGGTCAAAATTGGTCAATAGGTCATATGAAGACATGCCAAGTATTAATCCTTACATCATCATGAATAATATCATAACTTACCTAGATGTCAAACCTATTAGACAAAAATAATGAAAATTTCCACCTAAAATTTATATATTTTGTCACAAAGAAATCATTAAACTTTTGGATGCTAAATTCATAAAAAACTCACTGTGGTTATTCATATATGCATTGATTTCTAAAATATTAAATTAGCATGACCAAAAGACAAATTTATCTTACCTTCAATAGATTCTATAGTAGATTCCACCACTAGATATAAAATGTTATCACTTATGGATGATTTCTTAGGCTATAACCAAATTCACATATATCTTAAAGACCAACATAAAATAACATTTAATACAAAATGGGGCACCTATTATTACTTTAAAATGCCTTGAAGTCTTAAAAGTTTTAGAGTAACCTATCAACATGTAATGACCCACATTTTCCATGATATTATACACAAGATAGTGGAAACCTATGTCAATGATTTCATTTCCAAATCTAAAAGTTGCACAATGTACCTCATTAATATATATATATATATATATATATATATATATATATAATTTTGAATCAACTAATCAAATATAAATTTAGACTCGACCCATACAAATGTGTATTTGGATTACATCTAGTAAAATTTTAGGTTTCTTAGTCTCTCTTTGAGAAATTAATGTCAATCTGGCCAAAATAAATGCTATCAACAACATGAATATTCCTCACTCCATTTATGACATACACATTTACCTTGGAAAAATTGGGGAAATATAATATTTTGTACCAAAAATGGCTTATCCTATATACTTTATAAATTCCCTTTTCAAAAGAGGTCGTGATCTAGAGTAGATAAATTCATGCCTATTATCAATCAAATTTGTACCCTTTGGAGCGTAGTTCAAGACTTCCAAATTTAATGTAACATGGAAACACCTCAAATTTTTAGGTACCCTATTGGAAAGGTTAATATCTATGTTAAAGGGATAGCTCCCCTTGAGGAATCACTTAGGCTCAAACACTAATCTACCACTTGATAGGAAAGTGGAGAGAAACCTACTCTAATGGAGGTGATGCACTAAATATAATTTTACCACTACCAACCAGCTAAAATTGCACTTAAAACATGAGACTAACATCCAATAAACACTTCTCCAAATCTACACTCACTTAGACACTCCAAAAGATTTTTAAAAAGGATTCCAAACTAAATGAAAATGCAAAAAAAGACAAACATGTTAAGGAAGAAATATTATCACTTAGGAAGATCAACTAATCAAGCATACATGTTGAAACTAGTTGATGAAGGAGGTTAAACTAGATTATTCTCATTGATCAAAGGCTAGAATAGGTAGGTTTTCACCATACCCAAGTAGAGGATACAAACATATCCTATCAAGTTTGAAAATATAGAGAAATGTGAGAGACAAAGAGAGAAGGGCATAGGAGAGAGAGATGATAAGTGTATCATCAGTTAAAAGAAATAAGATAGCTATGAAACTACCCTATCAGGTCTTCAAGGACAAGTTTGGGTTTCCTATATATTCTCTTCTACTTCAAGTGGTGTGTAAGTTTCAAACCTTACTTGACACCTTGCCTTGCTCTTCAAAACTTCCCTTTACCTTGGCTTGTGAGAAGACAAATGACACTCTTGACTATCAAGTCATGTTGAGTTACATCTTTTTTCTATTATTAATACCTTTCAAATGATCTCTATAGGTTCCCTTTGACACATCACTTCATTATCTTTCTAGGTGTCTTGAAGTCTCTTAATATCACTAGGCCAATCTTTCTTACAAGTTTTAAAACTTGATTTCATCTTCTCCAATGCATTATCTCTCCATGTATGGCCTATTCACGTCATATTAGACCTAAAAAAATCATTTTGAGGTCTCAAACTACCCTCAAGAATTCATTTTGCATCAAGAGGCCTTATTTGGTTTCATTCCTTGTATCCCTAAAAATGTGTAAACCTACTTGCATATAATAATTTATGGAGGTTATTAAGAAATTTATCACATGTATGATAAACTAGTATGGATTTATAGCTCCATACCAAATTTCATGTCCTGACTCTGAGTGGAAGTGAATTTTTTCTCCCTTTATCTCTCTTCATTTAGGTCTCTATTATCCCTCTAGACCTAGAGATTGATTTTTATTTATACAAGATTACCATACATTTTAAACCTCAAATAAATGTGTGATTCAATTTATTACCTCTTGAGGAACTTTTGTTTAAAATTTGGGATCCTGACACCTTGTACAGACCTCCCAAACATGCTTATGGTAGCCTTCTTTAGCCCTTTTTCATACACTATACTTGCATATGTGACAAAAAATGGCATAAGAAGATGCCTAGTGGTGTTGATAAGTTCATCAATGGTTTTAGAGTAGGAATAAATTCATTTAGAGGCATTAAAATCATCTTCTCTCATATCAAGGTAAAACTGGTCTCTTTGGCAACTTGTGAGTATCTTACACTTTTAGGTATGATTCATAAAGGTTAGGGAATCAATAAACTAACCAATTCCAAAAAATTTAAGTACATAAGGTTACATAACTATATTTAGGAGCCCAAGGTCTCATGTAGTCTATCTGTACTATACTTAGCAAGAAAAGGTGACCTCTTAGGTTGGTAGATTGCATTCTATGATACTAAGAAGAGTTTAGGCCAATAAGTGGTGATTTGAGTTTTAAATGACCTATTTAGGTCTATAACATACAAATTTTATTTATCCCATTATTCTCTTGTCACATTTCTTCTCCAACCCTGCTATATCCTTCATCAACTCATGCTAGGGTTTAAGGACAAGTCAATGCTATTGACCCTAGCTAACTATGTTTGCTTCATTTTTCCACTTTCAAAGGGTTATAAACATCATAAAATTATTATTTAATATAATAAAAATTCATAAAATACATAATGGTCTCAAATCACCCATACAAACCATATTCCATCATAAAAGTCCACACATAGGGACATATGCTTGTTTTGGGTTTAATCAGTGCTAAATAGACCTACCTTCATTTGCACCATTTTTTTCTCTTGAAGGTCATGTGAAATTATTATATAAATATATAATCACTAAAAAATTAGTTTTATTCTCATTTATACTTTTATGTCTCTCATATCAAAGACATATTTCAAACTAGACAAGTCTGTGTTGTTTGGATTTAGACCAATTAGGCCCAAACAAAGTTCATCTACTTTTACTCACTTTGTAATTGGGTTTGAGGGTCTAAATGAGATCCTATATCATCATGAAACCATATTAAAATGGTTTTAATTTCCTCAAACCTCTCATAAACCCTTACCTCTCTCTAACAATCAAACTCTCTTTGTAAGGTAGGCAAGCTTGTGTATCCATTTGACTATGTGTGTAGGGTCAAATTAAATTTTGCTTGGTCATCTTATTCTCTAACCTTTATTTTTAATTTATTCAACATCAAATGTATTTAATCATGTTTAAATTCTCTTGAATTAGTCTCTAATGTTCTTCATGTATTCTACCTTTTATTTAGGTTGAAATTGGCTTGCTCTTACTTAGCAAACCTATATATGACTATTAAGGTGGTCTAATTGAATTTAAGGGATTTATAACTTCCATTTTAAATCCTTGAAAATCTCAATGAATTTTTTACACTATTGGGAGTTTTTAACCTCCTTAAACATACCCAAAATAATAACTCCTTCCAAATTCACAACTATTATTTGCA
Source organism: Torreya grandis (assembly GCA_037957365.1). Taxonomy (NCBI): domain Eukaryota; kingdom Viridiplantae; phylum Streptophyta; class Pinopsida; order Cupressales; family Taxaceae; genus Torreya; species Torreya grandis. The sequence continues at coordinate 3,358,927 of JARHVA010000338.1, read as the reverse complement.
CTTTCCCCATGTGTGACTATTGTGTGAACATTAGCCTTCTTAAACTAGGTCCTTGGCCACTTGAGTGTATTATCTCATTCCCATATATAATAATGTCTTAACATTGATCTTGTTTTGATGGAAATTAGCTTTTGTTCTAAAATAAGGAACTACATGTCTGTAACCTATAGGTCTACCTTTTGCTTGCATAGGCTATAGACATACTCTTAAGTCTTTATGCTTAGAGATTGTAATCAAATCGTTGTCAATTTCATGCCACTTCCTCTCAATAAGCCTATATACTTCTTGACCAAGCTTTATATCATCTCAAAATTTTAATCATGGTCTATACAGGTGTCAGAGATTTATTAGTGATGTCATGGAGGTGTTCTGATGAGTGGATGAAGTGATTTGATATCCCAAGTAATAATGATGAAGTGTGTAATGTGATTTTTCTAGTGTGTTTTATGTTGGCTTAGTTGATCTTTAGTTTTGGTCTATATAGAAATGTTTATGGATGAGTATGGTGATTAAATCATGTGCAAGAGGTCCCTAAGATATTATATATGCTTTGAGAGCTTATGTACATAAGTGTAATTCATATAGCAATCCATAGTTTTCATATTGACACTTTGGGGCCAATGGTAAAAAATTTGAGTAGGCAGTTTGATGATGCCACCTGTAATGTCCCCAGTTTAGCAGTTGACTTACTCAGTTTCTAGCATACTTACTATTTATAGTAAGTTAATAGGACAAAGTGGAGGCCAATTTTGATGATTGGATTTGATACTCCTTGCCGAGAGCTTTTTGGTGAGCTATCACTTGCACCATTCAGAGTCTAGTTACTAGTATATTTTTAGGCCTAAAGTGCTGAAAAAGGTAACATTTTAACCCAATGGCAAGATATTAAGTGTTACTTTAAATATTTACTTTATGGGGATGGTACCCAAGGGAGACATAATTAATATTATAATGAATAAACTATTTTACACCCTTTATCCCACATTGCTCAAGTGAGTTGAGTCACCCCTTGGAGAAAGGATAAAGGGAAGTGTTTGTGGCTTCTTTGGGCATGTTGGATAAGAAGAAAGGAATTGTTGCACTTGTAGCTTATTTGGGCATTTGAGAACGTCCTTCTCATCTATAGCACTCTAGACATCAATCCTTAAGATTGATCTTTGGAGTTTGTGCTCTCAGCCACTGTAGTAGCCATGCCACTATAGTAGTTGCACCACTATAACAGCCATGCCACTGTAGGAGCCATGCCACTGTAGCAGTTGTACCACTATAGTAGCTCATCACTATAACAAATCTATCATTGTAGTATCTTGTAGTAGCTAGGTGAGTTCATAGATACAAGCCTACATGAGTCTGTAGAAATTAGAGTTTTAACCTACAGAGTCTGTAGATTTCAGCCTGCAGAGTCCATAGATTTCAGCCTATAGAGTCCGTAGATTTTAGCCTATAGAGTCCATAGATTTTAGCCTATAGAGTCCATAGATTTCAGTATACAGAGTTTGTAGATTTCAGCCTATAGAGTCCATAGATTTCAGCCTACAAAGTCCATAGATTTCAGCCTACAGAGTATGTAGATTTCAGCCTGCAAGAGTCTATAGATTTTAGCCTATAGAGTCTGTAGATTTCAGCCTCCAGAGTGTGTATATTTTAGCTTACAGAGTCTGTAATTCTGCTAGATGGAGAACAAAATAAATGCACCTTCAACACTCATTGGGATATTCACTTAAAATGATGTTCATACGATCATTAGAGTATTTAGTGAGTTACCGTGTGATGGCATTGTACTCATTTACTCATTTGCAATTAATATAAATATAGTGTGTCAGTTATTTTCAGCTGTGTATATCTATGCTTGCAATTCTATATTTATGTTGCATGCATTAGTATTTGTAAAACACAAAAAAAGAAATACCAATAAACCTTTTAGAGTCATAAGGAGTTCTTGCTGGGTTAGTCATAGGTGCAATAGGGGTGCCCATTAAAGTGGTATCAGAGCCTATTTTTTTTGCCATCCTATGAGGTTTCATGCATCCAACACATCATTACTTCTTGAGGAGAAACCAGACAAACCCAGACTTACAAATTTTTTCAGAGATTGAAGAGGAGGGTGACCCTTTTTCAGCACTAGCCATGGGTGACAGAGATGGGGAAAGGGGAGAACCTAGCACTAGGATGATGCTCAGTGATCTTGCCAGGGGTCAAAGAGAGCTACAAGCTACATTATAGCAGATGGCTCTAGCCATTACACAACATTTGACTAGAATAGACCAGGGCAATAATGCCAACCAAGGTAATAATGATAACCAAGTAGATGGATAGGGTAATGGAGGTAATGGAGATGCATCGATTAATAGAGGAGCTTGGACATATGTTAGAGTAGGTTCTTCTTCTATGAGACTACTCATGCCACAGTTCCCTCTAAGATAGAATGACCAGAATGATGTTGGTCCTACACAACAGGAGATACAGGACCAAATATTAGAGGATTGGAGAAATGTTGGACCAAATTTTTAGGGTGAAATATCCTTCAGGGAGTATATGGATGTTAGACTCAAGCATATGCCCATGAGAGGAAACAAGATACAAAATTATGAGATGAGGAATAAGTTGGGAAAGTTTTCCATTCCATACTATGATGATATAGGGAAGACTTCAACATGAACATGGGTCCAAAAATTAGACACTTATTTCCAGCTTAATCCCATGCCTAAGGAGGACGTGATTAAGTATGCTACATTACACTTGGATGGAAGTGCCCACAAGTGGTGGCACCATGGTATGGTCACACTTGGCCATAACCAAATAGATACCTATGAAGAGTTTACTGAGAGACTCATTGACAGATTTGACACTAAGGACCTGGAATTGCATTTCAAGGAACTAACATAGCTTAAGCAGTGGGGTTCTATGGAGGTCTATATCACTAAGTTCTAAAAGCTCACAATATTGGTGATAGATATATCTAAAAGGAGATTCATTGTCCTTTTCATGGATGGGCTTTCTGATCCCTTATGAGGATGGGTAAAGGGACACAACCCCTCTTCACTACAAGAGGCCATTAAGAAAATGAGAGACCTAGCACCATCTTCCTACAGGAGTAAAATTCACTCTAAGGACTCTCATTTTAATAAAGATAAGGAAAGAAAGACATTTCAGAAGAACCCTCAGTGGCCTAAGGGGGAAACTAAAGGGTTGGATGATAATACCCTCAATGAGCTCAAGAGGAAAAAACTATGTTTTCATTATAGGGAGCCATGGAATCTCTCCCATGAATGTCTGCTTAAGGTGAAGGCTAAACCAATGGAGTATTTTTCAATAGATGAATCACCTTCTGAAGATAAGGAGCAGTATTCAAATTTAGAATCTAGTTAGGGCAATAGCACTACTGAGGAGAGTTCAGATGATGAGAAGTCTCTTGCTTGGTTGATAGGGGTCCAAAAGGCCATTACCTTTAAGGTAAGAGGGATGATTCAGGGGCAGTGCATGGTTTCATTGATCAACACAAGGGTAATGCATAATTTCATCGATGCAAAACTAGTGGCCAAGAGAGGCCTTCAGACCGAAGAGCATGCAGGGTTCAGAGTCATGGTGGCCAATGGCCACAAGTTATTATGCACCTAAAATATTTCAAAACTTCACATCAAATTAGGAGGAGATTATGAGTTGGAGGATGATTTCTATGTAGTTGACATGGGTGATTATGATGTCATCTTGGGAATGATGTGGATGGCTTCTCTGGTAGAGTTCACCTTCAACTTGGCTAAGCTAGAGATGAGGTTTTAGCATCAGGGTAGGAAGGTGGTGCTCTAAGGTTTACCTAATGGGGGGCTCAGGGTGGTGTCATTGAAAAAGATGGAATAGTTGTTTAGACATGATGATGTAGAGTAGGGAGCTGAATATTTGATCATGCCTATGCCTCTAAAGTAGTAGGTAAAAATCTATCACCCAGGTGTACAGGGGATCATTTCTAGGCATGATAAGGTGTTTGGTAGCATTCCACATGGGGTTCCTCCTGAGAGGGGTATAGATCATGTTGTCGAGCTAGAGGAGGGGGCTAAACCAGTCATCATCACCCCCTACTACCATCCTAAAAAGCATAATGATGAGATAGAGAAGGTGATAAAAGAGCTATTGGAGATGGGGCATATTAGGCCCAACAAAATCCCCTTTGCTTTAGCAGTGGTTTTGGTGAAGAAGGATGGGACAATGCATATGTGCATTGATTATAGAGCTCTTAATAAGAGGATAATTAAGAATAGGTACCCCATCCCTAGGATTGATGAGCTGATTGATGAGCTGCATGGAGAATGATATTTCTCTAAGATAGACTTATGTTCAAGATACCATCATATTAGAATGTGAGTGGAGGACATAGATAAAAATACCTTCAGGTGTCACTACGGGCACTTTGAGTTTTTGGTTATGCCATTTGGGCTAACCAATGCTCCAGCTACCTTCCAGAGTTGTATGAATCAAGTGTTTAGAGGGTAGCTCTAAAGATTTGTATTGATATTCTTTGATGACATCTTGGTATTTAGTAGGACGTGGGAAGAGCACCTACAACAATTAGAGGAGGTGCTGGTCATTTTGGAGAAGGAATCACTGTATGCCAAGGAATCGAAGTGTGAGTTTGGCATGACAAAGTTGCTCTACCTTGGCCATATTATTAGTGCTAAAGGAGTCTGGGTGGATCCAGAAAAGATCAAGGTCGTTGTTGACTGGCCTAATCCAACAAGCCTTACACAACTCAAAGGGTTTTTTGGATTATGTGGATTTTATAGGAGATTTGTGAAGGGTTTTTCATAGACTGTAGCACCATTAACAGACCTCACCAAGAAGGGTGCTTTTGTATGGACAGAGGCATCACAATAGTGTTTTGAACATTTCAAGTGGGTGATGTCTTCATGTTCAATTCTAGCTCTACCCAACTTCATAAAGCCTTTTGATCTTTGTGATGCATCGGGTGATGGGATTGGAGCAATGTTAATGTAGGAGAAGCACCCCATTACTTTTGAGAGTAGGAAGCTACAAGGGGTGGAGAGGATCTATTCTATTTATGATCAGGAGATGTTGGCTATCATGCATGCCTTGGCCAAATTTTGATCTTACTTGGTGTTGATGCTGAAAAGTGCACCCTGCGGTAGGAAAATAGATTCCTGCCCTCTCCCCACAACATGGAAACCCCTCTCTTGCCTGTGGGATGGCAAAGCAGGAGAGGAGAGTCTCTAGATATGGGCTAGTTCCCTCTGATGTATCTTGTTTGTTTCAGGTAGCACAAAAATATAGGTATATAGCTATATACTGGGGGGGATGAAAAGAGAGAGAAAAAGCATGAACAAACAGCCTACTCTAAAAGAGGTGATACACCAAAAATAGGTTGACCTTCCAGATCCACTCTCAGAATCAAGTGGAATGCAAGTATACTCTACACATATGGTAGAGGAACTAGGCTGCTAAGACTTAAAGGGGAGGCTATAATGGAAGATACATAACAGAGGTTTACCGAGGTGCTGTGGAATACACACTTGCAAGCAACTTACTCTGTTCTATCCTTCTCAAGTATTGATCTTCTCATTTCAGCTAAAGAACCGGTGCCTATAGATAGCTGGTCTGTTGGTATTACCTGTGAAAGAATGGAAGATAATGACTAAACATAAATAATACTCATGGCATACACAGCAGATCAATCCAAGATGGAGGCAAAAACTATATTTTTATTGATTCAGGGGGAGAATTTGTAGAGCTGTGCTCTTTACAAAAGTGGGGAAGATCCTGACAAATGAACAAGTCTGTGTATTTATAGGGAAAAGCCAAGAGAAATCAATTGAGAAGAGTGAAAAAAACACTGTAGTTGATGTCACAATTCTGCCAAGGCCATGCTTGTTTCCTCGTTTTACGTGCTAATCTTCTCCTCCGGTGGCTGGGCAGGTTTTTTCTTGTGCACTGCAAGTGATTTTTGCTGCCACCTATTGTGGGCAGTGAATTTACCGCCCGCTGCATGTACTGCATGTAGGATTTCTGCCAATGTTGGTCGATAACCTACCGACGGTGGCAGTCTTGCCGATGTCAGCCGATGTTGACAGCCTTTCTCCTTCCCTGCTGGGGGGTGGGGGTTTTCATTTTGCCACCTGAGGGCGGTGGTTTCTTATTTCCCTACCGACTGCTGTACTACCGATGGTGGCAGTTCTGCCGACATCGGCTGATCTAGGATGCCGACGGTGGTAGTTTTGCCAACGTCGGCCTACGTCAGCGGCCTCATTTTCTCTGCCGGTGTTGTGGGCAGTGATTTTGCTGCCCTCTGCATTTTGTCTGCCCCCTTTTTGCCTAAGTGTTAAACGCTCCATTTTTTCCCTCTCTTCTTCTGTGGACGTTTGAAGACTCTACCTTTTGCTACCGTGAATGTCAATGAATGAGGCTGATGAACCAATGCTCTGAAGCAGAGCTATCAAAACCTGAAGGTGGACCTCACAACCTGAAATGACTGGATGTGCAATGCAGGTGTAGGAGGTGACCGAGATTTTTCTTGAGGGGCAAAATTGGGTCAACAAATTTGTGACTCACGGGGGAAGCGTGCCTGCTATGCTTAGAACCCAGTTGCCTTGCATATCCATTGGGTGCAGAGTCAGATGGTAACTTTGAAGATAGTTCACAACAGCTCAAAAGATTCTAGAATCAAAATATACAAAATTTACCCCCACACGCAAAGGGAAACACACAAGACTAAAAACAACTAACTGTGCAAACTGCACTTAGGGAAAATAGGGAAGAAAACAAGGGAAACTATGTACAGCCGAACCAAAATTTAGTGGCAATGCTTTAGATGTATCCTGTTGACTGGGATAAGTAATTCTTCACCATCTAACCTGGAGAGTTGGAATGCATTATGCTGCTTGCACTGAGTAATCATGTAAGGACCGCTCCAGAGGGCATCAAATTTTGCATGTTTTCTGGGCTTAGCTCTATCTTCATCCCATTTTAGGATAATGTCTCCTTTGGTGAAACTTTTTGATGAAGACTTCTTGTCAAAATGTCTTTTCACCTAATGTTGGCGACTCATCATAGAGACCATGGCCTGATTCCTTACCTCTTGGAGCTCCATTAGCTCACACAATCTGACCTCCATGATGCTTCCTTCTTCCAACTGCAGCTGATGAGCGAGGTCCAGTGCTGGCAATTCGAGTGAGATAGGAAGCCTTGCTTCCCTTCCATACACAAGCGTATATGGAGAATTTCTGATTGATCTTTTCAGAGTGATTCTATCGGCCCATAGAGCTGTTTTCAACTTGGCATGCCAAGTTTTTTGATTTTCTTCCATGGTCCTCTTTATAATCCTGATCAAGTTTTTGTTAGTGGACTCAGCCAGCCCATTTCCCTGCGGGTAGTAATTTGATGAAGTGCTGAGGTATATACCATACCTTAGCACCCATTCATTAGTTTTGGTTCCCAGAAAAGCTAAGGCATTGTCTAGAATTATAGTGGCTGGGACCCCAAAATGTGTCACTAAGTCCTCATAGAAATCCAGAACTGCACTTTCATTCGCTTCTTTCAAAGCAATGGCTTCCACCCACTTGGTGAAATAATCTGTAGCAATCAAGACCCATTTGTGTCTGGCACTGGAGAGAGGATTGATCATCCCTATAAAATCCAGGCCCCACTGCATGAATGGTTATTCAACTTGAATGGGCTGTAGGGGCATGGCAACCAATCGCTACTTTCCATCAAAGAGTGCACACTTCTGACACTTTCTTATCCAGGCATGGGTATCTTTGAAGAGAGTGGGCCAAAAATAGCTAGCTCTCATTATTTTTGCTGCTGTGGTCTTAGGGGCAAAATGGCCGCCTGCTGGCCCATCGTGAAACTCAATTAATACCTTATCAGCCTAACTGGAGTCAATGCATCTCAAGAGAACCCTAGAGAGATCCTTCCTAAATAATACTCCATCAATCAAAACATAGGGAAGGGACTGAAGTTTAAAATACCTTCTTCTGGCCCTACTGAGACCCTGTGGACATTTACCCGTAAGAAGGAAATGCCTCATGTTTTGGGTCCAATCTCTTACGACAACTGGTTCTTCTGCAGTGGCTGCATCATGGATCAACAAACTGTCTTCACCCCTTTGTCTCAAATCTACTGCTAGTTGTTCACACAGGCCCCTTCCTCTCACCAACCTAGCGATTTTGATGTCTATGTCATACTCCATTACCTTGGTGATCCATCCTACTCTTTTCTCATTTAAGTCTTGATTGGTCAAGAAATCTTTGACGCCAGGATGTGGAACCATGAGATGGATCTTGCTATTCGACAACATATATCTGAATTTCTTCAAGCTACGCACTACTGCCAAGACTTGCTTCTCTACATAGGTGTACCTGATTTCAAAGTCCTCTAACCCTTGGCTGAAGAAGGCGAGTGGTTGCTTGAGGTCATCATTGTTCGCTTGGGTAAGCATAGCAGATATTACTTCTCCATTGCTGAAGGTATAGAGATTGAGGTCTTTGTTGAAGCTGGGGTTGATTAGAGCAGGAGCCTGGGTCAAAGCCTGTTTGATAGCTTCAAAGCTATCTCTTCTTGGCGTTGTCCATTTGAATTCTTCACCCTTCCTTAGCAAGGAGGTTAGGGGTTTAACTATTTCAGCAAAATTCAGAATGAACCTCCGAATGAAATTTATCCAGCCAAAGAAACTCTGCAGGCCTTTCTTATGCTTTGGTAGGGACATCTCCAAGATAGAGCGGACTCTTTCAGGGTCAATAGACAAACCTTCCTTAGACACAATGTGGCCAAGAAGTTTCCCCTCATGAACCACAAATACACATTTCTTTGGATTTAGGGAGATGCCAAATTCCCTACACCTCTCAAAAATCTACCTGAGGTGCTTCATATGCTGTCCCGCCTCCTTGGAGAAAACTGTTATATCATCGAGGTACACCAGCACGCTCTTATTTGTCAAACCACTAAAAGCCATGTCCATGGCTCGCTAGAAAGTAGCACCAACATTGGATAGCCCGAAAGGCATTTTCTAGTAGGCAAACATTCTCCATTTAGTGGTGAAGGCCATTTTGTATTGGTTGGAGTCTCGCACCAGAATCTGATTATATCTCAAATAGCCATCCAGGAGGGAGAAGCGTTCAGACCCAGTTACCTTTTGGAAGATCTGATCCATGTTCGGAAGGGGATAATGATCCTTTAAAGAGACTTTATTAAGGTCTCTGAAGTTGATGCACAACCTGATCTCCCCATTTTTCTTTCTAATTGGAACCAAATTAGCCAACCATGAGGAATGTTTGATCGGAAATATAATGCTGGACTCAATCAACTTGACCAATTCTTTCTGCATAAGGAGCTTGACCATCGGATTAACAGGTCTCTACTTTTGTGTGATCGGTTTTGCACCTTCATCTAATTCAATAGTGTGCTGGGTGAGCCTTGGATCGAAGCCTTTCAAGTCGCTATAGTTCTAGGCGAAGATGTCAGCGAACTCCTGACATAGCAAAATGAAAGTTTGCCTTTCTTGAAACGTGCAGACCTTACCAAGTGCTAGCAACTTGTCCTTGAAGATTTCAACTTTTTCATAATTCTCCTCTTTGGTAGTGATGCATGGTTTTTCATCTTTTAGTTGGTCCTCTCCATTGAAAATAATTTCAAGTGTGACCAGACCCTTAGGGAGTTTATTGTTCTTCAATTGAACAATCTGCTCTCCATATTGCTGCTGCAATTTTGCTTGATTGTGGACCGCAAACTCAGCTTCTTCTTGCAGGAAAAGAGCTATCTGCTGGTCATTTTTGAAGACCTGCCAATTTGTAACATTGTCTGGAATTGAAGGCCAAACCACCACCTTTAAATGGCGCGAACCACAACCCCTGCTTATCTCTTTTGAAACATCAAATTGGGCACCAACAGCTGCCAGCCTGTCAGCCTGCTTATTTTATTCTCTGGGAATCGAGGTAATGTTAAGAGTAAGGAAATCTTCCATCAAGTCCCACACTCTATGCTTATAAGACTTCAGCAAGGAGTTCTTGGTTAGGTTCAGGCCTCTTATTTGGTTCACTATTAGTTCACTGTCCCCCAGGATTTGCAATTTCCTGATCCCTCTCTTTCTTGCCCACTCAAGTCCATGAATCAAAGACTCATATTTTGCAACATTACATGTGTAAGAGAACTAGAAACAGAAGGCTGAAAAGTACCTTTCTTTAGAAGGGTAAACTAACATTGCCCCACCACCAGCGCTCAGTTTGCTTCTGGAACCGTTGAAGTATAACTACCACAGGCCAAGGTCTTCTTTGTTCTCCCTCATTATATTGGGCATGATGGCACTTTCTTCATGCAAGCAATAGATGCCAAGGTCTGCCTCCTCAATAAAATTATAAGGATCGTGCTCGAAGTTATCGCTTCCCCACTCATCCAAGAGTAGATCTGTGACTCCTTCAAGAGTAGAAGATGAAGATTTGTCCATCTGAGAGTCTTCTAGATCAATGATAGTGTAACTGACATTCACTACCTTGGGTGAATAGGGCTCTAGGTGGTCCTTATAGAGTGGTTCGGATTCAATTTTCACTTTAGTTCCGTACTTGGTTCTAAAAACTAGATATAACCAATTCGCTGCTAGATAGCCCCCTATCTTGGACGTAAAGTCCCTAGACAAACAGATTGCAAAATATGGAGGAACGTCCGCTACCACTATATCTTGGGGGATTGAGAATGTCGGGTAGGCATGCAATGTTAAACTCAATCCTTTCAGGACTCCGACTGTCTTTGTAGGCGTCCCATCTAGTTGCAAGACTCCTTTGTTCATTGCTTTGTACTTTAACCCCATCTTATCAGCAATGCATTTAGGCATTACTAAAGTGCTGGCCCCGCTATCAATTATACAATTATGTACTAAGAAATCCCCTATGATCATAGATACATAAAAAGGGGAGTCTTTTCTTCTTTATTTACCTGATTTGAAGCAGAAGGCTACCCATTCATTATTAAGACGTTATTAGTGTCTGTTGGGATGGCCTGGTGATCTAGCTCATGCAATTCTTTCTTCAAAACGTCCCTTTGTCCGGGGAGGGACAACGAATCCCATAGAGAAATGCTCACATGCAATTTCTTCATTTGATAAATTATATTAATTTGGGGGCTGATTCCCTTCGTACTCTCCTTTGCACTGATCCCAACTGGAGCTGTAGACTGAGGAGCTGGAGGTGCAAATGGTTGACCTAAAATTGGGGCCCTTTGAAAATGGTGTGGTGGAGGATTCATTGCTGCCTGAGGGGAAGCTTGCACTTCCCCAACTGCTCTTCTTTTAAATCTCATGTTCACTACAATGCAATCACCCTGATTGCCTGCAGTGCCCCCATGATTAATTGCACAGAGTTCACCTTCTTCGTGATTTATCAGGGTAGAATCCGGCTGAGTTTGATTGTTACTTGTGATGGGTTAAGCTGGGAACTCAAAAAATTGAGAAAAATCAGCAGCCTAATTTTCTAAATTCTGAAAGAAATTCATCATGTCATTCGTATGGACAGCTTGCTCTTGACCTTGTCCCATGGTCGAACAGCCTGGCTGCTCCTGCACTAGATTGTTCTGAGTAGGCACCATGGCTTTAGATGATGAAGAGGGGCCTGGGTTATAATTTTGATAAGGCCTGGTTGTAGTGAGCTGCCCCTGACCTTGGTTATAATTTTGAAAGGGGGGTCTAGGGGCATGGCCATAATTTTGATAACCCTGGTTTGGCTTGTTGCTTTGAGCTTGCTGCCTTTTAAGGGCAACAAGTTCATTTGACATGCTCTGCAATAGGCCCTTAACTTCATTTAATTCATTGGATGGAAAAGCAGCTGGCTTCTCAATGACAGGTAGGGGAGCAATTGTGGGAGCGATAGCCTGAATTGGGGGGAGCGGTTTTGGGAAAAGTGGCATATGAGTCCTAGGGGTGATTTTTCTGGCTTGAACCAAGCAATTTTTGGCCACAATGGCTATGTCATATGCAGCTGGCAGTATGTGTCCCCCCATAGATTAGATCATCATAACAATATCACTGTTCAATGCTTTTAGATAGTATAAGAAAGCGTAACTGGGAGTCAGCCTTACCAGGATGGGAATTCTATCCCAAGTCTTTTGAAACCGCGTATTGAAGTCCTGCGTGTACTCGTGCGGAGCCCCTTTTATAGTTGTCAGCTGCTCAGCAAGAGAGAGGCCATCACTTTTTTCCCCAAAACGATCAGTTAAATGGGTGCCCAATTCATTCCAAGAATGTATGGAATTCATAGGCAAGGTGCCATACCAGTCGAGAGCTTTCCCTTTCAGAGACAAGGCTAACAGTCTGATGGCAATGTTTTCTTCTGTTATGTTGTGACTATTGCAAAGATTGGCAATATTTTTGATATGCTCAATGACTGTAATAGGTCCCACTCCATCAAAAGAGGGCACATTTTTTAGAGCTATTTCGGGGATCGGATCATAGCGTGGGAGGTTTAAGGGGCTCTCACCATGAAAAGCTGCAAAAGGCAATGCCATGGCTGGAACAGGTTGTATTTGTGGCTGAGCTGGGTTGGTGTTCCTAGCAACAAGTCTAGGAGGATTTACTAGTGGATAAGGGCGAGTTCTTCCAAACCTGAGCCTTTTAGCAGAGTTTAAAGGTAGTTCAATGAATTCAAATGGGACCCCTCTTGAAGCTGACCTTGTGGTAACCTTTGGCATAGAAGAAAAGTGACTGGTTTTAAAATAAAGCACTGAGCTCTTACCAGTGGAGTCACCAGATACTGGAAATCTTTGAAAATCACTGTAGCAGGACCAACATCAATCCTGAAATACTACTGCATTGGAAACTGATAAAATTACAGTCCCACCGGGCGTGCCAAAATTGTTGACGCTAAAAAGTGCACCCTGTGTCAGGAAAATAGATTCCTGCCCTCTCCCCGCAACATGGAAACCCCTCTCTCGCCTGTGGGATGGTGAAGCAGGAGAGGAGAGTCTCTAGATAATCTTGTTTGTTTTAGGTAGCGCAAAAATATAGGTATACAACTATATACTGGGGGGGATGAAAAGAGAGAGAGAAAAAGCATGAACAAACAGCCTACTCTAAAAGAGGTGATACACCAAAAATATGTTGACCTTCCAGATCCACTCTCAGAATCAAGTGGAATGCAAGTATACTCTACACATCTGGTAGAGGAACCAGGCTGATAAAACTTAAAGGGGAGGCTATAATAGAAGATACATAACAGAGGTTTACCGAGGTGCTGTGGAATGCACACTTGCAAGAAACTTACTCTGTTCTATCCTTCTCAAGTATTGCTCTTCTCCTTTTAGCTGCAGAACCGGTGCCTGTAGATAGTTGGTCTATTGGTATTACCTGTGAAAGCATGGAAGATAATGACTAAACACAAATAATACTCATGGCATACACAGCAGATCAATCCAAGATGGAGGCAAAAATTATATTTTTATTGATTCAGGTGGAGAATTTGCAGAGCTGTGCTCTTTACAAAAGTGGGGAAGATCCTGACAAATGAACAAGTCTATGTATTTATAGAGAAAAGCCAAGATAAGTCAATTGAGAAGAGTGAAAAAAACACTGTAGCTGATGTCACAATTCTGCCAAGGCCATGCTTGTTGCCTCATTTTGTGTGCTGGTCTTCTCATCCGACGGCTGGGCAGGTTTTTTCTTGTGCACTGCAAGTGATTTTTGTCGCCACCTATTGTGAGCGGTGAATTTGCCACCTGCTGCATGTACTGCATGTAGGATTTCTACCGATGTCAGCTGATAACCTACCGACAGTGGCAGTCTTGCCGATGTCGGCCGATGTTGACGGCCTTTCTCCTTCCCCGCCGGGGGGTGGGGGTTTTCATTTTGCCGCCCGAGGGCGGTGGTTTCTTATTTCCCCACCGGCTGCTGTACTGTCGATGGTGGCAGTTCTGCTGATGTTGGCCGATCTAGGATGCCAACGGCAGCAGTTTTGCCGATGTCAGCCTACGTCAGCGGCCTCTTTTTCTCTGCCGGCATTGTGGGCGGTGATTTTGCTGCCCTCTGCATTTTGTCTGCCCCCTTTTTGCCTAAGTGTTAAATGCTCCATTTTTTCCCTCTCTTCTTCTATGGACATTTGAAGAATCTGCCTTTTGCTACCATGAATGTCAACGAACGAGGCCGATGAACCAATGCTCTGAAGTGGAGCTGTCAAAACTTGAAGGTGGACCTCGCAACCTGAAATGACTAGACGTGCAACACAGGTGTAGGAGGTGACCGAGATTTTGCCTGAGGGGCAAAATTGGGTCAACACTTGGTTGGAGGAAAGTTTGTGATCAAGATGGATCACAACAACATAAAGTATTTCATGGGCCAGTGAGACTTGAACGATAGGCATCAAAAGTGGGTCACTAAATTGTAGGCTTATGACTTTGACATTGAGTTTGTTAAAGGGAAGAAGAATGTAGTTACTGATGCCTTATTTAGAAGACCTCACATTTGTGCTCTTGTAGAGATTTTAGGAGATTGGTGGGTTTAGATTATAGTAGAATATGCCAGAGATGCTTGGGCTTTGGGATTGATTTTAGGCACTATATAAGATGATCACTATAAGGTGATAGATGGGTTGATCAGATTTTAGGATATAATTTATTTGATTTCATCATCACACTTAAGAGAGATGATACTGAGGGCATTTCATGATGCACCTAAGGCTGGGCATCTAGGGGTTTTCAAGATCTACAAGTAGATTCAAGAGTAGTTCTCATGGAGAGGGCTCAAGGATGATGTTCAGAGGCATGTTATGGAGTGTGTAGTTTGTCAACAAAATAAGGAAGAGCACACATTTCCTACTAGTTTACTACAACCATTACCCATTCCAGACTAGAAATGGGAAAGCATATCTATGGACTTCATCACTAGCCTACTATGAGTGCAGGGAAGAGATTGCATTTATGTGGTGGTAGAAAAATTGATGAAGTTTTCTCACTTCTTTTCTATCCCCTCTACTTACACTGCAGCTTAGGTGGTAGATTTGTTCTTTAGGGAGGTTTTCAGGTTGCATGGGTTACCAAGATTTATTGTCAGTGATAGGGATAGCAAGTTCATGGGTGACTTTTGGTAGGAGTTGTTCAGGCTGTGCAGTATAGACCTTACACCTAGTACAAGCTACCATCCTCAGACAGATGGGTAGATGGAGATAGTAAATAAATGGGTGGAAGGTTATTTGCAGAACTATGTGACTATGCAGTAGAGATCTTGGGTTAAGTGGTTACACGTGGGGGAGTATTGTTACAATAACATGCATCACATGACCATCAAGATGACTCCATTTATGGCATTATATAGGTATGAAGCCCCAAGCTTCATGGATATGATTTTGGGGGACAACAGAGTGCCCAAAGCTAAAGACTTGTTGAAGGATAGTCAAGATATCTTGAGAGAACTCAAGGAGAATATACAATAGGATCAAAATCAGTAGAAGTTGTATGCTAATTAGCATAGGGTAGAGTGTAGTTTTGAGGTAGGGGACATGGTGTATTTGAGGATACAACCATATAGGTAGTCATCACTTAAGAAGAGTGGAGTAGAGAAGTTAAAGCCTAAATTTTATAGCCCTTATAGGGTGATTCGAAGAGTGGGTGAAGTCACCTATGAGCTTGAGCTTCCAGAGGGTAGTCAAGTGCACAATGTATTTCATGTGTCTAGGCTTAAGAAGGCCATTGGTCAGAGTGTAGTGCCTTCTACAGATTTACCCCCTTTGGATGAGGAAGGGAGGCTCGTGTTAGAACCTAAGGCTATTCTGGACACCAGAGAGAGGAAACGCAGAAACAAGATAGTGAAGGAGTATTTGGTCAGATGGAAAGACTTGTTGGAAGAGGATACTACATGGGAGAGTGAGCAAGTTATTCAGTAGGATAGGTTGAGATTGCTTGAGGAAAAGCAATTTCAAGGGGGGCAGACTCTAATGTCCCCACTTTAGCGGTTGACTTACTCAGTTTCCATCATACTTACTATTTTTAGTAAGTTAATAGGATGTAGTGGAGGCTAGTTTTGATGATTAGATTTGATACTCCTTGTCGAAAGCTTTCTAGTGAGCTATCACTTGCACCATTCAGAGTCTGGTTGCTAGTATATTTTTAGGCCTAAAGTGCTGAAAAAAGTAATGTTTTAACCCAATGGCAAGATATTAAGTGTTACTTTAAATATTTACTTTATGGGGATGGTACCCAAGGGAGACATAAGCAATATTCTAATGAATAAACTATTTCACATCCTTTATCCCACATTGCTCAAGTGAGTTGAGTCACCCCTTGGAGAAAGGATAAAGGGAAGTGTTTGTGGCTTCTTTGGGCATGTTGGATAAGAAGAAAAGAATTATTGCACTTGCAACTTATTTAGGCATTTGAGAATGTCCTTCTCATCTGTAGCACTCTAGAAATCAATCCTTGGGATTGGTCTTTAGAGTTTTTGCTCTCAGCCACTATAGCAGTCATGCCACTATAGTAGCTGCACCACTATAGTAGCTATGCCACTGTAGTAGCCATGCCACTGTAGCAGTCATACAAATGTAGTAGCTTGTCACTATAACATCTTGTAGCAGCCAAGTGAGTTCATAGATACAAGCCTGCATGAGTCTGTAGAAATTAGAGTGGCAGCCTATAGAGTCTGTATATTTTAGCCTGTAGAGTCCATATATTTTAGCCTCAAAGTCCATATATTTCAGCCTACAGAGTCCGTAGATTTCAGCCTGTAGAGTCCATATATTTCAGCCTACAGAGTCCATAGATTTTAGCCTGCATAGTCTATAGATTTTAGTCTACAGAGTCTATAGATTTCAACTTGCAGAGTCCATAGATTTCTGCCTATAGAGTCCATAGATTTCAGCCTGTAGAGTCTGTAGATTTCAGCCTACAAGAGTCCATAGATTTTAGCCTACAGAGTTCATAGATTTCAGCCTGCAGAGTCCGTAGATTTCAGCCTATAGAGTCTATAGTTCTACTAGACGGAGAACAAAATGAACACACCTTCAACACTCATTGGGATATTTGCTTAAAATTATGTTCATACGATCATCAGAGTATTTAATGAGTCACCATGTGATGGTATTGTACTCATTTACTCATTTGCAATTAATATAAATATAGTGTGTCAGTTATTTTCAGCTGTGTATATCTATGCTTGCAATTCTATATTTATGTTACATGCATTAGTCTTTGTAAAACACAAAAAAAATAAGAAATACCAGCAAACCTTTTAGAGTCATAAGGAGTTTCTACTGTGTTAGTTTTGGGTGCAACTGGGGTGCCCATTACATCACCATTGCCACATGTGAATGAGTCAAGGGGAGTTAGTCATATGGTTATGATCATAGAAGTCCCTAATTTTTATATACTATATTTCAATTCATGCATCAAAATGTGATCAAAGATATGAGGGTGGAAATTTGACTTCTAAGATAGATTTCACTATTTTCCCATACTTAGCCAAATTCACAATATGGCTAGAAAGAGTCGAGGAAGTAGTTTGATGATAGAAGATCTCAAATGTGTGGATCATTCAAGAGAAGGTGATCATATGGGTTTATTTAGTTTTGGACCTAGTTTATTTTCCCTAATTTTTAGATCATGCAATGTATCAAATCAAAAGTTATGGATGTGCAAAGTTGGGTTCCTAGGCATTTTGACTATGTTTTGCCATAGCCAATTTTGCAATGTGGCAGAAAGAGTTGAGTAAGCATTTTTATGGTTTTTTATCTTACATATGTGAAGTTGTCAAGAGAAAATGATTATATGGGTTTTTTTTAGTTTTTATTCTAGTTAATTTTCACTAAATTTAAGATCATCTATTAAAGCACAGTAAAGGTTATGATTGAACAAAGCTAGCCTTTTAGGTAGATTTTGACATGATTGGCTCTATGATAGTAGAGTTATAGGAGTAGTGTGTTACATGGTTGGCTTATTATATGTAAGGAGATAATCTATTCCAAATTTGAGATCCTATATCAAAACTTAGAAAAAGTTATTAAGGATAAAAGATGGCTACTTAAGAATATTGATAGGGTCCCCATAGTCATTTTTGAAAGTGTTAAAGCTCGAGCAAGATTGATAGTGCGCATTTAATTCAAGGAGTCAGGAAGTATTGAGATAAGTATAGGTTCATGATGTTTATTAAATAAGAAAAGGTACATGATAAGGATCCAACAGTGATCGAGTGTTCATACATTTGATCAAACAATGAGTGTTGATCATTAAATACTTGTTTAATCCATAAAGATCAATGGAGTGAGTTGAGTTAAAGTTCCCATATTACATAAGATATGGTCAAAGTGATAGAGGTTTAATGATTAAACATTAGTGCTTATATATTAAAGGTTAGTTAGGATCGATAGAGTGTATTTGATCTAAAGGTGAGATGATATGAGATGCGAGCAAATATTCTAAGGTTTAACTATGACCATTGTTATTTGAATATTTGAATTTGTGAAGGAAAGACCAGTGTCTAGTTTTTGGACCATATCTTTTGATAGAAGGTGAATTTGATATTGAATTAAAAATAAAATATATAGAGGACTCCAAGGTATATCTAGTTATATGGATTTGAAGATCTGGAAGTGTGTATATATAGAGTTATTGAGCTCCAAAGTTGATTGTGTCTCTGTATATGTTTTACGTCTAACCCGAGAAGGATATTTGAGCTCATATAATTTATATTTCGATGTTTCATGGTGAATTAAATATTAGGGAGTGTTGTAGAATCTATGAGGATGCTATATGAGTATTTTGGATGAGTTATCAATCTATCTTGAGTATGAACAATGCTTAATAAATTGATTGTATGTTTGGTATGGTGTTTCTATGTATAACATCTTAGTTTGAGTTGATTGAGCATACACAAAGGTAAGCTAAAGTGACTATGATATTTTGAGGATGTCTTAAGGGATATAAGGAGTGAACATATGTATTTGTAAATGGTCCCATGTTATTAATTTTCTTGGATATGTATCAAAAATGTGAATAGGCATCCATATCAATTATAAGTGACTTAAGCCTATTTTGAAAAGGGACTGTGCTTAAGTGTGACCCATATGAGGTGCCTTAAGGGTGAATGTATGTTTTGTGGCTAACATGAAATATTTTGATCATGTTTATTCATGATTACTCTAAATATAGTGGAGCTAAATGTGTTGGGTTCTATAATTATAAGTGAGAGACTTGGTGTGGGTGTTTTGATATATTTGGAGAGTGAAGGATAGGTATTGTGCTTGTTGGTGGAGTTAATGAGTATAATATTTGGTTGACTATGTGTATGACCTATAGGTCATGTTTCTAATGTTAGGGTAGAAATATTGAAATTTTTGGATATGCAAAGAGGTCTAAGTGTGTGGATTATGTGAATAAGGAAAGAGTTTGAATCATGCCTATGTGAGAGGCATGTTTGAGATATAGAGAGTGTTTGTGCAATTTTTAGATAATCAAGAGATCCATCATCAAGTGTTGAAGACATAAGTTCTAAGGTTTAAGTGTTCTTTCCAAGGAGGGTCTAAAGGACTTGATCTTATTTAGGGGAAATTGATCCTCATAAAATAGGTGTTTTACTAAAGGTAAGTGGTCTAAAGGAGTTGATCATCTTAGGGGCAAGAGCTCCTTATTTCACTAAATACCTTTGGTTAGGAGGACATGATCAAGGTCTATTGGTATAAAGGAGTTAATTAGTCTCTTATTTGTAATAATCTTATAGGATAATAGTCCATGTGTTTTTAGGATTAAGAGTGGGTTTTATTCCCCAAGAGGGTTTCCCACATAGACCTTATGTTGTGTGTGTGTTCTTGCATTATGTTCATTATTCACTGCTATGAATGATTTTTATGCTTTATGAATGATTGTGTTGAATGCTTAAGTATTTGTAAGGTTTTTTAAATTGAATTGGATTACCTATTATCATTGATACATCCCCACTCTTAGTGGATTTAACCTCTAAAAATTGGTATCAAAGTGAGGTCTTTTGGTAAAATATTGATAGATTAAAGGCGATCCAAGGTACAATGGTTAGTCAGAATGTGAAAGGTGGTTTATCTAATAAGTAAGCACTGATGTTCAATGGATCCAATTATGATTTTTAGAGTGCTAGGATGAAGACATACATTATGTCCCTAGGGTTTTATGTATGGAAATCTATTTTGGATGGTTATTTTGCTCTTGTTATTCCTCTATCTAGTGTTGTGGACAAGAAACTATTTGAGAAAAACTCTAAGGCAATGAATGTCATCAATTATGGTCTTATAAAAATTGAGTTCACCAAATTAATTCATTACACATGTGCCAAGGAAATATGTTATAAGTTAAAGACTATTTTTGAAGAGATTCAAAGGTTAAGTTGGAAAAATTGTAGACTCATAGGTGATAATTTGAAAGTCTTAAGATGAATGAAGAAGATATTATGGAATCCTTTATAAAAAGAGTTGATGAGGTTGTGAAAATCATTAGAGGTCTTGGAGAAAATCTTGAAGAGACTACTATTGTTCAAAAGGTAGTAAGGTCTCTATCCTCCAAGTTTGATCCAAAAGTATCCATTATTGAAGCCATGATATTACTCAGTTAAAGAAGGATCAATTACATGGCACCCTTACTACCTATGAAATAAGGAAAAATGATGATAACTTTCTAGATTGAAATGCAAACAAAGAAGAAGTTCCAAGGTAAGAAAATCATGGAAAATGACATTACTAATACAGATGAGGATGAACTAATTGCTTTGATTTCAAGGACATTGAGAACATGTTCAGGCAAGTATAAAGGTAAGATACCCTTCAAATGCTTCAATTGTGGTGAGATAGGGCATTTTGATAATAAATGCCCTCATAAGTATAAGAAGGATGATGATGAATATCATGATCAAGGTTATGATGATGGCAAGAGATCTTTTAGGTCTGATAAAAGCAAAAAGGGAGTCAGAAGGTTTGATAATAAGAAGTAAATCAAAGACAAGAAGAGTCTCTACACCAAAGAAGATTACAACTCATCAAATGAGAGTGAATATAGTGACTCAAAATATGATCATGAAGATGATGGTTCTGATAAAGAAGAAGTTCTATTCATGGTTGAGGAAGGAAGTTTCTCACATCAGAAGGTGTCTACTTGGAGTGATTTAGATGATGATGAAGATGAGGTGGACTATGAGACTGCATTGTCTAATACTCATGAAGAACTAAATATTGAGAAGAAGATAAATAAGAAGATGAAATGAAAACTCAAGTAATTTAAGGATAAATTTAGTGTGTTTGAAGCAAGAATGGATGAAGATGCCAAGGAGCATGAAGATATGGTCAAACATCTCAATTGTGAATTGGAAATTATATCTACAAGCCTAAAAGATAAAGAAGATGAATGTGCAACATATGTAATTAAAAATAAGTCTTTGAAATCTGAGTTAGAGAAGGTATCTAGTAATTTAATGTCATTTTTGAGATTTGAAAAGAGTTATAAGTGATGTAAACAACATTTTGAATGATAAAAAACATGCAAGTGATAAGACTGGTCTTGGATACAAAGAAGAACTAGAGACTCCAACTCAAAATAATATGAAGACTAATGTGAACAAGGTGGATCAAACTTTGAATTAAAATCATTAGATAAGGAATGAAGGTGCTAGAAAAATAAAGAAAAATCAAATCAGACAACCAAATGCCATGAGGTATGCAAATTTCAATGGTTATTACTTTACTTGTAATTAGATTGGGCATAGAGCTAGAGAATGTAGGAGTCCTACTAAGAATGAATTTTCATGGAACTATGAAGGAGGTCATTAGACAAAAGGTGTAATCAAGGTTGATTGACTCAAATTTCATGATGTTGGACACTTTTAAAAACATTGTCCATTTAAGGCAAGACAAGCTGAGTTTCCTTTAAGAGAAATTGAGTGCTATAATTGTTATGAACTAGGACACATTACATGATATTGTCCAATTATATAAAGGCAAAAATAGCTTTTTGAAAAAAGTATGGTGTGCTTCAATTGTGAATAAAGAGTTCATATTTCTAGATTCTGCAAGCAAAGAACTAAAAAATAGAATAGGTTTTATCAGGCTCCTAGAGTGCAAGAAAGAATACAAGTTAATACATGGAAAACAAAGGTGGTAAGTAGTAATCATGATGAGACTGTAGGTACAAGTAATCTATTTACTATGGTGGAGAATGCTTATGAATTTGAAGAGTCCCAAGTGGTCTCATTGTCTGCTCATGTTGATAATAAAGAGACTAAGCTCAAGGAGAATACCAAGGTGTTGGTTGAAGCTAGTTTTGAGTTATGTATGGATCCAAGTGAACATATTGATGTTGTTGAAAAATTTCTTAGTGATGAGAATCCAAGTTGGAAGGAATATTAGTTAGATGAAGACGTATGCCATGAATCTATGTTATATCCATGTATTGATAATCTAATCATAAAAGAAAAAGAGAATGTTTTAGTAGTTGAAGAAGTTGTTTCTATAAAGCCAAAGAATAAGACAAAGAAGAACTATAAGTATCATTAGAGAAAGGAGGAATAGGAATATGAAGATTTGCATTCATTTTAGAGAATTAAGTTATATAGGGTGTCTCTATTTGTGCTTCTTAAGAGACTCCTTACAAGTGGAGAAGTAAGTGTTGATGTGGTGTTTTTCAGTTGGAACAGTCTATAGGGTCAAATTGAAGGTTTCCAATTGGCAAAGGTGGATTTATTTTTTGTCAAGGTAATTGTTGACGTAGTGGATTTCACTTGGGGTAGGAGGCCGAGCTCCTGCCTTTCCACACACAACAATGGAAACTCCCCTCTCACCTGTGGGACCAACGAAGCTAGAGGGGAGAGTCTCTAGATAAGGGCTAGCTCCTTTTGATGTATCTTTTAGGCCCTGGTTTCTCTTACCACTAATAAATAAAATGGAAAAAAGGGGGGGGTGAAAAGGGAGAGAGAGATGCTGAAAACAGAACCTAAGCCTAAAAAAGAAAAGGTGATACACCAAAAAATGTGACCCACCCAGCCCAAATATACACTTTTCACCAAAAAGAAGCACCCATACACTTCATCTAAAGTGGGAAGATATTCTGTAACATTTAGCTAGGGGTCTATGGAAATACAGGGAGGAAGAAAACTACCAGAGGTGTCCTCAGACACACTTATGGTAGCCTATTCACAGGCACCTACTTTCCCCTAGGAACACTTCTGGTAGACCTGAAGAAAAGAGACTTCACCATGCACTAGACATGCTATAATCGATCTGTGAGAAGCACAAAAGACAATGAATTAACACAAAATAAGAACATAGACATATACTTTAAAGTGCCAGTCCAGAAGAGGTAAAAAATGCTAAGTCCTGATTTAAGGTAAAATCTGGCATAACTCTGCCTTACAAGCCCTAGAGATTTTTGGGCAGAGTTTTGCCTTAAGGATAAGAATGGATCCTTATCAAATGAGAATTTTTACAATATATAGAAAGAGGGAGAGAACTTGGCCCCTTCTGGGAAAGACTTTGGCACTCTTTTTGCAAGCTGGCCCATGTGCGCTCTGAGCCTTAAGAAGAGGGAGCCATTTGATTGTCAGTTCCTCCTTTGACTTTGGCATCTCAACATTAATATGAAAGAATGATTAATACCTCTTTTTTGTGAACAAACTACTCCCTTTAAGGCATTTATGTGGCTTGTCTACTTATGAATGCAAACTGGAGAAAACAAGCTGTGTCGCTTACTATTTGCACCATTTGGTGATCACCTGGCAAGCGCTGTTCCAACTACAGGAATAAATCCCTGAGTTGATACCTCCTCTCACCACTTGGATGCTTTGTCTATTTATTTCCTTGTCTCATCTTGGTTTTGTCTCTTTCTACTCCTTCATCCCTCGAGGACGGTCTTCTGGCAGGTCATTGCATTCTTTGGGCTCTTTTCATGGTTGGTGCTCAGGAAATTTAAACGCAAATGGCTACTTCACTATCTTAAAATTGACATTCACACACCCATCATCACTTAAAAACAATGGCTAATCTATCTCCTTGAAGTTGATGGCTTTCGGGACGTCACCATCCTTGGCAAATTCCTTCGGGCTTTTTCTATGGGCTTTTTCTACAGGTTTTTTCCCCGGGTCCTTTTCTTTTGCTTTCGGGTTTCTTTTTTACAGATTTTCTAAATTCATTCAGACTTTTTGTCTAAAGGAATTCCTTCAAACAAAAAGTCTGAAGGATTTATTCCTTGCCTCTACCGACTACCTTAGAAATTTCTTTTTGAAAGAAATCATCCTTTGCAGCCTTCTTGAAAATGACCCTTCTGAAGGGTGCCTTTGTTGGCTAAGTGCCCTCTGTAAGGGCACTTGTATTTTAGCTTTTGGGACACTCCTTTGAACCACCCAATTTAAATAAGCCGTTAAACTAACTGATTGAACCAAAAATGGTTCAATGGTTCAATGCTATGCACCACTTCTTTGTTGAACCAAGACTTTGAACCTGCCACTTGAACCAAGTGTTTGAACCATTCCTTTGAACCAACCACTTGAACCCAAAATGGTTCAATAGTTCAACACTGTGTGCTATTCTCTTATTGAACCAAGCCTTTGAACTATTCACTTGAACCAAGGTGTTGAACCAATCCATTGAACTGGTTCAACAGTTCAAATAATTGTTGAACCAAGGCATCGAACCGTTTGATTGAACCTGTTGATGAAATTTGTGTTGAACTTTGTCGATGAACTTGTCAATTGAACCAAGGCTTTAAATCAAAGTGATGAACTAACACATTGAACCAAGTCATTGAACCAAAGTGTTGAACCAAAGCATTGAACCAAAGCGTTGAACCAAGGCATTGAACCGGTTCAATGGTTCAATGGTTCAAAGGTGCTAACTCTTGGAAAGATTATGTCTTTGAAACACTCTTCCAACCTTAAGGAAAAGTGTCTTTGAACCATTTTATCTCTCTTTCCTTATGAATTTATTTAGACAAGATTTTGAAGAAACTTTGTAAAACCTTGCACTCTCTGAACTGGTTCTTTAACTATCAAAAGACTACACCTGCAGAGTTCGTAGAAATGGACCTACAAAGTCCATATAAATTCTGCATAGTCCCTAGAAATGGATAGATTCATGCAAAAATAAAAATTACTAGCTCAAAATAGCATAAAAAGAAGGGGGACCAATTTTTTGGCCTATTGGGCAAAAAATGGTCAACAAATTGGTGACTCCCAGGGGAAGCATGCCTGTTATGCTTAGAGACCAGTTGCCTTGTAGTCCATTGGGCAAAGAGTCAGAATGTAGCTTTAAAGAAAGGTTAGCAATAGCCCCAAAGATCCAAGAATTAAACATGAAGATTTTTACCCCAGACACAAGGGAAAGCACACACAAGACTAAAAACACTACTTGTGTAAACTGCACTTAGGGAAAGTAGGAAAAGAAACTGAAAACAACTACTATATACAACTAACCAGATACATCTGCTTCCCTCCTGGATCAAAGGGAAAACTTCTTAAGTCTCCTTCTTGGCAAGGAAACTTATGGTGCCAAAAAAGTGGCTGAATGAAATGGAGAGTTGGTGACCTGCTCCTCTTGCCTGCCACCTGGGTTGGCTTATATCCAAGTGGATATTTAAACATGCTTCCAACATATGCGTACTCTATTTGTTCTTGGAAGATTTCCTCTTGTTGGTTCTTCATGCTGGTGTATCTCATTGAGAAATCAAATGTTGTTGGCTCATCACCATAAGCCCCTTGACATGCATCATTGACTGGCTTGTTCTCTTCTGCCTCATGCTTGAGTTCCATGGTATGACCATCCTCCTTGATGATTTCAAAGAAAGTATCTTCAGATTCACCAACTGATTGAAAGGATAAATATGAAATCCTGTATCCCCTTTACATACTTATTTGAGTCTTGATGCTACCTTCTCCACTCTTATCCAGCTCATAGCCTCCTTGAAGAATAGTGCAGCCTGCCCTAATGACTTCAAATTAATCATTGAAAACATGAACAAGAGATTGTACATAATCCTCCATGACTTTTATGGTGATCTCCTCTTCTTTTTTACTCATGAAGTCTCCTTGATTAGTCATAAATTGAGCATACTCCTCTTCACTTGCTTCCTTCAAGACAGGCTCCTCCTAGAGAATAGGGGAAATAGAAGACCGACGGACAAACTCATGTGGAAGAGGAGGCAGTCGTTGAGCTATAATCAAATTATTCTCCTCTTTCCATTTGTTTATAACTTCATCTATATCAGGAATGGCTTGATAGATTTCTTGGAGGTGTGTGGATGGAGTGTGTTTAGACATGGAATTTGCTATTTGGTCTGAAACATCCACCACCCGCTAGCTAAGGAAACTCACTCTGGACTCCAACTCTGCAATCCACCTATCTATATCTTCCTAGAAGAGCCTTTCCTGGAGGTCAAAATCATTATTGAGAGTAGGAGTAGCCTCATCTTCTTCAAGGTTTTGAGCAAAACCTTTATCCTCCTCTTCCTTTATGCCCCAATATTCCACTATTTGCTTCCAACTCATGATCTTAGGATTGGAATCTTACTCCTATGAACAGGCAGCAGCTTTATCCTCTTTAAGGTCCTGAGCTAGTTTATGATGTTCCTTCTTTTAGCTTGGAAATTGGAGATCATGTTGAAAGACTTGAGGAGGTTGGGGAAGATTTGGGAGGGTCTACTCATGTATAAGAAGGGCTATCTGAAAAGAGGCATGTTGAAAAGCTAGGTGTACAGGATTAAAGGTAGGATCGATTGATGCATCATATGAGTCAGAATGAGCAAGTTCCATCTGATAGAAAGGATTTGGCACATAAGAGGGAGTTTTCTCTAGAATATGAGGGGGCACACAAGGCTCATCAAAATTAGGTTGGGAAAAGGAAATAAGGGATCCTTTTAAAACCTCATGAGAAAAAGGGGGCAGACCTTGGGCCAAAATCACTTGATTTTCATCTCTCCACTTTACCAACACTTCATCAATATTGGAATCAGCTTGAGGATTGGTAGGAGGGGTATCTTTTGGCACAGTCTCCCTTACAAGGTCTAAAAACTCCATCTCTCTTTCTCTAAGTAGTCTCATCTTAGCCTCTAATTCCTCAATCTACTTAGCCAGATTATCCTCATTTTTCACCTCTTGGAGCTCATAAGAATCATTATAGAGATGGGGAGTGCATGAAGGTTGCTATGAAATGCAAGAAGGTTCCTAAGGAAGGGTGGGAGGGACTTGAAAAGGACTAACCTCATTTTGTACCTCACACTCTTGGACAATGTCTTTCTCCTCCTTGCTATTCCATGACTCAAGAACTTTATTCTAGCTCAAGATATTCAGACTAGGCATCTCCTTTTGGGGTGATGGGGCCATAATGTGAGAGGGTAGTGAGGGTTTGGATTCCACTTCCCTTGCTACCAAAATAGACTGCTGCATTTGAATATTTTCCAATTTGATCTGTCTATCAAGATTAGCCTAAAACACAAGATTTACTATTTTAGAAATCTCCTCAACATGATTGGGGAAAGGACTTTGATAGGCTTGACTTGGCTTATAAGCAGGGGCTGTATATGACTGATATGATACTTGGGGTAGTGAGTATGTAGGTTGATAGACTTGGTAAGGCTGCCTCTCATGAATACTTAGCTTCTCTTCCAAAGATGCAATCAAACCATTCACATCTAGCATCTCACTTGTAAGCCTGTGTCAATTGGCTCTTTCAATGGGAGTCCATTCCCTCTTAACCAGATCTAGTGCATTTCTCACTTGATGGATGACATGATTAGGAATTTCTTGGCCACATCCCTTTCTGGTGTCAAGATCTATTACATACTTTTCATATACCAGCAGTGCTCATTTGAAGGTGGAGATGGGTTGATTGGTAAAGAGACTGGATTGAGTAAGAGAAGTGACACATTGAGAAGACTGGGCATAAGGCTGATATAGCTTATGACAGGGTTGAGATTGGTCATATTAAACCTAATAAGGATCAACATAAGGCTGGTAAGGATCATAGCTAGGTTGGCTAAGGGAAACAGGGTCCATGGCTCTGAACAATGGAATTATACATACCAGAATACTATTTTTTGATGGCACCAAAACTACTTAACGAGTTGATTTAACTCAGAGTCACCATTGGTGTTGATGTAAAAGCCTCCAAAGGCTGGTTGGTTGAAGAACACACCAAAAATTCTTCAACTCTTTGGACCTAACTTTTCCTAGTTGGTCCCACCGGGCATGCCAAAAATTGTTGACATAGTGGATTGCACCCGAGGTAGGAGGCCGAGCTCCTGCCTTTCCACATGCAACAATGGAAACTCCCCTCTCGCCTGTGGGACCAGTGAAGCTGGAGTGAAGATTCTCTAGATAAGGGCTATCTCCCTTTGATGTATCTTTTAGGCCTTGGTTTCTCCTACTGCTAAAAAATAAAATTTAAAAAAGGGGGGGATGAAAAGGGAGAGAGAGATGCTGAAAATAGAACCTAAGCCTAAAAAGGAAAAGGTGATACACCAAAAAATGTGACCCACCCAACTTGAATATACACTTTTCACCAAAAATAAGTGCCCATACACTTCATCTAAAGTGGGAATATTTTTTTCAATAGTCAGATAGGGGTCCATGGAAATACAGGGAGGAAGAAAACTACCAGAGGCGTCCTTAGACACACTTATGCAGCCTATTCACAGGCACCTACATTCCCCTAGGAACACTTTTAGTAGACCTACAAAAAAGAGACTTCACCATGCACTAGACATGCTATAATCGATCTATGAGAAGCATGAAAGACAAAGAATTAACATAAAATAAGAACACAGACATATACTTTAAAGTGCTAGTCTAGATAGAGGTAAAAAATGCTAAGTCCTTATTTAAGGTAAAATATGGCAGAACTCTGCCTTACAAGCCCCAGAGATTTTTGGGTAGATTTTTGCCTTAAGGCTAAGAGAATGGATCCTTCTCAAATGAGAATTTTTACAATATATATAAAAGGGAGAGAACTTAGCCCCTTCTAGGAAAGACTTTAGCGCTCTTTTTGCAAGCTGGCCCATGTGCACTCTGAGCCTTGGGAAGACAGAGTTATTTGATTGTCAGTTCCTCCTTTGACTTTGTCATCTCAACATTATTATGAAAGCATGAGTTGCACCTCTTTTATATGAATAGATTTCTCCCTTTAAGGCACTTACGTGGCTTGTTTGATTATGAATGCAAACTAGAGAAAACAAGCTACACTGCTTACAATTTGTGCCATTTGGTGATCACCTGGCAAGCGCTATTCCAACTGCAAGAATAAATCCCTGAGTTGATACCTCCTCTCACCACTTGGATTCTTTGTCCATTTCTTGCCTTGTCTCATCCTATTTTTGTCTCTTTTTGCTCCTTTAGCCCTCAAGGACGGTCTTCTGGTAGGTCGCTATGTTCCTTGGGCTCTTTTCATGGTTGGCACTCAGGCAATTTAAAAGCAAACAACTACTTCACTATCTTAAAATTGAAATCCACACACCCATCATCACTTAAAAACAATGGCTAATCTATCTCCTTAAAGTTGACGGCTTTCGAGATGTCATCGTCCTTGGCAAATTCCTTCGAGCCTTTTTTGCAGGATTTTTCTACGGGTTTTTTCCCTGGGTCCTTTTCTTTTGCTTTTGGGTTTCTTGTTTACATCTTTTCTGAATTCCTTCAGACTTTTTGTTTGAAGGAATTCCTTTAGACAAAAAGTTTGAAGGATTTCTTCCTTGCCTCTACTCACTACCTTAGAAAAAATTTCTGAAATAAATCATCCTTTGAGGCCTTCTTGAAAATGACCCTTTCAAAGGGTGCCTTTGTTGGCTAAGTGCCCTCCACAAGGGCACTTGTCTTTTATATTTTTGGGATGCTACTTTAAACTGCCTGATTGAACTAAGCCATTAAACTGACCGATTGAACCAAAAATGGTTCAATGGTTCAACATTGAGCACCACTCCTTTGTTGAACTAAGCCTTTGAACCTACCACTTGAACCAAGTGTTTGAACCGTTCTTTTGAACCAACTGCTTGAACCAACCACTTGAACCCAAAATGGTTCAATGGTTAAACACTATGCACCATTCTCTTATTAAACCAAGCCTTTGAACTATTCACTTGAACCAAGGTGTTGAACCAATCCATTGAACTAGTTCAATGGTTCAAACAATTGTTGAACCAAGGCATCGAACCGTTTGATTGAACCTACCAATGAACTTTGCCAATGAACTTGCCAATTGAACCAAGGCTTTGAACTGAAGTGATGAACTGATGCATTGAACCAAGGCATTGAACCAAAGCATTACACCAAAGTGTTGAACCAAAGCATTGAACTAAGGCATTGAACCGGTTCAATGGTTCAACGGTTCAAAGGTGCTAACTCTTGGAAAGATTATGTCTTTGAACCACTCTTCCAACCTTAAGGAAAAGTGTCTTTGAACCATTTTATCTCTCTTTCCTTATGAATTTATTCAGACAAGAGTCTGAAGAAAATTTGTAAAACCTTTCACTCTCTGAATTGGTTCTTCAATTGCCGAAAGACTACACCTATAGAGTTCGTAGAAATGGACCTGCAGAGTCCATAGAAATTCTGCATAGTCCCTAGAAATGGACAAATTCATGCAAAAATCAAAAGTACTAGCTCAAAATAGCATAAAAAGAAGGGGGACCAGTTTTTTGTCCTGTTGGGAAAAAAATGGTCAACAGTAATATTTCTACATATAAATTTTTGTTGACCTTATTCTAGCATGCTCTAGGTGGTCTTTATGATATGAAGGTATGTCAAAGTCTATTTGGAGATTTTTTTTAGCTCTTGGGTTTCTTAGTTTGTGCTTAAGATATTTTAGGGCTTAAAATGGGTTATATGAAGTCAAGGTTCCAAATAATATGGAATCTCAAATATTGGTCCAAATGTGTGTAATGGTTATCTCTAGGCGTATAAGAAGTTTCAGAGGTAGACGTTAACTGGAAGGTGTTATGTTGACTTTGTTTGTTTTAAGATTCTAGGGTTTTGAGATCTACTAGAAAAGTAGTCTACCTTATGATTTGAGGTCTAAAGATTTTTTATTTTTTGAATGGGCCAAATGGGTGGTCAAATCAAGATTCATACAGATTTGAAGGTTTATAGTTCTCAAGTTATTCTTGTTTATGTCAAAATGGAGGATTAATTGACTAGCAGGTTTATAAAGGAAGTATGTTATAGATGATGAGCTTGTTTAAAATTGGTGTGATTGAGGGGGCATATGAGAGTGCTCTAGATATGAAGTTTTAGGTCTTGAATTTATGCCTACTAAAAATTATGGGATCTACAAGTTTCTAGTAGGGCTATAAGGAGGATAGACATGCATAGCTTGAAGAAGAGTGATTTTTGATTAGTTTCTACAAAAGAGTAAGGTATGAGTATTTTAAGGTATGTTATTTGGTTGTTTCAATACATGTTTCCCATTTTTTATAGTGCAAATATAGAGTTAGTGGTCATCGAAGTGTCTATATAAAGAAGGCTAGCGAGTTTGTGTGATGGTTATTCATGGTGTGTGAAGATATGAAGATGATCAAAAGGTGTAATGGATAAAATATATCAGGAGGAGTACCTCTCAATTATTTCTTGATGTGTTCCATCATATTTATATAGTTTTTTATATTATTTATTCATTATTTGCAGTTCTTGGTTGAAGAGAGTGTTGGCATGAAACAAGAGGATGTTGTCAAGACAAGAAGAGGTTGGCTCAAGGTAAGGGGGAGTTTGTATCATATTTATAAGATGGTCATTTCCTATTTTATAATATTTTTAGGTCCTCAAAATCAGTTTGTGTCTACTTTTTAATTTTTTCAAAGTGGGAGAAAGTTCCTATTGGGGAGAAAGTTCCTATTGTGGAAGTGCTTTGAAGATAAAGAAGGTGAGCCATATATTTTTATATATGATGGGTGTTGACATCAATGACAAAGGGGGAGATTATTGAATAATTTTTAGTGGTGTCATGGTGATGTCATGGAGGTGTCTTGGTGAGTGGATGAAGTGATTTGATATCCCAAGTAACAATGACAAAGTGTACAATGTTTTTGTTCTAGTGTGCTTTATGTTGGTTTGGTTGATCTTTAGTTTTGGTCTATATAGAGATGTTCAGGTATGAGTATGGTGATTGGATCATGTGAAATAGGTACCTAAGATGTTATATATGATTTGAGATCTTGTGTGAATAAGTGTAATTCATCTGTCAATCCATAGTTTTCATCTAGACACTTTGGGGCTAGTGGTAAAAAATCTAAGTAGGCAATTTGATGATGTCACCATTGCCACATATAAATGAGTCAAGGGGAGATGGTCATATGGTTGTGATAATAGTAGTCCATAGCTATTATGTGATAGATATAAAGTCATGAATTAAATAAAATTTAAATATATGAGGGTGAAAACTTGGCTTCTAAGACTTATTTCACTATTTTCCCATACTTAGCCAAATTTGCAATATGGCTAGAAAGAGTCGAGTAAGCGATTTGATGATATAATATCTCACACATGTTTATGATTCAATAGAAGGCGATCATATGGATTTTTTAATTTTTTGACATAGTTTAATGGTGATAATTTTTAGATCATGAGATGTAGCGTGTCAAAATTTATGGATTTGCAAAGTTCGGCTCCTAGGCATTTTGACTGTGTTTTCCCATAGCCAATTTTGTAATGTGGTAGAAGATTTGAGTAAACATTTTGATGGTATTTTATCTTACATGTGTGAATGTGTCAAGATAAATTGATCATGTGGGTTTATTCAGTTTTTATTCTAATTCATTTATGCTAAATTTGACATCATCCACTGAAGCACAATATAAGTTATGCTTGAGTAAAGTTGGCTTCTAAGGTAGATTTTGACATGATTGGATCTATGACAGTAGTTTATGAGAAGGCACTTTAATGGAATTATATATCACATGCATGAGAGTTCTAAGAGTAGTGTGTTACATGGTCAGATTTTTATATGTAAAGATATAATTTGATCCAAATTTGAGATCCTGCATCAAAGCATAGAAGAAGTTATTGATAATCAAAAATGGCTACTTAGGCATATTGACAGGGTCCCCATGGTCATTTTTTAGTGTTAAAGCTCAAGAAAGATCAATGATGCACACTTGATCCAAGGATTTAGGAAGTAGTGAGATAAGGATAGGTTCATGATGTTTAATGACTAATCAAATGTAAAATAACAAGTGGGTATTCATACATTTGATCGAACGGTGAGTGTTGATCATTAAAGACCTATTTGATCCATAAAGATCAATGGAGCATGTTGAGTCAAAGTTCCTAGATTGTAAAATATGTGGTAAAAGTGATAGAGGTTTAATGATTAAGAATTGGCACATATGTGTTAAAGATCAATCAAGATTGATGGATCGTATTTGATCTAAAGTTGAGATGACATGAGATGCAAACAAAGATTTTGAGGTTTAACTGTGACCATTGCTATTTGAATATTTGAATTTGTGAAGGTAAGACTAGTGTCTAGTTTTTGGATCATATCTTTTGATAGAAGACAAATTTGATATTGTAGTAAAAAAATTATGTAAAGGACTCCAAGGTGCATCTAGCTATATGGATTTCAAGATCTGAAGTGTGTATAGATAGAGTTATTGAGCTCCAAAGTTGACTATGTTTTTGTATATGCTCTACAAGTGACCTGAAAAGGATATTCAAACTCATATAATTATTATTTCTATGTTTTATGGTGAATTGGATATTAGGGAGTGTTTTAGACTCCATGAGGATGTTCTGTGAGTATTTTAGATGAGTGATCAATCTATCTTGAGTATGAATAATGCTTAAAAAATTGAGTATATGTTTGGTAATGGTGTTCTTGTGTATAAGGTCTTAGTTTGAGTTGATTAAGCATATGTAGATGTAAGATAAAGTGAATATGATATTTTAAAGATGTCCTAAGGGACATAAGGAGTGGACCTATGTATTTGTAAATGGTTATGCATTCTTAATTTTCTCAGAGATGTATCAAAAAGGTGAACAGGTCTCCATAGGACCTAAAAGTGACTTAAGTCTATTTTGAAAGGGGAATGTGCTTAAGTGTGACCCATATGAGATGCCTTAAAGGTGAAGGCATGTTTTTTTTTCAACATGAAATATTATGATCCTATTTATTCATGATTTATCTATATATATTGGAACCAAAGTGTTGGGTTATAGACTTGTAAGTGAGAGACTTGATGTGGGTATTTTGAGAGTTGGAGAGTGAAGGATAGGTAGTGTGTCTATTGGTGGAGTTAATGAGTAGAATAGTTGGTTGACTATGTTTATGAATTATAGGTCATGTTTCTAATGTCAAGATAATGCTCTTGTAGTTTTTAGATATGCAAAGAGGTTTGAGTGTGTAGATTGTGTGAAGAAGAAAAGAGTTTTTAGCATACCTATGTGAGAAGCCTATTTGAGATAGAGAAAGAATTTGTGTAGTTATCATATAATCAATAACTCCATCATCATGTTCTAAATACATTATTTTTAAGGTGGAAGTGTTATTTCTAAGGAGGGTCTAAAGGACTTGATCTTCCTTAGGGGCTGTTGACAATTTTGACCTCACAAGTCAAATTGTCACCCCTACCATTTGAAACTTTGCATACCATGACATTTTTTATTTTGATTTAGTAATTGGTCCTGAAAATTCCTTGAATAATTCATGGTTAACATGTCTTAAGGTTGTTCAGGTGATTTAAGATCTTTTCCTTCACTTGCCTTGTGCTTTCTAGTCATTTTTTGGCCTTTTTGAGTCCTTTTCTAGTGTTAAGAAGAGCCTAAAATTTATTTATGAGATTAATTTCATGTGTCAAGGTTATTTCATCCCTAAAAAATGAATAATTAGGTTGATCACATTTTGGACTAACTATATGCCTTATTTCCATGCAAAATTTGACCATTTTGTGCCATTCAGAGAAGGTTTGATAGTGTCTAATCATAGATAATCTTAATTAAATATTTATTAACCTATTAAGACATGTGGGAGACTATATAAAACATTTTAAAATATTCCATTCAGATATTCTTGGTGAAAATAGCATTTTTATTGCAAAATTAGGCCTTTTTGAGGCATTCACTTTAGTTTTTAGAGGATTTTTGTGGGAAAAGCATCATAAAGGATTAATTGGGTCCTTAAAAGGTCATATAAATGGTTTGGGGAAAGTTATAGGTAACAAAAATGAAAAATCCAACTTCACTCCATTTTTGACCTTTCTTGCATGCCTAGAAGGGTAGTTTTCAAATGCTCGGTATGAGAAGAGGAGAGAGAGTTGGGATTTAAAACTTCATAAAATTTTATGGGTTTGAGTAATATTTAAATTAATATTTCTTTTTGTGTGGTTTGGTTCCTTCATCTTTATGAACAGTCACTAAGAGTGATAGCAAGTCACTATAGCCTATGTATCTAAGAGGGGTCTGTTCTTGCACCTATTTATCAATATTAGTAAAAAATGAATATAAATGGTTTTGGGTAATTTTTTTATGGTTCATGAGTCTCCTTTTCATCATGGTATTATTTTTTTGTATTTTCACTTGTATGGATTTGGGCAAAAATAGTACTTTTTGAGCTAAAATGGATGTTCCAAGGATCACAAAAAGATGAAAATTAATGGAAAAGGAATATTAGGAATTTTTTTACCTGATAAAATTCAAAAATACATAAAAATCCATCCAAAATTTCCCAAACCATTTCATTATTTTGGGCTAGTCAGAAAATGCCTTCAAAAGACAAGCCTTCCAAAGGCCATTTCATGGTTTTGATACTTCTAGGTGGTTACAGACCACAAAAATTTATGAGGATCATGTTTATTGAGTTATAAAATTGAATCAATTTTTTTTTTAATATTTCACCCACGTGTGATCTCCCAACAAGAAGTTTTCACTTCTAGGCCTAAAAGGGCTAATTAGGCCTAATTTGGCAAGTTTTTTGGCTAGAAAATGCACTTCCTCTTGGATTTGGATCACCAAATTTTTTATGGAGCTGTAATTTAATAAATGGTACCTATATATATATATATATATATATATATATATATATATATATATATATATATATATATATATTTCATTTTCACTTCTATTTTCTCCCAGATAAGGAGCTTTTGAGGAAAATAAGGCTACAAAGAATACATGGGAAATACATGATTTTGGTGTTGTTCCAGATCTTGCTAAGTGTTTGATGCCTAAAATTTATTTTAAATAGGTCTGGTATGACCTTGATAATCCTTACATGGAGGAGAGATGCTGTCTTGATGCAAATTTGAAGAAAGCTCCTCCTTTTCCTTTTATACCTTGATGAAAAATGAGCCTTTTGGGGGTTTTTGAGGGCTAAATAGGTGCATATAACCTATTACAAAGACTTTTAAAGTTGAATTAGGATATTTAACACCATATTTAATGTTTTAGGAAGTTAATTAATAGTTATAATGAAAGGAGCCTTTGGAAAAGGTCTCCAACAAGTGCAAATAGGACTCTTACTCTTCCAAATGCACATGTGCAAGACAAAGTCGACTTGATTAAGGAGTCTTGTAACCAACTCTTGAAAAGTGTTTTAGAATAATTAATAAGCCTATATAAGAGTTAAAATCAAATAATTTCAAATAATTTAAGACCTAAATCCATTGAAGAGACTTTTTCATGAAAGGAGACAAGAAGGCTAAAATCTAAGGATTGGTGCAAGAGTATAGGCACTCTCCAAGTGCTCTAAGTTTGACCAAACATAATGATGAGTATTATAATACCCATAAAAATTTTATAACTTATTTTACATTCCACTTTATTAATGTCCAATTTTGAGAATCTAAAAATGTGATTTAGCACTTTTGGAGGAGCCATTTGACCAAGTTTGAGGTCCCCTACTTTGGGGCTGCTTTGTTTCCAAGAATTTCTTTGATATATGTGGTATTTTTTTTCTAGAATTTAAATAAATATTTTCTATCTGGATTATTCCTAAATTATTCCAAAATTTTAATTCACCTTTTGAGATCAATAAGAATCAAAATTCCTCCATGTTTAGGTCTTCTCTAGTGAAGTGTATGTGCTTGCCATTGGTATAACTTAGTGAAATACTTTTTTTCCTTGGTTATAGTCTAGTTTTTTACCTTCATGAGAGATTTTTTATGTTCTACTGGTCATTCTAAGTGTCCAAATAAAGCTTAATTTCATGTATTAGATATGATTTCAGTCCTTTGCACGAGTTGAGTTTGTAAGGTCCTTATTGTGAAATATTGATATATAAATCTTACTTAGGTGTAGTGAATGTGTGTGTAATATTTTATCTTTTCATATAAGTGTCATTTCAAGCATTGGAGTTCACAAAAAAATTGGTGCATCACCTTTAATTTCAAGTTTCATTTAGTTTCATCCATTTTCATTATCTTTTGCACCCTTTTCCTTGTCAGAATCAGTAAGTAATAGCTTAAAAGTAAGTTTTAGTGAGAGCACCAAGGGAACCAACCCTCTCTAGAGATTCTCTCCTTTCTAAATTCACCCACACTTCGGAGAGATTCCATGTTCCAACAAGAGTGAGGAATTTCACACTTTCTCATAAAGGCACACCCTTGATTGACAACAGGGGTAGTTGTTCCTTGTAAAATAAGGGTTTTATTAAAGGCAAGTGGTCTAAAAGAGTTGATCATCTCAGGGGAAGGAGATTCTTGTGGAACAAGTGTTTCACTAAATACCTTTGGTCAAGAGGACATGAATAAGGTTTTATGGTCTAAAAGAGTTTAACGGTCTCTTGTTTGCAATCATCTTATAGGATAGTAATCCATGTGTTTGCAGGCTTGAGAGTGGGTTTTATTCCCCAAGAGGGTTTCCCACGTAGACCTTGTGTTCTTGTATTATGTTCATTTTTCACTATTATGAATGATATATATGCTTTATGAATGTTTGTGTTTAATGCTTAATTATTTTCAAGGGTTTTGAAATTAAATTGGATTATTTTATATCATTGATTTACCCCCCCTCTTAGTGGATTGTACCTCTAATAATAGGCTTGTGTATATAGTCATCTTATGTACTAGGTTTTTCATTAAAAGTGAGGGTATCTTCATTCATGTTTTTGGTGATGGAATTGAAGTCTATTATAGTGAAATTTATGTATATGAGTTTGTGATACCTCTCCCCATTATCAAAACAAATCAAACATGAACCTAGACTTATGAATGCTCACTCATAGGTTTACAGACCTGTGAGTGACTAAAACAACCTTATATCCTTTTTTGGAGAGTATATGCTTATAATACCACTTATTTGATGTTTCATTTAATTAATAATATGGTCAATACTCTTATACAACTTTGAACAAGGTAAAAACAAGACTTTTCAACCATGTTACACAGGCAGTCCCATATGCATAATCTTTAAGCCAAGAGTACAAATGACACTTGGATACTAGTACAAACAATAATAAAATTATTTGAGAACCATATATGAATTTAAAATATGGAAAAACATGTTCAACAACATTTGAATTCATATGAATCCCATGGAAACCTAAAACAATGGAGAAAAACTGATAGCCACTTACACACTATGTAGAAGAGTAAATTTCTTGCTTGACCAATGAATATATGGGATAGATGGTGATGAATAATTATTTAATATGGTTTTTTATAACTATTATTATCCTATTAAATGTTCACCTTCCCTCCATGAATTCACACCTATAACTATGTTACCTAAAACTAAGACAGTGGGTTTTTAAGTCATAATAAATCACCTTAGCTCCTTAGCAATTATTA
Source organism: Torreya grandis (assembly GCA_037957365.1). Taxonomy (NCBI): domain Eukaryota; kingdom Viridiplantae; phylum Streptophyta; class Pinopsida; order Cupressales; family Taxaceae; genus Torreya; species Torreya grandis. Next base: position 3,320,254 of record JARHVA010000338.1, on the reverse strand, counting down.
ACAAATTTGAGGATTTCAATAAAATGACTAATTAGAGTAATTTATATTCCATATGGGTCCCTAAATCTATTCAAAATATTAGACTCCAACTCCACATGTACAACCTATAAAATTCACTTGAAAATGGCCTTCACGAGCTTGTAAAGAGAGTGATGGAGGAGAGAGAGAGAGAGTTGTTTGCAATTTTAGGACCTAAAAATTTATTCCAAGATGTAATATTACTTTTAAAATCCCAAGAGAAGCCTCTAAAATTTTTTCTTATGAAAATGAGTTCACAAACCCATACAAGAGAGTAAAAATTGCATCTTAAGCATTGAAAATCAAGATTTTGACCTCTTTATGATTTACTGACATATGTGGCAGTTATGTAACTACTCCATGGACCTTGGAAAGAGTGATTTTATGGATTTTCACTTTGGTGATATTTTATATACATTAAATTTACCAAAAATCACCTTTTTCCTTCATTAAACTTACCTTAAATTACCATAAAAGAAATTTAAAGTTTCCAAATCAACATGAAATGTTTAAACAAGGTGATTAAAGCATGAAATATATTATGAAAATTTTTATACCAAAGTATAACATGATTTCATTTATATATATTTCATAGCTAAAAATTTTCATCATTATATACTCTACTAGATCACTTTTGTCATTATTAATTCTGATCCTATTCTTCATGTCTTCTCTAAAGCATTCTTACTTGGAGATATAATTGGAAAATGGTTGTTCCTATTGATGGAATTTGACCTTCAAATTATTACTGAAAATATATCAAAGGAAAAGCCATCACCGACTAACTTGTAACTGCACCATTACCAGTTATAAATCACCTTCAAGATAACCTCCCTGATGACAACATTCTTTATATTGAATGTTTTAACCAAGATATCTCTCTCAAATATTATTTGCACATTTTCACTATTGATTTATAAGAAAATAATCAAGAAGATACCAACATCACTCTTGATATTACTAATTCTAAAGTAGTTATCGAATAATTACCTAAAGTTATGATTGATTTACATGAAGACACCTGGACACTCCAATTTGATGGTGAAAAATGCCTCCAAGGAGATGGGGTAGAATGTATTCTAACAAATACACATGATAAGATCATACCTTTATCATCTTGAATAAAATTTTAATGTCACTAATAACATGGTCGAATATGAAGCTCTTACATTAGGAAAGAAAGTCACACTCGACTTAGATATCCCATATTTACACTCTTTGGGTGACTCACAACTTATTTGTCACCAAGTTAATGGTAATTATCAATGCAAAATTTAAAATCTAATCACATATCATCAAATGGCTACCATACTTACCAAATAATTTACTTCTTTTATTATTGAACCAATTCAGGAGATCAAAGTACCATAGCTGATTTGCTTGCTTAATCAACATCTTTATTTCACCCTCATCAAGAACTTAATGATTCCAAATTTCTTATTCAAATTAGAAAATCACCTTCTTCAACAAAGCCCATATAAATCCATTTCATGAACATCAAACTTACCCTCTAGACTCAAATTCTCATGAAAATACTCAAATATGCGAAAAAGGCTTCAAGTATGTGTTTTGATACAACACCCTTTACTGTTGTAATATATAAGGAACCTTACGTTATTTTATAATGTAATAATAGGTTCCTATTCTAATTGAACAAGCACATGGGGGCATTAGTAGTGGTGATTGTAACATATATGTTACAACCCACAAATGCCTACATATGGGTTACTTTTGGCCTACGCTATAAAAAGATGCTATTATTTCACTAAAAATTAAAATCCTTGTCAACTCCAAGGTGATCTAATACACTCACCACCAGATGAACTACAAACACTAGAGTCTCCTTGGCCATTCTATATGTGGGGATTAGGCCTTATTGGTAAATTACCTTAATCACAAGATGGACATGTATTTATCATTACTATTACTGAATAGTTTACCTAATGGGTTGAATCCATGCCTCTTTTCATTTTCACGAGAACCACTATTTAAAAATTTATCCTTAACCAAATCATTTATCATTTTGTATTTCCCCATACCATCATATATAATAATTGTGAAAATTTCAAAAATAAGGACATGAAATAATTATGTGCTAAATTAAAAATCTCCCATAAATTTTACACACTTTACCATCCTCAATGTAATGGACAAGCATTAACTACTAATAAAATTTTACAAAAGACTATTTGAGAAACTCGTACTCATTGTCACCTTCATCTATATCCTACACTTTGGGCTTATTATATTAGTTTACATATTTTCACTAGGGTAACACCATTATCAATTGTATATAGTTCTGAATTAGTATTATCATTAGAATTTAAACTCCCATCCTTACATATATCTCTTCATGGTACAAATCTTGATGAATAATTATGTGAAGCTCATATTCATGCTATCAAATTTTTTTATGAACACCACTTGGCCTCTTTACAACATAACCACCAACACAAGGCTTTCATTACTAAACAACATAATAAAAGGGTCAAAGTTTGAACATTTAATGTTGGTGATTTAGTCCTCAAATTATATTATACACATGAAAAAGAAGGAAAACATGCCCAAAAATGGTGGGGCCCTTACTTAGTAAAAGAAATTCTGGGTCTTAGTACTTCTCATCCACAAACTAATGAAGGCCATGTTTTCAAAAAACCCACCAATGCACAATTTTTGAAGAAATATTTTTCTTAAATATCTCCCTTATCTTCATAAATATATATATTATCATACTAACACTTATTATAGGACTTCTCCATTAATCTCACCTTTTCAATAGTTTACTCTATACACAAGCCTTAGTCTCCTTTTATCCTTTGGGTTTCATTAGTCTCATTTAATTTATGAGTTGCATTATAATATAGTAGATAGAACCCAATTTTCCTCATGAATACCTTTTACTTTCATACATCCATTTTTAATGCTTTTTTCTCTTCGATCATAAGTTTTTTATTTTACAAACCTTTTTCATCCCCTTATTTATTTTGTGAGTTACAATGTAAGACCATGGATATGACCAAGCATTACTCAAAAATACCATCTTCACATTTTTCACCTACTTGGATTTATATTTTATGAGTTGTAGTGTAAGACCAAGGCTAGGAATAGGATCTGCTCATAAAATCTATACATGCTTTCAAACCTTTTTTTTTATAAATTGAGTGTTATTTTCATAATGTTAATAAATGGTTAAAAATTTGTGATTCCATATTCTCAACCTCAGTTTATTTATTTTGTGGATAAAACTTGCACAACAAACTATGTTAGCATGTTTTTGTACACTTACATACATTATTATGATAAGGATTTGTACTTACCTATCACTATATCCCTTTCACATTGTCACATTTTTTAATAATTTGAGCTAATTCAAATCATTTCATGTTTATTTCCCCTTGATTTCCCTTCCTTTCATTCCACTTTGGATAATACAAGGTTGAAATTAAGATATCACTTTTATTTAACATGAATAAACAATACTCTTAGACACCATGCTCTCTAAGTTCTCTTTCTTATCAATTAAGTTTAAATTTTTCAAATGATGGTCATTATTAGCACCCATGTTTGGTTCTCCAAATATGTGTGGAAGAGGAATAAAAAAATCCATCACAAATTTAAAATATAAATCATTAAAAAATGTAATGATTAGAAGGCAATATAAAATTAAAAATTTAACATCACACCAAAAGATGTGATTCATCGCACGTATCCTATTCCAAATCAATTCCCAAACTCCATAGTTGGCCTCATAATAGAGCTGAGTTTCATTAGGTGTAGTATGTCAATATATTGAGATAGGAGAATTTAAAATTATCTATAGTGCTACATACTTTCTCACATAACTACCCAATATTCACAGTTGATTGATAACTCTATAAGGGATCTTGAAGAGTTAGGAACATATTGTGGGAAGGTAGGTCCATTTTACCTTTCATACATATAGCCTTTATGGGATGATATTCATATTTCATTTGATAACCCTAGATTTATGTGGTTAAGATAATTTATTTATAGTCCTTAATGTCAAAATTCCTCTTGTTTTGACAAACTTAATTTTAATGTCTTGACTTTGATAAATAGTTTCTCTACCTTGATTTTTCCTACATCTCCCCCACCACCCATTTCATTCCTCCATTGATAGTTATGTTTTATTCTAAGTATATTTCCCCTCTTTTATATTACCTCTTCTTCACATCTTACAACATGATAACACTAATTTTTTTAGTTTTATCTATCTTTAGAACAAAACAATATGCTTGAGTGACTATGGATTATTTTATTTACACCATTGATTTAAATTTTTAGAACTTCCTTGGTTTTATTTCAAAATTTTAGAAGATTAATTATAATCCTTTTTGTGGATAAATACATACCTTTTGATATTGCCATACTTTTTCCATTGTTGAGTGATTTTGGGTTATTACTTCTCACTTACCAATGTTATTTTTACTTCATGTACTTTTTGTCTAGTCTAAACTCTAGTTCATGAAATGCCCATGAGACTAGATATTACCAAAAGAGGAAGATGGGAATAATGATGGAATTTCATCCTCTATTTTAGGGTTGATATAGGATCATCCTAGGGCATGGTCATAGATATTTGACTTCATAATGGAGTATACATGAATAGTTTCCAAGAGATGTAGTCAACCATTGAAAGTTTGATATGGGATTATTGCACATAGATCTAATTATCAAAGGTTATTATTGAATTTTATGTATTTTTCTCCTTTATTTCTAAACACAAGGGGAAATATGGAGTTTAGTCTTTGAAAACAAACACAAAATAAGAGCGGAGAGTAAATCATGAAAGGAAACCTCCAAATTCAAAATGAAATTAATGCATCAAACTAAGTTCTTTGACATATTTATACCACTGTAGATTGAGTTTCACTAAAATTTTTACCTCTAAGAACACATAGTGGGAAGATTATAATTAAATAGGGGAGTATGCTTCAAATATGAACCCTCACTAAATATAAGTACTAGGAGTTTATAGAAAACTACACATAAACACTCAATGATAACTTGTAGATTAACACACAAATTAACAACACTATAAAAAGATAAAATAGAGAGTCCACATATAAATTATAATATCCAAACATATCATAACCATAACATACATTTAATATCTAGTTTTGATAAATGAGAAGGAAAATCTAGTCAAGGTCACCAACCAAGTAATGGAAAAGGGAGCTCAAGTTAAGGATGTTAGTAACGAAAATGAAAGATCTGTTGAAACTAAGGAACATAAATGAATGGAAAGGGAGGATCACATGGAAGAAGTTGGAAACAATCCAAAAAATAATATAGAAGATTGGAGTGATATAAGGCAAAATGACGGGAGGCAGCCCACCTATGAGCTTGGCCAATTGCAAAGCAGATGCTATCCTTCAATTCGATTCATGGATGTATAAGGAGATAATGGAACTCAAGAAGAAAATGGAAATAATGGAAGGTAACCAGGAGGTAGTTTAAATAAAATCAATAACATGAAAAGCAGATGAGGGATATTCCTATCAAACTCAAAGACTATGAGAATAACCTAAGGGAACTCATTAAGGAAAGCATAATGAAGATGGAGGAGGTTACATCTAGTATATGTGCTACTACTGTAAGCATTGGAAAATGAGAAAATGAGGAAATCAAATCCTTGGAGGGGCCTAGCAAGAGAACTAGACAGAGCTCAAGAAAGAAAGCAATGTAAGAGGGAGCCAAGTCGGCGGCTACTGCCATTCAGGAACTAGAAAGGTAAGGAAGTAGTGAAGATGATCTTGGAACAGAAGAATAGATCCTGGTTCTTTTAGTTGGATGTAATATCTGGTTTTGTTACCTAGTTTTTTGTATCCTCTTTACTATGGAGTTTCTAGGTCTCTGTAAAACCTGGGGTTTGTCTTTTGATTTTCCATTTTGGTGGTTTTAGGTCCATGTAAAACCTTATTTTTTTACTTCTTTGAAGTAGGTTTTAGGTTTTGCCTGTGGACGAACTGTTTCATCCTTCTCCCTTTGTTTCAGGGTTTTGGGGTCCCTTCAAAACCTATGTTTACCTTAATCTAAAACATACATTTAATATCAAAGTGTTAGTCCAATTAGTCTAGCATTGACAAGCATTTAAAATGGAGATGAAATTTATTTGAGACATAGAAAAAGTCTTTTGCAAAAAATAAGAATTATATTCATTAAGAATAATCAAGAGCTATTAATAAAATTAATCATGTACAACTCTACAGTCCAAAGAGATAAAGGAAAAATTAGGTGAAATCTTGGCTATAATCTGACAACACTTTTGAGTAAATTTTAGTCGACGCTTATATTAAAATATGACTTTGCCTTATATAGATGAGGATGGGGTTCACCTCTAAATAACATGAGATTACTATCCTAGGATATGATGGCCACTCATGATAGTTAAAACCATAATTCAAAATTCAAAAAATGAAATCCCTTCAACCCCCAAAAATATTTATGGTGGACCACCTAGTTGATACGTAAAGGTGATTGTGAAGGTCTAGCTCCCAAATACTTTGATATCACATCCCCAGCTTCCAATGCAGTTTCCACAATATCAAAGTCCTTATTTAGCTTAGCAAGGTTCATTAAAGGCTCCCTAAATATCACTTTAACTTGAGTCACCAACCTTATATAAACTTATAAGGGAGATATCATTAACACTTGGTCCATGGATACTTGGTTTATTCTCACCATGGATTATGTTGATAGTTTAAAAACCACTCGGGCCCCTTCCCTATTTTATTTGGAAACTTTTTCCCTCATGACCTAGTCAAATTGACCCAAGTGGACTTAAAATTCTCCCCTATCTAATAGGGTTCCATTTAGATGGAATAACATAGAGATATTGACCTCCTTAAAGTAGGTAAATATTTTTTTCCTACCCTCTTCTAAAAGTCTTATTATAGTGCAAGTCACAACTAGCCATTCTTTTATAGCCGCCTTCATGTTCCCAATATATGTTTGATATAACCCCAAGTTTGAGGTGGGTATTATATTCAATTATAGGAATATAAATTTATTGATCATGACTTATAACTTCCTACACTTCTAATCTATCTCTGTGATCCTCTATATGTAAGCCTAAGTCCACTGAATAAGCATATTGGTCTCTGTCATGGTCTCCACCACCTTCCCTATAATTGAAGAGAGTAGTAAGAGAGCATCCTTGACCTACCCAATCATCTTAATGGGGAAAGATATTTTCACTTGGGATTTTAATGTCTGAACCTAGATTTACATGTCCTCAAGGAACTTATCTATAATATCATGAGTTTCTCATAGAACAAAGAATGGATGCTCAACTATCCTTTCTTTTGGTGCCAGTGGAAGTCCTCACCTTTGTGATGGGGAACAAATAATATTAATTTTTACACACCATAGAGTTCCCTTCCTCAATGAACCTCTACATTAGATACCTATTCATGATTTTTGAGGCTTGATCTAGTCTTTATTCCATGTCCAGGTCACCTTGGACTTCCATATCCAACACTCATAACCTTAGGACCATTCCCCAAGTTATGGAAGGTATTGGAAGGGTGGATGAGATGGTGGTGAAGGGTAGAGTATGAGGTAGAGGGGAGATGGATGAATTAGAAGGGGTGAATGAGGAAATTAATGGAGGATGAGGGGGTATGGGAATAAAAGGAGGTAGGATGAAAGGGGAGCTCCTTTGGAACATATTAGGGGAAATGAATCTTAGGAGAGGGGTGTTCAATAAAAGGGAATATATTAGCTAGTTAAAGCCAAATACCTAGGCATTTAGGGTAATATAAATATGGGGTCAGGTATCAATGCATAAAATCACCATGACTAGGGCTAGAAGAACCATTAAGGTTGATAGAGGATGATGGACTAGAGTGAAAGGTCTCAAAATTAAAGCCTAAGGGTATGTTGCCTTATACTTTTTCTTGGGTCTCTTACTAGGTCAACTCTATATGTCATAGTAAAAGGACTGGTAGGGATATAAGGAGGCATGAGGGATGACTATGGAGGAAATTAGACTACTAAGGGATGCATTAAGATGATTGAAGGGTGTATTAAGATAGTTCACACCATTGGAGATGTAATTTTGATGGTTATATCTATGGCCATTAATAAATATGTGCACATAGATACCTAGACTAAAGGCATACCCAATGAAGGTAATAGGGAGGTCCTGGGTTATGAACAAGATGAGTTAAAGAGAAAAAAGAGGTGAGGATGCTCAAGGGAATTGAGGCCAAAGGTACTTAGGTAAAAAATAGTTGGGGTACAATGGGAAAAAGGGGATGCACCACTTGGGGAGATTGTGGAAGGGGAGAAAAACTTAGGGTAGAACAAGTGGGAATTAGAAAGTAGTGGGAGTGAGGGTTACCCCAAAGGGGATAGAGGGAATAAGAGGTGTAACTTTGGAATACATTAGTGTTTGCTAATATCATTATTCTAAGGTTTCCCCTAGATTGATGGTGATGTTGAACCTAAGGGTCTATTTGGACTAGGGTTAAAGTGTTGGGGGTTGAGTCACTTATGCCTAGGATACCTACCACTAAGTAATGGGGGCATAACTCACCTAAGGTTAGGTTACTAGAGATTTTGAAGGAGGTAAAGGTGGAGCCAGGGCATGAGGAGTGGGTGATGATGGATGAGGAGGAGGAGGAATAATTAGAGAATGAGGAACAAGAGTTGCTTGAGGAGGTAGAAGACAAGTCACACCAAAAAGAGGAGAAAGAAGTAGGATGCCCTACAAAATCCTCCTAGAGACAATGGGAAGAGTTAGAGTTGCATCCTCCATGGAGTGATCAGGAGCTAGAGGAAGAATATATGGGCCTACCTAGACCTTATTTCCTTTCTTGTTTTGGGTTGTGATCTAGGATAACACCTCTTAGTCATTTACCATGTTTAGGTAGAGATCATCATTATCCTCTGACTAGTGGCTATAGTTTATATTAAGGTGGGTTGAATACCTCACTAGGTGGGATTTGATCATGCCCTTGGGGTCCCAATACTAGAGTTTATCTCTTTCTAGGGTGAAGGAGTCCTTATTGGTTACTATTTTATGGAGGAGAGAGAGGGAATTTTAAACATGATGTCTAATGGAGATTAGGAGCAGTAAACATGCCTTTTACTAGTAGATTATGGAAAAGCCAAAAATACCTTCTACTAGCGAGTAAGTAATCTTATACCCTAATAGGTGATCTGGGATGAAGTATAGAAAGTGGAGGGGATATTTGATAATTCTTATAATTCAAATCACAATGTCCTACCTCTAGTACTAGTAGTCTCTGATGTCCATAATAGAGTCCCAAATTTATTATGATAGATGGGGTATTGGGGCCTCATTGATCATGTTATAGACCACTAAGTATAAGTACTCATTGATTTCTTAGATGTGGCTCCAGTACTAGTGGCCATATAATTTATAAAATACTACATGGACCACCGATCCCCTAAAACCCATGCAAGAATATCAAATGTCTTTAAAGTTAGGATCTTGTAGACTACACCCACAAGGTAGCTCATCATGTATAAATTTCCTCCTACCCAAGCATCCTCTATAGCATTGACCAACATGAATTTGATCATCCCTACCATGTCTAAGACTTTATAACCAGTGATAATCATATAGAGGAGGTTCACCCATAATTCATTAATGTTCAAGAAATCCTAGGCCCTGAATAATTAGTTCAATAGGATCATACCCACCTGGACCTCCTCTTGGAAGTTATGAATTATGTATGCATTGATATCCTCCTTACTAACCTAATTAGAATATAGGTTCTCATACTAGTTCTTAATGTTGGTATCATCATAAGAGAAGGTGAAATTTGGGAGGGAGTAATACACCTTGTAGGCATTCTTGTAGATGCCAATGATTTGGTGCCAAGAGTTGGGAAAGCAAACCCAGTCATGGACTCCATTATATACTAGGATGGTGGTAAAAATTAGGCTACCTAATAAGTTAGTTTATGGGAATTCCTATGGTTTTCACTAACCCTATGAATACCACACTTATTTTAATCCTAAAGTACATCCTCAAACTTTGCCTATTCATCATTGTTAGAGCTCGAGTCCTTAGGTACTTGTTCAATTATTTTGAACAAGTCATTATAGTGATTGAACTAGGTCAAGTCATATAGTAATAAGGTATATTGATACTTAGGTTTGGCCTTAGGGTTGGATGAGGATGCAACCATTATAAAAAGATGAAGGCCAATGTGATAGTATTGAATATAGGGGTAAAAAATGCATGGTTATGTGATAGGAATTAGAAATAAAGGAGTTGAATTACACTCAAAGGTATATAATGATAACCATTAGTGATATTTCCTTAGAATAGTTATAAAAGAACACATTCATCCCCATGTATTAATGGAATTTGGTGTCTCACTTTCTATGAATTCAAATTTGAGTTAGTGGCTAGATCTCCTCTCTTTATTTCCAAATCTAGAGTTAAATTTGGATCTCACAATCCTCTGCCACCAACCATATTTTATAATGGTGATGTGATTTTTAAAAGTTGTTCAATCAGCCCTAAGTTTTTATTCCATTAATCCATAATGCATGGTATGCATGTGGTCACATTTCATCGAGGCTCCTTAGTTAAATCCCACCTTGTGCCATGTGCCATTCATTCATTAGCCCTTTAATTAATAGTTAACACCTAAGCAAGGATTTTCACTCCATGTCATACCCTTAAGAAGGGTGAGGTGTAAATTAGGGACACATGACATCCTATAATTGGTATTTAGGGTCCATTCATATTCCATTTTGACCATTCTAGGGTCTAAGTAGCCATCTATTCATATGCCTAACATGGTTCCTTCTGAGTGGCCTAGGATCTCCTGGGCTCTAACATATTTAATAGGTTTGGGGGATTAGACACTCTAACAAGTGGTGATGTGGTGCCTTATTTGTGGGCTAGGGTCTCCTAGGATTTGATATATGTCTAGGGAAATGGCCACTTTAAGAACTATAAATGTGGTTCCTTTTGAGTGGGTTATGCTCTCTTATGATTTGACATATCTAACATGTTTGAGGGACTAGCCATTTTAAAGAATAGTGATGTGGTACCTTTTAATTGGGATAAGCTCTCCTAGGCTATAATATCTTTGATAGGTATAGGGGACTAGTTTATTTTATAATTAAGGACATTGTGCCTTTTGAGTGGGTCAATATCTCTTAGGCTCTAACATCTCTGATAGGTCTAGGGGACTGGTTGATATGACAACTTGATATATGGCATGCTCTAATTAGGTTGAGCTATCCTAAGATCTAAAATCTCTAATAGGTCTATGGGACTAACTACTCTAATATATTTTTATGTGGCATGTTCTAATTGGGTCAGGCTCTCCTAGGTTCTAGCATCTCTAACAAGTTAGGGGGACTAGATGGTCTAAGAAATTGCTATGTGGCATCTTGTATGTTGTTCATTTTATCCTATGAAATGCAAAAAAAAGATAAAGTAAAAATGAAAATCTATGGAATCCATTAATACCTTACCTATATACCATTAATATTTTGATTTGTCATAAGTTTTAGGTTTGTTGCTCTGAAAAAGGAACAAAACGCTAGGAATTTATTTCAAAATATGACCTATAATTTTAGAACCCTAAATCCTTAAAATAACAAGCCTACCTTAGTCATAAATTAAATAAGACTTGTCATTATTTGTGCAAATTGGGGTGACATAATATTCTAAGGGTCTAGTTTAGGTGAAGCTAACAATAATAAAATAAAAGACCCAAGAGTTATGGTCTTGATAAATTTTAAATAGGGGTCTCCCATTTCCATAAAAAGGGGTGTGTTGGCCACAAAAAATGGTGACTTACATAGGGAAAGTGATGATAAGCACTTAGAAACCAACTAGTTAATTTTCCTTTGTTATACATAACACAAATTGTAAGAGATATCTTCATACATAGAAAAACAAAAAAGGAACTAAATTCTTGTAATAACAAGTTACATACTAATATTTCATCCTATATATGGCCATAAATGTATGTAAGAATTGATTTTTTATTTTCTATTCAATTTTATATTCTTCTTCAGTAATAGAGGTTGGGTTGGGTATTAAGTTCCTTCAAGGGTGCTAATAGCTTGATGGATTGGATGGGGGATGTCTCAGGCATTGTTATACTACCATAAAGGCATACATAGCCCCTACAAAGATATCTATGTTATAATTCAAGTATTTTATCCACTACTAGCTAGGCTAGAAAGTCTACAATGGAGGTTGCTTATATGGCCCTTTCAAGGAAGACTCAAGATTTAGATTTTGCATGTTTTCTTATCTTTTTCCAATCTTTCTTGTGAAAATATTTTATTTCATTAGTATTGTCTATTGAGGGTTAGGGACCAATGCAAGGGTGAAAATACTGAGGAATCCTTGAATACCTAGCCAATCTTTGATTTTCTTGGATAATCTTGTATTTTATTGAGATGTTACATTAAGTGTAACTTAATCACTCTATTAGGATATGGAATTTTCTAAAATCCACTTTTTTATCTTAGAAACATAGGCCTCCTAAATTTGAAATGTTAAAAAATATCCAATTACTATCCCTTACTTGTGTGTATTAAAGACTCAACCTGGGCCTTCCTTCTTCTCAACAATCCTTCCTAGGATTTAACCATCACTTGAAGTGTCTATTAATATGGATGAGAGCTAAATGAACACCAAAAAAAGATGAAAAATAAAGGGAAAAAACACATCAAAAAAAAAACACATGAAAAAATCAAACACACAACAAAAATAAACCTATCTAATATATACATTACCAACCCTTACCCCGATTACTCAAAAATTATGCTGAAGGGGACAACCAATAAATAGTGTTTCAAAAACTGCCCATTTATTAGAAGCAAAATCTCATTTCCCTTGAGATCCTTGAGATGGAAGTCATTATGACCTATGATTTATACTATTTTACCAATCTAGAGGGGATCAAATTTTGAATTCTAGCCTTTCTTCTTATGATCCTTGTCCCACCTTAGGACTAGACAAGAGATTTTAAAGGTCTTGATCTTAGCTCTCTTATTAAACCACATTTTGACTATATCTTGATGTTTTTTAAAGTTTAATATATATTCATCCCAAGCTTACTTTAATTTAACTAGGTCCAGGAATTTGGAATTCACCTTATCATCTAGTTTTATGAATTATTGCATTAATTTATAAGTTGTCAACTTGAGCATGACCATCATGATTGGATTCAATCCATAAAATAGAAGGAAAGGAGAGATTTTGAGTGCTTATTTATAACAAGTTTGCTTTACCCATAGATAAAAATTTAGCAATGAGTGTCATTCTTGGGGCTTCTCTTCAGCTAACTTTTTGATGTTGTTTACTAAATTATTATTAGTAGACTCCACCAATATATTCTCTTATGGGTAGTGATTGGATGAAAACATTAGTGTGATTCCAATGTCATTGGGCCATTTTATGAATTCTAATAATTATAAGGTAAGACCATTATCACACATCGAAGATATGGAAACCCTAAAATGGATGGTTATAGTATTTTCTAGGAACTTGATGACTTTAGCAACAGTGCTTCTTTTAGTTTCAACTATGTTAGACCACCTCATGTAATAGTCTATAATGGTGAGGATAAATTTATGGATAGATAATAAATTAAGATTAATGACCCCAATGAAATCCAATCCCCATTGGGAAAGTGGTGCAGACTCCATGACAGGTTGTAGTGTAATTATCACATGGGTTTCCTTTTTAGTAAAGGTCTAACATTGATGACAAAAGCAAACATGGGCATGAACATATTTAAACAATGTGGGTCAGTATTAGCCTACTTTAATAACCCTATGTGCCATGGAATTTTCTATGAGATGAAATGCTCCTATATTTTCATAGAAACATACCATTATTTCTTTGTCCTCCTTTTGTGACATGCACCAAAGGTAAATTCCTTCATGGTTCCTTTTAAAGAGAACTCCATTATTTAGCATATCTTGTGCATTATTTAATTGAAGGGCCCTCTTTTGTGTATGTTTGAGTCTTGAATTTTAATTTCCATAAAATATTAAATGTATTATAGGGGCATACCATTCTAACTATAACACTCTCCCATGGTCTATTTGATGTGCAGTGATTCTCAGATATATCTCAGTTATTAGTTAGGTAAGGCCCTATCTTCTATCTATATTGGTCTAATTGACATATAAAGTATATTCCTATAATTTTATCATCCATCAACCTCTAAATTTTCCCAACTAATTCTCCCATAGCATCTACTTTATTTTTGGGTCCAAGATAATTGTGTGTACTTTATCCTAAGGATGTAGTGCTTAAATTTATTTACTACCTTGACCAAGGTGTAGGTGTGTTTGTCTATTGTAGAATATATCAACTTGGCATCCTTAATATTGTTTCTCATAAAATAAATGGGGTGTTCTCCTCTCTCTAACCTCTGGGTGAGGCATGCAACAATGGTGTGTTTGGAAACAAAGGGGTAGATATAGAAATCTTGCATATAGTTTAGGCTGATGAGAATTGGGGCTTGCATAATGGAATCTTTGATATATTATAAGGTTTTCTTTGATTGAAAATGAAATTTTAATTTAATGTCATATTTCAACATTGCATTCAAGGGTTTTATTATTTCATAAAATCCCAAAATAAACTTATGCATAAAGTTAATTTTCCAAAAGAAAGATTTTGTTTCTTTCTTACTGTTAGGTAGAGGCAGTTTAGAAATTACATATGCCCTTTTAGGATCAAAATAAATATCTTATTTCATGAAAATATGACTAATAAACTTACCTTCATTGATACTAAACATTGTATTCTTTGGGTTTAAGTAAATACCATACCTTTTACATCTTTCAAATACTTTATCCAAATAGTGCATATGATCTTACCTATATTTTGAAAACATAGTTAGATCATCCATATATATATTATACATTTACCTATTAGTCTTTCAAAAGAAAAGCTAATTTCTATTTTGAAATTTACACTAGTATTGATCAGCTCAAAGGGAATTTATTTATTAGAAAATGTGCCCACTTGGTGGTGAAATAAGTCTTAGTCCTATCTTTAGAATTACCCAAGTTTTAGTTGTATCTATCCAAAAAAGACATCATTTGAGATCCACTCACCATTTGTATTACCTCATCAAGGGAAGGCAATGGGTAATTTTATTTATTTAAGATTCAGTTCAAGTTTTAGAAGTCCATGCACAAGTGGATTTATCCATTTTTCTTTTACATAGGCACCAGGTTGGCTACCTAGGTACAGTGATGAACTGATAAAATTATCCCTACAAAAAGTAACTTATGGAATTCCTTATCTATTAAGCATTCCATGATTTTGTTTATCATCCTCTATCTTTGCCTAAATGGTTTTTGATTACGTTTGAGGGGGATGGTGTGAGCAATCATTCTTGGTTTAAAGAACTTAAGTTTTTCATAGGCCTAGGTAATCACATCCTTATACGTCAATAGTAACCTTCATAACTACTCCAATTCATAGTCTATCTAGTCTGGACTTACATTGATCATCTAGGATTTTCTACAAGACCAAGGTTGATGAGTTGGCACTTTTGGTCCGTGAACTTGGGATTTTTTGCTTTGAAGGTGGGGTGTAAAGCATATAATGATATTTCAATGAGATCATCCCCTTTGGGATCTGATTTCCATGAATATTCAAGATCCCATATTTATCCAACTCATTCCTAGGGTTGTCTCTATCTTTCTCATCTATAACTTGGGTCTCAAATGTTCCCTCATTACTAAAAAATTAGATTATATGTTGGTCATCCTTAAAGAGCTAAATTTTTTTTCATGTTATTAGGGAAAAAGGGACATGGGATAAGCTCTAGAGAGAATTATTGTAACTCAGTGTTATCCATGGGGGTTAAGTTAGCTACCATAAATGCTAGTGTGTCGACTACTTAGTTTCCCTCCCAGGGGATAGGGATGATATTAAATGCATTAAACATATTGATTAGGTCCCAATCCCTTTACTTATACCTTTTAAGGTATGATAAATTGCATTCAAATTTAGTTTTAATATATTTGACCACCAACTTAAATTTGATAAATACTCTCAATTCATTTTAATTATATTTTAATATAAATTATAATCCTAAGATTAGAGTTTCATACACTACCAAATTATTCATTAAGAGAACTGAAACCTATACAATGATAAATGTTTTATCATTAAGGGTCTATGATTATAACAATAAAATGACTACATTATTTGGAATTATCTCCATCTATATAGATACCATAGGTAGGGTAGGTTTGGGATATAACTAGCTTGATCTTTGGGTAGCTTTATGTTCAGTGTGTAGCTACCTAGGTCTAAGGAAATTAGGTTTACCTTCTCATTAATGGTGTTTTACTTAGTTATCATGTGCTTCACATAAGGTTCCGTATCTACCAATATTTGGTTATATATTCCCCTCTTTAGAAATCACATATGAAAGGAATCTATGGCCATGTACCCATTTAGGGATTTGGACCAGTCTCTACTGAGAAACATGTCATAAGCTTTAGGAATTTACACCACTTGGATGTCTATGAAGTGTTGAATCCTAGGCTCATAATCCAAATAAATGTGGACTATGTGGACTTAAACATCTCACCTATAAATTTTAATTCCAACTTATCAATCTAGACCACTACCTTGTCTGAATTTATGGGGACCAACCTGAGCTTCTCACATATCCCTATTGGCATTACATTATCTAAGGCTCCTAAATTTATTAAATAGTTATGTAGATTATTTCCAAACAATGAAATTGTTAAGAGGAAAGGGGGAACTTCCATATTTTTTTGTGAATAATCACAATGGTATGTGTTACTCTTGGTTTTGGTTGGGTTAGTGGAGTCAACTTCTGAGTTAAGGATTTCAGTAGGAAATCTTATTGTTTAATGATTTGATCAAGCTCATAAAGTGTGATGTTAGATTTGATACTTTTAATTTCTTCCACTATGTTATAACCCCCTTTAATTTGGACTAGTTAAGGTCTTTAAAGTGGGGGATCATTCCTCGCATTTTGGTCAATTGGGGTCACACTATTGTTAGGGGGCTTTGAGGTAGTAAGGGATTGTTGTAGTTAGCTATTCCTGAGGGTATAGTTATTCCTCTAGAATTTTTGAAATGATTTCACCTCACTAATACCTTCCTATGGCTAATTTTATTCTGAGATAGGGAAATCCATGGTCTATAATAACATAGTAGTGCTAGGAGTTTTACCCATGTTGGATAGTTTAGGGTGATTGGGGACCACCTCTTATTCTTCTATTTCCTTCTAAAAGATCTCAAAATTAGAACTAAACTCTATGTATTCCTTTTCCACATGATTTTTCATGTTTTGCACTCGACATAAGGTAGGTAAGTCTATCTAGAAGATATTGATTTTAAGCAACATATTGGGTGAGGGTTTTGGGGGATTATGAGGATGGTTATAGTTCCTACTCGATATTTGATATGTGATTTTTTTTTTAGATATTTGAATTAAATTTATTCACCTGAATTTTCATCCCAAGGAAATCATTGCTAAGTTTGTGTACCATTCACTAAATGGCATCTAACTTGCTCTTTGTGAACTCTTGGGGTATAGTTTGGGTATTTTTATTTTCTACCAATGTTACCTAGTGTGGTGTTTGAGGAATAAATTCATGGCCTCATAGCTTAAGAAAACCTAATCATTAGTTTGAATTAGGATGAGCTAATAAAATTTGATGTATTTTAGGGAGTCACTAAAGCATTGGGGTATTCTAATTAGCATTGGGTAAGAAGTCCAATGTGGGCATCTATGCTAGTACACTAGGAGTGGGGGTCATCATGTGGCCTTGGGGGTTTAGTTAATTATCCACCTTGATGGATCCTATATAAGCCAAGGATAGGTCTCTTATGGATGCATCTCTCCTTAGGAACATGGTTTTATAAGGTTCTAAGGAATTATTATACATTTCAAGTCCTAGTTTTGGGTTAGATTGATAAAGCATGGTGACCTAGTTATACATATTTTGAAACCTAGCATTGATGTTCCTAATAGGATCATTGGGATCCATTTTAATATAAGAAATTTTTTGGTAGAGGACATTTAGGTTTATCACCTACTCAAATTGGGAGAGTAAATAAATACTAAATTGGTCCCAACTCAAGATAGATTCTTTAGGAAGGTTGAAGAACCAATCATATACTGAGTCTATTAGTATGAAGGTGAAAAAATTTCATGCCACAACCTTATGTTCTACATTTAAAATCCTTAGGTTAGTTTTATAGTAGAATTTATGATCTTTAGTAGTCTATCCCACACCAAGAGTGAAACATGAGAGATATCTCTCAAGATTTCTAAATAATTCATTGACAACCCTTGAGATGTTAATGATAGAGCTTGTAAACTAGTCCATCTTGGGATGTAAATTTATAAGAGGTTGTGGGGATAAAATGGTAGAAATCACAATAGGTATAGGCTAGTTGAGCCTAATATTTTTGTGTAAAAGTAGAGGGAATTTACCAATTAGTCATGGTGGGATCTAGCCCTGGTAATAGGTGAACTAGTCTCTAGGATGCTTCACAATAAAATAGTGGTTAGTAAATCATTATCATTAATCACATTTTAAACACACCAATAAACTAATGACAAGTATTAAAAAAATAGAGTCAACCCACCTTCTAGCACTAGTTATTGTCTGGTTCAAACTCTATTTCATGAAATACCCATGAGACTGGGTATTACCCAAAGAAGAAGATGGTAATAGTAATGGAATTTCATCCTCCATTTTAGGATTGATCTAGGATCATCCTAGGGCATTATTTCATGCATTTAACTTCACAATGGATTCTATGTGAATAGTTTCCAAGAGATGTAGTACCACCACCAAAAGTTTAATATGGGATTCTTGCACATAGATATAATTATCAAAGGTTATTATTGAAGTTTATGTATTGTGCTCCTCTATTTCTAAACATAAGGGTAAGGTGGAGTTTAGTCATTGAAAATAAATACAAAAGAAGAGGGGAGAGTAAGGCATAAAATACAGCCTCTAGATTTATAATGAAATCAATGCATCAACCATCAAACTAAGTACCCTTTCCATAGTTATACCGCTATAGACTGAGTTTCACTAACATTTATACCTTAAATAACACATAATGGGAAGAGTTTGAAAAAATAGGGGATCATTATTCAAATATGAACCCTCACTAAATATAAACACTAGGATTTTATATCAAACTACACATAAGCACCTAATGGTAATGTATAATTTAACACACAAATTAACAATACTACAAAAAGATAAATGAGAGTGTTCAAATAGTGATTATAATAGACAAGCACATAAAAACCATAGTAAACATTTAATATCAAATTATTAGTCCAATTAATCTAGCATTGATAAGCATTCAAAATGGAGATGAAAGATAATTGAGACATAGAATAAGCCATTTGTATAAAATAGGAATTGTATTCATTAAGTAAAAGTAAGTGTTATTACAAAAAATGATCATGGACAAATATATATTCCAAAGAGATGAGGGAAAAAGTAGGTAAAATCCTAGCTATAATTTAACAACACTTTCAATAACATTTTAGTCAACCCTTATATTATAATATGAATTTTCCTTCTATAGATGAAGATGGGGTTCACCTCTAAATAGTGAGAGATTAACATCTTGGGCCATGATGGAAACTCATGATAGTTACAACCATAATAAAAAATCAAAAAATGAAATCTGTTAAAGCCCATAAAAAGATCTATGGGGGACCATCTAGTTGATACATAGATGTGGCTATGAAGGTCTAGATCCCAAATTATTTGATCTCACATCTATAGCTTCTAATAAAACTACCATGAGGTTGAATTCCTTGTCTAAATTAGCAAGTTTTATCAAGGGCTCTCTGAATATGACCTCATCTTGAGTCATCAACTTCTAGTAAACTTGGAAGGGACTTTCCATTATCACCTGGATGCTAAATACTTGGTTGATATTTCTTATGGATTGTGTTGATAGCTCAATAATTGCCCAAGCCCCTTATGTATTTGATTTGGTGACCTTTTCCATCATTAACTAGTTAAATTGACCTAGCTAGACTCTAAATTATCCCCTATCTAGAAAGGTGCCATCCAGATAAAATAACATAGAGATATTAACCTCCTTGAAGTAGATCAATATATTTTTCCTTCCCTCTTCTAAGGATCATGTTACAGTGTAATATATAACTAGCCATTCCTCAAAATATGCCTTCATGTTCTTGATGTATGTCTGATACAAGCCTAAGTTTGAGGTGGGCATTAGATTCAATTTTAGAAACATACCTTTCTTGATCATAACTTGTAACTTCCTACACTTCCCATCTATCTCTAAAATCCTCTCCATGTAATCTTGAGTCTAATAGATAAGCATATTCATCTCTACCATGGTCTCTACCATCTTCGCTAGAACTAAGAAAAGTAGTAAGATGACATCCTTGACCTTCCCAATTAGCTCAATGGGGAAGAAGCTCTTTAACTAGGCTTATAATGTCCAAAACTAGCTTAACATCTCCTTGAGGAGCTTCTCCAACATATCATGAGTTACATAGAGAATGGAGAGTGGATCCTTAGCCATCCTTTCCTCCCTAGTGGAAGTCCTCACCTTAGTGAGGGAAAACAAATTCAGCTAGGTTTGTCACACCACTAAGTTCCCTTCTTGGATGAACCTATGCATTAGATTCCTTTTCATGCTTATCAAGGCTTGGTCAAAGCTTCATTGCAAATACAAGTTATCCTAGACTATCATCTAAGGTACTCATGACATTGGAACCATTATTTAGGTTATGGGAGGTTTTGGAGGGATGGCTAAGATGGTGGTGAATGGTAGAGGACAAAGCAAATTAGAGATGGAAGAAGTGAAATGGGTGAATGAAAAAAGTAATGGAGGAGGAGGGGGAATAGAAGTGAAAGGAGTAAGGATGAAAGGGGAGGCCCATGGGAACATTTGTGCCTACCACTACTCTTGGGTCATGCCTAATTTAGGGAAAATGACTCTAGAGAGAGGGGTGTTCAATGGAAGGGAAGAGAATGGTTGGTTGAAACCAAATCCCTAGGTACCTAGGGTAATGGATAGATGAGACTAGGGAATAATGTGTGGAAGCACTGTTGACGTAGAAGATTGCACCCTTGGTAGGAGGCTGAGCTCTTGCCTTCTTCACACAACTATGGAAACTCCCCTCTCACTTGTGGGACTAGCGAAGCTAGAGGGAAGAGTCTCTAGATAAGGGCTAGCTCCCTTTGATGCATCATGTTCATTCTAGTAAGTGCTAACACACACACACATACACACATAAAATTGGGGGAATGAAAAGGGAAAAAGATTAAAGGAAAACAAACTACTCTAAAGAGGTGATGCACTAAAATAAATCAACTTTTCCACATTCACACTTAAAATCAGACAAACACATACATACACTTCAGACTTGGTAGAAGAACCAGACTGAAAGAAACTTGGTAGGGAGGCTTTCATGGAAAATACAAAAAATAGAGATTCACCAAGGTGCTGTGAAATGCACACTGTACGTAACTTCTTCTATTTCTACACTTCCAAATGTATCTCTCCTTATCAGCTATAGAAATGGCACCTTGTAGACAATATATACGTTGGTGTTGAACATGTGAAAGCATCAAGAAATAATGACTAAATATAAACTAACACTCAGAACATACACATAAATATCTATCTAAGATAGAGGTAAAAAATGTGTTTATTGATTCAAGTAAAATTTTGCTAGGGCTACGCCTTACAAATGTGGAAGATAATTCTCAAATGACAAGTCCTCAATATATAGGAGAAGAAAAGGGGGCCTTTTGGTACCCCTTTTACAAGTGGCCCATTTGTGTCCCCTCATTGGGAAGAGCAGGCTGCCTAAAAATAAATGTTGTGTCGACCCTGGCTTTGACTTCAAGCATTTTTTGACATGGTTGTGCCATTTCCTCATTAACCAAGGATACTTCTTGAAGGCACTTACACAGCTTGTCTATTCATAAATATGAAATGAAGAAAAAAGGAGTCACATGATTGGCCACTCACATCTTCTAATGGTTAATTTATAGCCACTATTTCACCTGCTAGAGTAACTTCTCGAATCGATGCTTCCCTTCACCACTTGAACTATCTACCTACTCCATGCCTAGCATTTTTTCTTTTCCCTATTTTGTCTCTTCTAGCTCCTTTGGCCCTCAGGGGTGATCTTTTGGCAGGTCTCTACATTTCCTAGGCTCCTTTCCATGGTTAGCCCTCCTTTGGTTTGAAAGCAAACAACTATTTCACTGTGCTAATTTTGACGTTCACGCAATCATCATCACTTTGAAAACCAATGGCTAATTTTATTTCTTAAGGTTGATAGGTTTTAGGATGTCATCATCCTCGGCAAAAGGTCATCGTGTCCTTCATTGGATTCTCTATGGGCTTTGTCCTCCTTGGCCTTCTCGATGGGTCTTTCCCTTGCTTCAAACTTTCTGTGGGCTCTTTGTGTTCTTCCGGATTAATTCTTGGGTTTTCACGAAATTTTGTCTACAGACATTTTCCCATAGACTTTTGTCTGAAGACATTTTCCCATAGACTTTTGTTTGTGGATAGTCTGTCCTGGCCTTTGCTTTGAATTGCAGCCCTTCCCTACATTCCTTCAAAAATTTTGTCTGAAGGAATTCCTTCAGACAAAAAGTCTGAAGGAATTTGGGACTTGTATTTTTTTTTGGATCCTTTTCCCATAGACAAAAGTCTACGGGAATTGATGCTTTGATTTTCTTGGGCCCTTTCTTGCCTCCGAATTTCTTCAAACTTTTTGTCTGAAGGAATTCCTTTAGACAAAAGTCTGAAAAAAATTGTCTTCACCTACTTTTAGCCTAAGTTTTTAAACCTTACACTTTTGCGGCTATCTTTGAAATGTCCCCTACCCTTCACAAGGGATTCTAGACTTGAGCTACCCCTTGACCTTTTGGGCATACCCTTGAACTAAGCCATTAAACCAAAAAGGTTCAATGGTTCAAGTGGTTCAATCATTGCATGCCAATGTCAAGTGAACCAAAGCCAATGAACTTGAAGCCACTGAACCATCTAGTTAAACCAAATGTTGAACCACTCCCTTTAAACCAAGCTCATTAAACCAAGCCATTGAACCGAAATTGGTTCAATGGTTCAATGGTTTAACACTATTGAATCGAGATGTTTAGACTGAGTGATGAACTGTTGTTGAACTAAAGGTCACTAAACTGTTTGAACTATACCAATTGAAAACTGCATTGAACATCGCTGATTGAACCAAAGCCAAAGAACTTGAAGATTGAACCAAGCACCTGTAGAGTCTGTAGAAACTCCTAGACTTATGCAAAATCAAAAAATGAATTGGCCTTAAACAGCAAGGGAAGAAGGGGACCAATTTTTTGCCCCGTTGGGCAAAAATGGTCAACAAGTACCATGAATAGGGTTGGAATAACTATTAAGGATGATGAAGGAGGTTGCACTAGAGTGGAAAGTATATGAATTGAATCATAATTATGTATTTTTAATACTTTTTCTTGGGTCTCTTACTTGGGTTAGCTCCATATACAGTAGTAGAAGGACCAAAAAGGATATAAAGAAGCATAAGGGCCAAATATAGAGGTACTATAGAGGTATTTGGACTAAATATGGAGGTGTTAGGATGACTAAAGGGTTTATTGTAGATGCACTTATGATGGTAGTAGCTGTAGTTGTTGATGAAGATGTGTTTGCAAGTACCTAGACTGAAGGCTTGCCCCATGAAGGCATCAAGGAGGTTTTAGGTTATGAAAAGGATGGGGTGGAGGGAAATTAGGAGGTGATGATGCTTAAGAGAATTGAGACCAAAGGTACTTGGGTAAATAATAGAGGGGGTACAATGGGTAAAAGGGGAAGCACTGTATGCAATAAAAATGCATCATGTCTATAAATTAATCCTAGCTCAAAGAAGATATAACATACTTACACTTATAATTAGGAATACATTTGTTAAGTAGGAGCATGACCAATATGGGAATCCAGTAGACCTGATTATGGGATCACTTGTCACAATACACCATGATAAAAAGGGTTCCAAAGCCTACAATCTAACACAATCATGCAATAACCCTAAGAGAGTCCTAGGTTTAATGTTCAATCTATTTTAATAAATAAGAAATTAAATATAATCTAGTGCAAACCAAATATTTTGGTACAAAGTGGGGGTTATAAATTTAAAAAATAAACTAAACATGCATAAAAGACATATACTCACATCAATGTATACATAATCCTAATGCATGGGAGAGAAACACAACTACATTATCTATCTACTCGTACAAAGGAAAAAAAAGTTAGGAATACTTACCTTGAAGATGAACTCATCAAGCCTCAATATATCCCTTGGCCAAGGTGCTTCAAAATATATTATTGTGGTATGTAAGAATAAAAAATACAAATCAACTCTAGGCTATATAACCTATCTATGCATCTAAAAGACTTCTCCACAAGATAGGATCCATATCTCTAAAGAAAATATGGAACCTTAATATTTATTCCTCAATTGGAGTGGCCAATAAATAGATGTTTTTTCACACTTATTTTTATTCACTTATCTATTCTCAAATGGTTGGAAATAAACTTATATATATAGGTGGATCTTGCCCTAAATCCTTTCAAATATGTCAGCTGTATAGGGTCAATCTAGTCGACCCTGTATGTTTTTAGGAGGTAAATTACTAGGTCCCAAGCTAGGTCAGCTGAAGGGATAATCAAAATTCAAGTTAAAAATATCCATAAATAGTATAGGGTTAACCCTATTGACCCTATACAATAATTAGAGGATAAAAACTATACAGGGTCAACCTAGTCGACCTAGTATAGTCAACTAGTTAAAGGGGGTCAAGGTAAAAAAAATGAGGATAAAGATGTGACAAATATTTAGAATGGGTATAACATAGAAGAATAATCTTAGGGTAAATTGTTTTAGGAGACAAGTGTGTATATGGAAAGTGGCAAAAGGGACAATAATCTTACGAAGCACCAATGGTTTGCCCACCCCTTTCCCGATGCATCCCTTAAGGCATGCACTCAAAGAGATTAAGACTCGATGGGTTATATAGGATACAAAGTGTTAGTAATTAATAAAAGTTTGAAAATATTATGTGTATACATATTCCCCACTTGAATCTCATCACATGTCATGTAAGTGTAACATGGGATGGTGCTTCAGGGTAGAACATGATAACACATAATGCTAATGCTAAGTAAAGTGAAGTAAGTAGAAAATAAGATAAAAGAAAGGAAAAAATTGAAAAAAACATACCTTTAATTACCTTAGTGTCATAGATAAAGAAATAGATTTCAAGAAAGGTGAAGGCATCTAATGTGAAGAACACTAGATGAACCTATAGAAGTTAGTGTAAAAAATAGCCAACAATTGAAAGTTTTAGAATATAGGCATATGATAGTGGAAAAGATTCTATACATCATCATGAATCCATAACATTTTATGGTTTGAAAAATGGATGAATAAAAGAAAAGATATAAGCAAAATAAGGAATTTACAGGAAAATATTTGAAAGATTTGAATTGCTAAAAAGTGTTTTAAAAAGGGAGAAAGAGAAGTCTTTTAGATATGCTGACTTATGAAGGAGAGAAAAATAACTCTAGAGACTAAATGAGCTAGGATGGAGAGGACATGATGAGCTAGATGGGGGGGGGGGGAGGGGGCTCTAGGAGTAGTAGTGGGTACACTATACATATGCAACTATGAATATTAAGTCAATTTTGGCATATATTAATGAATTAAATGTATTTTTACAAACAATAATTTTCAAATTTTCTAGATGTCAGAATGAAGCCAAATTAGATTCTATAGGTAGGAAAAAATAAGATAGCAAATGGTTTTGAAGGAATTAGGGAGAAAACTTCCAGAAGGAACTTTTTGAGGAAAATGCAATGGGTCAATAGGGAAAAACAATTGGGTCAACCCAATCAACCCAGTAGGCTGAAAAGGAACCAAGTCCACATTGTTGACACTGTATGTTTTAGAGACTACCGACCTAGTATAGTTTTCCAATTGATTTGAAAAGTCTAAAATGGTAGCGTAGTACTAGGGAGGGGAAATAAGAGGGTTAAATTATATGTTTAAGTTAACTAGGTTTAAAATAGGGAAATTTTGGTTAAACTAGGTTTACCAAAGAATCAAGATGGTATAAAAATACATGCAAAAGGCTAAAAGAATGAATTAAAGCAATTTAGGCTTATTTTTTTATGTAAATTATAAAAAAATATATTGTGATTATACGTGACATGTAGGATCTAATACATATTTTGTTGTTTCTTAGTTGTAGGGATAACCCATATTTTAGTGATTGGTAGATGCATCATGGCTACTAGATCTACTGTAGCATTTGATGATAGGAGATAGAGATAGAATAATAGTTGTAGGCATAAGAGGGATAGTTAATATGTGTAAGATTCCCTTAAGCACAAATATATTAGTCATGTTCCTTGGATGCTGGGAATGATTAACTAACACCTTTAGATGGGAAGTGGATGGGGATGTGGTAAAGGTAGCTAGCACTCTAGAGGATGTTCATGCCATCCTAGGGCTACTGGTAACTATATGTATATCAGATAGCATGGAGGAGAGGAGATCCTTAATCATGTGGGTCACAGGCTTAAATATGATATTGGTGGGTAGAAGAGTTAGTATGTTTGATGTATATGCATCACAAATTTGGGACATCTAAAAATCTATGATAGGGCTTGTGATACAGTGAGTGATATGTCATAATTCAAATGGAAAGGTACCACTATTCATGGTAGCTTTGATCAAGATGATCCTAGAGGAGGGACTATTATGATCTCAATTATATCATTTGGGTCTAGCTCATATATGATTTATATGAAGTACTAGTCAGAGGGTAGAAGTTGATAAGACTGATCATACTATTGATGTCATGGATATATGAGAGGTTTCCCATGTATCAATCATCTAAGTTTCCCCATGCGATAGATGATAGGTCACCTCAAGTGTAAAGATGGAGAGAGGAAAAAGTAGCGTGGGCCATGCCCCACATGCCAATGCTACATATGGTGAGATGTCTAAACATAGTATGGAAGCCATATAGGCACATAAAGATTGCATGGCTAAGCTAGGACATATTTTTACTAACTACAATGAGGATAGAGGTGGTTAGATGCTACACCTAGTGGAGAGAGCCACATATAGTGGCATGAGTACCAGGATAGATGGGATTACCTCATTTAACAACATCAATATTAATTCCTAAGTAGTGGTCTTAACATGTGAGAGAGCCATGGGGGAGGAGGGGACTAGGGCTACCAGTGTTGAATCTGATGCTTAGACCACATCACAAGTGACCATGGAACAAGTGAGCATGATAAAAATCAGATCAAGAAGAGAGAGGTGTGGAGGTAGTGGCACTAGAGATACCACCACTAGTTCTATAGCAAGATGAGTAGTGACCATCAAATACATGATGTCGATGGAGGTAGGAGGAATAGGAGAGAGTAGAGACTATTACCATACTTGATGACCTAGAAGGTGAGCTAGAGGAGAGCTATATGATAGAGAGGCCACTTAGGTGTAGGCTAAGGTGGATGAAAGCCATGATAGCTAGATTTGAGCTGAGGAGGTGACCTATAGAGGAGGTACTAAGAGTATATGTAGATAGAAAGACTATGATAGGTGGTCCCATGGATGGCAAGACCACAGTGGCTGAGACATAGACAAGTAATAAAGATGATTAAATTATTACTTAAGCTATTATTTTTAAATAGAGATTAGAGGTAGATAGATATTATGAAATATAAAAATGATCTAATATCTATCTAGGTATGATTTTATAGGCATAGCTAAGGATGAAGAGGAGATATGGGGGTCCCTTATGAGGGGAGCACTCTATGACATCTTGGATGAGACTCTACATCTGTATGACCCTACTACATTAGAGGACCCCAGTGTACCATCTACCCTAGCTTAGGTTAGATACTTCAAATTAGTAAGGGAAGTAGTGAGGTAGATACAAGCATAGAAATAGAGGATGTAACCATCAATAGAGATGGTTTTAGGTGATATATAGGCATGTTAATCCCTAGTAGAGGAGATATATATATATATATATATATATATATATATATATATATATATATATATATATATATATATATATATATATATATATATATATATATATGGATGTAGTGATGTAGATGACATGGCACATAAAGTAACCCTAACCCATATGACATAGGTACAGTAGTAGGAGAGAGTGACACACATGGTGACCTTAGCCTAGTTGGCATAGGTATAGGAATGAGTGTCACATATATAAGGATAAGTGGATGTATTGAGATCTTAGATGACCTCTTTACAACATATTATTTGGAAGAGTCATACTGAAGCCTAAAGAGGTAGCATGGCTAGGCCATGAGATAGATAGGATGGAGTCTAACCATAAAATTGGAGAATTGTATATATGATTGTACTTATTATATCAAAAAATCATGATACACACACACACACACACACACACACACACACACACACACACACACACACACACACACACACACACACGCACGCACACACGCACACACACACACGCGCGCGCGTACGCACGCACGTGTGCACACAAACACACACACACATGATGTATTATTTTGGCATATTGATGTTGATTGTGTATGTTGTCATCATTATGGTTATGGTTGTGGATTCTTTAGATATATTTATTTCTAGCACATTATTTAGCTATTGTTGTATATGTTATAGGAAATATATGAAATGTGGTTTCTTTTCTAGCATTAGGTAGAACACATGCATGGTTTAAAAGAAATAAGAAAAAAGGACTTGGTAAAAACATAATCAATCAAAAATGTACTACACACTATTTCAAGTTGGGAAATGTGTAATAACAAGAAAATGACTAAGTATAAAGAACCAAGGGAATGGTAAAACAAGATGGTAAAAATTAATTTGTTTTTAAACCAAAGTGAAAGATTTTTATACCAAATTAAAATAAGTAGAATCATACTAAATCACGTTGGGAAGTATGAAAACAATTTAATAAAATGGAAGGTATGTAAAATGGAAAAAATGGTATAAAAACACATTAAGTAAATCAATAAATTATACTAAATCATGTTGGGAATTATAAGAGAAAAAAATTGGTTAAAGATTGGTCTTAAATGTATCAAACTAATTCAAGCTGGGAAGTATGAAAAATTTAATAAATGGTTGTATATTATTACATGTACTCATAAAATAAGAAGATAAAAGTAAAAGAGAAATTAAGTAAGCATAAAACACACTAAATCAAGTTGGGAAGCATGTCAATGATGTATAACTTCATAATCAATCACATCTTATCTCATATTTGACACATGCAATTTCATTTATGACTTGTATTATTGGAAAATTTTGTGAGGAATTTTAAGTCCTATTCATGGTCTTATACTAAAAATCAAAAAAATAAGACCACTAAGGTGGAAAAATTAGGGAAAATTAGGTAATAAGGGATGTGGGTAATAAGTGGAAAAAGTTGGTAATTTGTGAAGAACGTCGGGTCCTATCCATGGTCTTATAATGCAACTCATAAATGAAATCCCAAGGGGAGTGATCAGTAGACAAAATAATATTTTTCAAGAGGAAATATGAGGGATATAGGTAATTAAAAAGGGAGTGTAAAATTCATAATGTAGGCATCTTATGAGAATACCTTAGGAGATAAGAGGCATACTAAGGACATGAGAAGACACTAAGTGACTAGTGACCATCAATGTACAAAGGAAACCTATTTAACATAACCATAAAGCTTTTTAAGCATATAAGCATGCTACTAAGATAAAATCATGAAGGTATATTGTAAAAGAAAATATAAAATGGACAAACCTTCCCATGACATGTTCCCTATTCCTCAAGACCCCTTATAGAGCCTTAAGTCTACTACAAAGATTGGGTACTTATGTGAAAAAGTAGGTAGCACTAAATTTTTTTTGTTTTCCTTTTTTAATGTACTAGCCTACCACACCCCAAATGACATTAGCTGTATTATGAGGCCAATTGTGGACTTTAAGATTTGACTAGAAGAAAGAGATGTGCTTTGAATCATGTCTTTAGTATGATTTGATTTTTAAGAATATTTTTGCCTTTTATATCATTACCTTTCGTAAAAATGATTTGGATTGTAAAATTTTATGGATTTTTAAGATTCCTCCTCCATATAGATTTGGAATGACCAACCATTGGAGATGGAGTGATACACATAAATGAGATGTAGGCTAAAGATAAAGGAAGCTAAGTAACCAAAGACAAAGACTGACTAGGACACTTAGGTTTAACAATGAACTAACATGTGATCTCAAGTCTCAATCGGGTATATGCTTAGTTTGAAAAAAGGAATAAGGGAAAAATGAAATCCAAAGTGGACCAGTATAAGGAAAGTATAATGAGATAAATTATTTTCTAAATGATCACATGGTAAAAGGAGACAAGGACCAAAGGGACCAAGATTTGTATAACCAAGTCACAATGAGAATTATCTATGAAAAATAGAGATAATAAAGTAAAAAATAATGAAGGAAAGAAGGGAGTTTTGAAAAAAAACTCAAGAAATAAAGAGAATAAAATGGTAAATAAAGACAATAATATGCAAATATAAATGACAATATAAGAAATATATAGTACAAAAGGTAAAATTACTATATAATAAAAATATGAATTTGACACAATGTCAAATGATATAACAGATAAATAAAAATAAAATTAGAGCATGCATCCTATCAAGATGTAAATGTAAAGGCATCATGAATGTTCTCATAAATTTTGATAAATATGCCCACACACATTATCTAAGACATCATATAAATCTCTATGAAGCTGGATATGAACTAATGTTAATGTCTCATCAATCTTCAATGAAAACTAGTAAAATACTTCTCTTTTAATCTCTTAAACTAAAAAAGTAAGAATACTCAATGGATCATGTTGAGGAGGGAAATCAGGCAAGGGATGTTGAGGAGAATTCATGAGATCAAACTCTATGGGAGATACATAAATCACCAGTGGAGAAGGATCCATGGGTGAAAGACTCACATGTAAAGAAGGATCCATATGTAAGGGAAGGTCCATAGATGATAGAATCATATGTGGAGGCACAAAAGGTGAAAAAAAGACCATAGAAAGGGATTGAACCATTGGAGTCAGAGCCATAGGAGAAGAATTAGGAGCCTTCTTATTAGAATGACCTATGGGAGGAATGGAAGAAGGTTTGAGAATAATTATAAGGTGATCCTTAAGGTTTTATTAAATGATGCACCAATGATCAATGTGATGGGTCACCTCACCATACTTGGGTATATATTCAGGTAGAACCTTCGAGGAAGGCATGGATTTGTATGAGGAAGGAGAGGAAGGATGTGAAGTATGAATATACTATCACAACTTACAATAATGGGTAGAAAAATGATTATCTATCCTATGGAAGCAACACATATACTTGTAAGTGGTCTTAGGAGAAGCACTCATCAGAAGGAGGTGTAAGAGGAGTGGAAGAAGCCAAAAAAGACTCATTATCCCATTTGGTGGGCAATAGAGAAATCTAAGGTAAATGAATTAAATCATCACCAAGGGAAGGTGGTGATGGAGGAGGAATGAAACTAAGCTCAATAGAAGGAGCAATGGGATGAGAAGCAGGGGTAGGCTAAACTAGATTAAGAGTGGGAATAGGATCAAATATAGCAAGAGAAAGAATGGGATCAACTATAGTGGGATCAAGAATGGGCTTTGAAAAGGGATTTACTAGGGGAGGAATGAGATCGATAGAATGTCTAATAAGGGTCACACTAATCTCAGGAGTAAACTAACTATGGTGATTTGGGTACCTCAAAATGGTAAGGCTCGATCATAGCATGATCCATGAGCATACTCCTATGAGACTCCTTAGAAATTGGAGGTGTTGGCACCATCTCTACCCTATGATAAAGAGGGAAAAAATTAAAAGTATGAACTATAAATAAAGGAAGACAAGAAGATACATGAAAATACTCAAGTAAAGGAGAATAATAACAAACAATCTCGACATCACAGGCCTATACAAGAATACCTAAGAATGGATCATCTAAGGAATAACCATCATCATAATCTATGGTGTGAAGATCAATGACACAAGTAGGGAAGACCTTGTCATTTGAGGATGTGTGGTGAATAGAATGTCAAGTCTTGGTCAAGACTATGAGAATATCATCCCACTGAGGCTTATGAGAATGAGGCTATAAGGAAGCAAGAAGATATAAAATGAGGTAAGGTGAGAGATCAAAATTTTTAATCTTTAGGTTAATCTCATTGGGCTCATCATCATCAAAATATAAGAGGTTAAAATCAATGTTCCCAATGAGTTTGGGATGGCCATTGTAACCTCATGTTGAATTAACAGGAAAGTTAAGATGCTAAAACTCATGGAATATAATGTTGGGCAAAGGTTTAAGAGTAGGAATCTTGAAGACACCACGGTCTTGGAATTGTTTAAAATTACAAGGGTTAGTTTCACCCTAAATATTATAATAAGGTCATCTTTCCCCAACTCATTTAAATGAGTTGGAGAATAATCTTGGATAACATGATATATTCTAAATGGAGTGTAGATAGGTTGGGAATCAATAAAAGTAACCACCCTTTGCATATTACTCATGTTAACCACATTCTCTTCAAAAGTGGTTTCAACAAGAATTTTTACATTATTAGTGGAAGGGGTGGCTTTATCTTGATTATCTTGGATAGGTTGATGATTAGGAAGAGGGTCTTTGTATATAACCAAATGAGTGTTATCTTGGTTCAAGGCTTAAGTTTTTCCATGTGATTTATAGTCTTTAAAATCAATTTCATAATATTGTTGAATCTTTTAAATGATAGAATCATGATCAAAATTAGGACCAAGAAGAAATTCTATAGCTATATTATAAATTTGTCTACATGTCTCATGAGAATGACCCTAACTAGTATGAAACCAATAAAACTTATTAGGATCATAACAAGATTTCATAGGATGGGTAGGGTCAAGTTCTCATAGAAGAGGCCTAGGTAGATGCTTAAGCAATTCATTTGAGGATAGAGGTTTATAAACATTAATGGTATTTGGTGAAGATAAGTGAGGATTGGTATACTCTTGAGAAGGGGGAGTTGGTTTTGACAAAGCGGTAGGAATGATAGATTGAACATTGTGAATGGTGTTATAATAATTTGTAACACTATCATTGGTAACATTTCCATTTTTGTTCTTAATCAAAAGATGAGGACCTACAAAAAATTTAGGGTGGCTCAAATTGACACATAAGGAAATCTTATCATTTAGCTTGGTCAATAGCCTCCTCTAATATACATATAGAGAGAGTGTGGACCCGATATTCAAGTTTAAGAAAAAGGGCATTGGTAAAGAGATGGAAAATATTATCATCATCCATATTATGTTCACATTTGTTTGACAAAGTTTTCAACTTTTTAACAAAGGCTTGATCATTTTTGTTTTCAAGTTGTTTGTAATTTATGAAGTGGGCCAAAGCATTTTCAGGAAGATCACTAGTTTGGAATTATTGAATTAAAGCATTCACTTAATCATCCAAACTAGTAATGGAATGAGTTATAATTTGGTTGTACCAATCCAAGGTATCACCTATGAGAGTTTTGGCTCAGAGTTTGGTACCAATGAAGGTGTTCAATTTGACCCAATCCTTATAAATATTTCCAAATGTTTTAAGATGAAGGGTGGGATCGGTTGATCCATTATAATAAATTGTAAGTGTGATACATCTTATATCAATGTTAGCAATTTTAGTAGTGAGAGGTTCATTTTGGATATTATTAATGGTTTTATTGACCAAAAGAGGTTGAATAATGAGATTGCCTTGAAAATATTGAAGAGGAGGAGGGTGAACATTTTAGTTATGTGTACCCCAAGACATTGGTTGAGGATTAGTTTGAAGATAAAGAAGGTGGTTTTGCATTCTCATCATTTGATTTGTGTTATGAGCTTGAAAGTTATTCATTTGATTGAGTGTTTGTAATAATATTGATATGTTTGATTAACATTATTAAAAGAATTAGAGGTGGTATTAATGGCTAGGGTACCACTATTGGAATTGATAAGAGCTTGAGAGGACTATGAGAATGTGAGGCACTAGTGGAAAAATTTACTTGAGTAGAAAAAGATGGACTAGTGAATGATTGAGAAGAAGAAGCACTAGTAGCATGATTACCTTGGGTATCAAATGATGCACTAGTGGAAGGATTAAGGATAGTGGATCTTATGAGAGGCCCACTAGATGTAAAACCTTCCATGTTAGTGGATATATTAGGCATGGAAGTGGAATAATTTATAATAGAAGAGGTCATGGTATGAGAAGGGGTCATAATTGAAGGAAGAGGGTGATAATTAGAGAAAGTGGTACCCCCAAATCTAGTTGAGAATATAGGAGTAGGCAAATGAGGTTATTCAACTTGAACACTAATCAAAAGATTGTAAATAGTATAAGGATATTTTCCTTGATGTTGAGGAAATTAAGAGATAAAAAAGAACATTTTAGGGGTATACTCTAATTTGGGTTGGTCTTCTCATGAGAAGAGAGGATTATGTTATGAAGAGGTATTAGGAGGGGTCCCATAGTTTGTTATGGGTGTGGCAATATGAACATTACTAGAATCTAAGAGAGGAGCCCTACTCTGTCTATGGGAGACCCTATGAGGGTTCATAAAATTCATCATGTTTGTTGACTGCAACTCAGTATTGTCATCAAGAAAAAAGTCCATGATGAAGGGAAAGAAAGAGAGATGAGAAAGCAAGGAAATAAGAAATGACAAAAATATTATAGGGTTAACTAGGTCAACCTAGCACAAATATAGGGTCTACAAATAGTATAGGGTCGACTGGGTCGATCCATTATAATGAACAAAGGCTAGGAAAATATAAAATAGGGTTTGAAAATAGTATAGGGTCGACTAGGTTGATCCAGTACAGTGAATAGAGGTTAGAAAAAGGTATAGGGTCAACCCATTACAATATAAAGGGAAAATTAAGAAGCCTACAATAGATTGTGAATTAAAACAAGATACATTTTGCAAGTAATTTGAAAATAAAAAATTGAAGGGAAATAATCAATCAATTAGATTAATTTTAGCCAATCTAATTGAGGCACATAACACAAAACCTTTCACCAACACTGGATAATGCAATTTTTTGCAATACAAAATACAAATGAGCAAATAAAAAGCAATCAACTTGAAAATTAAAGAGATAACTAATTGGTCAACTTCAATGTTTATTAGATTATTAAGATATGTTTTTTTATATGTGATGGGAAGTTGGCTATAAGCAAGGAACTAGAATGACAATCTAAGGATGTTTTTAGGTAGTTTGGGATGAAAGGGATTTGTAGTGGTAATGATACATGATTGGTATTGGGGCCTACCCCCTCACTTCACAAACTAAATTGATAAGAGTGTCAGGTGATTAGCCATTATATACCATTAACCATGCTTTATATTTGACCAGAACATCAAGTCAACTTCCCCGTTGGTGATGAAATCCAAGTAGGTTGGCCTTGGGTAGTCAAATGCTAAAATTCTTGTTTATATTTATGATTTGGTCATGTGTGCATAAAGTTAAAAATATTGAAACTAAATGATTAATTTAAAACCACCTAATTAAGATATGTGATCTATTCTAAGCATGCAAGCAACAAGAAATGAATGTGTAAATTAATTACTACCATATAAGGTTAATTCTAACTTTGGAACAAAAATACAAAGTTGGTAATATGCAAAAAATATAAAATAGGGTCAATAGGGTCAAACCTATACTATAGAAGCAAGGTCTAAAAATGATTAGGGTCAAAAGAGTTATCTAGATAGCACACAAAACATAGAACTAGGTTGGCAGGGTCAATCTAGTTGATTGTGAAAGGATAGTTTTAAAGACTACAAACTATAAAAGGAAAGACTATAAAGAAAGAGAGATATAAAGGAACCTTGGTGGATCATAGATGTAGATAATGAATATTGTTGTCTAAGAACATTGATAAATGCTTGTAAATTCTACTATTTGGGTTGACTGGGTTGATCAAGCTTTTTAGAAAAATTTTAACCAAGTGTTTAAAAATGTATTGGGTCGACCTAGTAGTCTAGACTGGATGTCTAAAAGTTTTAAATTCTGTATTGGGTCAAAAAGGTCAATCCAATAGCTTGTACCTAAAATCTTGTGTACAAAAATTAGAG
The DNA here is from genome assembly GCA_037957365.1 of Torreya grandis. Classification (NCBI taxonomy): domain Eukaryota; kingdom Viridiplantae; phylum Streptophyta; class Pinopsida; order Cupressales; family Taxaceae; genus Torreya; species Torreya grandis. Next base: position 3,283,970 of record JARHVA010000338.1, on the reverse strand, counting down.
ATAGGTCGACAAATTTGATCCAGTATGTCAAATATATGATAAAAATAATGATGAAATAATGAAAGAATTAAATAAGGTAAACATATTCTAAAAATGTTAGTTCACATTGAGTTTACCAAAAAGTGTATGCAATCATAAATTCATCATATCTATAAATCAATCGTGTCTTGAAGAAGATAGAGAATACCTACATTTTCTATTGGGAATACATTTATTAAGCAGAAGCATGACCAATATGGGGATCCACTAAACCTAATTAGGGGATCACTTGTCACAATAAACCATACCAGGAAGGGTTTCAAAGGCTACAGTCTAACATAATAATGAAATAACCCTAAGAGAGTCATAGGTTTAATGTTCACTCTCTTATAATAAACAATAAATTAAACCTAATCTAGTGCACACCAAAGCTTGTGGCATAAAGTGTGGTTTAGAAATAAAACAAATTAAACTAAACATGCATAGAAGACATATACTCATGTCAATGTATACAAAATACTAGTACATGGGAGCATGGTATTCTTGTAGGGGCTAATTTTTTCCAATTGGATAATTTTTTGACAAATTTTCAACATTTTATATTCACTAATGAACAATTTTTTGAAAAATTATTCACCAAATTTTCTTTTAAAAAGTTCATAAAGTTTTTAAATTCACCAAAATATACATATATTAGTGGTAATTTACATATCATTCCTTAGAATTCACCTAACATACATATATTTCACAATTTTATATATATATATATATATATATATATATATTCTCCTCTAACTATACACTTCTAATAAATTCTCATTCCTTGAGAAATACCTTGCATAGGAGAGAAGCACAACTATAATATCTATTTACTCTTATAAAGGAAAAATAAAGTTAAGAATACTTACCTTGAAGATGAACCCATTGAACCTTAATCTCTCCCTTGGTCAAGGTGTTTCACAAGATATTATTGTGGTATGTAAGGATAACAAAGACAAATCAACTCTAGGCTACATAAACTATCTATGCATCCAAAATAATTCTCCATAAGACATGATCCGTATCTCCAAAGAAAGTATGGAACCCTAAGCTTTATTCCTCAAGTAGAATGTTCAATACGTATATGTTAATTAGAATTTATTATTCTTCACTTATTTATTATCAAATGGTTGGAAATGAACTTGTATATATAAGTGGATCTTTCCTTAAATCCTTCTAAATATATCAGCTTTATAGGGTCGACCCAATCAAACTTATATGTTTTCAAGAGGTAAATCACTAAGTCCCAAACTAGGTTAGCCAAAGGGCTAAAAAAAAAATCCAAGTGAAAAATATCCCTAAATAGTATAGGGTTGACCCTGTCAACCCTGTATAGTAATTAGAGGGTAAAAACTATACAAGGTTAGCCTAGTCGACCTAGTACAATCAACTGGTGAAAGGGGGTCAAGGAAAGAAAAAGGAGGATAAAGATGTGAAAAATGTTTGTAATGGGTAAAACATAGAAGAATAAGCTTAGGGTAAATGATTTTATAAGACAAGTGTGTAGATAAAAAGTGGAAAAAGGGACAATAATCTTATGAAGCATGAATGGTCTACCCACCCCTTTCTTGGTGTACCCCTTAAGGCATGCACTCAGAGAGATTAAGACTCGATGGGTCAATGGAAGATATAAAATGTCAGTAATTAATAAAATTTTGAAAATATTTTGTGTATACAAGCACCACCTAGGGATCTTATCGAAGAGGAACAAAACTTGGGGGTTTGTGACTAAGAGATAGAAGTCAACAGGAGTTAGGGGTGGAAGGGAGATAAAAAAAAGAGAGGTGTAATGAGTAAAACCTATATTGATACCTATTGGGAGCCTTATTATAGACTTATCTTTAGACTTTTGTTAATGTCAAACCTTAGGGTTTATGTATCTTGAGGTTGAGGTGTTGGCGTAAGTTGCATATGCCTGGGATACATATCACTAAGTAATGTGGGTCTAGCTCACTTAGAGATGGGTTAAAAAATCTACTAGAGGAGGTGGAGGTGGAGCCAAGGCATGAATATTAGGTTTCATTTCTAGAAGAGGAGGAATTGGATCATGAATAATAGGAGTTACTTGAAGAGGCAGAGAATGAGGCACATCACAAGGAGGATAAGGTAACGAGATGCCCTATAAAATATTCTTAGAGATATCAAAAGGAGTCAAAGTTAGATACTATACAAAGTGAATAGGAGCTAGATGTGGGGTAAATGGGTATACTTAGATGTTATTTCCTTTATTATTTTTTTAGGCTATGATCTAAGACAACACTTGTTAGTCATTCATTACATTTAGTAGAGTTCATCATCATCCTCTGACTAGCAGTCATAGTTTATATTAAGATGATTTGAATACCTCTCTAGGTGGGCTTTGATCATGCCCTTGGGGTCCCAGTGTAGGATCTCATCTCTCCCTATGATGAAGGAATCCTACCCAACTACCATTTTATGGAGGGAAGGGAAGGACTTGTAGACATGGTGCTTAATGTAGATTGGGAGTGGCGGACATGCCTTCTATTAGAGGCTTATGAAAATTTTGAAAATACCTTCTATTAGCTAGTAGGTGATCTATGCAATCAAGGAAAAAGTAGGAAAAGTAGAGGGGCTAATTGAGAATGCCCATAATTAAAATCATGATGTGCTCCTTGTAGTACTAGTAGTCTCTGATGGCCATAATTTAATCCTAGATTTCTTATGATAGGATATTGGGCCTCATTGATCACATTGTAGACCATCAAGTAGAAGTTCTCGTATATGTTTGGATGTGGTTTTGATATTGGTGTCTATATAGATTATAAAACACTATATGGACCACTAATCCCTTAGGAACCCATGCACTAAAAGCAGATGGCTTAAAAGAAAGCATCTCATAGACCATTTACACAAGGTAGATCATCATGTAAAAATTTATTTCTACTAGGGCATCTATTATGGTTTTGAACAACTTTAAGTTGATCATCCCTCCCATGTCTAGGACTTTAGAAATAGTGAGGATCATATAGAGGAGGGGCACCCATAATTCATTAAAATGCTAGAAGTTTTGGACCCTAAATAATTAGTTTAGTAGTATCATGCCCATGTAGACCTCCTCCCAGAAGGTATAAACTATGTATGCATTAATATCCTTCTTACCTACTTGGCATCTAGGTTCTTAGATCAATTTTGTAGGATGTCATATATTTAGAAGGTTTCAGTCCAAGTCTCCACCTTGGAAGCATCATAAGAGAAGGTGAAATCTAGGAGGCAGTAATATTCCTTATAGGTGGTCTTAGATATGTCAGTGATTTAGTGATGAGAATTAAGTGAGTAAACCCAATCATAGGCTTTTTTGGGTACTTAGATGGTGGTGAGAAGTAGGTTTTTGTTTCCTCTTGATTCCTCTCTAGACTTAATAACCTAATGATTAGTGGATTTTAGGAATATTGTTTGGTTAATTACTATTTTGATAATCTATATTTTATATACTAATGTATGTACAGTCATATGTTGTTTATTTTCATGATTTTTAACTTGTTGAGTTAGATGTACAATTATGTTATGTACATAATGATCATGATTATTAGTTCATTATAGCAGTATATTATGGATTTTATCTTAATTCAAGATAACTACCTTTATTTTTCTAAGGTGGATGCAGGATAGATTCCATCCCTCAGACTATGTTGGATGGAGAGCATCATCAGAGAGGGTGGAGTAGATGGAGGTATTGGGGGATGATAGAATGAAAACTGAGAACCTTGAACACACCAAAAATAATAGAATCTACTTATATTCATTATTTGATTTAAATGGCTTCTAGTATGCTTTTGGTTGATATTATTTTTACTATATTTAAATATGGTTACCATAATGTAATCTAGTTATGTGTTTGTGATTATAAGATTTAAATTATTATATGTCATCTTGCTTAGCTTATTTCATGTGATTATGTTTCCTAAATGAGTATAGGTAGTAAATAGTGTCTTATTTATAAAATGCAATGCTATAAAATAAATATGAGACTTTTTTTCTTTGTGTGTTAGATAAAAATTATTTTTATTAAGTTAGAAAGGTAAGGGTTAATGTGATTTATCATGATATTTGTGCTTAGTCAATATTGTTATGGGAAGTTATAATGTTTAATTAACTATTGTGGAGTCGATGTTAATGCTCATAATGAATAAAAGGATTATTATTTTAATAATGAAGGTTCAAAAATTAAGGTTAAGTGGCATTGAATTGTGTTAATTGATCCACTTTGATAAATAAACACTTCATTTTGGTTTTGCATGGTAAAATTATTTATTCCTAACTAGAATTTTGTCAATTGGTTTTTCATGCAAAGACTTATTTAATAAGATCATAATGAGCATAGTGAGTTCTGGTGGATAAGTTGGGATTTTAGTTAGCATGAAAATAACATGCAAGCATATAAAAAGGAAGGAAGTTATGCCTGGGGAGGATGATAGGTAGAAAGAAGAAGGCAGAGGATTAGAGCTAGATTAGGGAGGGCATTAACAGTTTCGTATAACTATGATTTCACTTATGAAGTAGATCTTTTGGTTAAATTCATAATTTATAATATAAAAATTAAATAAACAAACCAGGTAATTTTTATGAATAGATTTTTCTTTTTCATTATTATGAATTTTGAAAAAATATAAGGTTATATACTTAAGACTAGGGATGGATCAACCATCCACAGAGCTAAGTATATGATTAGAAAAACCCTAGTAAAATGCATATGAAATCTTAATTGGTTTCTAAAATAGTTATTTTTTTATGGTTTTATTAAAATTTGGTGAAGTTTACAAATACTAGAAGATTTGTGGAAATCATGGATGAGATTGATAAACATTACCATTTGAGTTTTGAAAGTAGAAAAAATCCTATCATGGATGTCTAAGTAAATTTGTGAGTAAATGGATTTATTAGTTTGAGTTTTATTATAAATATATCTTAAATTTAAACTTAGTATTTACACTATAGTAATGAATCATTTTATTCATTATACATATATATACTAGAATGTATTTATGCTTGAATCGGGCCAAGGTTTTGTTATAATAACCCAAGTGGGGCATGACTAGATATGTATGGTTAAAATCAGACCTTAAAAACTAGTTTCAAGTCATTCTTTTCTTCATACATAGGTATTGGATTGATTTTATGTTTAGATTGGGATATATTTTGTACCAAAAACCCAAGCTAGGGCACAACTATGTATAAGTTTAAATTGAGATGAAAAAATTAAAGTAATAACCTGAACTATATGAATATTCATTAGTATATACATATATTTCACAAGTCTAGGACAAGTAATTTAGTGACCTTTGGACATGCATAAATTTATGTATATATATTATGTTCAAGTTTATGATTTTTTTAATTTCGTATATAATTGTGTTATAATGTTTTTTGAACCATAAGGATTTTCTAAGAGGTGAATGAACTATTGATATGTATATATCTATTCATATACACACCAAACCTAGGTATATGTTAGATAATTTATGGTTATTCTATTTACATATAAGTTTAAATTTATATTGTAATGGAATCTTAAGAAATTTTGATGTGTGGCTATTAAAAGACTAAGTAATTCAATATGGTTATATTGTGGAGTTTCATTTTGTGTAAACCTATTAAATACACTCTGACTTGTTTTAAGAGAAATCAAAATGTTTTCTTGCAAATTATAGGAGTATAAGCATATAAATCCACTCATATATATATATATATATATATATATATATATATATATATATATATGACTTGGTCTAGTTGTGATTATGTGTCATTTGAATAAATAAGTTAAGGTCACTTGGATTTTTGGACATATAACATAGCTGTTACATTAAAGTTAAATATTAACATACATATTAGGTGTCCAAAGTATGACTTATGGATACTTGTAGAAATATAAATGAATACATACATTCATATATGAAATATATATCTATATATATGTGTGCTGAGTTTGTTTATGGCTGTGTGCACTTGATATTCAAGTCATAGTCTACTGGGTAAATATAAATAGAACACAACCAAATCACTTTAGTTTAAACTTTGTTTACAATTGGAAATTAATTCAATATAGTGATGATTTTAATTATGCACCTAAAATTATACTTGATACTCTTAAATTATGGACATAATACTTATCTATTTAGATTATATTTCATACAAGCATGCATATACTATTTTAAAATTAAATACACTATAGGATATAACAAATAAATATGGGTGCATTTGTTACATGAATTATCAAAGCTAAATTTAGATGGGAATATAATATAATTTAGAGAACTTATAGTTATGTAGTATTTGAGAATAAATACAAACCATATTAATATTTGGTAGTATTTGAATAATCTTATTGATGTACTTTTGGTATATGGAAATAAAGGAATAAGATGGTAAATAATGTTATATGGATGAATACAATTAATTAAAGAGTTACATGTAAATATTTTTATTAACTAAAGTATGATGCATAGTTTTAATTAAATGGTATGACTATTTAAAATCTATTTATATAAGTGATATTATGCTATAAATAAATTAGATGTTTTGAACTATTATACTGCATTTGATAGATTAAATTCAAGTCATTGAGACTTTCTTATTTTAGCACATAATGTAGATGATAGAAGGGAAACACTCATTAAGAAATATATTGGTTTTAATATTATTAAATATATGAACCAATATGTTATTAATAACCCTAAATAAGTGAGAGACAAATTCTAATTACTTAATTAGTGTCACTAATATGTAGAGATGGTGCATTCTGATTTTGTGTATGAAATTGATTGATCCATCGAGATCAAAAAACTATAAGAAAACTTTGGCTAAATTAGTGTTTATGGTTAAACATTATCATTTCATCTATTTGATTTAGTTTACATGTTTTTTATTATATCATGTTAGAGTGGGTTTTTTTATGATATACTACATGTAATAATTATCTTAGAGCACACAGGTTCTATTTTTCACTCTTGATTCTCACACCATCATTATCTACTCATCCATGAAGGGAGGGACATTCCCTTGTTGGGAGATTTTTCATGGGATCAATGGTTTATGGTTGGTGTGGAAAAACACTCAGATGATGTTTTGCCTCCCATCAACAATACTTCACTAGTGACTATACTCATGATTACTTATGGATGATTCAAGTTCAATGAGACTCGCATGCTCCATGGAGTATTGTATCATTGTAAATTATTATTAAACCATGTATTATGTAAAACTTTAATATTTATTATATTTAATCATTACAATGGTTGGTTTTAATTTTATATCAATAGTGGCTGAATTTATAAATCTACATTCATGATTTAAATACAATGTTATTTTTATAATCAACATTATACATGACTATGTGATCATTAGATAAATAGATTAGTTCTATACCTTAATTATGATTAGATTAAAACTAATGTACTTATTTAAAGATCAATGTGTTATGGTTTCTTATTATGGAATATGTATATTGAAGTTGTGTAAATATTTAAAAAAATCACTTTATTTTAGTAAAACCCAATGGGTTGTTACATTATGGTATTAGAGTCAAGGTTCAAACTCTATTACTTAATGAGTCCACTAATGTAAATGTATTCTCCTATTAATTAGGAAGAATACTGGTGCATTATATACTTGGAGGCTAGGGTACTTCAAACACCAACCCTCTAATGGATCCAAATCAATTTATCATTAATAAAGTTATGAAGTTGGATTAGATCCTTTTAGCCATGCACAACACTAGGGACCTAATCATGACCTTAGAATAAGAAGTGCATGGGCATGTTGAGGAGAATAATAAGGAATAACCTAAATATCATCCTTATGAATAGGAAAATAATCAATATTATAGGAATGAATAGGTGTCACAAGATGTGAGAGCTTGAATAGCTACAAAGTTGGCATGGGATATGAAAAAGGTGAATCCACCCAAGTTCGATGGAATTATCTTGGGAGATGGAGCTGAAACATGGGTAAAAATGATGGAAAAGTATTTCTATATTTGAAATTACTCTAAACTCACTATAGTATTATGGAGAGCATATCAAATTTTTGGAGAAGCAACAAATTGGTGGGATAATAAGAAGCTCAAGAATAAAACTCGAATCTACCACCACCACTTGGGAGAAATTTATGATATTGTTTAGGTCATAGTGTCTTCCATAGCTATATTTTGATTAGAAGCTAATAGATTTTTAGAACCTTAATCAAGGAGAACTTTATATGAATGCATACTAGGAGCAATTCGTTAAGCTCTTAAAATTATGTACATCAATATTAGGTAGATGAAATATTTTGAATCAAGAAGTTCATTATGGAATTAAAACCCTAGATTGGTTGTGATGTGGATGTGTGTGGGACATCTACCATGGATCAAGTCTTAGAAAAGGTAGTTAAGTAGGATCAAACATTGAACTTTCTTGCTTTGGCTAGAGATAAATTCAAGAATAAGTTTAGAGGTCTTAAAATGAATTTAAAAAATAAGAATTGGAAGAGGAGTGGAGACTCCAATAACTAATTTAAGAAACATAATGCTAAGTTCAATAATAGCTAAGAAAATAGAAAACCTAGAAATTATTTCAAGGGAGGTTTCAAGGAGGACCAATAGTCAAATAAGAGAGGACCACCTAGATGATGCTTCATCTATGAAGGTGAGCATTATGCTAGAGAGTGTACTCAAGGTAAATTAGATGGTAAAAATAAGGGTTTTGATTCATAATAGGAAACTTTTTAGTAGAAGATTCATGTAGTTATTGATAATCATTAGAATCATCAGGCTAAGTTCCAAGCTTCTCCTAGTACACTAATATGTATTTTTTTATCATCCAATTTCAATTTTGATTGAAATTAGAGATAAAACATGTTTTATTACTCCTATAATGATTAATAATTTGTCTAGGAAATTTGGAATTATGGGAAATGCATGGTCAGTATAATATGGGAATGAATCAAATGTTAAGATTGACAAGTGTTTAGTGGAAATTGAGTGTATGTAATTAGAATTACATGATACATAATGAATTAATCCTAGATTGGATAAGATAAATCACACTTACACTTTTGATTAGGTATACACTTGTTAAGCAAGAACATGACCAATATGGGGATCTACTAGACCTGATTAGGGGATCACTTGTATCAATTATTATAACACATCATGTTAGGAAGGTTCCAAAGCCTACAGTCTAACACAATTAGACAACAACCCTAAAATATTCCTATGATTTGATTCTCACTTATATAATAAACAAGAAAGTAAGCTATTCAAATAAAAATAAAACTAAACTAATCTAGTGTGCACCAAAGTTTGTGGCACAATGTGAGGAGTTAGATGCTAATAAAAATATGTATAGGTAACTTCAAATAAAGTATGAGTAACACCCTAATACATAAAATATGAAGAGTAATATTATTCAATCCAAAACTTATACTACTTTTATCTACTAAAATAGAGGAGAAAAAAGTTAGAATATACTTACCTAAATGTAAACTTATCACAATTCAATCTCTCCCTTGGCCAATGGGCATTCACAAGAGGTTGTTATGGTTTGTAAGGATCACTTTATTAGGCCAAAGCATCCAATACCTATGTAGAAGCATAGATTCTCCAAATAAGAAACCTAATCTAAGACTCCTGAAGTAGAATGGTGGAAGAGTAGATTATGAAGAAACACGAGCGAATAATAACTCTTTATTTTTCATGTTATTATAAATGACTAAAATGAACTTATATATATAAATATATATGAGTATCTCACCCAAAAATCATTTACACATGTCAACTATGCTAGGTCAATCGGGTTGACCTAGTGAATTCTCAGGCTAATGCCTAAAATCTATGCTAGGTCAGCTAGAAGACAAACAAGTGAAAAGAGCTAAAGTGACCCTAGAATACATTAGGTCGACCAGGTTGACCTAGTGTACTGAATAGGTAAAAAGGGTGTAAATTAAGGAGAAGAAGGATGGAAAGAGGAAAATATTAGAGGAATGTGCAAGGGAGGATAAATAGATTAGGGAAAGGTTTTAGGAGCTAAATGGATTGGGAATAATGTGGCAATAAGGGACAATAATATTGCAAAGCACAAAAGGTATGCCCACCCCTTTTTTAGTGCACCCCTTAAGGCATGAACCCAGAGAGATTGAGTCATGATGGGGTCTTAGAAGATGTAAAGTATTAGTATTTGATAAAAGTTAAAAATATTATATGTATACACTAAGATTGGGTTACTTAAATTTAATACAACATTAGATTTATTTTTTTCACTTTTAAGGTCAGATGATGTGATCCTAGGAGTAAAATGGATTGTGGAGCATAAATATAAGGTTGATTTATATCTCAAGAAGGTAGAGCACCAAGATGAATTTGGAAATTAACCACAACTTTAGGGTAAGAAAAGAGAGTTGTAGCTTAGGCAAATTTATAGAATTCAACTCAAAAACACTCAGAGAAAAAGATGTCAAGCATTTATTATTAAAATAAATGAGATGGAGGGATGTAAGGAACCATCCATTAAGGATTATCCTTATCTTAGTAATTTTTATGATGTGTTTTTACAAGAATTATTGAAATTACCACCCAAACATGAGTTGATTTATCGATTGACATAATACATGGATTTGAATCATAGTCTAAGGCACCTTATAGGATGATAAATATAGAATTGATTGAGTTGAAATCTCAACTATAGGAATTGTTATTGAAAGGGTTAATTTTTCTAAATGTGTCATTGTGGGGTACACCAATGGTGTTTGTTAAGAATAAGGATGGTCCTCTTTTATTGTGTATTGATTACAAGATGTTAGACAAGGAAAAATTAAATAACAAGTATTTGTTACCTCAAATTAATGATATATTTGATCAAATGCAAGGGGAAATAGTTTTCTTGAAGATTGATCTTTGAACATGGTATCATCAACTGAGAATCTAAGATGAGGATATTCCCAAAATAATGTTCAAAACTTGGTATGGGCACTATGAATTTATAGTGTTGCCTTTTGGGTTAAAAAATTCTTAAGAAACATTTATGAATCTCATGAACATTGTATTTAAGGGTTATTTAGACCACTTTGAGTTAGTTTTCCTGGATGATATTCTCATATATTCTAAGAATGTGGAAGAACATCTTCAACATCTAGAATTGGTTTTGCAGTGGTTGTAGAATCATAAATTGTATAATAAGTTGTCCAAATGTGAATTTTTTTAAAGGAAAGTGAAATATTTAGGACACATTATGTTTGTAGATGGAATTTGAGTTGATCCAACAAACATAAGAGCCATAATGGAGTGACCAACACCTAGAAATTTGCATTAGGTGAGCATTTTTATGCGAGTAATAGGTTATTACAAAAAAAGTGTTTTAAATTTCTCAAAGATAGTTAATGCAATTACCTCTCTTCAATGGAAGAATCATACTTTGTTTGGTTATAAAAATGAGAAAAAGCCTTTCAGGAGATATAAAGGAGGCTTACTTCATCACCTATGCTAAGAGTTCTCGATCCGAATGGTCAATTCAAAGTAATCACAGATGCATCTGGGGATGGAATTAGAGGATTTATTATGTAATATGGTTTAGTTTTAGCATACGAGTCTAAAAATCTTAAACATTATGAGGTAAATTATGCTCTTCATGATCTATAACTTGCTATAATAGTGCATGCCTTGTAAGTTTGGAGGCATTATCTATTGGGGAAATAATTTGAGATCAATATTGACAACTTGGAACTCAAGTATATATTTACTCAACCAAACATAAATGCATGTCAAAGACATTAGTTATAATTCTTATCTAATTATAATTTTAATATTAATTATTTAAAGGGTAAGGAAAATAGATTTGTAGATGGCCTAAGTTGTAGAAGGTACACAACAACCTTGGCCACTATCAGGAGTAATTTTCATAATCAGGTAATTAAATTATCTCAGGAGATGAATTTTATGAGAAAGTTAAGAAAGCATTATCATATGATGTTCAGAACCCCAAGTTTAAAGGATTTAAGATAGAGGATGATTGTCTTTTGAGGTATAATAGTAGGATGTATGTGATTGATAGAGAAAATTTAAGGATCATGATGCTAAAGGAATTACACAATACCCCTTATTCTGTAATCTTGGAGTAACTAAGCTCATGGCTGACCTAAAACCTCTTTATTTATAGAAAGGTATTAAGAAGGATGTAGTGGCTTTTTTATCTCATTATTTAGAATGTCAGCATGTGAAGGTTGAACACATGCATTCGATAGGATTTTTATATCCTCATGATATACCATAATGGAAGTGGTAGGTAATTAGCATGGACTTTGTCCAAGTTTTGACTTTATTATGGAACCATCATGATATGATCTTTGTGATAGTTGAAAAACTAACTATTAGAGATCTAGATTTCACCCTAACTGGAGGCAAGAGTGTTTAGGTCTTACTTCCAAATCTAACTCAACATGGGACTAACCCTAGGTTATGGGTATCCTATAATAGGGTCAAATATATAATATTTTTAATGAGGCTAGCTCTTCTAATGAATCATTTTAGCTGGTTCCCACTACTAAAACCTATTAATGACCAATGAAAAGAGAGAGAGAGAGAGAGAGAGAGAGAGAGAGAGAGAGAGAGAGAGAGAGAGAGAGAGAGAGAGAGAGAGAGAGAGAGAGAGAGAGAGAGAGAGAGAGAGATAACATAAAAATGAAACTTAAGATAACAATGGTGATGCACCTAAAATATGGGTTGAACCACCCTAATTAACTCTTAAACACTAATGAAACAAACACAAGACTAGATCTAGGATTCCAAATATCTATCATACATTAGTGTTTCATGAAGAGGTTCACCAAATTATATACATTGAGGGAAATGATGGAGAGGTCTAGATTAAGACTCTAACTACTCACAGTATCCACATGTGAGCTTCAATCAAGAGATGTAGAACACTAAGCATGGGATGCATAAAAAGATGAACTAGTAACTAGGTGAGATCATAATTTGATAAGAGAGAAACCTCTACCATATATGGAAATTTGACATGTACACACTATATAAAAAATTAAATCTAAAAAAATCTTGTATTCATCTTGTTGGGGATCAACCAACAAACTTGATTACAATATGAAAGCAACTAAATGCAGAATTAAACCAGAATGATAAGTAACTAGAATTAGAAATAGCAAAGAATAAGAGATACAAGAAACCACCCTAAAAACTTGTATTAAACTCTTTACAAAAGGAATAAAATTGAAGAAACTTCTTTTCTTCCACACCTCTCTCAGATGTATAGATCTCTTTCCCTCAAGAGCTCTCTCTCTCTCAATTACAATCAATTCCAACAACCTGGATTGATACACATATACAATCTTGTACTATTCTTGACCAATTCTACAATTGTGTCCACTAAGCTATGAAGATCTAATCCTATATATAATAATTAGGAAACATGAGCATATAATTACAGCCATTAGATGCACCTCCTAATCAAGGGCTCTAAACAGTCTTACTAAAGATAGAGATGCAGACTTAAGACTAACACTTAATCCTATCATGAAAACATTTTGTTCTGTCCATGGAAATAGCATTCTAGATGCACAGGTGACTGATGTCAGTCCCTGCTTGTCTGCACCTGACTGACATTGGCTGAACATAACTGATGCCAGCATCTCCCAGTCGACTCCTGACTGACGTCGATTGCTCCTGACTGACGTCAGTGACTATGTAATTCCTACAACTTATACACTCACTCATTTGGTGAAGCTTTTAGCTCCACACCTTAACAATCTCCCACTTGGAGATAAACAGTTGCACCAGTACCTATACAGCAACATCTTCTAGCTCCTCCATCTTCAAACTCAATCATGAAGACCTACAAAAGTTGAATGAAGATTCAACTTCTCCTTTGTTACCAGCTTTGTTAACATATCAATAGGGTTCTTATCTGTATGGATCTTCTCCAGCTTCAACTCACCATCCTCCAATACCTATCTAATGAAGTGGTACCTAAGCTATATATGCTTTGTTCTTGAATGAAAGGCTGAATTCTTAGCCAAATGAATTGCACTCTGACTATCACTGTATAATTTGTAACTCTCTTGCTCCTTTCCAAGCTCTTCCATGAATCGTGTCATCCATATCATCTCTTTTCTAGCCTCTGTGACTGCAATATATTCTACTTCTGTACTTGACAAGGCAACAACCTTCTAAAACTTTGATATCCAGCTAACCACCGTTCCACCAACAGTGAAAACATATCCTGTGGTGCTTCTTCTACCATCCAAATCACCTGCCATATCTAAATCTACATAACCATGTAGAGAAGTATCTAAACCTCCATAGCACAAATGCCTACTACTGGTCCCTCTCAGATATCTAAGGATCCACTGAATTGCTTTCCAGTGTTCCTTCCCTGGATTGGCCATATACTTACTTACAACTCCCACTGCTTGGGCAATATCAGGTCTAGTACATACCATTACATACATTAAACTCCCTACTATGGAAGCATATGGAACTCTCCTCATGTACTCTACCTCATCATGTGAATTAGGACACTGTTCTTTACTCAATTTAAAATGTCTGGCCAAAGGTGTGCTTACCGGTTTTGCATCCTACATATTGAACCATTTCAACACCTTGTTCACATAATCCTCTTGAGACAAAATCAACCTGTAATTTTTCCTATCTCTCTTAATGCTCATGCCAAGGATTTTCTTTGTTGCTCCCAAATCCTTCTTGGCAGATGTGTGAGCTAATTTCACCTTAAGCTCAAAGATATCCTGCATGTGTGATCCTGTAACCAGCATATCATCTACATAACAACAAAATAATATATCTACCATTATTCAATCTCTTAAAATACACACAATGGTTAGATTGACACCTACTGTAGCCATGCTTAGTCATAAACCTATCAAATCTCAAATACCACTGTCTAGGAGCTTGCTTGAGGCCATATAAGCTTTTCTTCAATCTACACACTAGCTTGTCCTTACCTTTGACCTTAAATCCTTCCAGCTGATCCATATATATTTCTTCATCCAAATCTGCATGAACAAATGCTATCTTAACATCAAGCTGCTTAAGATGCAAATCCTCAATAGCAACTAAAGACAATACAGTCTGTATAGAAGTCATTTTAACAACAAGAGAAAAAATCTCACCAAAATCAATACCTGGTTTTTGTGTAAATCCTTTCACTACCAACCTAGCCTTATATCTCATCTGTCCATTCTCACTTTCCTTCAATCTGTAGATCCATCTGTTCTTCAGTGTCTTCTTTCCTACTAACAACTCAACCAAATCCCATGTTTGGTTCTCTTTCAAGGAATCAATCTCCTCATTCATGCCTAGCTCCCATTGATTCTTGGATTCCACATGTATTGCTTCATCAAAACTCTCTGGTTCTCCACCATCAGTAAGCAATAAATAGAATAATGAAGGGAATATCAAATTAGAGGTTTACTTACCCTTTTTGACCTCCTGATGGGCATCTGAGACTCATTCACAACATGCTGTCTGCCCAAATTCTCTGACAATGACCGACCTCGGTCACCTCCAAGCCTGTAACTGACCGATGTCGGTTCCACCTAACCGACGTCAATTCCTGCCTGACCGACGTCGGTCATTGTATGAACCACCCTAATTAACTCTTAAACACTAATGAAATAAACACAAGACTAGATCTAGGATTCCAAATATCTGTCATACATTAGTGTTTCGTGAAGAGGTTCACCAAATTATATAAGTTGAGGGAAATGCTGGAGAGGTCTAGATTAAGATTCTAACTGCTCACAGTATCCACATGCGAGCTTCAATCAAGAGATGTAGAACACTAAGCATGGCATGCATAAAAAGATGAACTAGTAACTAGGTGAGATCATAATTTGATAAGAGAGAAACCTCTACCATATATGCAAATTTGACATGTACACACTATATAAAAAAATGAAATCTAAAACAATCTTGTATTCATCTTAAGAGGTTACAAGCTCCATCTTGGCAGAGTTTGGTCATGCCCAAAAGGAGTGAAGAAAATATCGAAAGAACCCAATTTTTTGGCTCAAAAACATCTTTATATAGTAGAAATAGAGAAAAAGAGATGGGAATAAATGCATTAGAGAGTAGAGGAAAGTCCTCAAGATCAAGAAGTGAGGTGGAAACACTTGATTACTTTTTATTTGCATGCCTTGATAAATAAATGAATCTCTTGTTATCTTAATAATCCTCAAGCTCCTCTCATTGGCTAAGAGATCCCACTAGAATAAAAGGGCTTGTTATGTAGTGTTGAATTCTATTGAATGGAAACAATGCCCTTAACTACTTCTCTAACTACTAGCTTACCACCTTAGGACCCTAAATCTACTTGACATGTTCATGAGGATTAAATCCTCAAATCTTTATACTAAAAATCATACCATGCCTTGAGCGGTAAAGTAACTACTTTTTTTAGGATGGGACCATGTCAATATATGATCACTTTTGCATTAAACACCCATAACTGCTCCATGATCAAGTCCACTATAGATGGAAAACCAATCTAGGGATATTGGTTTTCCTATAGTCTTTATATTAATACAAATCTATAGACTATATAACACTTTTCTATATTATATTAGGTTCAAATAAACCCATTATATCTTTACAGGGACTGAGAATTCATATATGCATGGGCCCTTCCTTCTAAAGGCAAACAAAGTCTCAGAATGGACCCTCTATGGAGCTCTATCAATAATGCTTGGTCATTGTTATTTATCTTGGTTTAGATCAGGTCAAGCCCGAGCTTAATTCCATGTATTTTCCACTAGATTAGGTATATTAATTTGATTTTCTTGAGTCAAACTACTCCATTGACCTTAGTAAAAAATGTCCCAACTCAATCCCTTTCCCATTGGTTTTTGATAATCCAACTTGGCTCCATTGACATTTTGGCCTATGCTCACTGCATTGATCTTGATCTGTATGATCAAGCACCAACCATCGATCTTACCCCTTGACTTGTCAACTTTGTCCATGTTGGCACCACATGTCAAATGCACATTGATCCTTAGGATTTACTATCAGTATATTAGCTCATGTGCTTATGTCACATGTTGATATCTCAATCCCATTGACTGTTTGACCCATCTTGCACTATTGAATCAGGATTTATGATGCAACACAGACCATTAGATCAATTGGGACCCATTATTTGAAACCCAATGCCTACTTCATGATTTTAAAATTGATGTTCTCACTCCCATTATTTGATGTTCACACAACCATCATTGATGTCCCCCAGATTGTCAAATTTAAGATCTAATAGATTTCCTTTGCTCTGTCTAAAATATGACATCTACACAATTATCATTTGACATTCTTATAGATGTATTTGATGTCTTATAAACCATCAAATTTAGGCTTGTATGGATTTTTTTAGTGGCTTTAATTTGATGTTAGCACAAACATCTTATGCTTTTTGACCAACTTTGAAGGCTTGGATCTTGAAGCGCAAGAGTCATGGAGGCACCAAGTTTGTAAGAGATGTTCTTAATACTAAAAGGGATGAACCCATTTCATCTGTTGGTCTTGGTATCCTTCTAAGTATTTTTACAAAATGTTTAAGTAAACTAACCTATGAAATTTTGTATAACATCTACATACCTATCATGGTCAAAAATGTTTAAATGTGGATACTTAGTGAATTTTGATTGAGGAGCCAACTTTGAACATACATAAATTTTGTTGCACTTAGGTGGATAACCTAAAACTTAGCACATAAAAACTAAGGACTAATATGAACAAATACATATAATAAATTTTATTGAGACTACCACACGTGTGAGATATGGCCTTGTCAATATGCTCACTTGGCTCTATTTGAGCTTCTTTACAAATTGGCTAAGTATGGAAACTCAGCAAATTTATTTGAGAAGCCAACTTTGATTCTTCACATCTTTTATTATACTTTATTAGATGACCTAAAACTTGGTGCATATATTATTTAGACTAAAATAAACAAACTCATGTGACCATTTTCTCCTAAAACTACCACATGTGTGAGATATAACATCAATAAACTACCTACTTAGAATTTTTGCGATTAGCCCCAAAATGTCTATATGAACATAATGAAGAACTAGATGAAAACCATGCACTTCCATACTCATTCCAAGCACTCTTGAAATTTTTAAGGGTCTATATAACCTATCCATCTTCTCATCCATTAACAACCTAACCCATATGGGTATAAGCTTGGTATGTGGGCCAAAAATTGGTTAACATCTTTGAATAACTATTAGAGATCTAGATTACACCCTAGATGAAGGTAAGAATGTTCAAGTCCTACTTCCAAATCTAGCTCAACATGAGATTAACCCCAGGCTATGGGTATCTTATAATGGGGTCATACCTTTATGATTTTTAATGAGGCTAGCTCCTTTGATGCATTATTTTAGCTCATTCCCACTACTAAAACCTATTAATGACCAAAGAAAAGGGGGAGAGAGAGAGGGAGAGAGAGAGAAAGAGAGAAAGATAATATAAAAGGGAAATCTAATCTAAAAATGGTGATGCACCTAAATTATGGGTTAATCCACCCTACTTGAGTCTTAAACACTAATGAAACAAACACAAGACTAGATCTAGGATTCCAAATATCTATCATACATCTCTGTTTCATGAAGAGGCTCACCAAATTATCTAAAATAAGGTAAATGATGGAGAGTTCTATAACAAGACACTAACTAGTCACAATATCCACATATGAGCTTCAATCAATAGATTTAGAACACTAAACATGACCTGCATAACAAGAAGAATTGGTAACTAGGTGATATCATAATTTGACAAGGGAGAAACCTTTACCATATATGAAAATATGACATGTACATAATATATCAAAATAAGTAAATCTAAAACACTCTTATATTCATCTCATGAGGTTACAAGCTCCATCTTGGTAGAGTTTGGTCATGCCCAAGAGAGAAAGTGGAGAAAATATAGAGAGAATCCATTTTTTGGCTCAAAAACATCTATATATAGTATAAAGAGAGAAATAGAGATGGGAATCAATGAATTAGAGAGTGGAGGAAAGTCCTTGAGATCAATAAGTGAGGTGACAACACTTGATTTTTTTTTATTTACATGCCTTGATCAATAAACAAATCTCTTATTATCTCAATAATCCTCAAGATCCTCTCATTAGATAAGATATCCCACTAGAATAAAAGTGATTTTTATGTAGTACCAAAGTCTGTTGAATGGAAACAATGCCCTTAAATGCTTCTCCAACTACTAGCTTACCACCTTAAGACCCTAAGTCCACTTGATGTGTTCATGAGGATCAAATCCTTGATTCTTGATAATCATGCCATGCCTTAAGTACTAAAGTACCTACTTTATTGAGGATGGGGCCACATTGATATATGAGCCCTTTTATATTAAACACCCATAACTACTCTATGATCAAGTCCACTATAGATGGAAAACCAATCTAAGGATATTGGTTTTCATATAGTCTTTACATTAATACAGATCTATAGACTATATAACACTTTTTATATATTATAATAGGTTCAAATAAAACCATTATATCTCTAAAAGGATATATAATTGATATATGCATGGGCCCTTCCATCTAAAAATGTGAACACAGTCCTATAATGGACCCTCTATGAAGCTCTTCCAGTAATGCTTGGTCCTTATTATTTATCCTAGTTTAGCTCAAATCGAGCTCAAGCTTGGTTCCATGTATTTTCCACCAGCATAAGTCCATTAATTTTCTTTTCCTGAGTCAAACTAATCCATTAAACTTAGTCAAAAATTTCCTAGCTTGATCCTTTACCTATTGGTTGTCGGCAATCCAATTTGGCTCTATTCACATTTTGACCTATGCTCAATCCATTGATCTTGATATATACGATCAAGCACCAGGCATTGATCTTGCCCCTTGACTTGTCAAATTTATCCATGATGGAACCATGTGTCAAATTCATGGTTAATCCTCAAGATTAATTATCATTCTATCAACTGATGTACTTACACCATATGTTGATCTCTTGAGATCCTTGACTATTTGACCCATCTCTCACCATTAGATTAGTATGTATGATGAAATACAAACCATTAAATTAATTGGGACCAATTATTTAAAACCTAATGGCTAATTCAAAATATTAAAGTTTTTGTCCTCACTCCCATCATTTGATGTTAGTGTGACTGTCATCAATGTCCCATAGACCATCAAATTTAAGCTCCAATGGAATTCCTTTGGTCTATCTAAAACTTGAAATTTACATGACTATAATTTTACATCCTCACAGACGTATTTAATGTCCCATAAGCCATAAAATTTAGGCTTTTATGGATTTATGTAGTGTGTTTAATTTGATGTTATCACAAATGTCTTATGCTTTTTGACCAACTTTGAAGTCTTGGATCTTGAAGTGCAATAATCATGGAGGCACCAAATTTGTAGGAGATGTTCTTGATACTAAAATGATGAACTCATTTAATCTGTTAGTCCTAGAATCTTTATAATTATTTTTAAGAAATGTTCAAGTGAACTAACCTATGTAATTTTTTATGACATCCACATACCTATCATGGTAAAAAATGGCTATGTGGAAACTTAGTGAGTTTTTACTAAGGAGCCAACTTTGAACATGTTTAACTTATTCTATGCTTCGGTGGATGACCTAAAACTTAGTATGTAGAAACTAGGGACTAAGATAAATAAACCTATATAATCACTTTTCATTGATACTTATACACATGTGAGATATGACCTTTTCAATATGCTCACTTGACTCTATTTGAGCTTCTTTTCAAATTGGCTAAGTATGGAAACTTAACAAATTTGTTTAAGAGGCCAACTTTGAGCCTTCATATCTTTTATTTCACTTCATCGAATGACCTAAAAATTGGTACATATTTTCTTTGGAGTAAAATTAATAAAATCATGTGACCATTTTCTCCTTAAAATATCACATGTGCTAGATATAGCATCAACAAACTACATACTCAAAATTTTTTCCATTAGCCCTAAAATGTATATATGAACATAATGAAGAACCAAATGAAAATCATGCACTTCCATACTCATTCCAAGCACTCTTGAAATTTATAAGGGTCTATATATCCTATCCATATAATCATTCATTAGTAACCTAATCTATATGGGTACAATATTGGTATGTGGGTAAAAAATTATCCAACATATTTGGTGACTCACGGGGATTGCATGCTTGTCTATGCAAAAGAACCCAGACCATGTGCCTAGTCTATTCCATTGGGCATGGATCCTCTTCTCTAGATCCAACATAATAACTTCAAATCCTACTCTAACCTATTTTAAAATGAACATAAGGACCAAAAGGAGAACAAAACAAGACAAAGTTCCCAAGGTACTTATTGAAAGGAAACTAACATAGAACAAAAAAGGGACAACAAACAAAAGTGTTAAAGAAAAACTTAGAGGAATTTGAACAAAACTATCCTAATATATATAGATTAAAACTATGTAGATTTAATCCTAGATCAAAAGGAAAGTTTGATAACCTTATTGCATTATGGAATGAGGAAATGAATGAGTCATGCACTTCCTTAACCCTCAGTCTTGATGTTTGCTTCTTCTTTGTTGTAACTATCAAGTTCTTTGGCATGATGCTTAATGAGAACCAGGCATCTCCAAATAGGTCAGTTATGTGTATCTAGATAATCTCATTTTTATCATATGGTTCTTCAATTACAACCTCTTATGGTAGTTAAATAAGGCATACCTCCTTGGTTTTCATGATGTCCTTAATAAGACTGGGATTCTCTTTTGATTCAAGTTCTTCCAGCTCATCAAAGAGATCTACATATTTTACCCAACCTTGGTCATTATCCTCCATGGGAAATTATTTATCCACCTTATCAAGCACTTGATCCTCAACTTGACTAAGATCTTTGAGCTCTTGAAGGAGCTTCATTTATAGCTACCAATAATCTGTCCTCCTTGTCATATAGAACCACCACTTCTTTAGTCTTCTCTTATTGATGCATGAGGTCATCAGGTCAGTGTTCTTCATGCTTTAAAGCATTAATGGAATCTTCAAAAGATTAAAATTATTTCACTACCTCATCATCCAAATATATAATTTTAAACTCACCAATCTCACTCATGAAATCATGGTATAACTATTGCTAATGGTCTTCTTGTTTAGGAATGATTTCTTCCTCAACAATGGTATTATATGAATTGTCCTCATGGCTACCTTATAAAGAAAGATGAGAATATAATTAATCTATATTAGCTACCACAGGGTCTTGAGAAAAATCTTGATCTTGAACAATTGCTATGTGATTAATAGGTTATTAAAAATCAATCTCTTGATGCTCATCTGAGACCTCTTCCTATTGGATCTCATCTCCAACTTGTACTTGCTTTTTCAACTCATCCTATTTGACATTATGAAAGACTGAGACATGATTTCTCTCATCAATTGGTTTCCTAATATTTATCTCCTCTTCTAACTCTAATAATTGATCAGTATCAGTTGTGAGTTTAATCTAAAGTTCATAACTTACCTCTTGAAGGAGTGACATAGGATATTCTTGGGATGACTCCAAGAGAGATGAGATATATGGAACACCTCCTTGGTCCAAATATTTGTCTTTAATAGTCATGCCCTCTTCCTTATTTTGTATGCTACTCTAGATGGATTTCCAAAATGGAAATTATATATATTCTTGAGGTGAGAGGGATGGGGGTTTAGTAGCTTTAGATTTGATTGACTGCACAACTTGGTTACAAGATGGGAAAGATAGAAGTTCTCCTTTGACCTTTTTATTCTAGATCTCCTCCTCTTTCCTTGTACTTAGATCTAATTCTCTGATCTTTCTATATATATTCTCTCAAAATATATTTTCTTTAAAGTGATCAATAGCTTCATGAAGATAAGGAACACAAGAATATTCCTGAGGAAGGATGAGAGAGGTTTACATAGGTTAAACTCATTTAAATTGGGTCCTCAAATCTAGATTTTCCTCACTTTTCCTACCCCATGACTTCACCACTTGGCTCCATCTTGGAACCTTGAAGGACTTAATACGGGGTTCTTAAGGAAGGATGGATTCTTGGACCCTAATAGCAATCTATTCCATAAAAATCTCCTTCTTTCTTTGACAACTCTCTTGGATAGATTTAAAAAAAGGAAAGGTCTAAGGAACATATAAAGAACTTGGAAAATTCAAAGGGTTATTTAGAATAGTCTATTAGGGAAGAATGGGTGGCACAAAGAAGGCTAAGGTGGTGTATATGAAGGCACATAATATTGGTGAGGTTAGACCTATTATTCCTCAAGGCCTACCTACATCCATCATCTCACATGTGAGATTATTCCAATTTTTTCTCTCAATAGGTGTCCATTCTTATTTTATTCACTATAATGACTCTCTCACATGATGAATAAAGTGAGTAGGGACATTTTGGCCATAATATTTATATGAGAATAATTCTAGTGCATGATTTTTAAGTCTTATTAAAGTCTACTTAAGTGCTAGAATAGATTACTCATGATAGGGTTGATGAGGAATGGTGTTATGATGGGCTTGCTATCCATAGGAAGGATCAAGGAAACATTTTGGCATATGTGATTGAAATAGGTCCTCATATTGTTGGTGAGGATCATGAGGAAGGTAAGACCTATTCCCTTGATAATAAGGATCATGAAAAACTTGCCAAGGTTCCTCATAGCTTTGAAAAAAATCTTAGTAGGGATGATTAGGCTCATATGGATCATGAGGATCATATTAAGGTTGTTGATAAGGAGGTGGATAATATGGAAATTAACCATATCTATTCATATTGACCTCATATGTCAAATGAGATGTAATAACTAATTAAAAACTTCATTAAGACATACCTAGTCTACTCATAACTAGAATATTTGAATTGGAGTCACCATTAGTGCTAATGTGTTTACTTATAAAATATGATTAGATAAAATACACACCAAGATCTTTCCACTCTTTTGGACCTTGTCCCACTAGGCATGCCAAAACTATTAGATATGTATATATATATATATATATATATATATATATATATATATATATATATATAACCCTAGATGGAGGCAAGAGTGTTTAGGTCTTACTTCTAAATATATTTCAACATGGGACTAACCCAATGCTATGGGTATCCTACAATGGGGTCAGAACTCTAGGATTTTTAATGAGGCTATCTCCTCTAATGCATCATTTTAGCTCATTCCCATTATTAAAACCTACTAATGACCAAAGGAGAGAGAGAGAGAGAGAGAGAGAGAGAGAGAGAGAGAGAGAGAGAGAGAGAGAGAGAGAGAGAGAGAGAGAGAGAGAGAGAGAGAGAGAGAGAGAGAGAGAGAGAGAGAGAGTAATCTAAGATAATAGTAGGGAGAAAGAGGAACATAAAATGGAAACCTAAGATAATAGTGATGATGCACCTAAATTATGGTTTGATCCACCTTGCTTGACTTTTAAACACTAATGAAACAAGCACAAGACTATATCATACATTAATGTTTCATGAAGAGGTTCACCAAATGATCTAAGTTAAGGGAAATTATGAAGAGGTATAGATCAAGAAACTAACCAATCATAGTATCCACATGCGGGCTTTAATCAAGATATGAAGAACACAAAACATGACCTACATAACAAGATGAACTAGTAACTAGGTGAGATCATAATTTGACAAGGGAGAAACCTCTGCCACATATGCAAATATAACATGTACACAATATACTAGAATAATGAAACATAAAATAGTCTTGCATTCATCTCAAGAGGTTACAAGTTCCATCTTGGTAGAGTTTTGTCATGACAAAGAGAGGGTATGGAGAAAATACAGAGAGAATCCATTTTTGGCTCAAAATCCTCTATGTATAGTAGAAAGAGAGATGGGAATCAATTTATTAGAGAGTGGATGAAATTCCTTGAGATCATGAAGTGAGGTGGCAACACTTGATTTCTTTCTTTGATCAACAAATAGATATCCTATTATCTCAATAATCCTCAAGATCCTCTCATTGGATTATAGATCCCACTATAATACAAGGTCTTATTATGTAATGCCAAAGTATGTTGAATGGAAAAAATGCTCTTAACTACTTCTCTAATTACCAACTTACCACCTTGGGACCCTAATTCCACTTAACATGTTCATGAGGATCAAATCATCAAATCTTGATACCAATAATCATGCCATTCCTTAAAAATTAAAGTACCTACTTTGTCAAGGATGGGGACACATAAATATATGAGCCCTTTTACACTAAACACCCATAACTACTCCATGATCAAGTCCACTATAGATAGAAAACCAATTTAAGGATATTGATTTTCCTATAGTATTTATATTAATATAGATCTATAGACTATATAACACTTTTTTGTATTCTAATAGGTTTAAATAAACCTATTATGTTTTTACAAGGATCAAGAATTCATATATGCATGGGCACTTCCTTCTAAAAAGGTGAACATAGTCTCAAAATGGACCCTTTATGGAGCTCTACCAACAATGCTTGGTCTTTATTGTTTATCCTAGTTTATAGCTTGGGTCAAGCTCAATCTTGGTTCCATGTATTTTCCACCAACTTGGGTCCATTTATTTTCCTTACTAGAGTCAAAATGCTCCATCGACCTTAGTCAAAAATGTCCATGCTTGATCCTTTTCCCATTGTTTATTGACAATCTAACTTGGTTCCATTGACATTTTGGCCTATGCTCACTCCATTGATCTTGATTTATATGATCAAGAACCAACCATTGATATTTTTCCTTTGACTTGTCAACTTTGTCCATGCTATAACTGTAGACACCTAAATCTAGCCATCGATAACCTCCAACTAGGATTTTGACCAATTTCCACAAAAGTACACAATTTGGCCTGAAAACACTAAATCACATTAAATGAGTTGAAATTGATATATTCAAGTGCCAATTTTGGATAGAGTATCATTAAATGATGTAATGCAATTTATGGGATAACTAACTTTGATCAAATCATTTCAAGTCAAAATTCCAATTTTACACCTGGGTGTTTTGGATTTCTCTTTTATTTCAAATTTCATGTACGGGACATGTGCCTTTTTTATCTTGTGTTGACAACATCCTAAATGGGATAATGGATCCAATGTATCTGATATTGACTTCCAATTCCAATTTAATAAAAAAATTGACCAATAACAAGGCATTCTGATCAATTTGAGTAATTTGTGTGCAAAGTGCTTTATCATGCTTAAGAGCTAATTAATCCAAATCAAGGCCTAATTAATAATTCCATATAAACTTGTCTAAAACTTGTTTTTATAAATGAATATTGAATATCTACATCATCAGGTGACCTTATTTTTTGGGAAGACATCCCTAGGCCATAAATGCCACAAATATCAAGATTATGGGTCTCCCATGCCTCCTTATTAAATCCTATGCCTCATTAATTTCCCTTCTTCCAAATTCATGATGAGGATAATTATTTATTTTAATTACATAATTCAATTAATCCATGACCACACATCTCAATCTTGAGATAGATAACCATGGTTGATTCTGATCATTCTTGAAAATATATAAATAAAGAGGCCATGATAATTATTTTTAAGCTTAATTTTTTCAAATTTACCATTTCAAATTGATTCCAATAGCTCTCACATGCCAAAGTTATGATGCCAAAATATTGAGCCAAGCCAAGCCAAAGCCACAAGGTGCCAAGGAGAAGAGGAGATAGCTAATCCTCCTTTGATGAAGACTTCATGAGCACAATCTAATAAATCCACTACAAAAAGAATTTTGAGCATCCAAGGAAGGTGAAGGACTCTTGTTTTTCTTTAATTTTTAGTTGTGCTTTTCATTTGTTTTTGTTATTAAGCTCACCCTAGTAACTAGGCCTAGAGATGTATGCTAATTAGTGTGTTTTTATCAATTTGTTTGCATTTTTGGACTAAAAAAATACTAATCAACTCTGTTGAGTCAAATTCCTAGTTTGCATAATGGCATGCCTAGTGGGACAATTTTCATGAGAACGTAATCGATAAACTTTTTTGTGTTTCATAGTTTTGAATATTTTTTTTTGTTGTTTTTGCTTTGAGTAAAAATGGCCAATGAATAAGTAATAAATTTTTATTTCATTAATATTTTTGTATAACTTTTTTTATTAATATATATATATATATATATATATAATATATCATTGATATTCTCTAAAAATTTCATTAAAAAATTATTTATATTTTAGAAGTTATAGCTATTTTAGTAACTACCACTTTCTATTTTTTATTTTTTTGGTAAAAACGGTTAGAACAAAGTTAATAAAAAAAATTTATTGACTGTTTGGACTTAAAATTTTTCATAGATGTGAAAATTTGAGTTATTGAAAAATTCTAAATATTTATTAGAAAATTTATCTATATTTTAAAAGTTATGTTAAAAATACTAACTACAATTTTTTATATTTTATGTGCAAGATTTTATGTGTTATGTGTTATATTTTATTTTTAGCCTTATAATTTATTATTTGTAGGTGTTCATATATTTAATATTATTATTTTTTAATATTTTATTTATATTTGTGTTAATATTTTCTAACCTAACACATTTAATTTTGGGGTGATACCTTAAGGGTAGACAGGTAACCGACAGACTTCAAATTTGTTAAAGCATGTTTTAGAGCATCTTTTGCATGCTTTTAAAATGAATCATGAACTTTGTTTTAGTAATTAATGGAAAATTTAAGTTCTTAAAATAAATATTTGATATTTATATTTTTAAATTTACAACTTAATACCAAGGGGTTAAAATAACACCATCGCATCTTTCATTTGGGTTCTAAAATTGAACACACTTGTCAATTGTTGTTTTCAATAATTATTTAATTAAAACTTGTTTAGTAAAGAGAAGGTTTATGCGTGTATGATATTTCATTTGTAACCTTTAAGGAATCCTTGGAATCAAAATTTGTATACTTATTACAAAAATATTAGTCCAAGGTTTAGAAAGAATGTCATCTAAAACACTTCCCAAAAACTCATCATAGTTTGGGTGACCTTGAAAATGACCCTAAAGTATTTCTTTTTATGCTTTCTTTATTTCATGTAAAATTGTCTTGAAAGGGGGACGTCATTACCTCCCATGATTTCTTTAGGGAATCTTTGACTTAGGGTTTCATCTCCCAACATTGAATTCATTCACTCCTGAGTTGCACATGAGACGTAGTGACAGTTTGGACATCACACTACACTGAGTGAACAACAAGATGTAGTGGTTACAAAAAGGACTAGACATTTTTACAATAAGCCAAGTGATATGAACCCAAAATTCATGATTTTATTTTTCATTATTTGACGTGAAAGTCATTATGCAATTGATTCCCTAGAATGTTCAAAAACTTGTAGATCTTAGATAAATCATCACTTGCCACGAAAGTATTGTAGGTGCAAGGTGTGCCTCAAGGTCCATGTCATAGTACTATCATTTGAGATAAGGGATGGTTAAAAATACTACTATATAATGTGCATTTAATTTTGGATGAACACTTAAAATCCTCTCAAATGATGTATTTTGATGGATTCCAATAATACCAAGCAACCTTGTTAGTTTATGATCTAAAAGCAATTAATTAGTTGGTTTTGTCCTAAATTAAAGTCTTGTTTAGAGTAAAATTTTAGTGTAAACAAATGATGTGAACCAAACACATGGTACTCATTTTCCTTTGAATAAAGAGGCATTATGTTTCCTATGTGAAATCATCAATTTTCCTTGTTCAAAGTTCATCAATACTGGGATTCATATCATCCAATTTGGCATAATTATGTTGTCCAATTGAGATTAGACCTTTGCCAAAATTTTTTAAGTCCTTAATTTATAATATAAATTTGACATGTCACCTTTATAAGTTCATAGGGTTGATGTGCTAAGTGGGTTCACCATTTTCACTAAACTTGAGGGAATTTAAGTTTAATTTCTAATTTGGGTTGAAGGTCGTTTAAGACTCATGATAATTATCACCACTTGATAGACTTAAGTTAGTTCATGATAAACACTTGCACCTTGAGTCTATGCACCAAAAAATTTTAAGTCAAGAAAGGTAGTGTTATGCTATCAAATTTATGAGAAATTATCTTTTCCATAGAGAATTTTTGAAACAAACATTTTGTCTCATCTTTTGGGTAGTATAGCACTATTACGCTGCCCAAAACATTTCATATATTGTTTCATAGGACCTCTTGCATAGAGTTAAAATTTGTTCCTAAATTTTTCAAACCAATCAGAGTATACTTTTGTGAACCTTTGTCTAGCATAGTTACGCCATTCACTTTTGTCTAGCTTATTTGTCAAAAGAACCAAGTTTATACCATTATTTATGAGAAAGTAAACTATCTCTAAAGTGTTTTTTATTTCATGCCTTATACCTATTTGATTGAGTCCATGTCCAATAATAAAATTAATAGTGTTTGTTAGAAGTGTTTCAAATATATTAGATTAAAATTTTTATCTATTTTCAAAATCTAGATTTTGACACCATTTGGCCAAGAGTCCTAGTGCATGTCTTGTTTGATCCTAGCTTTTGACGTCACGTTTGGCCAAAAGACTGAACAACTTTTAATTTCCTAGATTAGAATAATTTAAAAAACTTTAACCTTAGCATTTGGAATTTTGATTTTTGATTCATTTACTTAATATTTTTGTGTAAGACATGTAATGCTAGACACTTAACATTGGCTTGTGTTATCACAAATCTTTGCATAAACCTTTTGATCCTTTTGATGAATCTAGACCAAGTTTAAACATCATCTTTTTAGACATTGTCATTTTAGATTTTGTATAACTCTCTTCCCTTTCTATCACAAATCTTTGAATATGGATCCCAACATGTATTTATACACTCATAGTGGACTCATGTACAATCTAGGGATTAGTAATGTGGTTACACAAGAAGAAATGGTGTAAGACCCCTACGTAGATAATATTGATTATGAGATGGATTTTTATCCCTCTTATATACTTAATTAGGGGCACAATTCCAAGATCCATTGGAAAAATATTTTATTAATATACCACCTTATTCAAAACAAGACCAAGAATAAACTTTACAATACCTAGCTACAATACTCACAGCTCACAAACCAGTTCCTCAATAGTCATGCTCTTCTAATACGCCTTCCATGTATGATCCATTTTTGTTTGAGCATCATTTTTTAGAGAACAAAGACAATATTTTGGTTTGTCCAATAGAGGTAGGGGCCAATTTTCTATTATAATTCCCTCATGAGAATTTACCAAGCCTAGTAAGAATGCCCCACAAAAAAATTTATGATCAACATGCTTCTTCTAGCACTCCTTTGGCTCTAGTCTAATTAACGTATTAGGACCCTAATATGCCTAATAAAGGCAAAAAACTGATGGAAAACCACTTTAACCAAATGTAGATGGCATATCAAACCTACCTAATTCTAACATGTAATTTCAATTAGATGACCATGGTGAGAAAACCTCTTATTGACTTAGTTCCTTTAATAGGAGTTTTGATAGAGTTAACTAGTCAAGACAATCAGAGTTCAAACCCATTCATGCAAAATAATTTGGTAGACAACTTGATTCATATGCCCATTATTGAAGAAGTGTCTTCTTCTTCTACATAGAATAATGAGGAAATATAGTGTACAATGTGAAAGTAATGTTTAATCCAAATCAAAGTGGTACTAGCATACAAACAACTAGTCAACAACATGTGTCTGTAGTTAATACCATGAGTGGACCATCATAAAATTAGTTTATCATCATTAAAATTGTAGGCATACATGACCTTTTAATTCTTTGATAATATGTTACTATGATTATAGCTTGAAACACCTTCCCAAATAGGGGTAAACTGTAGACACATAAATCTAACCATCGTTAACCTCCAATTAAGCTTTTGACCAATTTCCACCAAAGTGCACAATTTGGCCTAAAAACACTAAATCACATTAAATGAGTTGAAATTAATATATTCAAGTTCCAATTTTGGATATATTATCATTAAACAGGGTAATGTGATTTATGGGCTAGCTAACTTTGATCAAATCATTTCAAGTCAAAATGCCAATTTTGCACTTGGGTGCTCTAGATTGCTCTTTTGTATCAAATTTATTGTATGAGACATATTAATTTTTTATATTGTGTTTAAAACATCCTAAATGGGATGATGGATCCAATGCATCTAGCATTGACTTCTAATTCCAGTCCAATCAAATTTTGGACCAATAACAAGGCATTATGCTCAATTTGAGTAATTTATGCACAAAGTGATTAATCATGCTTAAGATATAATAATTCCAAATCAAGGCCTAATTAATAATTCCATGGAAACTTGTTGAAAAATTGTTTTTAGAAATGAATATTGAATATATGCATCATCAAATGACCTCATTTCTTGGGAAGACATCCCTAGGCCAAAAATGCCATAAATATCAGGATTATGGGTCTCTCATGCCTCTTTATTACCTTTCATGCCTCATTAATTTCCCTTATTCCAAATTAATGATGAGGATAATTATGTATTTTAATTACATAATTAAATTAATCTATGACCACACATCTCAATCTTGATATAAACAATCATGTTGATTTTGGTCATTCTTGAAAATCTATAAATAGAGAGGCCATGATCATCATTTTTAAGATTAATTTGTGAAAAATTGCCATGTCAAATTGATTTAAACAGATCTAACATGAAAAATTTATGATTCAAAAATATTTATCCAAGCCAAGCCAAAGCCATAAGGTGCCAAGGAGAAGAGGAGATAACCAAGCCTCCTTTGATGAAGACTTCATGAGCATAAGCTGAGAAAGCCACTACAACAAACATTTATAGCATCCAAAGAAGGTGAAGGATTCTTGTTTTTATTTAATTTTTAGTTGTTCTTCTCATTTTTTTTTTGTTATTAATCTCACCCTAGTAACTAGGCCTAGAGATGTATGCTAATTAGTGTGTTTTTATCAATTTGTTTGCATTTTTGGACTAACACAATACTAATCACCTCTCTTGAGTCAAATTCCTAGTTCAAATAGTCTTAAAAAAGAATAAATGGAATAAAAAATCTTAAAAATAATAAAAAATAATAAAAACTATGAAACACAAGAGCCATAAGCTTAAAAAAGAATCAAAATTATGAAACACAAAAAAAATTATGGATTGCACTCTCATGAAGATCATCTTATCGGGTGTGCCATTATGTGAACTAAGAATTTTACTCAAGAGAGGTGATTAATATTGTGTTATTCCAAAAATTCAAACAAATTGATAAAAACACACTAATTAGCATATCTCAAACATGCATTGATCCTTAGGATTCACTATTAGTCTATCAGTGCATGCACTTATGCCACATGTTGATCTCTTGAGCCCCTTAACTATTTGACCCATCTCATACCATTAGATTAGGATGAATGATGCAACATATATTGTTAGATCAATTAGGACCCATTTTTTAAAACCTAATAGCTAATTCATTATCTTAAAATTGGCATCCTCTCTCCCATCATTTTATGTTTGTGCAACCATCATTGACATCTTGTATACCATAAAATTTAAGCTCTAATGGATTTCCTTTGCTTTGTCTAAAACTTAACGTCTGTGTAAATATGATTTGACATCCTCATGGATGTATTTGACATCCAAAAAACCATCAAATTTAGGCTTTTATGGATTTCTATAGTGGCTTTAATTTGATGTTAGCATGAATGTCTTATGTTTTTTGACCAACTTTGAAGGCTTGGATCTTGAAGAGAAAGAATCATGGAGGAACCAAATTTATAGGAGATGTTCTTAATACTACAAAAGATGAACCCATTTGATCCATTAGTCCTAGGATCCTTCTAAATATTTTTACAAAATGTTCATGTGAACTACCCTATGTAATTCTACATGATGTCTATGTACCTATCATGGTCAAAAATGGAAAAGTGTGGAAACTTAGTGAATTTTGATTGAGGAGCCAACTTTGAACATACATAAATTATATTGTGCTTTAGTGGATGACCTAAAACTTAGCACATATAAATTTGGGACTAAGTTGAATAAACCCATATAATCACTTTTTATTGAGAATTACACACTTTTGAGATATGACCTCATCAATATGCTCATTGGACTTTATTTGAGCTTCTTTGAAAATTAGCTATGGAAACTTAGTGAATTTATTTGAGAGGCCAACTTTGAGTCTCCATATCTTTTGTTGTACTTTGTTGGATGACCTAAAACTTTATGCATATGTTCTTGGGACTAAAATGAATAAATCCAAGTGAGTATTTTATCCTGAAACTAATGCACATGCAATATATAGCATTAACAAAATACCTACTTGAAATTTTTGCCATTATCCCCAAAATTCCTATATGAACATAATGAAGAACTAGATGAAATACATGCACTTACATACTCATTTCGAGCACTTATAACATTCTGAAGGGTATTTTTATCCTATCAATCTACTCATCCATTAACAACCTGATCCATATGGGTATAAGCTTGGTATGTGGGCTAAAAATTGGATAACACTAACCAAGGCAACTCACTTCATACCTAGTAATTTGATTGATGATGCACCAATGATTACAAATAGATTCATGAAAGAGGTGTATCATTTTCATGGATTTCTATAAAAGATCATTTATGATCAAGATTTGAGAATGACTTCTATATTTTGGTTGACTTTAGATTCATCTCTAGGCACACATTTGAATTTTAGCACTACATATCACCTGGAAATAGATAGACAAATAGAGAGGGTTAACCAAGTTTTAGAATATATAATTTGAATGTATTTCATGGATTAGTAATACAAGTGGGAAGAGTACCTTTCATTGGATGAGTTTGCCTACAATAACTCATACCAATTAATGTTGAAAATGGCTCCATTTAAGGCATTTTATGGAAGGAGGTGTAGAACACTGATCAATTGGGATATATTGGAAGATATATTAGTAGTTGGACTTGAAATTCTTATGGATATGGAATACCAAGTTAGGACAATCAATCAAAGGTTGGTTGAGGCCAATGATAGACAAAATAGTTATGCTAATCTGAAAAGAATAGTAGGGCAATTTTCTATTGGTGATAAAGTATTTATGTGGGTTAAGCCTCATAAAATATCTATTAAGTTTCCTAAATAAACAAATATTTCACAAAGATATGTGGGACCCTTCAAGGTTCTATAAGTGATCAATCTTATAGTGTATTGGCTTGTTTTTTCATCTCTAACTCTCTTACATAATGTTTTTTATGAGTCTTATCTTAAAATATATGTTATTGATTCTTCTCATGTATTGGATTAGAATGCTTGACATGTTATAGATCCTATGGTGGTCATAGTATAACCAATTATAATAATTGACACTCACAAACTCACTTTGTGTAATAGAGAAGTGTCATAGTGCAATGTCTAGTGGGACCAATATTCTAACAATAGTGCCACCTGGGAGGATTAATGAGTTCTATAGGTTGATTCCACATTTGTTTACTTAATATGTTTACTAAATATTATTTAATTTTATATTTAATAATGTTTAATTTCATAACTTATGTTGGAATAAGTGTCATCAAGATAATAACTAGCTTTAGGGGGAAGGATTTTACATCTTGATTCATCTCTAAAATTAATAACCTAATGATTAGTGGATTTTTTGTTTATTATTTAGTTAATTAATTTTTTGATAATCCTATATTTTATATATTAATGTATGGATAGTAATATGTTGCTTATTTGCGTGATCATTAACTTGTTGAGTTAGTTATACTTTTATGTTATATACATGATGATCATGATTATTTGTTCATTACAATAGTATATTATGGATTTTATCTTGATTTAAGACAACTACCTTTATTATTTTAAGGTGGATGCAAGATAGATTCCATCCCTCAGACTATGATGGATGGAAAACATCATCATAGAGGGTATAGTAGATGGAGGCATTGGAGGATGATAGAATGAAAATTGAGAAACTTGCACAAACCACAAATAATAGAATCTACTTATATTCATTATTTGATTTAATTATATTCTAGTATGATTTTAGTTACTATTATGTTTGTTACATTTTAATATGTTTACCATACTCTAATCTAGTTTCATATTTGTGATTATAATATTTAAATTCTTATATGCCATCTTGTTTAGCTTATTTCATGTGATTATGTTTTTTGAATGAGTATAGGCAGTAAGTAGTGTCTTATTTATAAAATACACTACTATAAAATAAATAGGAGACTTGTTTTATTTATGTTTTAGATAATCATTATTTTTATGAAGTTATCAAGGTAAGGGTTGATGTGATTTAGCATGATCTTTGTGCTAAGTCAATATTTTTATGGGAAGTTATAATGTTTAAATGATTATTGTGAAGTTGATGTTAATGTTCATAATGAATAAAAGGATTATTATTTTAATAAATAATTTTCATGAATTATGGTTAAGTGGTGTTGACTTGTGCTAATTGATCCATTTTTTTAAACAAACCCTTCTTTTGGTTTTGCATAGTAAAAACATTTAGTCCTAACCAAAATTCTCCTAGTTGGTTTTTCAAGCAAAGACTTCTTCATCGAGCTCATAATGAGCAGTGAGTTTTGGAAGAGAAATTAAGAGTTTAGTTATCATGAAAATATCATGTATGTAGATAAAATAGGAAGGAATATATGCTCGAGGAGGACAAAAAATAGAAAGAAGAAGGTAGAGGGTTTAAACTAGATTGGGGAGGGCATTACTAGTTTGTCATAGTTGTGATTTCACTTACCAGGTAGGTCTATTAGTTAAATTCATAACATGTATTAATTAAATAAACCAATCTAGTAATTTTTATGAATATGGTTTTCTTTTTAATTATTATGAAAAAATTTCAAAAAATATAGGGTTATATATTTAACACTGGGGATGGCTCGACCATCCATAAAACCAAGTATATGACTTAAGAAACCCTAGTAAAATGGTTATGAAATCTTAATTGGTTGCCAAAATAGTTAATTTTGATGATTTTATTAAAATTTGTCAAATTTTATAAATATTATCAGATTTAGGGAAATCATGGATGAGCTTTGTAAACATTACCTATTGAGTTGTGAAAGTATAAAAAATCCCTGTCATGGATGTCTAGTTAAACTTATGAGTAAATGGATTTGTTATTTTGAGTTTTATTATAAATATGTATTTAATATAATCTTAGTCTTTAAGCTATAGTAATGAATCATTTTATTCATTATACATGTATATAATGGACTATATTTATGCTTGAATTGGGCCAATATTTTGTTATATTAACCTAAGTAGGGCACAACCGAATATGTAGGGTTAAACTTAAACCTTAAAAACTAGTTTCAAGTCATTCTTTTCTTCATACACATGTATTAGATTGATTTCATGTTTAAATTGGGATAATGTTTGTAAAGTAAACCTAAGTTAGGGCATGTCTATGTATAAGGTTAAACTGAGATGACAAATTTAAAGGAATAACCCAAACTATATAAATATTCATAGGTATATACATATATTTCACATGTCTAGGAAAAGTTATTCAGTGACCTATGGACTGTTGATATGCATATATCTATTCATATACACACCAAACCTAGGTATAGGTTAGATAATTTATGATTCTTCTATTTACATATAATATTAAATTTATATTGTAACAAAATCCTAAGAAAGTTTGATTTATGGATATTAGAAGATTGAGTAATTCACTATGGTTAGATTGTGGAGTTTCATTTTGTGTAACCCTATTATATACACTCCCACTTGTTTTAAGAGACCTCAAAATGTTTTATTGCAACCTATAGGAGCATAATTAAATAAATCCATTCCTATATTCAAATATGTACACACACACACACATATAGATGGGTCTAGTTGTGACTGTGTCCAATTTGAATAATTAAGTTAAGGTCAATTGGATTTATGGACATATAACACACCTATTACTTTAAAGTTAAATCTTAACACACACACACACACACACATTAGGTGTCCATGGTATGACTTATGGATACTTGTATAAATATAAATGAATACATGAATTCATCTATGAAATCTATTTATATATATGTGTGTGGTTAAGTTTATATATGACTATTTGCACTTGATATTCAAGTCATAGTTTATCAGGTAAATAGAAATAGAACACAATCGAAACACTAAAGTTTAAACATTATTTTAATTAGAAAATAATTTAATATAGTGATGAGTTCGATTATGAACCTATATTTATATGTGATACTCTTAATTTATGGACATAATACTTATATCTTTAGAGTATACCATATACAAACTTGCATATACTATTTGTTGATTAAATATGTTATAAGATATAACAAAGAAATATGGGTGAATTTGTTACTTGAATTATCAAAGCTAAATTTAGATGTGAAAGTAATGGAAATCAATAAAATTCTAGTTATGCAATATTTGAAATTAAAATCAAACCATATTAATGTTTTTTAGTATTTGAATAAGCTTATTGATGTGATTTTGTTATATGGAAATAAAGTAATAAGTTGGTAACTAATGTTATTTGGATGAATAACATTAAGTAAAGAGCTGCATGTAAATACTTTTGTAAACTGAAGTATGATGCATAGTTTGACCTGAATGGTATGACTTTTTAAAATCTATTTATATAGTTGATATTACACTATAAATAAATTAGATGTTTGAAATAATTATACTAAATTTTATGGATTGAATGTAAGTCATTGATACTTTATTTTTTTAGCACATAATGTAGCTACTAGAAGGGAAAATGCATTATGAAATCTATTGGTTTTAATATTATTAAATATATGAACCAATCTAGTATTAATGACCCTAAATAAGTGAGAGAAATATTCCACTTACCTAATTAGTGTCACTAATACATAGAGATGGTGTAATTTTATTGAGTGGTGTGTATGAAATTGACTGATCCATCGAGATCAAATAACTATAATAAAAATTTGGCCAAAGTAGTGTTTATGGTTAAACATTGTCATTTCATCTGTTTGATTTAGTTTACATGTTTTGCATTATATCATGTTAGAATGGGTTTTTTTAATGATATGTTGCATGTAATATTTATCTTACAGCACATGGGTTCTAGTTGTCACTCTTTATTCTCATACCATTATTATCTACCCTTCTGTGAAGGGAGGGACATTCCCTCATTGTGAGATTGTGTGGGGTATTGATGGTCCATGGTTGGTATGTAAAAGCACTCATATGATTCTATCCCTCCCCTCAAAATTACTTCACTAGTAACTACACTCATGATTACTTATGGATTAATTGAGTTCAATGAGACTCACATGCTCCTTGGAGCACTGTATCATTGTAAATTATTATTAAACCACGTATTATGTAAAACTATAGTATTTATTATATTTAATCATTACAGTAA
Organism: Torreya grandis; assembly: GCA_037957365.1. NCBI lineage: Eukaryota > Viridiplantae > Streptophyta > Pinopsida > Cupressales > Taxaceae > Torreya > Torreya grandis. The sequence continues at coordinate 3,245,572 of JARHVA010000338.1, read as the reverse complement.
TTGTCTATAATTTTGTATTAGTAGTGTCTAAATTTATAAATCTACATTCATGATTTAAATATAGTGTTATTTTAATAATCAACATTGTATATGATTATGTGAGCATTAGCTAAATATATTAATTCTAGACTTTGAGTATGGTTAGTTTAAAACTAATGTATTTAGTTAAAGATCACTATGTTATGGTTTATGATGATGGAATCTATATATTGAATTTGTGTAAATATTTTAAAAAAACTTATTCTAGTAAAACCAAGTGGGGTTGTTACTATTGATAAATAAGTCAGTGCAATGGAATGCCTCTAGTTTGGCCTCAACCCTTAGACCACACTTATAATATCTAAGTGCATCCTCAAACTCTACTTGTTCATCATTGGCAGAGCCTTTATCCCTAGGTACTAGTTTGATTATTTTTAACAAGTCATTATAGTGTTTGAACTAGGTCAAGCCATATAAGAATAAGGTATCCTAATACTTGAGTATAACATTAGGTTTTGAGGAGAATGTAAAAATTATATCAAAATAGAGGCTAATAAGATGGTACTGAGTGTAGGGGGAAAATATAAGGGTATGCAATGGGAATTATAAATCAAGGAATCAAATTGCTCTCAAAGGTATACAACGTTAACTACTAGTGATATTTCTTTAGGATATTCATAAAATCACAAGTTATCCCCCTGTATTAATTGTATTTAGAAGCTCACTTAATATGAATTCAAATTTGAGTTGGTAGATAGATATCCTCTCTATATTTCCCAATCCAGAGTTAAATTTGGAACTCATGATCCTATGCTACCAACCTAATTTAACAATGGTAATGAAATATTCAAATAATATCCAATCAGGCCCATCTTTCTATTTCATTAACTCCCAATGCATGGTAGGCATGTGGTCACATCTCCTCAAGGATATATAATTAAATCTTAACTTGTGCCATGTGTCACCTATATAAACATATTATTTTCAACTTTTATCAATTACTGATACTCTCTCTCTTGTAAGAACTTGTCGAGTCTCAATCTCTCTAAGTGAAAGCCTTAAAGAGTGCATTGAGAAAGGACTAGGTAGACCATTGGTGCCTCATAGGATTGTTGCCCCTATACCACCAGTTTCTATCAATCCAACCTTTTCCTAGACACTTCCCTAAGCTTTGTCTTCTCTTTTGCACCATCCTCTAACTATTTTCTTCATTCATTATCCCCTCTTATGCCTAAAACCCTTTCCAATGGTATATGTTACATTGTCAACCCCATTAAACCTATACTTTAATTTATAAAACATATTTAGGGTCTAGGTCAAACCCTCATCGACATAAACCAAGACCTAATTTATTTTTATTAATAATGATACAAAGTTGATTGGGTTGACCCTATTGGCTAAAATTTTAGAAAGGTTTAGGGTTATATTTAGATATATACACACATTAATTTCACCATTTCTTAGAGACAAAAAGAGTTAATTATTCTTTTGCACTTCTTTACAATCTACTCTTATGCCATTCTACTTGAGGAGTTATAGCTTAGAGTTTACACTTGGATAAGAATATTGCCTTGTGGAAAATTCTTGGATGATTTGTCCTTTTTTAGTGATCCTTACAAACCAAAATAACCTCTTGCAAAGAAAATTTGGCCAAGGGAAAGATTAAGTCTTGATGGGTTCCTCTTCAAGGTAAGTATAGCTACCTTTACTCCTATATTTTAGTAGATATAATTAACATAAGAAATGAATTTTGAATATATTTATCTCTCCATACATTAGGGTTTTACCTATATATAACTTAATTAGGATTCTTATGTGTATGTTTAATTTTATGTTTACTAACCCCCATTTTATGTTACAATCTTTGGTGAGCACTAGATTAGGCTTTTAATTTACTTATCACTTAATTTTTTGAATATGAAAACATAGGACCTAGCTAGGGTTATTGCATAGTGTTGCTTGACTAGAGGCTTTGAAACCCTCTCTATTTATGTTATTATAGTAAGATATCCCTTGGTTAGGTCTAGTGGATCCATATTGGTCATGACCTTGAATATATAATGTATTTATAATCGGAAGTGTAAGTAATATTTATGTTTTCAAAGCTAGGAGTGATCAATAGATTAGTTGTATTTCCCTTTGTAGACATTTTGGTGAGCATGACATGAATCAAAACCTTATAGGTTTTATTTCATTCCATTATTTTTTCATCATATTATATTTTTATATATTTTTAGTATTATATCAAACTATAGAATATAATTTTAACATTTTGTGCATAGGTTTAACACATAGTCATTCCAAAATGAATATGTTTTGTCTATACAGGTCTTTTCCAAGTAAAAGCTATTGGATCGATTATTTTAGCACAATATTATTTTTCATCTCCATATTTTCATACATAGTCAAACCAATTGAATCTATTTAAAATTATCTTCTTTCATCACATAAGTGTGCAAACATAGTCAAACTAGTCAACTTTATTTTCAACTTCTCTTTCAACATATAGGGTTTTGTAAACTTTATCAATCTAGTCGACTTAGTTAGCATATTTTTAAATAAGCACTTAAACTTAACAAAATAATTTTTTTAAATCTAAAACATCTTCAATCCCATCAAGCTTCATTCCTTTCTCTCTATGATTTTAGTTTTCTTCTTTCAATAATGTTTTTCACAAGTTTTCAATCTATAAAATTGCATCCCTATAGAAAACTAGGTTGACCTGTTTGATTAAGGTTTGTAGTTTATCTTCTATCTAGAAGACATAATTGACATGTTTGAATATGGTATTATAGATATTGATTATATATAATAATAGTGATGTAATTAAATCTATTCTACACTATTTACATTTTGTGTTGCCTAAACCTACTTTGTATTATTCTCAATCAAGGAATTAACCTCTATTTGCTAGTAATAAATTCAACTTTCCTTTTCAGTTACTTGCATGCTTAGATTAGAAAACATAGATTAAATAAGAGGCTTTTAAAATTAAAAATTTAGTCACACTATTTTTTATCTTTTGTACACACTACCAAATCACTTTACATTCAAAAAAAAATTAAAACATTTATCTTCCCAAGGTCTACCTACTTGAATTTCATCACCAAGGGGGAAGTTGACTTCGTTTTCTATCCAAGTATAAACATGTGGTTGATGGTATATATTGGACAAATAAACAACACCCTTATCACTTTAATATTATGAAGTGAGGAGGTAGGCCCCAATACCAATCCATTACCATCACCAATATAGACCCATTTTAGTGTAAAACATCCTAAAACTAGCCTTAGATTGCCTTCTAGTTCTTTATTTTAGCCTACTTACCACTCACATTAAAATTAAAATTTATTGTAACTAAATAACACTTAGGATGACCAATTAGTTAGCATTTAATTTCTAGTTATTTCTTGATCTTTGATCATTGTATGTTGTATTGTAAAACTTGCATTAGACAACATTGGTAAAAGTTTTGTCTTGTGTGTTCTAATTAGATCAAATACATTAATCCAATTGCGTGTGTGCTTAATTTCATTTTGCTTCAAAATTATCTTGATTTTTTTTGTCAATATAATATCTCAAAAACTATTTAACCCTTTTGCCTATAGTACATAGTTGCCCTATCCACTGTGTATCCTTACCTTACATGTTTAGTCCTTGTCTGAGTAGTACATGGTCAACCTTTCTAACTATGCCTTGTTCTATTTCTTATCCTATTATTTTTTTACCATTATAATGTCAAACCATACAAATGTGTATTATTTTTAGCCTAATATTAATTTCATCACTTATAACACACAATCAACTAGATTGACTGTGTCCTCTTATATTTCTATTCTATGAATTTTATTCACATACTTTGTCAACCCAATCGACTCTATACCTATTGGGCATCATTATTTTTTGTCTAGTAGACTTTATCCCAAAATTTTACTCTTGTTTCCTAATCTTAATTTATTTCACCAAGCATCATGAAATCCCCTATCAAAATTTTCTTGGACAATCTAAATCCATTTAAACACTATATGTGGTGCTCTTTTCTTCCTCTCTTTACTTCTCAAGAGGATACTCACTCTTGGAGTAACTATTCTCTTCCCTCATCTTTATATTTCAACATTTTTCAAATAACTCCATAAGATGAGATTTGTAGATTAGATCCTTCTCACATCTATCAAGACAATTCCCATCTTCAAACATCTCACCACAATGTGGGGGTAATCGACACAAGTCTATCTAATAACCCCATAAGGAATCCACCACCTAATAACTCTCCCCCTAATACCAATTTTGGGACTCCTCCTATAAACACCAACCCACCAATTTATACCACTCAAATTCTTGCACAAATAGTACAACAAATGAACATAATGCAAACATATAACACCTCCCAAATGATGTAAATACATAATAATTTGATCAACATGTCTAATCAGCCTCCTGTTATTCTCCTTCAAAAAAATAAATTTTTTATTCATTTACCTATTAGAGATGCTGAAAGGAATGTCATCTACCAACCTATCATGCACAGTAAGATGCTTCAACACATCCAAAATGAGCCTCTAGCCCATTTCATTATTTTTGTTGATATTGGTAACATATCTCCAAATATTAAATATGATGGGACTAAAAACTATACATATTTTATTAATTAATTCAACAATATTTATAAGGAATAGATCTAAACTAATGTGTTCACCATAACTAAAATTTTAGTTAAAACTTTCACTGGTGATGTACTATAATGGTGCAATCTACTTCCCCAACATTCCATATGATAACTAGAGGATTTAGTCAATCCTCTAGTTAAAGAGTTTCACCATAATGATCTTCCTACGAATTAACTTATCCATTTAATTAATGCTTATAAATCTCCCACCAAATCAAATCATGATTTTATCAAATGATGGAAATATCTAGCTCACAAGTCTGATCACAACATGACTAATGACAACTTATTTAAACTCTTTATAATAGCATTAATTCCTTTAATTCAATATAAGATTCATACTTTTTCTCCTCAAACACTAAATGAAGATCTTGACCAAGGTAAGAATCAAAACTTCTTAATGAAATAGTTTGAACCTAATACTAAAATCATTAAAGGATATTTTCAACATTCAACTAATGTGATAACTAGAAATCCTCTTCAACCCAAACTAGGAGTAGCCAAAGCTAAAAATCCCCAATTTTATCTTATGTCATTAATTGTGAAACAAATGAGACAATTTTTAGTGCCCTCTAAACCATTAAATTACCCCAATAATCTTCCTAAATGGTATGATCATAATCAATATTGTTGGTTCCACACTAACATAGGCAATTCCCATGAAACATGTAGAGGGATTATAAAATATGTTGTCTCTTATATGCTTGATGATTCATTCAATCATGAATCCATGATTTAACTCCATCATCAAGATTACATTAACACTTCTAAAAAATGACAAGTTCCCAAAGATTATTCTTCTAACAACCAAAAATATTTCTCCAAATTTAACACTCAAAAAATCAATAGGGATATTTATGTAACTAATGCAAATTGTGACCAATACTACACCAATTCCCAATATCTCAACTTGGATAAGGTTAATTATCAACATAAACCAACCCAAAAATATCCCATCACCAAACATAAGAACATATTTAGAAGATAAACTTCTCCAAAACAGTACCACTATTCTCTTAAATTTGAAAACTAATGAGAAACCATATCCTCCTTCCAAATTTCCAACCAATTCTCTTCCTCTTAAGAGTATTTTACCTTTTAATCCTTGTGTTAGTTCTTCTTATTATAAAACCCATTGGAATTTCTTAGAATAACTCAACTCCATACCTTGAAAAATTCCTCTTATGAAGTTAATTCATACTTTTCATTATCATCATAAGTTCCTCATGAAATAACATCAAGAAATTGAAGAGACATCTCCTTTAGAAGAGGAACAATCTTTTCATGAACCTTAACCAACCAAAATGCATACTATTGAATCCATTTGTCCTTATTTGAAACCCTCCATAGAGTTCCTCGAAAAAGACATGATCAAAGATGAGATCCTCTTTCAAGATGATGATATATACCTATTTATTTAAATAGATATTAATACTACACTCATTCATAAATTAATAGTAGATGAAAGGTCCTGTATTAATGTGAAATATATTTTGATCATCAAACAACTTGGATATAATAAAGATCATCTCAAATAAACTTTCTTGAAATTTCATAGATTTGACAAAACTAATCAAAATATTCTTGGTTGTATTTGGCTCCCTCTTACTATTGTCACTTGGATTTGAAACCTTTGAGGAGATGTCTCAGATCTCCTCATCTAAGTGGCACAATTGAAACACCTCTAGGCTTGTGGGTAGCCTATGAATGAGGTGAATCTATAGATAGGGATAGATACCTTGATGTACCACTTTGGATTACTGCTACACCTAAAATTTATGAGGGAAAAGGGAGAGAGAAAATTTAAAGTTAACTATCCTAAGGGAGGTGATACACCAAATAAATTTATCACTTCAAATCAGCTGCATGTTACACATGTGAACAAAGGACTAACCAAACATATAATTTTCCAATTTGAATCTTCTCAAATCAATGTTTCATTATGATTTTATGAATACAAATTTAGGATAGGAGGGATAGACAAGAGGACTTGAATGGAACTAGTGAATAAGATAACTCACTTAACCTTGACACTTCCTATAACACTTCACATGACCTACAAGAAGAAGCTATAAATAGGTGAGAGAATGAGACAACATGCTAAGGAATCCATAGTCTTCATTAAGCAAGATCCATAATTAAATTAAAAAAACTATAAATATTTATTTAAGAGGTAAAAATAAATATTTTTATTGATAAAATGGTATACAAATTAGTAGGTATTTTCCATACTCAAGTGGAGCATAATTTACAAAGGCCAAAATGGTTAGTTATTATATAACTTAAGATAAATAGGAGAAAAAAGAAGTCCAAAGGTCACAAGGACACTTGTCATACTAAGATAATGATTTAATTGTGCATGAGAAGAGGATATGAAATGGACCATGCAAGGTCATAAGGGATAAGTGGCTTTCCAAGTCATGAAACTCATGAAAAGTGGCATGAATTCTCTTTACTAGATTAGAAAACTACCTTCATGATTTAGCCCTATATGAACATCATAAAAATAAATATGGATATGTTTTATGATTGGAATGAGAGGTAAGGATTTTATACATGCCTCTCCATGCATTAGTTGTAGTCTTGGTCATCTGGAATCATCTAAAAATGAGCTATCACCATCTGTAGTCAAAATAACTATTATTTCACACACCCTACACACTTGGACTCAAATTTGGATTCAATTTCCCATAAAAATTCACAAAATGGAGTTTATGACACCTATAAATACCCTCCATGTCCTTAGGGGCATTAGACACACCTTAAAAGCAACCCATTTGAAGTTTTTCACCCTTCTCACTATCTTGTTCACTTTGCTAGTTTTGACAGGCTAAGTTGAGATCCCTTGTTGGAACACTTAGGAGTTTATAAAAGGAATTAAATGAAAATAGTAAGTTATTAAAAGTCTATATTTTAATCACAAACTTTATTACATCTATTGAATGTTCTTAGAACCTACACAATGCATAAAATAATCAAAAGTACCCTATTTTGAATTATGTCCATATAATTACGTACATTCCAAAAGTATGGGTAATATATTAAGATATTATTATACAAAATTAAATAATAATTCTAATCAAACTATGCCATTAGAGAAATTTTCCATCCTCATTTCCTTCATCAGGTCACTAGCAAGGGGTTTGGTGAGTCTAAGCTTGTTTTACCCTCTTAAGCTTCATTCATAAAGATGGGACATTAAATTTGAAAAAAAAATCCAAAAAAATAAATTTATAGGACCATTTTCAACATATCCAATCTTCTTAGATCCCCATGTAAATCACCAAGAGAGATATGAGCATTTAAACCTACCCTATTGAGCTCTTTCCTTTCATCTACACAAGGCTGATGTTGCCTTTGGGAAAAAAATGTTTTCCTTATGGTTTATCATGCACTCCAAAATATTTATCACATTTTTATTCACCCAAAAATAATTATATAATAGGTTAAAATTCATATTTAAGGCTAGAAGTGTGAATGATTCCCCATTTGGACACTAGGCCTAAACCTTGCCTAACAGGCCTGAGTTGTCTTAAAGCCAAAAATGGCATTTTTGTGATTAATATACATTATAATATATTATACACATAAAAATTAATCCTATAAAAATTATTAAATAGGTTATAAATCTCACTAAGGGTTGAAAGTGAAATTGGACCCCTAATTGAGCTCTAGGCCTCAAATAAACATGTCTGCATACTTGAGGTTTTGGAATACCCTAGTCAATTCTCCTCTTATATGAGATGTTTTTAATATTTTAATAGGTGTACTTAAACCTTAAAAACCTTATTTCCATGTCCAAATAACCTTTGGTTTATTATTTTGTTACTCTTTCTCAAACCTATCAATTTATGCATGAAGGGAAGTACCCTCTATTTGAGACAAAATAAAGGGTAATTTCCCTATTTACTCAGATAGTTTTAAGGTTTTCTGAGATTCATAAAGTCATAAATATGTATTTTACCAATTTTTATCCTTTTATAAATCCATTTGACCCAAAAAATCCCAGATCTCCAAGGTAGACATTTTGAAGTTAGACGATGCAGGGTTCAACCATATGGATTGTATGTTGCTTGATTGGAGCTTTATCTTCCCTATTAAAAATAAATTATGATGGTGTCATTATAATATGATGATAATTATTAAGGTTTTTCCATCTCTATTTATTAATCTAAATCCATACATACTCCTCATATTCTTCTCTAAGTCAAGACTGTGTGTAGGATTTGACTGTATTCCTTATTTTCCTCACTCAAGGGTGACCCTTGTAGGTGCATAATTGCTTAATTGGAATTTTATAACAATGTGTAAATAAACTTAATTAATATTCAAGATTTAATATGATATATTATACTTGTGAATTCATGTTTTTAATAAGTCCACATCAATAATCTTGTCTCTCTTACTCTCTGCCCCTCATAGTCAACTACAGTTGACTGTGTGGGGTCCTATAGGTGAAAATAAATGATTTAGGCTTTGATTAATGGATTAGAATCCATATTAAATATATAAAAACCATGATATAACTGAAATAATTCCTTATATTCTTGGAGTGATGTCTATTACCAAGGTTATCAAGTTCAGTCCTCATGATAACACTACAACCAACTTTTAGGTTGCATTTCGTAATGAAAAGGGGACCTGTAGGTGTGAATAGGACCCCAAATAGTCTATATCAACCTTTTTTAATGATTCCATGTTAATTGATATGAATTTTAATTTCAAATTTAATTTAATTATGAATAATATACCTTAATTACACTTTGGAATGCTAAGGTCACCTAAATATTTCAAACCCTATAGATACTTTTGCCTAAAATCAATGCATAAAAGTGTAATTTGTGGCCTTTCAACAATGATCCTCCATAAGTCATCCATCCCAAAAAAAATTTAGATATATTATATCATATTTAGGATAAAATTTTTAGTTATTATTATGCATCAAAAGTCTTTTTAACCATTGTAGAATGACCCTAATAAAAGCCTCAGACCTCTATTTTGCACTTTTGGTGCTTAGTTCCCTGAATACAGTCATTATGTCTTTTAAAGGATCTCACTTCCTATTTTATCAATATAATACCTCAAATAAGGTCTTATATGTTCTCAATGCATGATATAACTCCAAAATAATATCCACCATGCTCCAATTTCTCTATGCAAACACCTTTATATCTTTATGAATGCCACCTGTAGGTGGTCATTGTAACATACAAGCATATAATACAAAAATGGATAGTATGACATACATAAGATCTTGTGATAAATTATATGTACTCACCAAGTTATAAAATGGATCATTTTCAACTTTAAATACCTTAACCTAGTTTTAAACCTTCTTCCCACATGCTTGCACATGAATGGTACCTATAGGTACACTTGTAATGTTGTAGACTTGGTAGTAAAGGGAAAACCATGGGTATATGCATTTTTTTAGGTATAAAATAAATAATAGAACCTTTCAAGTTCTTAAATTGGTTATTTAAGCCTTTAAATACATCTCAAAAATCTCAAATACATTTAATTCAATGTGATATTCTCTTCCAAGCACCTATACATGTATATTAATGGTAAGAAACTATAAGTGACTGAGTTAGTAGTCACAGTCCTTCCTCTAACAAATGAAAATATTTTATTGGTTAAATCTACTATTATATTTTATTAAAATTCTAAAAACCATAATTTTATCCTCATGGATGTGTTAAAAACCTTAACTCAACTCTCTATGTTGACTGTACATGACAGTCATGGAGTAAACTAACTGCCTCTCACTTGTGACTACAACTCTATTAAGGATTTATTGAATAATGAACTTTAGAAGGTAAATTTAATAAATAACACATTTAAAACATGTAAAAGGACCTATCAAAATCCTCTAAATTTATTTTCAAAGCATGAAGATCTGTAAATGATGAAAACAAGCCTGTCATCCTAAATAAGACTAGTCTACAAACCTGAGATGATTTACCCATAAAACACATTATAACATGAAAATATGAATGGAAAATATTATATTAGGGATTAAAAATACTATTAAATCAAACTCAATAATTTTATTTTATGGAATCATCCAAACAAGAGCAAAACCTATAGGGTTCATAGATTTACAAACAGATTAGATATGCCAACTTCTTGATGATGGTTCATAAATTAAAAGACACCATTATTTGAATTATTATTATTTAAATTAATCTATTTTAGTATAATTTCACCTCACAAAGGCGTTTTACCTATAAATTCTCTAACTATTCATACCAAGCATAAACTTGTTGACTGGTTTTCTGTGTCTAGAAGGGTGAAGAAGGAGTAGAATGGTTTTAGCAAAATTTTAACAAATTAAAAGTACTTAAATAATGTAAATGGATCTAATAAAGTTTAATATTTATCTCATGACCTTATCCTATGTGCCACACTCCCTTATGGGTTGTACAACTGCCAAACTCTTCTCTTTTTCCTAGAAAACTATGCTTTTTTTGAAGAACTTATCACTTTCAATTATGTAAAATTTATTAAGGCATAATAGGACATATTTAACATAAATAACCATTATTACACCTTCAAAATTTATTATTAGGTTTTAAAACTCATTTAATTCCCTATTTTAACCCTAAAATGATTCAAAATGATATAAGGACTAAAATGACTAATGACCAAGGCTAATATAACATAAAATAACACTAAATGACCTATATTATGACTTAATACATATACATTAGACCCATAAAACACCTAAAAATCAGGTTTTGACCTATAGGGGTATCAATTTGACATATAGAGTCAAATTTGGTCAAAAAATTGGTGACTCATAGGGGTAATATGCCTGCTATACTAAAGAGAAGTAACCTTATCAATCCATTGGGCTTAAGGAATCATCTAAAGTATGAAACATAAAAAGGATACATTTGACCATTGACCAAAAGCTTTAATCAATACAAGACCCCTAACTACCTCAACCACACAAAATAAAGGACACATATAAAACAAATCAAACACAATAACAAGACACACATGTACTCAAAGACTCAGGAAAAACATGAAGAAAATAACTATATACAACTAATAATTAATCATACCTCCCTTTCTAGGATCAAAAGGAAAATTTATTTCATCTCCTTCTTCATGAGATGAATGATAGTGCCAATCATGTTACTCATTGGATTGGACACTTGATAGATCAGACCTGTTTCTTGGCACTTCAATTGATATCAAGTAGACCATCTTTAAATAGGTCCCCAATGTAAATATATTCCTATTGAACTTGTACACATAACTCATACTGATACCCACTTTTCATCTCATGGTCAACTTGAATCTTCTTTGTAGGCATGGCTTTAAGAGGAGTGGTTTCTTGTTCCTTGAAAGATTGAGGTCAATAAAAGCTTGTTCCATCCTTCAAGAGATGATTTATTTTTCCCAACTGGTTGAGATGATGATATCCCCTTTTAATTATTTCAAACATTTCATCATGGAATGGATATGATTCTTGAAATGATATATTTAAAAAGTTGTTTCTTCTCTGCATACTCACTTGAGTGCCAAGATTGCCTTCTCCATTATTGAATAGATCATAGCCTCCTTAAAGAGGAGTATAACCTACTCCAATTATTGAAAACAAGTTATCCCAAGACTAATAAGGAACTTGTTCTTTCCCATCCATGATATCTTGCATAGTGATGGAATAACCAATGACTATTTCTTCCTCTTTGGTAAAAGGAAAACATTCTTCCATATCAACCCAATAAAAATTTTCAACACAAGAGACCACCTATTCTTTAGCATTTAATACCTCTTGAGGGATCTCAAGTTACATCTAAACTACCATAACATGACTTTGGTTCCCAAGGACTACAAGATCCTCAATTTCCTTCTCCTTCTTGGTGATGCCAAGACTAGGCATCTTGTAATCATGTGACTTAATCTAATGAGGCTGCTAAGGAGCTAGGATTTCTTCAAGAAAGAGTTCTAATTTTTTTTCAACCAATTGATCCTATTTATTTTCCCATACCATATGTCCATCAAGGCAAAGGGTGATGGGGTGAGGGTAAGATGAACTAGTTGGTGGAGGTGGCACATAAAACTCAAAATCATATTGCATTTGAAATTTAGGGGATTATTTTGGAAGCTTTTGAGGAAGGGTAGATAGGGTGTGTTTAGGCATAGGATATTATTTTGGGTCTAAACCTTCCATCACACCTTATATTAGAAATTTCATCTTTGACTCTAACTCTTCAATTTTCTTGGCTAGGTTCTCTTGGAAAAGTCTCTCTTGGAGTTGATAGGCATCATCATGAGGATGAGGAGTACAAGAGGGACAACATGGAAGATAAGAGGTATCTTGAAGAAGGGTGGGATGCATTTTCATAGGATCAATATCTTTCTCAACTTCACACTCTTTATCAATTCTTTTATATTCTATCTTTATCTATGATTAAACTACATTATTCTAGCTTAGGATGTTGGGATTAGGAATCTCTTCTTAAGGTAGTGATGCACTTTGAGGAGTGGATGAAGTTTTTAAGAAGCTTGGAATCTCCTTAGGCTTGGATTCCCCACCTTGTCCCCAACTTGAAATCTCATATCTAGAGGTCACTTATTGAGGTGGGGAAGCAATTAGAGAGGGAAATGAGGGTTTGAATTCCAATTCCTTTGCTGATGATATGGAATCTTACATCTTATTATTAGCTAACTCAATCTACCTATCAATATTTGCTTCAAAAACAAGGATTTTCTTTCCCACTCTCTCTTCTAGTTGATTGGGAAAAAGATGATTTTGATAATCATGATTGGATTCATGAGTGGGAATCATGTAGGATTGATAGTAATCCTGGGGAAGTGGATATGAAGGTTGATAGTTTTGGTGAGGCTAATTATCATGAATTTTTAGCCTATCTTTTAAGGATAAAACTAGGCCACTCACATCTAGCATCTCACTTGTGAGCCTTTACCAATTGGCTCTCTTAATAGGTACCCACTCTCTTTTAACAAGCTCTAATACATCTCTCACCTTATGAATGAAATGGCTAGGGATCTCTAGACCATGTCCCATTTATGTGTCAAGATCTATCGTGTACTTCTCATATCCCAAGATAATTTTATTGAAATTAAAAATGGATGGACTTGAGAATTGATTATGTTGACTAGGAGGAGAAAGATATTGAAAAGGATGGTTATAGGGTTGATATAACTCATAATAAGGATAATAAGATTCAGGTTGGATTTGATAGGGATCATGACAAGGCTAGTAATATTCACACAAAGGTTGATAGGAAATGTCATAAGCTTTAAATATCCCACCAACTTGTGTAAAATATTTCTTAACACCAAGTTCATCCATGAAAATTCACTAGGAAGAAAGAACACAAGGAATGGTTATCAATAATCTTATAAAGTAATACCTTGGCTTTTTGAATAGATGATGTAGCTTTTGAGTCACCATTAACACTTTATAGATGCCTCTAAAGGCTAATGTGTTAAAATATAACACCAAAAATATTTCAACTTATTAGACTAAGAGTCCCACTAGGCATGCCAGAAATTGTTGTCACTTTGATTTTCACCTTTTGAAGATATGTCTCAGCTCTCCTCATCCAAGTGGCACAATTAAAACACCTCTAGGATTATGGGTAGCCTATGAATGAGGTGAATATATAGATATGCATATCTCTCTTGATGTGCCACTTTGGATTAATACTACACCTAAAATTTATGAAGGAAAAGGGAGAGAGAAATTTGAAATCAAACTATCCTAAGGGAGGTGATACACCAAATAATTTTATCACTTCCAACAAACTACATGTTACACATGAGAACAAAGGAATAACCAAAAATACACTTTTATAATTTGAATCTTCTCACATCAATGTTTCATTATGAGGTTATGGATGAATGTTTAGGATAGAAAGGATAGAAAAGAGGCCTTAAATGGCACTAGTGAATAGGTTAACTCACTTAACCTTAATACTTATTAGAACACTTTACATGACCTAAAAAAATAAGATGCAAATAGGGGAGATATTGAGACAACATGCCAAGGAATCCATAGTCTTCACTAAGAAAGATACATCACTCAAGTAAACACACTATGAATAGTTATGAAAGAGGTAAAAATCAGTAATATTATTGATAAAATGGTATGCAAATGAGTAGGGATTCACCATACTCAGGTGGAACATAAATTAAAAAGGTCAAAATGGCTAGTTTTTATATAACTTGAGAGAAAGAGGAGAATAAAGAAGCCCAAAGGTCACAAAGACACTTTTGATGCTGAGAGAATGAGTTAATTATGCTGAAAAGAGGATATGAAAATGACCATTCAAGGTCAGAAGAGACAAGTGGCTTTCCAAGTCATGAAACTCATGAAAAGTGGCATGAAATTCTCTTTGCTAGCTCAAAAACCTACCTTCATGATTTATCCTTATTTAAACATCCCAAAAATAACTAGGGATAGGTATTATGATTTAAATGAGAGGGAAGGATTTTAGACATGCCTCTCCATGCATTGGTTATAGTCCTAGTCATCTATAATCATCTAGAAATGAGTTATCACCATCTATAATAAAAATAACTCTTCTTTCACACACCCTACACACTTTGCCTCAAATTTGGATTTATTTTCATATGAATATTCATAAAATGGAGTATATGACACCTATACAGACCCTCCAAGGCCTTAGGGGTATCAGACACACCTTAAAAGCAACCCACTTAAAGCTTTTCACCTTTCTCACTATCTTGTTCACTATGCCAATTTTGACTAGCTAAGATGAGAGCCATTTTTGGAATAATTAAGAGTTTCTCCAAGGCATTAAATTACCATAGTGACTTATTAAAATTATCTATCTTCATCCCAAACTTTATTTCATCTCTTGAATGTTCCTAAAACCTGCATAATGCATAAAATAGTCAAAAGTACCCTATTTTTCACTTTGTCTATATAATTTTGTATATTCCAAAAGTATGGGGAGGATCCTGAGAGATTATTATACAACATTAAATCATCATTATATGAAAACTATTCCATTAGAGAAGTTTCCCATCCTCATTTCCTTCATCGGTCACTAGTAAGGGTTTTGGTGAGTCTAGGCTTATTTTACCCTCTTAAGCTTCATTCATAAATATGAGACATTGAATTTGAAAAACAAATACACAAGATAAATTTATATGATCCTTTTAAACTTCTCCAATATTATTTAGTCCCCATTCAAATCACAAGAGAGATATGAGCATTCAAACTTGCCCTATCGAGCTCTTTTCTTTCATCTACACAAGCCTGATGTTGCCTTTGGGATAGAAATGGATTATTTTTTATTTATCATGAAATAAAAAATCATTCAATAATAGGTTAAAATGCATATCTAAGGCTATAAGTGTGAATGACTCCCCATTTAGACATTGGGCCTAAACCTTCCCTAATAGGCTTGAGTTGTCTTAAATCCCAAAATGATTTTTTTTTATTCATATAAATTATAATAGATTATAAAAATCCAAGTTAATCCTATAAACATGATTAAATATGGTATAAATCTCACTAAGGACTGGAAGTGAAATTGGACCCCAATTGAGCTCTAGGCCTCAAACAAACATGTTTGCATACTTGAGGTTTTAGAATACCCTAGTCAGTTATCCTCTTATATGAGATGTTTTTAATATTTTATTGGATGTTTTTCAACCTTAAAAATATTATTTATATGCCAAACTAACCTCTAGTTCATTATTTTGTTACTGTTTCTCAAACCTACCAGTTTATGCATGAAGGGAAGTACCCTCTATCTAAGACAAAATAAAGGGTAATTCCCTCATTTAATAAAAAATATTAAGGTTTTATGACATTTATAAATTACTAAATATGTATTTTACCAATTTTGATCCTTTTATCAAGCTATTTTACCCCCAAACTCCTTTGATCTCCAAGCTAGACTATTTGAAGGCAGACAGTGTAGGGTTCAACCATATGGACTATATGTTGCTTGATTGGAGATCTATGTTCCCTATTAAAAATACATTATTATTGTGTAATTATAATATTATGATAATTATGAAGTTTTTTACATCTTAATTTATAACTCCAACTCTCTATATACTCCTTATAGTCTTCTCAGACTATGTGTAGGATTTGACAGTATTCCTTATTTTCCTCACTCTAGCGTGACCCCTGTAGGTGCATAATTACTTAATTGGAATTTGATTAAAATATGATATACAATTATTTAATATTAAATATTACCTATCATATATTATACTTGTGCATTCATGTTTGGACTAATTCAACATCAAGAATCTTGTCTCTCTTACTCTTTGCCCCTCACAGTCAACTATAGTTGACTGTGCGAGGTCCTGTAGGTGAAAATATATGATATAAGATTTTTTTTATGGCTTGGAGTCCATATTAAATATCTAAAAACCATTATCTAACTAAAATAATTCCTTATATCCTTGGAATGAGGTCTATTACCAAGGTTATCAATCTTAGTCCTCATGATAACCTTACAACTAGCTTATATGTTACATTTGATAATGAAAAGGGACCCAAATAGTATATATAAACATTTTTTAATGATTCCATGTTACTTGATATTCATTTAAATTTAAAATTTAATTGAATTATTAAGATAATGTCACTTGAATACTTTAAACCCTATAGATATTTCTGCTTGAAATCAATGCATAAAAGTGCAATTTGGGGCCTTTAAATAACCATACTCCTTAAGTCATCCATCCTATAAGTTTTACATATCACTTATCTAATATATATTAAATAATGTTTATTTATTATGATTATTCAAAATTATTTTTAACCATTTTAATATGATCCTAACAAAAGCCTCATACCTCTATTTTGCACTTTTGGGGCTTAGGTCCTTGAATACAATGATTGTGTCTTTGAAAGGTTCTCACTTCCTATTTTGTCAATATAATACCTAAAATAAGGTATGATATTTTATCTCTACAAGCTAAAAATACAGAAAATCATTCACCATGCTCAAATTTCTCTATGTAGATACCTTTATATCTCTATAAATGCCACCTGTAGGTGGTCATATAACATACAGGCAGAGAATGCAAAACTAGATAGTATGACAAACATAAGTTCTTGTGATCCATTATATATCATCACCAATTTATAAAATGGCTGATTTTAAACTTCAAATACCTCAACCCAATTCTAAACCTTCTTCCCACATGCTTGCTCATGAATGGTACCTATAGGTACACTTGTAATGTTGCAAACCTGGAAGTGAAGGGAAAATCATGGGTATATTCATGTTTATAGGTATAAAATAAGTCTTATAACCTTTCAAGGTCTCAAATGTGTTTTTTAAACCTTTAAATACCTTTCAAAAAGATCAAATACCTTTACTTTAATGTGAGATTCTCTTACAAACACCTGTACATGTATATTAATGGTAGGAAACTATAAATGACTGACTTAATAGTCACAGTCCTTCCTCTAACAAATGAAAATATTTGTTTTTTTGATTCTGATATGAGAGTGTATTAAAATTATAAAAACCATAATTTTATCCTCATGGATGTGTTAAAAACCTTAACTCAACTCTTTCTATTGATTGTAAATGATAGTCATGGAGTAAACCAATTGTCTCTCACTTGTGACTGCAACTCTATGGAGAATTGATTGAATAATGAACTTTAGAAGGTAAAGGGAATCAATAAAAAATTTTGAAACATGTAAAATGACCTATAAAAACCCTCTTAAGTCATTTTCAAAGCATGAAGTTCTAGAAATGATGAAAACATGCCTGTCATCGCAAATAAGACTAGTTTACAAACCTGAGATGATTTTCCCATCAAAACACATTAGAACATGAAACCATTCATGGAAAAAATTATATGAGGGATTAAAAATCCAATATAATCAAACTTAGTAATTTGATTGTATGGAATCATCCAATTAAGAAAAAAACCTATAGGGTTTACAGATTTACAAGTAGATTAGATATGCCAACTTCATGAGGATGGTTCATAAAAGACAAGCCACAATTATTTGATATATTGTTATGTAAATTAATTAATCTAAGTTTAATTTAACATCCCAAAGGTGTTTTACCTATAAATTATCCAATTATTTGTACCAAACATAAACCTGTTGTCTGGTTTTATTTGTCTAGAAGGGTGAAGAAGGAGTAGAATTGTTTTCACTCAATTTTGACACTTAAAAATTAATTTAAGTGTGGAAATGGATCTTAGGAAGTTTAAGAGTCATCTCATGACCTTATCCCATGTGTCACACTCCTTTATGGGTTGTACAAGTTCCAAATTCTTCTCTTTTCCTAAGAAAATTACTCTTTCTTCTAAAGAACCTATCAATTTTAGTTATTAATAGTTTATTAAGGCATAATAGGACACATGTATTGTGAAATAACCCTTATTACATCTTAACACTTACATAGGATGTTTTATAACTCATTTAATGCCCTATGTTGACCCCAAAATGACTCAAAATGATATAAAGACTAAAATTACTAATGACCAAGGCTAATATAAAATGAAATAACACTAAATGACCTATAATACACATTAATACATATATATTAGACCCCTAAAACACCTAAAAATAAATTTTTTACCTATAGGGGTCCCAATTTGACCTATAGGGTCAAATTTGGTCAACACTTACTATTGGACCTAAGACCATACGAATTAAGCTCAAAGTCCTCGATTTACCTTTATCTTACAACATAAACCTATGATACCCATAGAATCATTGAGTGAGTGATATTACCTCTTTCAAAATATAATGTATCGAATTCCTTCATAATGGAAAGGAGTATAAACATGAGATCGATCTTAACCCATGGAGTATTCATCTTCTAAATCCCAAATCTCAATATTGGTTTCCCACTATTTCAAAGATTAATAGTGCTCCTTTACCTAAATTCATCAAAATGAATTTATATTTACATGTCACTCTTATTTATTCTAATGATGATGATCCTAATGACTTGAAAAATATCTACAACATTACCAAGCTACCTCTTTACATATCAAAGTGGATACATCCATATTTATTACCTCATGATCTCACCAACCCTCTCATCGATGAGATCATTGATTTCCCCCTCCATATAATGCTCAAGAATCATATTACATAGAATATGACTTCAAGTGAAATGATTATGGAGTGGTTAAATTATTCCAAGATCCTTTAATCACGTCTCCACATAAATTTAGTGATTTATACATCTCACCTTTTGAAGTTCCTCCTAAATCACAATCATGTACAATTTCTCAAACTTATGATGATAACTACATCATGTACCAAGATTAATCATGAAGCTTGGATTTTCAACATTTTCATAAAACTCTAGCTAAAACACATGCTTTCAATTGTTATGTTCATACCATTTTAATAACTTCCAAGTTATCAATTGAAGGTTATGTACCTCCAGATAATTCTCCACTCCTCAACATCCATTGGGTGGTGGAATAAATATTAACCCTACACCTTTAAAACTTCTATAACCTTCTCTACCTCTTACCAAACCCATCATTCTCTTCTATCCTCTCCCTACTAATAATTTTAATGATCAACCAATAAAATTGTATCAACTTTCTTCTCTAATTCCACCTACTCTTGAGATTACCCTAGATTCTAAGGCCATAGATGTATGCTAGGTACATTCTAAATATGAATACCATGATAACAAAATTATTTATCTTGAAGTAGATGTGGAGTATTATGGCCCTCTTCCCACTTTTCCAAGAGATGAAGCCATGATTGAATTACTCCATGCTTGAGAACCTCAACTTACTTAGAAATATCATAAACTTGGGAATTTAAAACAAAAATTCCCCTTGTTTTAACAAGTTCATCACTAGTATTGATCCTAAAAAAATCCCACTTCCTCTCTACCTAACGTGCCATATCATTTCCAAGATGGTAATGCTATGCTTATCAAGGAAACTATAATAATCAAATATGGCACCCCATCATACCATCAACCTATACAGTCTCTTGATAACCTACACAACCTAAAAATTATAACTTTAGTTTATTATTTGATAAATATCATGATATTTTCACTTTTTCCTATGAGGACATGCCTAGCATCATGGTGCACAATATCATCACCTATCTTGATGTCAAACCTGTGTGAAAAAAAATAACCCCCACACCCCCCCCCCCAAATTTCCAATTTATGCCATAAATAAATCATTAAAATTATTGATGCTAAATTTATTCAAATCATGGAATATTTATAATGGGTTTCAAAAATTATCCCTATTTACAAAAATGTCACCATGGTCATTCACATTTTAATTAATTTTTGTAACCTCAATCTTACTTGTCTCAAGAACAACATCCATTTACCCTCCATAGATGCCATTTTTGATTCCACTACTAGATATGAAATGTTTCCCCTTATGGATGTTTTTTATGTTTATAATCAAATTCACATTACCCCCAAAGATCAACATCAGACAAATTTCACCATGGTATGGGGCACCTATTGTTATGTTAAAATGCCCTTTGGCCTTAGAAATGCTAGAACCACCTATCAATGGGTTATGACCCACATTTTCCATGAAATTATCCATAATATTATGGAAACATGTGTGGAAGACCTCATTTATAAGTATACAATCTACAAAACACATCTTTCTAATCTTGTTATCATCTTTAATCACCTCATCAAATATAAAGTTAGATTAAACCCCTAAAAATGTGTCTTCGGCATCACATCTATAAAATTACTAAGGTTATTAGTCTCTCCTCATGGAATTTATGTTGGTCTCACTAAGATCGACATTATCTTTAACATGCCTATTTCTCATTCTATTCTAGATATTCACACTTACCTTGGCAAGCTTAGGGAAATAAGAAGATTTGTCCTCAAAATGGCTTATCTCATCTATTCTGTTAATTCCCTTTTAAAGAAATGTAATGCTATTGAATGGATAGATCCTTGTCATAAAGCATTTTATAATATGAAATAAGTTTTTATTCATCCACCCACCCTTGATCTACCCTCTAATGACCATCCTTTATTTTATATATACTTCTTCTACACCTATATCAGTTGGGGCAATGCTTTCCCAACAAGATGATACTAAAAGAGAGTTTGTCATCTATTATATTAGTTTAGGTCTCATTGAATATAAAAATTGTTATATAATAGTATAATGTGATTGCCTCACTATATATTTTATAGCTAAAAATCTCCATCATTATATGCTTTATCATACAACTTACATTACCATTCATTATGATCGAGTCCATCACTTCATCTCTAAATCATTTCTACCTAAAGATATAATTGGAAATTGGATGGTATTTATAATTTAATTTTATATCCACATATTACACAAAAAGTTTTAAAAGGACAAATCATTATTGACCAACTTATAGAATCTCCCATACCTTTTACTAACCACCTTCAAGATAGTCTCCTCAATGATAATATCCCCTATATTAAAGGTCTTAATCAAGCTATATCTCTTAAATATTACTTCCATAATTTCACTAATGATCTTGAAGCAAATAATCAATAATATTCCTCTATCCTTCTTGATACTACTAAATCTATAGTAGTCGTCAAAGAACTTCCTAAAATCAACATAGATTTACATGAAGATACCTAAACCCTTCATTTTGATGGTGTCAAATGCCTTCAAGGAGTTGGGGTAGGTTGTATCCTCACTAGTCCTCTTATTAAAATTATCCCTTTGGCATTTTCCCTTACATTTTATATTACTAAAAATATGGTAAAATATAAACATTAATGCAAAGCATGAGAGTAATAATCAATTTAGACATTACATATCTACATACTTTGGGTGATTACCAACTCATTTTTCAATAGGTTAATGGTAATTATCAATTAAAAATAAAAAAATTAATTATTATCATCAAATAGACACTAACCTTGATAAATAATTCACTTATTTTACCATCAAGCCCATCCATGTAGATAAAAACTCTATCATTGATTCACTTGCTTATTCAACATCTCTTTTTCATTTGCACCAAGTTCTTATTGATTATACCTTTCTTATTCAAATAATAAAGTCCACATCTTCCATTAAACCAAAATATTCACTTATCTACCATATTTATGTTATTACCATTCGATAAAGCCCATGGTATAAATACATCATTAAATTCCTTGAGCATCAAACCTATCCTTTGAACATAGATTCTTGTGAAAAGTCTTGAATTTGAAAATAATCTTTCAGATATGTCTTTTTATATAACATCCTTTATTATAAAAATGATAAAGCTACCTTTATTTGTTATGTTATGAAAGAAAAGGTTCTTCCTCTCCTTAAACAAACACATGTAGGCATTTGTAGTGGTCACTATAGTAGACATGATACAACATGTAAATTCTTACGTATGGATTAATTTTGGTCTAATCTTAAAAATGATGCCATCAAATTAACTAAAAAGTGTAGTCCTTACCAAATTCATGATGATCTACTACATTCAACTCTATTTGACATCCAAACTATGGAGTCTCCCTAACCATTCTCAATGTGGGGATTAGATCTCATAGGCAAACTACCTAGATCATAGGATGGGAATATCGTTACCATCATGACTATTGAGTATTTTACCAAATGGGTGGAACCCATGCCTCTCATCAATGTCATTGAAACCACCATTTCTAAATTCATCCTCAATGAAATTATTTATCATTTTAGAGTTCCCCATACTATCATTTCTGATAAGGGAAATAATTTCAAAAATAAAGATGTGAAATAACTGTGCTAAATTCAAATTCAATCACAAATTTTCCACACCCTATCATCTATAATGTAATGGCTAAGCTAAATCCACTAACAAAATTATCTATATAATCCTCCAAGAGAAAATTCATGAAACCTGGATGGATTGGAATCTTCATCTATATCTAACTATTTGGGCCTATCACACTAGCTTATGTATTAACACTAGGGCAACACCATTTTCACTAGTTTATGTTTCTAAATTTGTCCTCCCATTATAATTTGAGATTAACTCTCTCTATATCTCTCTTCATGGTATCATACCCAATGAATAATTACGTGAACCTCTCCTTCATGCTCTTTATCTTCTTGAAGAGCACCATCTTTCTACTCTACAACATAACTACCAATACAAGGCTCACATTGATAAACAACATAAACAAAAGGTTAAAGTCCATAATTTTAATATTGGTGATCTTGTCTTTAAATTAGACTACACACATGAAAAAGAATAAAAGTACACCCAAAAGTTATGGGACCCTTAGTAAAATACATACTTGGTCCTAACACATATCACCTTCAAACTAATGATGGCCATATTTTCAAATAGCCCACCAATGCATAAATTTTAAAGACGTATTTTACTTAAATATTTCCCTTCTTATCATTATTCCTATGTACTATCATACTAACACTTTTGTATGATATCTACATGGGTCTCACCCTCTATAGCATTTTCTCTTTCCACAAACCTTAGTTCCTTCTTTTTGGTCCTTTGGTTTCTCTTTTCTCATGAGTTTCATTGTAAAACTATGGATAGTACCCGATATTCCCCATGATTTCTTTTTATTCTCATTGTTTCCTTACTTTCCAAATATTTTTTCACCCTTTAGGTTTTTATTTTTTAATTTTTAATGTAATACCATGGATAGGACCTATCCTTCCTCATAAATACCATCTTTCTCATTTATTTTTCACATGCTTTTTGCACCCTCTTGGGTTTATCTTTTATGAGTTACAATGTAATACCATGGATAAGATCAGGGCTTCCTCATAAGTCACCATCTTTAATCCAATGTTCCTTTTCTAAAATGTGTTTGCAATGGTTACAAGTTTATGATCCCTTATTCTTAGCTTTAGCTTTTTCTTAATTTTTAGATAATTTTTGCACAACAAATAAGGTGTTAGCATGTTTTCCTACGCTTCCCTAATTTTTATGATAAGGAATCACACTTCACTGTCATTGTATCTATTTTTCACCTTTTTAACATTTTTATGATTTGAATTAATTAAAGTTATTTCATGTCTTATTCTGCTTTATTTCCTTTCCTTTCATTCCACCTTGGATAAACCAATGTTGAATTCAAGATAATACTTTTATTTTACCTGAATTAACAAGACTCTTAGACACCATGCTCTCTAAGTTCTCTTTCTTAGAAACCATGTCCATAGTTTTCAAATGATATTCATCTTTAGCACCCATGTTTGGTTATTTGAATCCATATGGAGGAGGAATAAAAAAATCCATCAAAAATTTGAAATCCAAATCATTTGAAATAAAAGGAAACATATAAAGTCAAAAGTTGAAATCACACCAATAGAAATGATTAATCAAACATATCCTATCTCCAATTGAAGCTCAAAAAACATAGTTGGCCTCATGATAGAGCCAAGGTCCATTAGGGTATAGTAGGCTAGTATATTTTAATAAAATAATTTAAAAAATTCTATGGTGTTACCTACTTTCTCATGCAAGTACCCAATATTCGTAGCAGACTGATGACTCTATAAGAGGCCATGAGGAATGGGGAAAACATTGTGGGAAGGTAGGTCCTTTTTAATTTTCATGCATATAGCCTTAATGGGATGATATACATACTTCATTTGATGACCTAAGATTTTTGTGTCTAGGAGAGGTTCTTTAGAGTATTTAATGTCAAAAGCCCTATTGTTTTGACAAACCTAATTTAAGTGTCTTGACTTTGATAAAGAGTTTATTTACCTTGTTTTTTCCTTCATTTCCCTCTCCACCCATTACATTTCCCCTTTGAAAGGCAAGTATGATTCTAAATCCATTTTACCATTTTTCTATATTTCCTCTTCTTCACATCTTCAAAACATGCTAGCACTATTTTATTTTAATTTTATCTATCTTTAGAACAAAGCAACATGTTTGAATGACTAGGGGTTACTTTCTTTACACCATGGTTTTAAATTTTTAGAAATTTCTTTGTTTTCTTTTACCTTTTTCATTGTTGTAACTTAATTTTTTTGGACACCTAATTCCATTTCTACTTTCATGTTATTTTTCCATTGTGTAGTGAAGTTGGTTTGTTAATTCTCACTCAATAATGTTGTTTTCCCTTTCCTACATCACTTTTTCCATTGATAATTGAGTAAAGATTGTTACTACTCACTCATAAATGACGTTTTACCATTTTATTATCCATATTTATTTAAAGGATTTTTAGTTCTTTCATATTGATGTACGAATACCATTTTTTTAACATGTATCATTTTTTTGACTTGGTTTGTTTTCATTTATTACTTAAGGTTTACTTGTTTGATTTTTTTGGTCTTTATTAGCCTTGGATTTTTGATTACTTAATTTATTCTAAATTTTGACTTGGTCATTTGGTATTAAATTAACATTTGTCAACCCAACGTACCAAAATAATTAATACATCTCATCTACATCATGTCCGTTATCTTGGCTTTCCTATGTTTTTTTGTTTTTGATCTTTAATTTTGTATCCTTGGGTTTTTTCAAAGTAGTCTCTGCACCCTCCATGATAAAATCTATAAACACAATAGACAACCATATAAAAATAAAGGTAAGTCAAGGTATGCATACATTACTTTTATTTTTAGTTATTTCTATTTCAATAATTTACTTTTAATTATTTTATGCTTTAAAATATTGCTATTTATTTAACTTTAACATTATGTGTTAATATGTTTTTTTATCGAAGCACCATCCCAAATTATACATGAGTGATACATGATGAGATTCAAGTGGGGTATATGTATACATAATATTTTCAACTTTTATCATTTAATTATTATTTATCTCTTGTAATAACCTATAAAGTCTCAATATCTCTAAGTACATACCTGAAAGGATAAACTAGGAAAGGGGTGGGTAGACCATTGGTGATTCACAAGATTATTGTCCCTATAACACCACTTATTATTAATCCAACCTTCTCCTAGACACTTCCCTAAGATTTATATTCTCTATTTCACCATTATATAACCATTTTCCACCTTCATTA
Organism: Torreya grandis; assembly: GCA_037957365.1. Taxonomy (NCBI): domain Eukaryota; kingdom Viridiplantae; phylum Streptophyta; class Pinopsida; order Cupressales; family Taxaceae; genus Torreya; species Torreya grandis. The sequence goes on along the minus strand of JARHVA010000338.1, from coordinate 3,218,968 downwards.
TCCCTTCCCTATGCCTAAAACCCTTTCCAATGGTTTATGTTACATTGTTGGCACCATCGACCCTGTACTCTAATTGATCAAACATATTTAGGGTCTAGGCTGGCACCTCACAAACATAAAACAAGACCTAATTTATTTTTATAAATAAAAATATAGAGTCAATTAGGTTGACCATGTCATCTAAAATTTTAGAAAGTTTTAGGATTAGATTCAACTATATATACACATTCATTTCACCATTTCTTAGAAAAAAAAGAGTTAATTATTCATTTATGCTCCTTTACAATATTCTCTTCTACCATTATACTTAAAGAGTTATATTTTAGGGTGTACACTTGGAGAAGAATATTATCTTGTGGAAAATTATTGGATGCTTTAGCCTTTTTAGTGATCCTTACAAACCACAAAAACCTCTTGTAAAGTACCTTTGGCCAAGGGAGAGATTGAGTCTCGACGGGTTCATATTAAAGGTAAGTATATCTAACTTTACTCCTATATTTTGGTATATAGAATTAGAATAATTAATGTCTTTTGAATATATTTCTCTCTCCATGCATTAAGGTTTTTCCTATACATAGCTTAATTATAATTCTCCTATTCATCTTTACTAACCCCCATTTATGTGCTAAAAGCTTTGGTGAGCAATAGATTAGGCTTTTACTTTACTTGTCATTTACTTTTGTGAATATGAGAACATAGGGCATAGTTAGTATTATTACATAATATTTTTTTGGCTAGAGGATTTGGAACTCTCTATAGTGATGTTATTATGGTAAGATATCCCTTGGTTGGGTCTAGTGGATCCATCTTGGTCATGACCCTGAATATCTAATGTATCAATAATCAAAAGTGTAAGTAGAATTTATATTATCTAATATAGGATTGATTAATAGATCAATTACATTTCCCTTTATTTAATTAATTACCAATTCATGGTAGGCACACAGTCACATATCCTCAAGTCTCCCTAATGAATTCCCACCTTGTGTCATGTGTCATCTACTTATTGTCCCTCTGATTAACAATCAACACCTAAGCATGTTTTTGTACTTTATTTCATAGATTTAATAGGGGTGAGGTGTCACTTAAGGACATGTGGCATACTATTATTGGTCCTTAAGCTTCATCTATACCCTATTATAACCATTCTATGGTCTAGGTGGCCATTTATTCATATGCCTAACATGGTGTGACATGGCACCCTATGAGTTGATTGGGCTCTCATGGGATTTGACATCTTTGAAAGGTCTAGGGGACTAGTTTATTTGACAATTGGAGACATGGAACCTTTTGAGTTGGTTAGGATCTCCCAATATTTAAGATATATGATAGGTCTAGGGGACTAACCACTCTAAAAATTGGTGACATGGTACCTTATAAGTGGGTTGGGATCTCATGGGCTCTAACATCTATGATATGTCTAGGGGACTAGCAAATATAATAACTAGATATGTGGTGTCTTATAATTAGGCTGGGATCTTCTAAGTTCTAAAATTTATGACATGTTTGGGGTACTAACCACTCTGACAACTGATGATGTGTTACCTTATAAGTGGGTTAGGATCTCATAAGCTCTAACATATTTGACAGATCTAGGGGATTGGTTGATTTAATATCTTCTTATGTGGCATGCTTTTATTAGGCCAAACTCTCTTAGGATATAACATATTTGATAGGTTTGGGGGACTATCCACTCTAAAATATTGTTATGTGGCATGCTCTAATTGGGCCAAGCTCTCCCAAGCTCTAACATATCTAATATGTCCAAAGGATTAGATGATTTGATAACTTGTTATTTGTCATCTTTTGAGTTGTCCATTTTATCCCACAAAACCCATGAAAAAGACTAATTAACAACAAAAAAATGTGTAATTCATTAATACCTTACCCAAATACTATTAGTATTTTAATTTACTATGAAGGGAGTCAAGTTTGTTGCTTTGGGAAAGGAACAAGACTCTAGGAATTTATTTTAAAAGTCAACCTGCAATGTTAACACCTTAAATCCTCAAAATAAAAAGCCTAACTTAGTCATAAAATAAATAAGGCATGTCATTGCTTGGGGAAATCAGGGCAACATGATATTCTAAGGGTCTAGTTATGATGAAGCTAATGAGAATAAAAGAAAGGACCTGGGAGCTCTAGTTTTGATAGTTTTCAAAGAGGGGTCTCCCATTTCCACAAAATAGGGTGTGTTGGCCACAACATTACTTTATATATTTTTGAGTGAGTTTGGATTGTTACTTCTCACTCATCAATGTTTTTTTACTTCTTCTTTTTCCATCTTTATCTAAAGTTTAGTTTGTTACTCCTTTATACATTGATGTTAGGGTTATCAAACTACTTTTACACATCCTTGGTTTGATTTAGTTTGTCACTTTTCTTACCTAATGAATGAATTTTTTAGAGTTTTTTATTTATTATCCTTGGATTTTCATTTACTTGATTTACTCTTGTTCAGACTTGGTCATTTTGGTTTGAACTTAGTATTTATCACCCTAGCTTACCAAATTTCTAAGTACATCATGCCTACACATTTTAGTTATCTTGACTTACTATGTTTTGCTTGTTTTTACACTTTAAGTTTTATATCCTTAGGGTTTATCCAAAGTAGTCTCTACACCATCCATGAACAAAACTACAAACACAATAGATAACCATTCAGTGATAAAGGTAAGTCAAGGTATGCATATATTACTTATTTTAGTTATTCGCTTACTTTTCAATCCAATTATTTCTTTATACTATAATTTATTTATCTCAACATTATTCATTTCTATGTTATGTTATTGAATTACCATCCTATTTTACAACTATATGACATGTGATGAGATCTAAGTGAGGCACATGTATACACATAATATTTTAAAACTTTATCAATTACTAATGTTTTCTCTCTTGTAGGAACCCATCAAACATCAAACTTTCCAAGTACATGCCTTAAAGGATGCACTAAGAAAGGGGTGGGAAAGCCTCTGGTTCTTTTAAATATTTTTATTCCCTATACCAACACTTAAAACCAATACAAACCCCTCTTGCATGTTTTCCTAAGCTCTGAGAGCTCCCTTACACTCCTTCCCAAATAATTCACTGCCTTAAATATCCATACTTAAGCCAAAATCCCCTTTTACCACCTCACTAAATTTAGTTTATTAGGTCAACTTAGTTTTTGGAATCAAACATGTTATGAGATTAAGTCAGCCCAACCAACTTAGTCTGGGACCTAACTTCTCTATTTCTTAACTAACTAGGTTGACTAGGATGACTATGTTATCTAAAATTCTAGAAGGGTTTAGGGTCAAATATGACTATATATACAAATCCTTCACCCCATTTCTAATAGAGAGAATCATTCATTTATTTTTCTTCATATGCTTATCTACCATTCTACTTAAGGAGTCATTTATTAATGTTTCATACTACTTGGAGAAGAATATTATCTTGTGGAAGCATCTTAGATGTATAGGAGAAGTATTATATCATAAATATAATCTTTCTTTGTGATCCTTATGAACCACAAAAACATCTTGTAAAGCACTATTATCCAAGAGATATATTGAGATTCGATGGATTCATTTTCAAGGTAAGTATTCCTAACTCTTACTCTTCTTTTGTTAGTATATATATTTGCATGTATAATGGATAATGAATGTATTGTCTCTCCTTTTTTAGGATTACCTCTACATTGAATTGATTATATTTCTTATTTTAATGTTTAGTTTTTATGTTTATCCTTGATTTGTGCCACAAGATTTAGGGAGCACTAGATTATATTTACTTTACTTTGTTATTGCTTTGAAATACCAAGACCTAGCTAGGATTATGGTGTGGTGTTGGTTGAATAGAGGCTTTATAACCCTCTCTATCCATGTCATATGATAAGATATCCCTTAGGTAGGTTTAGTGGACCCATATTAGTCATGACCCCAATTATCAATGTAGTGCTAGCAATATAGTTAGTTGATTTATGTTCTTTGAGTTACGATTGATTTGTAGATCAACTTCACTTTCACATGCATACATTCATTAGCTTATAAGTGAGATATTACATGATATCCCTACATAAATTCCATATTACCTTAGGCATATGCATAATACCCTTTTAGACTTTAGAGATACTTCATGGGATTTATTGGTCTTAGTTTATTAGGACCAAGTTAGTTGGTCATGATTGGACCTTGGAGTGTCATGTTGAACTATGGTCAAGATGGGCCCATCAGAGTTCAATGACCACCTATTTTCATGTAAGTTAAGCCTTTATATTCAAGTTTAGTATGAGATATGGATTATTGATGATACTATTACCTCAGGTGATAGATCTATGGATGGTGTGAGGATTATTTTTTGCAAGACCATCCCATCCTTGATAATTGTCAACCCTTATATTGTAATTAATTATAGGCTGATTTTGGGCTTGTCTTGGTAGACACTATAGGTTTCCAAAGACATTGGGGATATGCTTATTCAATGTAATAGATCAAGATCCTAGTTGATTTACACATGGGTTTATACTTGAATTTTTTTGGCATATGCAAGAGTGTTTCATGATATTATAATCACCTTATGTGAATGAATCTATGATTCCACAAAGAATGCCTTATTAGTGAACCTCCTATGGATCATGATATTTTCACATATGATCATGGTGAGTGATCCTTGTATACTTTTTTTAGTGATTTATGCATGGTTGATAATCTTGATATGGAGTGACATATTCAAACTTGTAGTTCAACTATGGTTGGAGAGGAACATATGGGTTTTGAGTGGCATTTAACACTAAAAATGAGTGATTGTTGAGTTCATTAAGTCATGACTATGTTATAAATGTGAAAATTTCTCTTGAAGCATGCTTTATTAATACCCAAGGCATAAAAATCTAGTTTGGATGTTGATAGTTGAACATTGTGGTCATAAAACACTTAATGTTATTACCCCTTTATTGAGATGATTTATATTGAGAACACTCTTGTGTCGAGTGAATGGTGGTTTAGAGGAGACCTCATTGATAGGGATCCTCATGAGGAACATGTTCCTTATTACTCAAAATGTTAGAGCCTATATTCGTATTGAATGCATCATACCTTGATATATGTGTCCAAGATAGGAGTTTCTTTAAATTTAGTGAGTCTCCTCCTCATCTCTTAGTAAAAAAGCATTATGACATGGTGGAAACACCAAAATGAGTGGGTTTCCTATGAGCTGAGATGTAATTAATGATAGCTAATTTTATTTCATAGTTGTAAAATGGCATGAACCCCTAAGTGTGTGAGCCCTCTTTTCCACTTACAATATTATGATGATAGAATTATGTTATTGCTCATATAACATGTATTTATTTTTGTTTAGAATATGAAACTTAGATTGGTTTGTGACATCTGAGATATTTTGGTCATTAAACTTTAAATATGTGACCCATTTTTATTTTGTGTTTACCATTTCTTCCTAAAGATAGTTTGTTTTTAACCAATGCATGTAATTTTTGTGGCATGTGGTAACTTACTTGGAATTTATTAAATTTCCTTATGGCTTGTTGTTCCTGTTATTAGAACCATACCAAATACTTGCACATGTAATGATGTTTGGGTTATCCTTGTGTATGGCTTGATGAGGAGGGCATGTGTTTCACATCCATGATTCATGGTAATTTATTTTTAGAGTAAATGTATTATTGAGTGGTGTTAATTTCATACTTATCTAGGAGTATCAATTTTACCTTGAGTCCTTGTGTAATGTCTTTATATAGACACCTAGATATAGTATTAGACACTTTCCAACATTAGTTTTGACCTATATTTGGTATACATGACTTGTACATATACATTATACCTTTGCTCACATTATAATATATCATTTTATCCATATATTGACTTGGCCAATCATATTTACTTTCAAACATATTTAGGATCTCCCTAGTATTTTTTAGAACACTTTATAATCCTAAATATATTGTCACCATATTCCACATCACTATTTTCCACTCTCTAAATAGTTTTAACAATAATAAGATGTTATTGATTATTGATAGTGTTTACATTCATTGGTATTGTCTCAATACCTTTAATGAATAACTATAAAATTTAAATATATTCCTTGGGTTGGACTATACATGTTTCACATGTTGGTTATGGGGATAAATTCCAAAGATTTATCTATAAATACAATACAATCCTAAGAACTTACCCATTAGGAAATTGCATTAAAAACCACTCCCACATTAAGAGATCTATTTTTACATCCCTGAGACATTATATAAAAGGATTTAAATATTAAAAACCCCTCAATGTAATAATCTTAAAATATAAGTCTAAATAAAAACACAATGTGAAAAATGCGTATTATCAATTGTCAAAAGCCAAAGCATTGCATTTATTTCTAGTGAATCATGATTGAGCACACATACACAAAAGAGGGATAAGTAACTATAGTTTGAGACCTATTTAGAGTATTAGAAACTAATAAATGATCAACCACTTAGTGGGGAGTGGTTTCAAATTTCAAACCCATATTTTACCCATTTATTTTAGGTCTAGCTTTTGTTGAAAATGGAGTTAGGTTCTCAAGGTAAAAAAACACTTAAGATATATGTATAGGATATATGTAATTAATTCATCTAGATAATAAGGAACATGATCTATGGTAGAAAATATTGTAAAAATATATAGGGATAGTTTCGATAGATAGTGGATTAAATCAATTTACACTAGTGTCTGATGTTCAACACCAACATCTTGGTAGATTATGATAGTCTATTTCTTGAGCAAACAAATCAAAAATTTATTTCATATAATTTTAATGGACTTTACATAGATAGTTATAAACACAAAATAAATATTATCTAAGTTCCTTATCTCATTTACATTTGTATATTTAGTAAGTGCAATTAATCTCTATTAAGAAATTTAAATTTGTGTACTTTATGATATATCTTATGAAATATGAATTTAAATAGTATTGGACATTTTAGATCACTTAAATATTAACAAAAGAATATGAACCCAATAATTATTTTGAGCATAGAAAACACTATTTATATATCCTTTATGGTTTCATCTTCACTTCTTAGGGTTTCAAATTTCTCATGGTAGGGTTTTAGATCTAATTTTTAATTTTCCATTGTTTCCATAAGAAAACCCTATAATATCTATAATGGATTCTGATAATTTATATTTTATAATTAAATCTATGATTGTCATGATTACATGCTTCTTTCCTAGAATATGTAATATGTTTCAAAATCATGCAATAAAATGTGTTAAATTTATTATCATAAAAACTAAATATAATATTATAAATGAAGAACTCTTAGATCTCCTTAGTAATACATATTGTATGAATATAAAAAAATGAGATGGTTCAAGTTGTTAACTGATGTCAAAAGGCATGTGTGCATTCTCTTTTTCCTCCTCCCCCTAGACCTCAAGCTAGTGACAAACACCATCCCACATTTTTTTTATTTTCCCTAGGATTATATTTGATTCCATAGTCCACATTATCAAAAAATTACAAGGTAGGTTACATCATATTATATCATAAAGTGGAGGTAGTCAACATATCCTTCCTAATATTCTTCCCCCTCCTTAAAAACCACCTAATAAAACTAGAGAGTATCATATTATTTATCAGCTTAATAATAATCCATATAAAATCTCTATGTTAGAGTTGTTACATAAATTATTTATTTATAAGGATATTCTTCATACAACATTGCATGATACATCTTTACCAAATGATGTATAACTATACTATGTTTCATGTATTATCAATACATTATGATGGACTAAAAATAGTGTTTATTTTTACAAATAAGACTTACCTCCTATAAACATTATTGATTAAAATATCCCAATATATATTCAAGTAGAAACTTAAATAAGGGTGTTAATAAGGTTTTAGTGGATAATGGATCAAGACTCAATATATACAACATACCATTCCTTCAAATACTTGGTATAGGATCCAAAGATCATAATTAATATGATATGAATATTCATAGCTTTGCTAACATACCCAAAAAAACACTAAGACACATTACATTAAATATCATTATGGATCTAATAATAATATCAATGGTGTGCTAGATTATGCCCAATGATATTAAATATAATATTATATTGGGTAAAGCTTGAATTCATGATATTAATGAAATTAATTTTATCTTTAATGCATGTATAAATTTTAGTCATGAGGATTATATACACTTTTCATATGGATCAAGAACCTTTAACTCATTGTGCAATGATAAAATTTATGGGAAATTACATACCTCATATATAACCTTCTCTTGAATAGTTTGGATATCTAATTTTCAATAAAGATATGAAAACATAAGTATCTACTATGGTTACCATTTTACCACAAATATTATATTTAAAAAATATGGATTTGGATTAAAATATATGCAAAAGTTAGGACACACTAGACAAGGATTGAAAAATAAGCACAAAGAATTATCAACCTAATCTCCCCATTTGATCATGAATGTAGACAAGGCCACATATATAAGGATGATTAAAAGGTTAATAAGGAAACTAAGACAAATAAAACAAATATCTATACACTCTTTCTTAGATCAAAACCTAAGTTTATGTAATAAGTTCATCATTTATCAACACTAGATTTGGTACATCATGAGCTCATTGATTAAATAATTTCACCATAAATATGGACATTCGATAAGTTACCTAATGATGAGTCTCTCTTGGACTGTTTTGGGGCATATGAGTATCTCACTTCCTTATACCATAATAAATTATTTCCTATACAATAAATGAGCATTCATAATGTAGAGAGACTAAAAACTCACATGATAATGTCCAATCAAATGGCCCTTATACAATTCCTACTACACCATATGAGGAGGATATACATTGTTAAATGAAGAAAGAATGAAGTTCAAATATAAAAATAATAAATATTTGAGGATAGTCTTGGTGTCAACTATGATCAAAGTTGATGAGGTAAAATATTTTATAGAGGTATTATATGATTTCCTTGGGTTATTTGTTTGGGCTTAATCATGCATATAATAAATTGATCCTACAGTTACATTATATGATATAGTTCTCAGCCTTGAAGTAAATATAATTAATAATAACATTAGAAATATATGTATGAAAGTAGCCTTGCTAGTCAAGGATGAAATTCAAAAGTTAATTTTTATTGGGTTTATTAGATAATTTGGTTAAACTAAATGGGTTTCTAAAATTGTTTCAGTTGCCGAGCCTAATGGAAAAATTATAGTTTTATGGAATTTTGAGATTTTAACAGAGCATGTCCAAAGGATGACTTCTTATTACCCAAACATTGATATGATTATGGAATCTACAACTAGTTATGATTTTTTTCATTTATATATGGTTTTGATAATATAATAAAATAAATATTAGTCTCAAGGATTAAACCAAAACCACATTTAAAACACTATGGGGAACATTTTTTTATGTGGTTAGGTCCTTAAAATAATAACACAAGAGATAATAATCAAATGGATATGAATCTCATCATCTTTATTTATTTTATACATAAGACTATGGAAGATTATGTTAATTACTTAATCTAAAAATATAAACACTAATAATATCATGCTACATATTTACAATAAATATTTGAATAATTATGCAAATACATTTATGTTTAAATCCAAATAAATGCATATTTGGTTATTGTTGACGCTGTGGATTGCACCCTTGACAGAAGGCTGGGCTTCTATCTTCCACGTGGCACAATGGAGACTCCCCTCTTTTTTTGGATCTGGCAAAATTGAGGGGAAAATCTCTAGATAAGGTCTATCTCCCTTTGATGCATCTCTAAGTTATTTAACTACTAATACTAATATATATAGTGGGGGGGGGATAAAAAGAGAGAAGGATACTGAAAATAGAAACTAATCTAAGACGGTGATGCACCAAACAAGTTTGATCTACTCAGTTACTCACACTTTAGACCAGAAGAGGATGGAAATACACTTTATCTAATGAAAAGGATAGACTATAGGGAGTTTTAATAGGGAGGCTTAGTGAAAACACACAAAAAATGAACTTACCATAGGTGCTACAAAAAACACACTGTCTGATAACCCTTTTCTGTCTCTACACTCCAGATGCAACACTTCTTGTTAACCTGCAAAATTGGTACTCTAGCTACACTAGGTGTGTTGGTGTCAACTTGTGAAAGCATCAAGCTAAAATGAATAAACACAAGGTTAATACACAAACACACTAAGAGATATAACTAGTCAAATAGAGGTAAAATGCATTCTTATTGATTCAAGGTAAAATTTTGGCAGGGCTTTTCCTTACAAAATAAGAGATAGATGCCTTTCTCAAATGAGAGTTTACAATATATAGAGAAAGAAAAAGAAATGGCACATTTTTCCATAAGTGGCCCATGTTGCATTAAATTCATTAGGAAGAGGAAGTCTGATGAAGGAAGCCATGATGCGACAGTCCAAGTCTTGAATTTGGCATTTAAATTATATTAAATGTCATTGTGAAATCATGGGTCATGCCTTTTTGTTTGAAAACAATACCACTTATTAAAGAGGTTCATGTGGTTGTCTGGTCATTAATGCTTAAATGGCTCATTAATGCTTAAATAAAGAAAAATAGGCCATGCCATTCACTATTTTCACTCCTTGATGACCATTTCATAAGGACTATTCTAACCACTAGCATAACTCCTCTATTGATGTCTCTTTTGCCACCTAGGATATTCTATCCATGTTTGTGCTTGGCTCTTCAGGCTCCTTTCTCAGTAGGTCACTGAGTTTCCACCTGGCTTTTATCTTTTCCTAGCTTTTGTCTTTTCTTGGCTCTTTCTACCCTCAGGGCTATCTTATCAGCAGGTCATTGAGTTTCCATGTGCGAACCCATCTTTAAACATTTGAGAATCAATGACTATATTATCACTGTAAATTTGACATTCGTGTGCCTATCACCATTTGAAAGCCAATAGCTATTCCATTTCCCTAAATTTGACATCCATAGGGACATCACTGGATGTTTAAATTCCAAAAACTAGTTTGTGATGTTAAATTTGACGTCTTCAAGCCCGTCATCCCTTTGGTAATTGCTTTGGCTTTCTACAATCCTAACTGCCTTTTATATTCATTTAACTCTTTGAAATTGAACCCTCCCAAAGGGAAGGTGTCCCTTTAGGGCTTTGTAAAGGTCCCCTTCTTAGTAGCTGAGAGTGCCCCGCAAGGGCACTTGCCCTTCAGGCTCCTTCGGGCTGCCTTGGCTTCTCAATTCCTTCAAAAATAATGTTTGAAGGAATTTCCTCAGACATTTTTCTTAGAGGAAATCTTTTCTCTGGAGTCTCAACCCTTCTTTCTTTTGATCAGTCCTATAAGTGTTTTCTACCCTCCACAAGGGCATTTAGGCCCCAAATTACCCTTCAAACCCTATTGAAAGGCCCAATTGGTCATTTGCCTACCCTCCATAAGGGCACTTTATCTTTGGAGCCTTATAAAATGACTTGTGTGCTTTGAACCAGCCCATGCTTTGCCAAAAGGCTTGTGTAGACTGACTGCCTGAAATGGAAAAAAACCTATGGATTAACCCAAGATATATACAAGCCTCAAGTCATTTGGCTCAGAAAACAAGCCTAATATAAAAGGGGAAAAGCACAGCAGTAGAAGGGTCAAAACATGAATAACTACTCAAGATAGTGGGGAAGGAAGGGAGACCAATTTTTTGGCCTATAGGGCTAAAAATAGTCAAAAAATTTAGTGATCCCTAGGGGAAGCATGCCTACTATGCTAAAGAAGACCGGTAGCCTCAAAGTCCATTGGGCACAGAGTTAAAACATAGCCCATAACTTTGACAATGGCCTTGAGATATCCAAGAATCAATCATGAAGATTTTACCCCAAAAGGGAAACAAAACACACACAAGGTTAAAAAACTATGAACATGTGCAAAAGACATAGGGAAAATAGTGAAAAAAAAAGGAAAATATATACATGATGAGATAAAGCTCAGTGATAGTGATTAAGATATATCCCATTAACTAAGATATGCAGTTCTTCACCACCTAACCTAGAGAGTTGGAATACATTGTGTTGCTTACATTGAGTGATGACATATGGACCACTCCATAGGGCATCAAACTTTGTGTGTTTTCTAAGTTTAGCTCTGTCCTCATCCCATTTTAAGATGATGTCACCTTCAGAGAAACCTTTTGATGAGGATTTCTTGTCAAAGTACTTCTTTATTTACTGCTAACAGTTGGTCATATAAACTATGGCTTGGTCTCTTGTCTCCTAAAGTTCCATTAGTTTGCACAGCCTAACCTCCATGCTATTGCCTTATTCTAATTACAACTGGTGAGAAAGATCCAAAACTAGAAATTCAAGTGAAATAAGAGGTGTATCTTCCCTTATATACATAAACATGTATGGTGAATTGCCAACTGCCCTCTTTGGAGTAACCCTGTTTGCCCATAGGGCTATTTTCAACTTACCATGCCAAGTTCTCTAATTCTCCTCCATTGTTCTTTTGATAATCCTGATTAGATTCTTATTAGTGGACTCAGCCAGCCCATTCCTTTATGAGTAGTAGTTGGAAGAAGTACTGAGGTAGATGATGTATCCTAATGCCCATTCACTCTTTTTAGTTCCCAAGAAAGCCAATGCATTGTCTGAGATGATGGTAGTTGGGACTCCAAACCTTATCACCAGGCCTTCATAAAAATCTAGGACTGCACTTTCGTTGGCCTCCTTCAAAGCAACAACTTCTACCCATCTCATGAAGTAGTCTATAGTAGTCAAGACCCATTTGTGGCCATCACTAGAAGGAGGTTTAATCATCCCTATGAAGTCAAGGCCCCATTGCATGAATGGTTGTTCTACCTAAATAGGCTATAGAGGCATTGTAACTAGCTATTATTTCCCAATAAAGAGAGCACACTTCTGGCACTTTCATACCTAGGCATGGGTGTCTCTAAATAAAGTGGGATAGAAGTAACAAACTCTCATAATTCTTGTAGATATAGGCTTGAGAGCAAAGTGACCACCAGCTGGCTTGTCATGGAACTCACATAGCACCTAGTTGACCTGACCTGGGTCTATGCATCTCAAAAGTACTCTAAAAAAATCTCTTCTAAATATCACCCTATCAATGAAGACATAAGGGAGAGATTGGAGTCTAAAATATCTCCTCTTGGTCTTATCAAGGCCTTGCAGGCACTCACCAGTGAGAAGGAAATATTTCATGTTTGATGCCCAATCCTTCATGACTACTAGTTCTTCTGTTGTAGCTTCATCATGGATTAGAAAAATGTCCTCTTTTTGTTATTTAAGGTCTACATCAAGGTGTTCACATAGGCCTTTTCCCCTTACCATCTTGGTAGTTTTGATGTCCATGTCATATTCCATTACTTTGGTGATCCATCCTGCTCTCTTTTCATTTAGATCATAACTGATCAAGAAATCCTTGACACTAGGATGTGGTACTATGAGATGAACCCTACTATTGGATAACATATGTTCGAATTTCTTTAGGCTCCATATGACTACAAGGAATTGCTTTTCCACATATGTATACCTAATCTCAAAACCCTCTAGACCCTGGCTAAAAAATGTAAGTGATTGTTCAAGGTTCTTGTCATTTTCTTGGGTAAGCATAATGGAGATTAACTCTTCATTTCTAAAGGTGTAGAGGTTGAAATCCTTGGTGAAGTCAGGATTGATCAAGGTAGGAGACTGGGTGATAGCCTACTTGATCCTTCAAAACTATCCTTCCTTTGTGATATCCATGTGAATTTATCATCTTTCTTCAGCATGGAGGTCAATGGCTTGACTACCTTGGCAAAATTTGGGATAAATCTTCTGATAAAATTTATTTTTATAAAGAAGCTTTGCAAACCTTTCTTATGCTTAAGCAAGGATAGCTCTAGGATGGAGTGAAATCTTTTTGGATCAATGGTCAAGCTCTCCTTTGAAATAACATGGCCAAGGATTTTACCTTCATGGATAATGAACACACATTTATTTGGTTTGAGAGAGATACCAAACTCTCTACACCACTCAAAGATTTTCCTAAGGTGTTTCATATGTTGGCTTGCTTCCTTAGAAAATACTGTCACATCATCAAGATAAACTAGTACAATATTATTTATCAGGCCTTGGAAAGCCATGTCCATGGCTCATTGAAAAGTGGCACCAACATTAGACAGTCCAAATGGAATTTTTTAGTAAGCAAACGTTCCCCACTTGGTAGTGAAGGTTGTCTTGTATTGATCATAGTCTTGCACTAAAATCTGATTGTACCCTGAATACCCATCCAAGAGGGAGAAATGTTCACTACCTACCACCATTTGGAGGATCTAATCCATACTTGGGAGAGGATAGTGGTCCTTCAATGAGACTCTATTGAGGTCTCTAAAATCTACACATAATCTGATCTCCCCATTCTTTTTTTGGATAGGAACAAGATTGGCTAGCCAAGAAGAGTGTTTGATTAGAAATATGATTCTAGACTCAATCAGCTTGGTGATTTCCTTCTACATGAGAGGCTCAATCTTTGAGTTGATAAGTCTTTATTTTTTTTTATGGGCTTGGCACCTTCATCCAACTTAGTAATGTGTTGGGCCAAACTTGGGTCAAAACCCTTTAGGTTGTTATACTCCCAAGTGAAGACATCAGCAAATTCTTGGCACAACAAGATGAAATCCTACCTTTTATGATTTGTACATACCTTCCCAAGTATGAGAAACTTGTTCTTGAATATCTCAAATTTTTCATAGTTATTCTTCTTCATTGTGATGCTTGATTTTTCAATTTTCAATTGGTCATCCTCATTGAATATACTTTCAAGAGTGACCAAGCCTTTTAGAAGTTTATTATTCTTCAACTAAATAATCTAGTTGCCATACTGCTACTGTAGCTTGGCTTGGTTTCTAGAGGCAAACTCAGCTTCTTCTTACAAGAAGAGTGCTATCTACTAATCACTATCAAACACCTGCTAGTTGGTGATGTTGTCAGGCATGGAGGGTCTGATTACCAATTTTAAATGGTGTAGACTGTTGTCTTAGCCTATCTCCTTGGGGACATCAAACTAAGCACCAATTATTGCTAGTCTGTCTGCCTGCTTATTCTACTCTCTTGGGATGGAAATAACATTGAAAGTAAGGAAACTCTCTACTAAGTCCCATAACATGTGATTTTAAGACTTAAGTAAGGAATTTTTTGTCATATTTTGGCCTCTCACCTAATTTATGATCAACTCACTATCCCCAAAAACTTAGAGCTCCTTAATCTCTCTTTTTCTTGCCCACTCCAAACCATGGATGAGAGATTCATACTCTACAAAATTTCATGTGCAAGAAAATTAGAACTTGAAATTTGAGAAGTATTTCTCCTGTGAGGGGGAAACTAGCACCACTCCACCACCAACCCCCAGTTTGTTTCTTGAGCCATCAAAGAAAAGCTTCCATAAACTTGAGCTCTCTTAGCTTTCTTTCATCAATTTTGGTACAAAAGTACCCTCTTCATGCATGCAATAAATCTTGAGGCCTGCCTCTTCTATGAACATGTAAGGGTCATGTTCAAAGTTGTCACTTCCCCATTCATCTAAGATTAGGTCAGTAACTCCTTCAAGGGCAGAGGGTAGATATTAATCCACTTGGAATTCTTCTTGACCTCTAATGGCATAGCTAATATTTACCACCTTGAGTTAGTATGGCTCCAAATGATCTCTATGGATTGGATTTGACTCAATCTTGACCTTATTCCCATATTTGGTTCTAAAAATTAGGTAAGACCAGTTTGTTGCTAGGTACCTACCTATTTTGGATGTGAAATCCCTAGAAAAGCAAATGGAAAAGTAGGGAGGAACATCTACCACTACCACATCATGGGGAACTGAGAAAGTTGGATAGGTGTGGAGCATCAATTTCAAGCCTTTTACCACTCTTATTGTCTTTTCTGGTGATCCATCTAGCTGTAGGACTCCCTTAGTTATTTCTTTGTATTTGAGCCCTAGTTTATCCATTATACATTTTGGCATTACTAAGGTGCTTGACCCACTATCAATAATGTAATTGTGCACCAAGAAATCTCCTATGACTAAGGATAGATAGAAAGGGGGAACCTTTTCTTCTTTCTTTACTTGGCCTACTGTGGAAGGGTGCCCATTCGTGATCAGAACATTATCTACTTTTGTTAGGATAGATTATTCATTTAGCACATGCAATTCCTTTTGTAGCATGTCTTTTTGTCCTATTATTGATAATGAATCCCATAAGGAGATATTCAAGTGTAGCTTCTTCATCTATTCCACCACATTAATCTAAGGGTTTTCCCCTTTCAAATTTTCTTTGGGGTTACTTGTATCCTAAGGCGTAGGCTGAGGAGCTGAGGGTGTAGCTAGTGGCCTAAAATTTGGAAATTTTTGGTTTTCATGTGATGAAGAAGATGTGGTAGACATTTGGGTAGGAGCCTAAGCTTCCTTTATAGCTCTTCTTTTAGACCTTGTGTTGGCTGCAACATAATCACCTTGGTTGTTTGTACTGCCCATGTAGTTGACTACATAGAATTCACCTTCCAAGTGATTCATGAGAGTGGAATTAGACTAGGCTAGCCTATTATCCATGCCAAGTTTCAATAATGCCTAAAATCTTGGGAATTAAGCAGCTACCTAATTGTATTTTGCATTCATGTATTGACTTAGCATCTCATTTGTATAAATAGCCTGATCTTGACTATATCCCATGGGTAAGCAATTTGGCTATTCTTGTACTAGATTATTTTGAGTGGGCACCAGATCCTTGGATGATGAAGGAGTGCCTATATTATAGCCTTGATAAGGTCTGGCTTGTGAAAACTAACCTTATCCTTGATTGTAATTTTAGAAAGGGGGTCTATTTGCTTACCTAAACTATTGATATCCCTAATTTGGTCTATATCTTTGAGCTTGATACCTTTTGAGATCCACCAGTTCATTGGTCACACTTTACAACAAGATTTTAACTTCATGAAGGTCATTGGGTGAAGTAGCAACTAGATTTTCTATGCCAAGCAGAAAAGCTAAGGTGGGTGTAGTGATCTGGACTAGAGGTGGCAATTCAGGGAAGAGTGGTATATGAGGTATAGGGGCTATCTTTCCCACTTGCACCAGGAAATTATTAGTGGCTATGGCTATTTCATAGGTAGTGGGCATCACTTGTCCTCCCATGGACTATATCATGATAGCAACGTCACTATTCAATGCTTTTAAATAATAGAGGAAAGCATAGCTTGGGGTTGGCCTTACCAAAATGGGGATTCTATCCCAGGTCTTCTAAAACCAAGTATTGAAATCCTGCATAAATTCATGTGGAGCTCTTTGCATGGTGGTTAGCTGCTTGGCAAGTGAGAGGTGGTCACTGAATATGTTTGTTAAGAGGGTACCCAATTCATTCCATGTGCTGACTGAATTCATAGGCAGAGTCCCATACCAGTCTAGAAATTTTACCTTAAAAGACAATGCCAGCAATTTGATAGCAATGTTTTCTTTAGTGACATTATGAATATTACAGAGGTTGGAAATATTTTTGATGTGCTCAATAGTAGTAATAGGCCCTTCTCAATTAAAGGGAGGCACACTCTTAAGGGTTGTCCCTATGATTAGGTCATAATATAGAAGATTCAAATGACTCTAACCATGAAAGGCCACAAAAGGTAAAGCCATAGCTATGATAGGATTTAACTGGGGCCTTTTTACGTAAGTGTATCTTATAGCAGGTCAGAGAAAATGACTTATTGAATAAGGATGAGTCCTTGCAAACCTTAGTTGCCTTATTAAGTTTAATGGTAGTTCAATGAATTCAAAAGGGACACCCTTCGAAGTAGATCATGTGGTGACCTTAGGCATAGGATGTTAGACTGATCCTTAACCAGAGATTGATGCTCTTAATAATGGAGTCACCAGATGTTGGATTAATGGTTAATTGTTTGCTATAATAGGACTAAAATCAATCCTAGAACTTTTTTGAGTGTTAAAAATTGGTCCCACCAGGCATGCCAAAAAATATTGACACTATGGATTGCACCCTTGACAGGAGGCTAGGCTTATGTCTTCCAATGGCATAATGGAGACTCCCCTCTTGCTGTGGATCTAGAAAAATTAAGGGGAGAATCTCTAGATAAGGGCTAGCTCCCTTTGATGCATCTCTGAGTTATTTTAGTACTACTGCTAATATATATAGTGGGGGGTGAAAAGAGAGAAGGATACTAAAAATAAAAACTAATCTAAGATGGTGATGCACCAAACAAGTTTGATCTACTTAGTTACTCACACTTCAGACCATAAGAGGGTAGACATACACTATATCTTATGAAAAGACTAGACTGTAGGGAGTTTTAATAGGGGGCTTAGTGAAAACACATAGAAAATGAACTTACCATAGGCTCTGTAGAAAACACACTATCTAATAACCCTTTTCTATCTCTACACTTCAAATGCAACACTTCCTGTTAACCTGTAGAAATGGTACTCTAGTTACACAAGGTGTGTTGGTGTCAACTTGTGAAAGCATCAAGATAAAAAACTAAACACAATGTTAATACATAGACACACTTAGAGATATAACCATCCAAATAGAGGTAAAATGAATTCTTATTGATTCAAGGTGAAATTTTGGCAGGGCTTCACCTTACAAAATGAGAGATAGATGCCTTTCTCAAATGAGAGTTTACAATATATATAGAAAGAGAAATCAATGGTGCCTTTTTCCATAAGTGGCCCATGCTACATTCAATTCATTGGGAAGAGGAAGTCTGGTGAAGGAAGCCATGCTATGGTAGTCCAAGTCTTGACTTTGGTGTTTAAATTATATTAAACATCATTATGAAAGCATGGGTTGTACCTTTCTATTTGAAAACAAGACCGCTTCTTAAAGAGGTTCACGTGGTTGTTTACTAATTAATGCTTAAATGTCTCATTAATGCTTAAATGATGAAAAATAGGCCATACCATTCACTAATTGTGCTCCTTGATGACCATTTCATAAGGACTATTCCAATGACTAGCATAACTCCTCTATCAACATCTCTTTTTCCACCTAGGCTATTCTATCTATGTCTATGCTTGGCTCTTTAGGCTCCTTTCTTTATGGGTCACTGAGTTTCCACCTACCTTTTATCTTTTCCTAGCTTTTATCTTTGTTTGGCTCTTTCTGCCCTTAGGGCTATCTTATTGACGGGTTGCTGAGTTTTTATGCACGAACCCATCTTTAAACATTTGAGAATCAATGGATATCTTATCATCATAAAGTTGACATTCATGCACCCATCAGAATTTGAAAGCCAAAGGCTATTCCATTGTCCTAAATTTGATGTCCACAAGGACGTCACTAGATGTTTGAATTCCAACGACTAGTTTGTGATGCTGAATTTAACATCTTCAGGTCCATCACCCCTTTGGAAATTTCTTCTACTTTCCATAATCCCATCATCCTTTTGTATTCATTTAGCTCTATGAAATTGAACCCTCCCAACGGGAAGGTGTGCCTTCAAGACTTTGAAAAGGTCCCCTTCTTAGCAGCTGAGAGTCCCTTGCAAGGGCACTTGCCCTTTAGGCTCCTTCAAGCTACCTTGACTTCTCAATTCCTTTGGACATAATGTTCAAAGGAATTCCCTTGAACATTTTTCCTAGAGGAAATCTTTTCTTTGGAGTCTTGGCCCTTTTTTCTTTTGGATAGTCCTTATACAAGTGTTTTTTTCCCTCCACAAGGGTATTTAGGCCACAAGTTGTCCTTCAGACCCTGTTGAAAGGCCCAATTGGTAATTTGCCTACCCTCTGCAAGGGAGATTTATCTTTGGAGCCTTATAAAATGACTTGCATGCTTTGAACCGACCCATGCTTTGCCAAAAGGCTTGTGTAGACTGACTACTCAAAATGAAAAAAAACATATGGATTAACCTAAGATATATACAAGCCTCAAGTCATTTGGCTCAAAAAATATGCCTAATATAAAAAGGGAAAAGCACAACAATAAAAGGGTCAAAACATGACTGACTACTCAAAATAGTGGGGAAGGAAGGGAGACCAATTTTTTGGCCTATAAGGCCAAAAATTGTCAACATTTATATTAAAGGAAATTTAGAGGTTATATCATATCATAAAAAGGTACAAAATTTAATCTAAAGAAAGTCAAGGCTACTGTAGAAATTCCTCTACCCAAGGGATTAAAAGTAGTTAAGGAATTTATCACAGAGAATTTAGGAAATGTGATGTTTTATAAATCAATTAGCTAACAAGATACAACCATTTACCTTGTTTCTAAGAAAAGATACAAATTTTTAATGGGATGAGTGTTGTTAGAATAATTTTGATGAAATCAAAGGTTATCTAATTAATTGACCAATCATGATGCATTTGATTTTGGATATGATTATATATATAATCTCATAATACAATGATGATCATAAAGAGCATATAATTGATTACATTAGTCGTACACTTGTGGATTTTTAAAAAATTATAATGTAATGGAGATGTTGTGCTTGGCTTTTATTTCCATAACACAAAATATTCAAATGTACATGCTTAATAATTAGACACATCATTGAAAAGGTAGATCCACTAAAGTATCTTATGTCAAAATCATATTTGTAAGGATGTGTAGCTAAGTGGGTGACATTATTTATGAAATTTTAATTTGATTTTATATCTAAAATTTTATTAAAGGGACACGTAATTGCATATCAATTAGTTATATCATCACTAATCTATATAATATAAATCAATGATAATTTTTTAGATGATTTTATGGAATTTCATATTAACTATGATACTTAGAACATGTACTTTGATGGATCTAAATTTACTTAGGCATTAGGTTATAAATAATTATAATCACTCTGCAAGGAAAACCAATGCTATTGGAATACTACTTGGGATTCTCATGCACAAATAACATAGAAAAAAATGAGGCTTTGATTTTATTTTTATATGTTATGTGAACATTATAGATATAATATATTCAAGTATATGATGATTTTAAACTTAAAGTCAGTTAGATTTTAGATGTTTATTATATAAAGGATGAAATTTTTATCCCATATAGAGACATGGTACATTATTTAATGGCATACTTTAATAATATTAAGATTGAGAGAATAATTCATAGAAATAATCATCATGTAAATGTTATGGCTAGTGCATATTATCTTAGTCCTATAAATATCATTTATGGTTAGGCTATTTTGATTATATAACATTTAAAAAATCCCTTGATTATGAAAATAGACTTGGAAACCTTATCAGTATTTATTATTACATGAACTACAAGCAATTCAAAATGGTATAATGATATCTATAATTTCTTGTATAAGGCTATTACCCTGTAAAAATTATCAAGTAATGAAAAAAATTGATATGACATGTAATACACTATATTATTATTAAAATGGATATTTTTGATTGATCATTTGATATAAATTTGCTTTGATGTTTTAGCTATGAGGAGGCTAAGATAGCTTGGAAAGATATACATTATAGTTAATGTGCAGGATATTTTAATGGGAAAGAAATAGATTATAAATTATTATGGATGAGTTATTATTGGCCTAAGATCAAGAGATAATGTTAAGAACATGAAAAATTATGCATAAAATGGAAAAACATAGTAAATTAAATAATTTGACTTCAAAAGAGTTACAAAATATCGTATCATCATGGCCATTTTATCTTTGGGGATTTGATTTGGTAGGAAATATAAATCCAAAATCATTATAGGGTCACAAGTCCATCATTACAACTACAAAATATTTTTAAAATGCATGATGATAATCTTGTTGCAATAAACTACATGATAAGATATATGATAGTTTTTGATGAATAATATCACTTTGGGTCCCTTCAGATATTATCACAGATAATTTCCATCTTTCAAAAATAAAATTATTAGTACTTTTTACACTAAATACAAAATTTATCATATATTTTACACCCCTTAATATCCACAAGTAAATTCAAATGATTGTATAATGATTAACTTCATGATAATACTAGGTAATATGGTCCAAATAATCCCTATAATCATTCTATGAACAATTATTTATGAGATTGGGTTTCCTCTATACTGATGGTGCCATAAAGCATGAACCAACATCCATGATATGAGAATTGAACTTAGAATTAGGAAGTAAAATATATCACGATATGATTTAATGATTCCTTATATCATAGGTGTTTCCACATCTTGATATCTTTATTGTCATGGTTTTGAAACATCACAAGGATAAATTGTGATCACTTTTAGGTACTTAGGAAAACAGAAGCAACAAATAAGATAATTATTAAAATATTAAGTAAAATAATTGTGAGAAATGGTGAAGATTGGTATAATTAGATTATTATGCCTTGTTGGCCTATCACATGAGTGCTTACATGCCCATAATGGTTACTACTTATTATCTTATTAATGGTGTGGAATATATATTAGATTTAGAACTAGGGATACCATCTTTACATGTTTTTATCAAGTAAATCATCAGAGATAATAAGTATGTATTATTTTTTGCTTTTTGGTTTCTTGGCCCTACTTGACCTGTTTAAACTTCTGTAATACACTCTTGTGGTTCTAGGTCCCTGTAAAACTTAACATTTACTATTTCAAATACAAAATGAAAATTTATTAGATGAATTATAAATTTTGTATGAAAAACAAATCCAGACTATCAAATATTTTAAATAAATTTAAAATCACATTAATAAAATATATAACAAAAATATTCAAAATTGGGAATTAAAAATGGGAATTCAAAATTCATGAATTGGTGATAAAATGAAATTAGAATAATAATAATAATGAAGATGAAGAAAGAAAAGGCAAGTTAAAAATAAATTGGAGAGGACTATTTTTGGTTATATAAAATCTTAACACATGGGGTTGTGTTTGTATTCAATTAAAGGAAAACCTATTAATATCCCTATGAACATCATGTACTTTTTAAAGTTTTATATGCATCTGATAATTAAAAAATGAAAAATAAAAAAAAAATAGTAAAAAAATAAAAATTAAGACCTGTTTATCATATGATTCTTAGTAACATGATTGATTTATGTTATTTATAATATACATGATAGATTATATATTCATTTTCTATAGACATGATTTTCATGGTATACATGAGTGAGATGTAAGACACATGTGTTATGTATAATATAAAAATATCAGATATTCCTTACATAGGGGATACCTTTGTACATTAGGGCCATGCCTACAATGGTGGAATATTGGCACAATTTACAAGTTATATATTTCTATAATAATTCCATTGATAATATTAAACTAATTATATTATTTATACATGGATTTATCTAACATTGTAAACACATAAATTTGGTCTCATGTAATTAACAATATTATTTCTTGACACATCCTAAACTACATGTCTTTCTCACAAATACATGACTCTTAGTTTCCATTTCTCTAAGATAATTACCTAAATTTGGATTACACCCTATGTTTTCAATTATTATTACACATAAATCTCAAATTCAAATGCTCAAGCTACTTAAAATCACTTTTAGACTATCTTTAGGTCATGATAGGTGTCCCTAATCCTTATAGAAAAGTTTTCACTAGGTGCACATGAACATTATATGATCCTATTTATATACAAATGGAAATGAAATGGATCTATTAATTAATCATATCTTAGAGAATATAAATCTTACTTTCACTTTTGATTGTTGATACATAGATATTCAGGGTCATGACCAAGATGGATGTACTAGACCTAACTAAGGGGTATCTTACCACAATAACATCATGAAAGAGGGTTTTAAAGCCTCTAGTCAAGTAACACAATAAAATAACCCTAGATAGGTCCTATTCTTTCAAATTCACAAAGTAGATTACAAGTAAAGTAAAATCTAATTTAGTGTTCACCAAAGCTTGTGGCACAAAGTGGGGGTAATAAACATAAAAATTAAACATGTATATAAGATCTATACTCACATCAATGTATAGGAAATACTTATGCATGGGAGAGAATTACAAACGTTAATATATCTAATATTATAAAAGAGAAACAAAGTTGGGAATACCTACCTATAAAGATGAACCCCTCAAGACTCAATCTTTCCCTTGGTGAAGGTGTTTCACAAAAGGTTATTGTGGTATGTAAGGATAACAAGGACAGGTCATCTCTAGGCTACATGACTTCTCTATGCATATAAAAGACTTATCCATAAGATAATATCCTTATATCCAAAAAAGGTATTGAAATCTTAATATATGCTCCTCAAGTAGAATGGTAGATAGGAAGATACATAATATAATACTCTTCTTCTTCTCTTCCCTCTATATATGATAGAAGTAGATGTGTGTGTGTGTGTGTGTGTGTGTGTGTGTGTGTGTGTGTGTGTGTGTGTGTGTGTGTGTGTGTGTGTGTGTGTGTGTGTGTGTGTAACCCTAAACCTTTTTGATAGTTTAAATGATAGGGTGAACCAATTTAATCTATATAATTATTGATAAAAACAAATTATTGGCCAAACTATACCCTTAATATTTTATCAAATTGAGTACAGGGTTGATGGGACTGACAATGTGACAAAAACCATCAAAAAGTGTTTTAGGCTTAAGAAAGGGCTAATTAAGGTGGTAAATGCTTAGAGGAGTGTGAAAGAGAGGAGATAAGGCTTATGAAAGTTTTTATGATAAGTTTAGATTGATAATACTTGGTGGTATAGGGGACAAAAATCATGCAAAGTAACAATGGTCTACCCACCCCTTTCCCAGTGAACCCTTTAAGGTGTGCACTCAAAGATATTGAGACTCAAAGGGTTCCTACAAGAGAAAAAGCATCAATAATTTATAACCATTAAAAATATTGTGTATACATATTCCCCACTCAAATCTCATCATGTGTCACTCAGGTCTAATAAGGGATGGTGTTTTGAGAAAATAACATGATAACACACAACAGTGAAGCTAAATAAATTGAAGTAAGAAGTAAGTAGGATAAATGAAAGGAAAGAATTGAAAAATACATACCTTTACTTACCTTAGTTATGTATATAAGGAGTGAAGTGAAATAAATTTGAAGGTGTCTAATGTAGGGAACATTAGGAAAACTTGTAAAAATTAGTGAAAAAGAGCAAAAAATTATTTTTTTGCAAAATGTACAGGTAATATGTGAAAAGATTCTCTACAACATTATAATTTTAAAAAATATTATGTTTTGGAAAAAGAGCTAGTAGAAACAAAGATATGATCAAAAAATGGAATCTAGTGGTAAATATTTGACAAGTAAATAACTTTGAATAGTAAATATAAATAGGGTAAAAACAATTCATTTGTTATTTTTACCATTCTAAGAAAACATAGCCCTGAGAGACCTAGTGTGAGACTAGAGATACATCTTGATGAGGAGATGATAACTGAGATGGGGAGTGTTATTGGTGGCTACAATAAGTACAACACAGGTAAGTAATCTTGAATTTTAATTTTTTTGAGTGATTTTATTTGAAATTGATCTAGATATAGAAAATTAATTAGTAGGTAAAATTTAGGCACTGAAATTGACCCTAAGAAATTTTTAGGTAGACTAGGGGTACGATAGGGTAATAGGTAGGAAAAAGTTAGACCAATACATTCCTAAGGCATTTATGGTAAATGGTCAAAAAGTTACCATAATGAAAGAATAGAGTCAACCTACTCAACTCAATTTGCAAGGTGAATAGAAAGCAGGGGGTTGACTATGTAGTAGTGGGATGACATAGCAATGTTAAAGGTGTCCAAATGCATAATAGTAAGCCAATGTAGTTTGAAGGGAAAAAATGGCCAATTGTGTACTAGGGGGTGATTCAATTGGTAAGAAATGGCCAATATAGTTTGTAAAAGAGGGTCAAATGTGTAGCATAGGGATGATATAGTATACTAGAGGAAGGGAAAGGGTCAATTTAGTATCAAATGGGCCAATTTAGTTAGAAAGGTCAAGGGTTGATTTAGTATCAAATGGGATGATTGTGTTTAGTAGGATGGGTACAAGGATGATTTAGTATTAAATGGGCTAATTGTGTAGAAAAATTAGAAAACATAAAAAAAATCAAACCAGATGTTAAAGTAGTTATTTTGAAAATGTTTAAGAATGTATTTTGAGTATTTATGACATGGAAATTTGATACATTATTTGTTTTTGATATTTTACAAAAACACCAAAGATATTTGCATTTTTTAGATGCATCATGGTTACCAAATTTACTAGATCATTCAAGTGATGTGGATAGAGTTCAACTAGTCACCTTGATATTAGTGGTATCAGGGAGGTGAGATAGATCCCTTTGAGTGTTGATCTTGTTATCATGTTCTTAGAAGCATGAGAATTTTTGATCAACACTTTTTAGTGAGATGTGGATGGGGACACCATTTAAGTGGTTATAATTTGAGAGGACATTCATGCATTGTTTGGATATCCTATAGGTAGGACATCGATGATTATTGATACACTAAAATATTTGGATGAGAGATGAACACTAACCTAATGGGCCACATGCTTAGATAGAATTTTCCTTGGGTTAATGGTGAGCCTTATTTTATGTTTATATTAAAGCCATTATATAAATCTATAAGGAAGTGATAGTATTTTTGATAGCACAAGTGTTTTTTCATAAATTGAATGATAAGGTACAATTGTATGTGATATCTTTGTGTTAGTCTAATTTAGATCATGGGACACTATGATTTTGGGGATATCATATGGCTCTAGATCATGCATGATATGTATGGGATGATATCCATAAGGAAGAAAACCATGGGGCTTATGGTTTTATTAAGTGTATGGATATGCAAGAGGTTCCTTATGTATCAGCTATCTAGGTTGCCCTATGTGATCGGTGATAGGTTACCTCAGGTCTTGAGGTGGATATAAGACCATGTATCATGGGCTATGCCCCATATGATAACATTATATATAATCATATTGGATGAGATTGTGTGGCATCCCTATACACACATAACTATTATATGGCCTAGTTGGTTAACCATTACAATATGGTCGGCATAGGTTCAAATCATAAACCACTACACATCATGGGTAGATTTGAATCCAATGGAACATTTACCTAGACATTTTTCACTCCCCCACCTAGTGGCCCCTCTAGTAGTGCCTTATTTTTGGGCATGATATGCTAAATATCCAAGAGGGAGGGGAGGTGAAGGGGTGCCTATGAAGATAATAGTGATCAGTACTTAGCATGCTAGACCATGGATTGATCAAGCATGGCAACTAGTGATATTGGATCCATTGGGGGAGAGGTGATGAATGTGGATGTAGGCTCACAATAGGCACCATTACAAAGACAACAATGACCACCA
Organism: Torreya grandis; assembly: GCA_037957365.1. NCBI lineage: Eukaryota > Viridiplantae > Streptophyta > Pinopsida > Cupressales > Taxaceae > Torreya > Torreya grandis. Next base: position 3,191,660 of record JARHVA010000338.1, on the reverse strand, counting down.
TGTTTGTATTGGATATGGAGGCACCATCGATGTGAGGAGATATAGGCATAAAGGGACCCAAAAACCATTCTAAGACATAGTTGATCTATAAAGTCACCCCTAAAGAAAGGATCATGATATGATTGAGTGGTGAATCCTTAGTTTGCACTGGTGCATAGGTGGCATATATAGGAGGGACTTGATGGGTGAGAAGATGAAGATAATGTGATTAGTGACACCAACACTAATGAGAAATGTTTTAATTTTGATTTAAGTTTTTGATATAGGATACTAGTTGCAGTATGATTATGGTAGGTAGATTATTACATGTGTGTGTGTGTGTGTGTGTGTGTGTGTGTGTGAGAGAGAGAGAGAGAGAGAGAGAGAGAGAGAGAGAGAGAGAGAGAGAGAGAGAGAGAGAGAGAGAGAGAGAGAGAGAGAGAGAGAGAGAGAGAGAGAGAGAGAGAGAGAGAGAGAGAGAGAGAGAGAGAGGAGAGAGAGAGAGAGAGAGAGAGAGAGAGAGAGAGAGAGAGAGAGATGCCTATCTAGTTTTGGTTTTATAGATCCTATAATATAAGACATCATATGGGGATCTCTATTTATGGAAACACACCATGATATTTTGGATGGGGTGTTAGATCTATATGACCCCACTATAATAGAAGATCCTATGGTTCCATCTACCCTAGCCTAGCCAGGTTGGTTTAGACTGATGGGAGATGCTACAAGGTAGGGTCAGGCATGTGGTGATAGGTTATAACCACTAATAGGGGTTGGAGAGAGAGAGAGGCATTAGCTTGGTAGGCCTTGTCATAGGAGAGAGTTACACATATGGTGACTATCATTCAATTTGGATAGGTGCATGCTTAAGTGGCCAATCTATAGGGATAAGTCATTAGATTGAGATCCTAGACTACCTATTTACAACACACTATTCAAAGGGGACAACCACATTCATCTATGGGTAATGTGGCTAGGCTACAAGATAGACATGATGGATCCTAGCCTTCGAGTTGGAGCTATTGTATTTTGTATTTTGTATAAAACACATGATATATATATATATATATATATATATATATATATATATATATATATATATATATATATATATATATATATATATATATATATATATATATATATATATATATATATATATATGTTGTCATTTTGATCTCATGGGTTGTACTTGGATATGGATGTTGATGCATGGATATATTTCTTTCTAACACATGTATTTAGCTTTTGTTGTATATGTTATTAGAAAAATATGATGAGTGTTTTCTTTTATATCATTATGTGATACACATGCATGGTTAAAAAGAAAAAGGAAAAAATGACTTGGAAAATTATAACTAATAAAAAAAATGCACTATAAACTTTATCATGATGGTAAATGTGTAATAACAAAAGACAACTGAATATAATAAACCAAAGATGGTAAAATGGGTAACAAGTGTTTTTAAACTATGTAAATAGATTTTCACAAAATTAAAAAAAAGAAAAAGCACACTATATCATGATAGGAAGTATGAAAATTTGGTAATAAAATGGAAGGAATAATGAAAAGCCAATGGTATAAAAACAAAATAATTAAGTCAATCAATCGTACTAAATCACATTGAGAAGTATAAAAAGAGAAACAACATTTGAAAATGAAATTAAATTGATCACACTGATTCAAGATAGGACGTATGAAAATTTTAATAAAATTAGTTGGAAGAATACATGCAATAAAAAAATAAGAAGATAAAAGTGAAAGATTAATTAAATAAGGATAAAACATATTAAATAAATATGGGAGTCATGTCAATGATGGGTAACTCATAATCAAACACTACCTATCTCAGATTTGACACATGTAATTTCATGGTGACTTAGGTATTGGAATATTTTGTAAGAAAGGCCTGGTCTGATCCATGGTCTTACACTTCAACTCACAAAGGAAAAACCAATGAGGTGGAAAAAATAGTGGGAATGATTATAAACAATGGTTTTAATGTTGTAATTTTTGAGGAAAGCCTGGTCCTATCCATGGTCTTACACTGCAACTCACAAAGCAAGACCCTAAGAGAATAATCAATTAACAAAATAATATTTCTCAAAGGGGAATATTAGGAATGTTGTAAATAAAAGAGGGAATGCAAAAATCATGACATAGGCATCTATGAGAATACCTTATTAAACATGAGGCATATACAAGAAATACACTAAGAGTCTATTGACCATAAAAATACAAAGGATACCTACTCAAAATAACATAAATTTGTATAGGCAAATACATGAGATACTAGGATCAACTCATACTATTTATATGAACAAGAAAAATTAGAATAGACCTAACTTCCCACAACATTTTCCCCCTTCCTCAAGAATTATTATAGATACATTGATCTTCTGTGAAGATTGGGTACTTATGTGAGAAGGTAGGTAGCACTAAAAGATTTATAATTCTCCTTTCATAATCTACTGGCCTACCATACCCCAATGGACCTAGACTCTATCATGAGGCCAACTATGGAATTTGAGATTTGATTAGAAAAATGAGATGTGTTATGAACCATGTACTTTAATGTGATTTAAATTTTAGAATTTGCAAATTACCTTTTGTATCATTACCTTTTGTTTAAATGATTTGGATTTTAAATTGTATGGCTTTTAATATTCCTCCTCCATACAAATTTGGGATAGCCAACATGAGTGATAGAAGTGATACACATAAATGAGCTTTAGACATTGGTTAAAGGGAGCTAAGTATCTAGAGATATGATTGACTACACACTTAGGCTTACATATAAACTAGTATGTTATCTCAAGTTTCAATTTTATGTACGCTTTGTATGTGAAAGGAGATAAGGGAATAAAAAGAGATCCAAAGTGGATCATTAAGATAGGATTACAATGAGATGACTTTTTTTCTAACTAATCACATGGTAAATAAGGATTTCTAAGGGGAGCAAGTTTTGTATTACCAAGTCATAATAATAATTATCCATGTTGTTGAGATAAGGTAGAAAATAAATATGAGGAAAGACAAATACATCCATGAGAGAAATGAACTCATAAATATAAGTTTTAAATCATGTGAAAAATGAAAATAATCCATAAGAGAAGATGAAGAGAAAATTAAACCATACACAACACATAATGCATAATATAAAGATCCATGTGGAATAGATAAGTGAAACCAAGTTTGACACATAGTCAAATGATATAAGATATATAAAAGTGGATCACAAGTCCAATCCAAAATAATAATAAAGAATGAATTGAAATAGCACCATGCTATGTTCACAAATACTAATAAATTTATCCACAAATGTTATCCATGACATCTAAAATATCTCTATGAAGCTAGATTCTAACAGTAGATAGAGTCTCATCTATACTTAGAGAAAGCTCTAAAAATACCTCACATCAAATATCCTCAATATAAAATGTAGGCATAGCTAAATGATCATTCTCATGAGGGATCTCATGCATAGAATACCTAATGAGGGGAATAAATACTAGAATAGGAATGATATCTATGAGAAAATAAGGTGGTACCACTGGTGAGAAGGAGCCATAAGTAGGGAAGAAAACATATGTGAATAAGGAACCATAATAGAATAAGGAGGATCCTTATTACATGGATGACCTATGTGAGGAGGAATAATGGACACATGAATCATTATAAGGTGATCATGAAGATGTTTTTAAATAATGCAACAATGATCGGTATGATGGGTATCACACTAGTGCCAAACACAATATACCTCCCCATTTTGGGATATACTCAGCTAACAACTTAGGAGGAGGTATAGCCTTGTCTTTGGGGTGTGGAAGGGTAGGATTCAATGTGTCTATATATTTTTGAATATTTCAAAAATGTGTGTATTAATTATTATATGTGTCATGGAAGCAACATATACATATGTTAGTAGAATTTTGGGGTCTACTAATGAAATATGTACAATCAAAAATTGGGGAAGGATCATGTAACTAGTAATCTCTAGTCAAATGACAAGAAAATTTAATAATATCATTGTAAGGTTGATCATCCCATTGGGCAAGCAAGGGATCAAGCTATAGTAGAGGAAGGATGCCATCACCAAGGGAAGGTGGGGCTAGTGTAGAGACTAAATTGGGATCATCATAAGGTAAATCAGAATTAGATATAGGATGAGGCTCAAATAAAGGTAGAGCAAGAGTAAGAACCATACTAGTCTTAACAGAAGGTGAAACAAGATGCACTGAAGGTTTAAAGGAGTAGTTAGCATCTATATGGGAAGCAAACTTGAAGGATCCTAGTATCTTGAAAAATTATAAGGACCATTCATAGCATGATCTATGAGCATTATTATAAGGGTTTTTTATGAAAATAGAGGTGTACCATGTGATCACTCCATCTCTACCCTACAAAAAATAGGAAGAATATTAGAACTAGGCACTATAAAAATAGGAACATAATGAGATGAGTGAAAATATTGAAATAAATATGTATGATAAAAAAGAATCTCAACATCTCTAACTTAGACAAGTCCTCCTAGAAATGGATCATCTAAGGTATAACTGTCATCACCATCAGGTGTATGTAGGGTGATGGTACATGTAGGTATGATATTTTTTTCAGAGGTCACACGATGAATAAAATGTCCAGTATTAGTTAAGACCATATATATATCATCGATAATCAAATGATAGGAGCATGGCTTTAAGGATGGTGGAAGTTAGGTGATGAAATGATGGGATATATTTGAATTTTTGATCTTGAGGTTGATCTCATACAACTCATCATCATTAGAATCTAGAAGCTTAGGTGTTATTTTCTCGATGAGTTTGGGGTGACCATGATAACCTTAGGTGGAATTGATAGGATAATTGAAATGTTGAGATTCCAAAAATGGGATACTAGGAAAGGGTTGAAGGGTTATAAATTTAAATACACCATGTACTTTGAATTATTTGAAATTCTAAGGTTTTGTGTCTCCTTAAATGTTGTAGATAATAACATTATAAGTAAATTTGATGCATTGGTAGGAAGATGAGGTGATGGCCCTCATGCAATGAGTCCAAGGTCTACCAAGAAAGATGTTATAATAAAGGGGAAAGTTAAATATCATAACCTTCATGTGAATGGTGATAAGAGAGATGGTAATATTAATATACACATAACCTAAAGGAGGAATTTTCCTTCTCTCATAAAGTTGAGGGAGGTGACACAAGTACCTGAACCTTCATCAATCAAAGCATGCTTAACTTGGATGTCAGCAATTTGGATGCTAATAAGAAGTGAAGGATCATCTATGTGAAGTATAATCTCATCTGAAATCATGGATGCAATATGAAACTTAAGGGAAAGATAGGTGTCCATTATTTTATCAATGTGTATGTATATCTATTTTCATTATTTTGATATACTAACTTCAGATCTAGACAAGGTAGCTTCACATCTTGCTAGGGAAGGATGAGGGGTGTGCATTTCAAATAATAATTGCATTAGATAGTTGTGATGATAGGGGTAAGTTTTAATGAGTTATAGAAAAGGTATTTGAGATGGGAGATGATAAATTTTCACTATGGGGTCCCATTCATCATAACCCATGAGGGGACTGTTGATAAAGGTGCATAATGTTGGAGGATCTATTTGGAAGGAGGATTGCAAGTGTAGTAAATCTTGTGTTGGTAAGATCTAACTGGTTTAGTTTGAGGACAAAGAGGTTTATTATTTTTAGATGGTAGGAATAGTTTATTTAGGTATTTATTGTGATTTATTTCAATAAATACTATTGGAAGGTTGGGGAATATTATTGATGTATTTAGATGTTAGGGGAGTTATAGATATAGTATGAGAGGTATTATCCAATTGAGATGTTGGAAGTGGATCCTAGAAATATTTTAAGTCCTCTTACCCCAAATTTATGAGATGAGATGGGGAAGAATCTTGGATGATGTGAAATGTTTAGGAGGTTTGGCACATGCATACTAGTGGAGAATCAATGAAAGCAACTAACCTTCTCATATTATTCATATTTACCACATTTTATTTAGTATATTGGTCTATAAGACTTTTAATGTTATTAGTAAGAGTAGGCTTGTCATTTCTATCTTGATGATTAGGAAGAGGATCTTTATATATGACAAGATGAACATTAGTTTGGTTTAAAGCTTAATTTTTGTTTTGTGTTTCTTGAGATTTAAAATCTATATCATATGATTGTTGGAAATTTCAAATGAGTGATTCATGGTCAAAGTTTGGGTCAAGAAGAAAATCCATATCTAGATTATGTAATTGTCTACATGTCTCATGAAAATTACCCCAACATGCATGAAACCAATTAAATTTGTTTGGATCATACCATGATTTCAAAATATGAGTGGGTTCAAGATATCGTGGTAGAGGCCTTGGAAGATGTTTTTGAATCTTGGCTAAGGATAATGATTTATGGATGTTAATGTTGTTTGTTTAGGAAAATGTAAGATTAAAGGTATTGTTTGGATGGGGAGCATGCTCCACAACATTGTTGGGAGTTGATTGAATATTGTCAATAGTTTCATAATTATTAGTGATACCATCCTTGGTATCATGATGGTTTTTTAATGAGAATGTGAATTCCCATGGGAGGTTGGGATGGTTCAAATTGATGCATGATAAATATTAGATCTTATCTTGGTTAAGGGATTGTTCCAAATTTATTGAAGAGAGTCATAACCTTATATTTAAACTTGGGGTATCGATGGTTATATGCTTAAAATAAAAATATGACTCTTAGTGTCACTTGTTTAGTTTTTATAAAGGAGATACAATTAAACTATAACAATAGTGTGATAGAGAATTACTTCAACCAACTAGAAAAAATGTGACATATTAGTTCAGTCAAGGATTATATTCATAATTTTCAAAACCTATCTTTATTTGTGGGATAATTTATGATGTGAACCTGAATGACCTATTTTTGGGAGGCCTCAAGGACCACATTCAACATGAGGTATGCATGTTTAATCCACTTAGGGTTTCAAATTCTAGTATTATGGAATGCAAGGGTAAGGAAAAATTCATGGCCAAAAATAAGTAGCCATTCACTCACTTTAAAGATTGTAGCATATCAAAACCATCTTTTCCTCCACCTACCAAATTGACCCCTCAACAAATTAAAGAGAAACATGTAAAAGGATTATGTTTTGACTATGATAGAAAGTGGAGCAAAGGACTATAAGGAAATTACTTAGATGATTCACAATAATAGAATTATATATGCCAAAATTAAGATCAAAATAAACATATCCATAATAATTATTGGTGAAATAGAAGAATAATTGAATATTATGTCTATGCCACTTCAAGGGGGAAACCTCCATAAAAATAAAATAAGAATAGAATTCATGATATTATGATAAAGGACTAACCACTACCTCTTATATATACTCTAATTATCCATGGTTATTCCACAGGATGACCATACTAAGAAAATAAAGAAATACAACAAGCTAATATGAAGATGTGTAAACCACAAGTCGACCACACATATCCCTAGATATACTATAGGTTAAGGGAATAACATGACCCTCGCCTTCAAAAAAATGTTATCCTCAATGTGGAATCAAGCCAAGATGTTTTTGTAGGAATGATTCATCCTCCCATGTTGCATTTTTAGAATGTAGGTTCTTCCATTTGATCAAATACTACTTAATGGCTCTGGTCTGAAGTTTTTTAGTGTGCATGTGAAGGATATCCTCAAGCTATAGAATGACTCTGCCTTATTCATATAATTTAGGTGACTTAGTTTGAGTGAAAAATCTATTTCTAATTATTATCTTCATGCAAGATACATGGAATATCAGATTTATGCAAGTGGCTAGGGGTAATTCTAACTTGTAAGCCATACTACCAATTTTCTACAAGATTTGGTAAGGGACATAATAATTAGGTGATAGTTTTTTATCCATTTTATTTTTATTTAAATAAATATGATTATATGGATACAAATGCACAAATACCTATCCACCTATGTTAAAAAATTTCTTAGTGTGGTGTTGATTTGGTTACTACTTTATTCAATTTTGTGTTATTACTAAATTCTCTCACAAACTAATTAATAACGCTTGTTGATAGTGAATGTGTTTCTCAATATATCCAACCTTGGGATGTATTGTCAAAAATATAGTGAGGGATTAGGGATGATACCTATAAAATTATATAAATGGAGACATCTTTGTTAGGATTGTGGAGCTAAAAGATTCACTGATGCAAATAGGAGAGGAGGTTGCTGAAGGTTGCTGAGTTGCAGAGAAGTTGGGGTCGGTCTGATCAGCCAACGTCGGCGGGAGAGCATAGAGAAGCAACCGACGTCGGTCATATATCGGCCGACGTCGGTCACCTCCAGGCAGACAGGGACCGACGTCGGTCGCCTGTGTGGTTTGACTGCGAGCTAATTACAGGCAGTTAGCTAACGAACCAAGTGTTTGCATGATGAGCGCTAATTTTAGACTCATAGCTGCGGATCTAATTATTGTAATTAGATGTCTAATTACTGTTTGGATGAGATATATATAATAGACTCATGGTTGTATTGGAAAAGTGTGCTAGGGAGTAAGAGAGCATAATTATAAGCTCCTTCTGTGTGTGAGGTAGAGTAATGGTGCGTTCCTCCTAGTGCCTCAGTACCAGGTGTGTTGGTGCTGGATTGGAGAGCCAGCGGGGTTCTTCAAGAGTGTAGGATCTTGGTCACAGTTGCATGGCCTATATAGGAGATCTACATGGTAAGTAAGATCGTTGATCTGCAGGTGTATGTGTGTGCAAGGTCGAGGTTCACAGGTGAGCAGAACCGTTGTTTGATTTGCAGGTGTGCAAGGTCATATAGACAACAACACAACAGGGAGCAGTATCAGACAGGATCTACTTGGAGTACAGGTGTGTACTCGGATAGAGCAAGAGGAAGGCAAGGGAGTTCCTTCCATAAGTATGGTCTGTTGAATTGCAGGTTATTGCAGATTCATGGGAGATCTACTTGAAGTACCTTGAGTACTTGTGGAGCACGTGGAGTGCTTGTGGAGTGCGTGGAGCACTTGTGTTGTGCGTGGAGCACGGGAGGTGAACACCAACTCTGTATTTGAGTTGGGTGTTGGGACCTGTGAGAGGGAGAGCTTTGGGGAGAAGATTTACTGTTCACTTGAGGTGTGGGAAACCTCTGTAAGGTGGTGGAGAAGAAGTGGCATCTTCTTTATTGTATTCTTTTCTGTATAAAGTGTTAATACAATTTGTGTATTGTCTCTCATATCTTGTGTTATTCTGAATTCTAGTTACTTGGTGAATCTGGTTAATTTCCGCATATTAAGTTGCTTGGTTTGGTAATCAAATTGTGTGCTTCTGGTTTATCTCCCAACAAGTGGTATCAGAGCTAAGGTTGGAGGAAGCAGGTTTTGTGTTTTGGTTACAGGGCACTCTCAGGGGTTTTTGATTGAGTGGGAGTAGAGCAACGGCAGATCAAAGTAAGCTAAGAATGGAGGAGTTGAAAAGCACAGATGGTCACTCACGGTCCTATGGAAAGAAAGAGCAGGTAAAAGATTATTGTTGGTTGGTAGCAGATCAGCATGAAGAAACTGAAGATACAGATGTAGCAGGTGTTGTTGCACAGGATGTGTTTGCAGGTTTCTTGGATAAAGTTGAATCTTGGATAAAAGATTCGGTTGCCTCTTTCCATGCAACCCTAGGTAGAGGAGCTGGTGAGCCTTGCCAAAGAATTGGCAAAGGGGAAGTGAAGCTGAAATTGCAGGCGGCCAACACACAGGTGTTGATGAAGGTCATGCAGGTCCCAGGTTTGGAGATATGGCTAATTTCTTCAGAAAGATTGGGTGATGAGAGATGCACAAGAACTCTCACAACGGATGCACTTGAATTAGCTGGTGGTAAGAAAATAGGTACCCTTTATCTACTTGTTTATATTACTAATTTTTCTTCTGTTGCGGAGACGTGGCTTCGTAGGCTTGGTCACATGAGCAGGGAGGAGATGCATGTTCTTAAGCGGAAGACAGATATATTTGACAAGCTTAAGAACTGGAAAGCCTTGGTGTTTATGGAGGAGATGGCGGACAGAACCCAGTGGATGTGGCTGGATACTTCTGAGCAGGGCAATTGGGACATGGGTTTTGATTCAAAGGAGCTCGCGGGTAAAAAGTCATCACTCACAGGCGAACACAGGTACCGATGTCGGTCATGGGGCCGACGTCAGCAGTATGTAAGACCGATGTCGGTTAGGAGGACCGACGTCGGCAGTAGGGACACCAGCGCTGGCAAGTTGGTAGTCAGGTACAGACGCATGGAACCGACGTCGGTCGGATGCAGACTGTGGAGTGACCGAGGTCGGTCACTGTAACGGATTTTGGGTGGACAGCACGCTGTCAAGGAGTCTCAAACACCCATACAGAGGACTGAAGGCGTAAGTAGGCCCTCAAATTCGTGTTCCTCTTCTTCATACTTGTTGCTGATTGTATAGCAGGAAGGATCCAGGAAACAGGTGTGAGCTCGGCATGGATGAGGATGTGATTCCTTGGAGGAGAACCAGACAGGTGTGTTCTGGTAGGGTTGCCAGCAGGTATGAAAGCACAGAGACGAATGGATACCTTAGTAGAAGAATAGAGAGAACAGATACGTGAGATAGAAGATCAGGTATATGGTCTTGAGGAGCTGCAGGACAGTGGTACAGGTTTTGACAGGTGGAAGACGAAGCATGGCTTCAGTCAATGTCAGGGTAACTACTGTGGTTTGACTTACCAAGGGGATGATGATTGCAACATCATTCTGTTGCTGTATGTGGATAATATGCTAGCTAGCAGGGGCGTACATACAGGGTTTTGCTGAGCTAAGGGTAAGATTAGTTCAGTATCATGTCATGAGGAGTTTGGAGCAGCGAAATTCTTTGACATGGGAGGCATGGAGATCACAGGTTGATTTTGTCTCGGGTGGGAGCTGATGTGAATCAGGTGTTGGTGAGGTTCGGGATGCAGAACCGGAGCACACTAAGGGCTGGACAGGTACAGTGTCCAAAATCACATGAGGTCTGGTATAGACCTGAGTATTCCCATGTAGTGGGAGCTGTCAGAGTTAGGAGCCAATTCAGGGAAGTGGGTTCTCAGTTTTTTGAGAGGGACCGGCAGCAGGTGTTGCTATGCAGGGTCAGAACTTCACTACAGGTGTTGTAGGTTCGGATGTGGCAGGGTACTCGGATGACAGGTGGTACATCACAGGATGTGTGGTGGGTTGTCTTCAGGTGGGAGCTTGAAGAGGGATACAAACCAGGAAACAGATTAGACGGAGTACAGGTATAGGTACAGTGCAGCTGTTTATCTCCAAGTGGGAGATTGTTAGGATTGTGGAGCTAAAAGCTTCACTGATGCAAATAAGAGAGGAGGTTGCTGAAGGTTACTGAGTTGTAGAGAAGTTGGGGTCGGTCTGATCAGCCGACGTCGGCGGGAGAGCATAGAGAAGCAACCAATGTCGGTCATATATCGGCCAACGTCGGTCACCTCCAGGCAGACAGGGACCAACGTCGGTCGCCTGTGTGGTTCGACTGTGAGCTAATTATGGGCAGTTAGCTAACGAACCAAGTGTTTGCATGATGAGTGCTAATTTTAGACTCATAGCTGCGGATCTAATTATTGTAATTAGATGTCTAATTACTGTTTGGATGAGATCTATATAATAGACTCATGTTTGTATTGGAAAAGTGTGCTAGGGAGTAAGAGAGCATAATTATAAGCTCCTTCTGTGTGTGAGGTAGAGCAATGGTGCGTTCCTCCTAGTGCCTCAGTACCAGGTGTGTTGGTGCTGGATTGGAGAGCCAGCGGGGTTCTTCAAGAGTGTAGGATCTTGGTCACAGTTGCATGGCCTATATAGGAGATCTACATGGTAAGTAAGATCGTTGATCTGCAGGTGTATGTGTGTGCAAGGTCGAGGTTCACAGGTGAGCAGAACCGTTGTTTGATTTGCAGGTGTGCAAGGTCATATAGACAGCAACACAATAGGGAGCAGTATCAGGCAGGATCTACTTGGAGTACAGGTGTGTACTCGGATAGAGCAAGAGGAAGGCAAGGGAGTTCCTTCCATAAGTATGGTCTGTTGAATTACAGGTTGTTACAGATTCATGGGAGATCTACTTGAAGTACCTTGAGTACTTGTGGAGCACGTGGAGTGCTTGTGGAGTGCGTGGAGCACTTGTGTTGTGCGTGGAGCACGGGAGGTGAACACCAACTCTGTATTTGAGTTGGGTGTTGGGACCTGTGAGAGGGAGAGCTTTGGGGAGGAGAATTACTGTTCACTTGAGGTGTGGGAAACCTCTGTAAGGTGGTGGAGAAGAAGTGGCATCTTCTTTATTGTATTCTTTTCTGTATAAAGTGTTAATACAATTTGTGTATTGTCTCTCATATCTTGTGTTATTCTAAATTCTAGTTACTTGGTGAATCTGGTTAATTTCCGCATATTAAGTTGCTTGGTTTGGTAATCAAATTGTGTGCTTCCGGTTTATCTCCCAACAAGTGGTATCAGAGCTAAGGTTGGAGGAAGCAGGTTTTGTGTTTGGTTACAGGGCACTCTCAGGGGTTTCTGATCGAGTGGGAGTAGAGCAACAACAAATCAAAGTAAGCTAAGAATGGAGGAGTTGAAAAGCACAGATGGTCACTCACGGTCCTATGGAAAGAAAGAGCAGGTAAAAGATTATTGTTGGTTGGTAGCAGATCAGCATGAAGGAACTGAAGAAGTAGATGTTGCAGGGGTTATTGCACAGGATGTTCTTGGAGGTTTCTTGGATAAAGTTGAATCTTGGATAAAAGATTCGGTTGCCTCTTTCCATGCAGTTCCAGGTAGAGGAGCTGGTGAGCCTTGCCAAAGAATTGGCAAAGGGGAAGTGAAGCTGAAATTGCAGGCGGCCAACACACAGGTGTTGATGAAGGTCATGCAGGTCCTAGGTTTGGAGATATGGCTAATTTCTTCAGAAATATTGGGTGATAAGAGATGCACAAGAACTCTCACCGCGGATGCACTTGAATTAGCTGGTGGTAAGAAAATAGGTACCTTTTATCTACTTGTTTATATTACTGATTCTTCTTTTATTGCGGAGACGTGGCTTCGTAGGCTTGGTCACATGAGCAGGGAGGAGATGCATGTTCATAAGCGAAAGACAGATATATTTGATAGGCTTAAGAACTGGAAAGCCTTGGTGTTTATGGAGGAGATGGCGGATAGAACCCAGTGGATGTGGCTGGATACTTCTGAGCAGGGCAATTTGGATATGGGTTTTGATTCAAAGGAGCTCGCGGGTAAAAATTCATCACTCACAGGCGAACACAGGTACCGATGTCAGTCAGGAGGAACCGGCATCAAATAGACAGGTGCCGATGTCGGTCATGTGCAGACCAAAGCCGGCGATGTCGGGCAGGGTAAGACCGATGTCGGTCATGGGACCGACGTCGGCAGTATGTAAGACCAATGTCGGTTAGGAGGATCGACATCGGCAGCAGGGACACCAGCGCTGGCAGGTTGGTAGTCAGGTACAGATGCATGGAACCGACGTCGGTCGGATGCAGACTATGGAGTGATCGAGGTCAGTCACCGTAACGGATTTTGGGTGGACAGCACGCTGTCAAGGAGTCTCAAACACCCATACGAAGGACTGAAGGCGTAAGTAGGCCCTCAAATTCGTGTTCCTCTTCTTCATACTTGTTGCTGATTGTATAGCAGGAAGGATCCAGGAAACAGGTGTGAGCTTGGCATGGATGAGGATGTGATTCCTTGGAGGAGAACCAGACAGGTGTGTTATGGTAGGGTTGCCAGCAGGTATGAAAGCACAGAGACGAATGGATACCTTAGTAGAAGAATAGAGAGAATGGATACGTGAGATGGAAGATCAGGTATATGGTCTTGAGGAGCTGCAGGATAGTGGTACAGGTTTTAACAGGTGGAAGATGAAGCATGGCTTCAGTCAATGTCAGGGTAACTACTGTGGTTTGACTTACCAGGGGGATGGTGATTGCAACATCATTCTGTTGCTGTATGTGGATAATATGCTAGCTAGCAGGGGCGTACATACAGGGTTTTGCTGAGCTAAGGGTAAGATTAGTTCAGTATCATGTCATGAGGAGTTTGGAGCAGTGAAATTCTTTGACATGGGAGGCATGGAGATCACAGGTTGATTTTGTCTCAGGTGGGAGCTGATGTGAATCAGGTGTTGGTGAGGTTTGGGATGCAGAACTAGAGCACACTAAGGGCTGGATAGGTACAGTGTCCAAAATCACATGAGGTTTGGTATAGACCTGAGTATTCCCATGCAGTGGGAGCTGTCAGAGTTAGGATCCAATTTGGGGAAGTGGGTTCTCAGTTTTTTGAGAGGGACTGGCAGCAGGTGTTGCTATGCAGGGTCAGGACTTCACTACAAGTGTTGTAGGTTCAGATGTGGCAGGGTACTCGGATGACAGGTGGTACATCACAGGATGTGTGGTGGGTTGTCTTCAGGTGGGAGCTTGAAGAGGGATACAAACCAGGAAATAGATTAGACGGAGTACAGGTATAGGTACAGTGCAGCTGTTTATCTCCAAGTGGGAGATTGTTAGGATTGTGGAGCTAAAATCTTCACTGATGTAAATAGGAGAGGAGGTTGCTGAAGGTTGCTGAGTTGTAGAGAAGTTGGGGTCAGTCTGATCAGCCGACGTCGGCGGGAGAGCATAGAGAAGCAACCGATGTCGGTCATATATCGGCCGACGTCGGTCACCTCCAGGCAGACAGGGACCGACGTCGGTCGCCTGTGTGGTTCGACTGCGAGCTAATTACGGGCAGTTAGCTAACGAACCAAGTGTTTGCATGATGAGTGCTAATTTTAGACTCATAGCTGCGGATCTAATTATTGTAATTAGATGTCTAATTACTGTTTGGATGAGATCTATATAATAGACTCATGGTTGTATTGGAAAAGTGTGCTAGGGAGTAAGAGAGCATAATTATAAGCTCCTTCTGTGTGTGAGGTAGAGCAATGGTGCGTTCCTCCTAGTGCCTCAGTACCAGGTGTGTTGGTGCTGGATTGGAGAGCCAGTGGGGTTCTTCAAGAGTGTAGGATCTTGGTCACAGTTGCATGGCCTTTATAGGAGATCTACATGGTAAGTAAGATCATTGATCTGCAGGTGTATGTGTGTGCAAGGTCGAGGTTCACAGGTGAGCAGAACCGTTGTTTGATTTGCAGGTGTGCAAGGTCATATAGACAGCAACACAACAGGGAGCAGTATCAGGCAGGATCTACTTGGAGTACAGGTGTGTACTCGGATAGAGCAAGAGGAAGGCAAGGGAGTTCCTTCCATAAGTATGGTCTGTTGAATTGCAGGTTGTTGCAGATTCATGGGAGATCTACTTGAAGTACCTTGAGTACTTGTGGAGCACGTGGAGTGCTTGTGGAGTGCGTGGAGCACTTGTGTTGTGCGTGGAGCACGGGAGGTGAACACCAACTCTGTATTTGAGTTGGGTGTTGGGACCTGTGAGAGGGAGAGCTTTGGGGAGGAGAATTACTGTTTAATTGAGGTGTGGGAAACCTCTGTAAGGTGGTGGAGAAGAAGTGGCATCTTCTTTATTGTATTCATTTTTGTATAAAGTGTTAATACAATTTGTGTATTGTCTCTCATATCTTGTGTTATTCTGAATTCTAGTTACTTGGTGAATCTGGTTAATTTCCGCATATTAAGTTGCTTGGTTTGGTAATCAAATTGTGTGCTTCCGGTTTATCTCCCAACAATCTTGGAAGAAGTGTGAAAAGAAGTGTTATACCGCCATTCGATAAGTGGCATCCACTGAACGCATTTGTCTTATTTGTTAAAAACAAAACCATGAAGATACCCTTTGAGACATTTTTTGACTACCTCTATTTATCCATTAGATTGAGGATTATAGGATGAGCTATGAACTAATTGGGTACCCAAACATGAAAATAATTTAGTCCAACAATTACTAGTAAATATGGGATGTCGATTACTTACAATGATATTTGGAATGCCATGCAAGTTTTGAACTATATTGAGAAAAGAAGAAGCTACTATATTGGTAATAAATGACTATGATAAGGATAAAAAATGAGCATATTTAGTGAGTCAATACATAACTACCATGATAAAAAATTTAACCTCAAACCTTGGTAACACTGTAATGAAATCTATGGAACCCTCTTCCCAATGCTAGCTAGGGATGGACAAAGGCTACAAAAGACTTGGGGTCTTAATGGTTTCACATTTATTTTTTTGGCATACCATGAATTCATCCGCATATTTCTAAACATTACCTTGATTCCTTCCCAAAATAAATCTTGCTTGATTCTATGATATGTTTTTAAAAATCCTAAGTGTCCTCTAAGTAGAGAGGCATGAAGTTCCTAAAGAATTTTATGTTTAAGGAGAGAACACCTACAAAGGTATAATATTTATTTATACCATAATGTATTCCCCTTCCATGTAAAAATTTTAGAATCATTATAACCCTATTAAGGATTTTGAATCAAATCCTTGGTAGCACTATCATTTTCCCTTTATGATCTTGCTTCCTCTAGCTAATCTACCTGCCACATGGTCATGGTGTATAATAATGCCTCAACTAATTCATCATGTTGAGAGAGGGCATCTACCACCAAATTTTCTATTCCTTTCTTAAACACTATTTCAAAATCATAGCCTAACATTTTGGTCACCCATTTTTTTGTTCTTCAGATGACAAGCATTGTTCCAAAAAACATTTGAGGCTATCATGATCAGTCTTTACCTAAAAGTGACAACCCATCATATAAGGTCTCCATTGATTCACTGCATGTAGAATAGCCATCATCTCTTTCTCATAAATTTTTTTAAGCCTATTTTTTCCCTTAAGTTGGTGACTTTAAAATTTTAGTGGTTTGCCTTCTTGCATGAGTACAACCCCCATGCCATATCATACGTCACACTCCACAACAAAAGTTTTTGAAAAATTAGGAGTAGCCAAAACTAGAGTTATGTACATAACCATTTTCAACTATTCAAATGCCTTGGTATCTAAATCAATCCAATTAAAAGAGTCTTTCTTTATCAAAGAGGGGAGTGTGGATGTAATGCTATCATAATTTTTTACCAACCTGTGATAGTAACTAGTTATACCTAGAAATATATGGAGGTTCTTAAGGGTCTTAGGAACCTACCACTCCATCATTGCTTGTATTTTTTTAGGATAAACTTTCACTCCTTTATATGAAACAATATGACCTAATTAATCCACCTCTTGGACACTAAAATCACATTTGGAAAGTTTGACATAAAGCTAATGTTGTTTTATAACTAAAAGCACCTATTTCACATGCTTGAAATGGTCTTCCCAATTTTTATTGTAGATGAGGATATCATAAAAAAACATTAATACAAAATTTATCAAAAATTACCTAAAAATAGTAATCATCAAACTCTAAAATGTAGATGGTGCATTTGTGAGGCCAAAAGGCATGACCATAAATTCATAATGGCCTTCATGATTTTTGAAAGCTATTTTAGGTATGTCCTCAAAGTGGAAGAAAATTTGATGATATCTAGAGTGAAGAAATAACTTGGTAAAATAAATAGAACCATTCAATTCATATATCAAATCATCAATTAATGAAATAAGAAACTTATCTTTGGTGGTGTATTTTTTGATTTCTCTATAGTCTAGGCACATCCTCCAACTATCATCTTTCTTCTCCACCATGACCACCATGGAGGAATATTCACTTTGAATATGTTAGATGATTCTTGCCTCCAATATCTTTTGTACCATATTTTCAATTCCCCTCTTTTGGGCATAGGGATACCTATAGAGTCTAATATTGGGTGGTTTACTTTTTAGAATGAGTTTGATGGAATGATCATATGTATGAATTAGAGTAAGTCCTCTTGACATGTCACCAAAAACAACATAATGGTCATCCAACGCATTTTTTAAATTAGGATGCGTAGACTCCTTAGTTAGTTGAACCTCCATGGAAAACAAGTGTAAAACAAATCTTCTACACCTTTTTTGAGAATGTTTATCATTTGGTGGGAACTAACCAACAATGGAGATTTATCCTATAATCCATGTAGTTTAAAAGTAATTCCTTCTGTATGGAACCTCATAAATAATTCTTGGAAATTCATCTCAATAGTTCCCAAAGTGGTGAGCCATTACACTCCCAAAATAATGTTATCTCCTCTCATGGGAATAATAAACATAGGGTAATCTAACAAATAGTCTCCTATAACAAGCTTAATATTATGGAATTTTATAGAATAGTTGATCATACCACCAATGACCTAAAATCATGGAGCTAAGTAAATGAAATAGTTTAAATGAGTAACCAACTTACTATTGATGAAGTTATGTGTAATCCCAAAGTCAATTAACATAGTCACTTTTAATTTCTTCAACAACCCCACCACCTTAAGAGTTTTAGAAGTAATAATGGCTTAAAGTGCATGATAAGAAATAGTAGGTTGAGAATCTTCATATTCATCCTTAGGTTCTTATAACCCTTCCCCTAAATCCTCCTCATATTCTTCTTCATCATTGGCACCATCAATGTAAAAAAGATTATTTTCATCATATTGATGCTCTTTTCTCCATTTGCTATCACAACCAAAAGGAAAAAATTTTACACACTTTTATTCCACTTATTTAGATGTCAATCTAGTAGCTAATGAAATGATGGTGTTAGAAATGTGCATTCATGAACATTGGTGAAAGGTCTTCATCTAATCATCTCTTTTTCCTCAACCATGCATGCTTTTGGTATGGCCTCAGATATAGTACTGGGATGAAACATGCAAACATCCAATTGGATACTATCTTTGAGGCCAACCAAAAATAGGTCAGTTAGATTTTCTTTAGTGATGTCTACCACACATAAGGAGAGATTATAAAATTGATGAATGTAGTCCTTGATAATCCTAGTTTGGTACAGCTTGGCTAGCTGACTGAAGTAATTTTTAGAGACATTTTTATGATAGTAGAGTTGTAAATCTTCAAAAAATATTGACCATGAAAATAGGACACCCTTATTTTTATTTTAAACACACAACCAACAATACCAAATGAATTACTCATGTTATAGATAAATAGGGGTTATAACCACCTTTTGCAAACATAGAGTTTGATGTAGTTCAAATAAATTTTCAATTTAAGTGAGCCAAGTGAGTGGATAATTACCATCAAACTTGCATAGGTCCACTTTTGACAACATTAACTTAGATTCAAAATTAGTAATGGTATTATTTGGAATAGTAAAACCAAATTTAAGTGGTGGAGGATTATTTTGCAATGGCTGAGTTGACAAGTTTACCAATAGCCTAGATATTTGTTGTAATTTATCCTTCACACTATTTAAGTCCCCTCTCAAACCTATAATATCCCCTTAAATAGTATCAAAATCAATATTTCCACTATGCCCTACAACTCTAAGTTAAGTTGTTGAACTACCTTTAAAATAAATGGATTAGAAGTTTTAGATTCCATGTCATCCTTATGAGGAGTTTTTGGATTTTCTTGCCCTTTCTTGTGTCTGTGAGTGTTTGAACCAGCCATGCAAAAACC
The DNA here is from genome assembly GCA_037957365.1 of Torreya grandis. Classification (NCBI taxonomy): domain Eukaryota; kingdom Viridiplantae; phylum Streptophyta; class Pinopsida; order Cupressales; family Taxaceae; genus Torreya; species Torreya grandis. The sequence continues at coordinate 3,172,108 of JARHVA010000338.1, read as the reverse complement.
TTAAGAGGGTTTTAGCCTTGAAAATAATGTACCAATGGAATACACTTTTATAATTTTATCATCAAGATGAATCTAACTACTACTATCATGCATAAGGGTGAAAAATTTTGACCTAAAAAAGTATACTAGTAGAATTTACCATTGTGATCATCTCATAGAGATGAATCCAATGACTTCTAATTTGCATAAGGTAAAAAATTTATAGATTTATTATTTCAGGTATTTTTTTAACCCAAATAAAATGTTTTTTCTTTTTTTATAAAAAAAACTCATAAAAAAAACTATGGTGATGAAAAAAAAATTCCTCCTAGATCATAAGTTATATTTTTTTGGCCTTCTAGTGCTCAAGAAACTGGATCTGAAGAAAAAAATTGTGCCATAAAAATTTTCCTAAATTGAAGATCTAATACCACTTGTAAGTAAATTAATTAGATGATTCAAAAAAAAAAAGAATTATATATGCTAGAATTAAGAGTATAATAAGTACATCCACAATAATAATTGGTAAAAGAGAATAATAATTGAATATTATGTCTAAGAGACTTCAAGGGAGCAACCTCAAAAATAATGCAATAAGAATATAATTCAAGATTGATGATAAAAGACTAACCACTACCTCTTATATATACTCTAACCATGATTATTCCATAGTCTAACCATACAAAGAACATCAAGAAATGAAACAAACTAATATGAAGATGTATAAGCAACAAGTTGGCCACACATATCTTGAGATGCACTATAGGTTAAGGGCATATCAAGAAAATAGATGTGATAAGAATAATTTATTCTAAATTGAGGGAACTAATAAAGATGATGCTTTCAATGATGATAAAGAAGATATAGAGGAGGTACCTAAAGATTTCAAACTTACAATCTCTTATCATGCATTTTTGGGTATTAGCACTTCTCAAACACTTAAGGTGTTGGGTTTCCTAAAGAAATAGAAGGTGAAAATATTGACTAAATTAGGTAACACACATAATTTCATCAACCATAAGTTTTCCACTTGATTGAATTATTTCATTTACCCAGCACCAAAGTTTTAGGTCATGATTGTAGATGGTAGCACAGTCAATTATTCAAGGAAATTCCATAGTATTAAGCTTATGATGGGCATGTATAATCTAGATTATCCTATGTTTTCTATTCCCATGGGTAATTTAGACATTTTTGGGGGAGTTTAATGGTTCATAACCTTGGGTATAATTAATATTAACTTCCATGAACTATTCATGTGCTTTCATTCTAAAGGTATAAAAATTGATCTACAAGGATTATGATAAAAATATCCATAATTGGTTAGTTCACATTAGATGAAAACAATGATAAAAATGAAGGGTAGAAGGATTTATAGCATGATTATGTTCCATATAACTTCAACCCATAAATGCATCTCCACATCTTGATCTATAAATGATTCTTGATGACCACCCATTTATTTTTTTAGCCATGCCAAAAGGATTACCACCAAAATAAGAACATGATCATGTTGTTCAACTCCTTCCAAGGATTCAACCACAAAATATTATACCATATATATATCTATATGCACAAAAGAGTATAATTGAAAAGATGGTCCAAAAGATGATGGAGATAGTGATCATCAGGGACAACTAGAGTGTATATTCATCACCAATGGTCATGGTACATAAGAAGGATGACACATGGAATATGTGCCTAGATTATAAGGAAATCAACAAGTAAACCATCAAAGATAAGTTTATTAATCCATTAATTGATGAGTTACATAGTGTTGTTTATTTCATGAAATTAGATCTTTGTTTGGGGTACCATCAAATTATAATAAGGGATGAATATATTCATAAAACTACTTTTAGAACCCATGAGGGCCATTGTGAGTTTTTGGTAATGACCATAGGTCTTAAAAATGCACCATATACTTTTTAGAGCTTGATGAACACTATTTTAGGAATTTTTAAAGAAAGTTTGTGCTGGTTTTCTTGGATGACATTAATTTATAGTAAAACATGAGAAGAACGCTTGAAACATGTGAAATAGGTGTTGATAGTTTTGGAAAAACATAAAATTTATGAAAATCCATCCAAATGTGATTTTAAAGTACATGATGTAGAGTACTTAGGTCACATTTTATCCCATGACGATGTCAAATTTGATCCTCATAAGATCAAAGCTATGGTAGAATAATTCCCAAAACTCTCAAAAACCTTCAAGGGTTCTTAGGATTAACAGGTTACTACTAAATATTTATGAAAGGTTATGGAATAATATAATATCCAATAACTACATTAATAAATAAGGATTCCTTCCACTTGAATGATGTAGCCACTAAAGCATTTGATAAATTAAAAGTAGCTATGTGCATGACCCTAGTTTTGACTACATTAGACTTCTCTAAGATTTTCATTGTTGAATGTGATGCTTCCAAATTAATAATGAAAGAAAGAAGACCCATTGTATTTGATATTCATTAATTCAAAGGTAAAAATATTTAAAAACCTATTTATGAGAAATAAATGATGGTTATTTTGCATGCAATAAAATAATGGAGGCCTTATTTGATGGGTAGACATTTTAAGGTGAAAATGGATCATGATAGTCTCAAATATTTTTTAGAGAAAATATTATCATTCGAGGAAAAATAAAAATTGGTATCCAAAATGTTGGGTTATGATTTTAAAATCATATACAAGAAGGGTAAAGATAATGTACTTGAAGATGCACTATCTAGATAGGATATATCCATAGAAGCATTACTTTGTGTAATGTCCATGTTGTAGTCATATTGGGTAGATGAAGCTAGGTGAGATTAGGGACATGACAAGGATACATAGGTTATGATTCATAATATTCAGTAAGGTTCTATAGCTTTTGACAAATTTGAATAGAAAGGTAATGCCCTATGGTATAAGGATAGGTTATACTTGTGCAAATATTTAGAGTTGAAGTATAAGATTATTATGGAGTTGCATCCATCTCTAATTATGGGACGATCTGGGTTCTTAAAATCTTATTATAAAATCAAGCAAGAAGTATTTTGGAAAGGACTTAAAGGATATGTATAAAATTTTATGGGATAATTCTTGATATGCCAATTGAACACAGGTGAGACAATTAAGAGCCTAAGTATGTTACAACCTTTAGTAATTCCTAGTGAAAGGTAGGAGGAGGTTTACATGGATTTAATCATAGGGTTACCTTTTTATGAAGGTAAGAATGTTATCTTGGTAATTTTGGATAGGATTAAAAAATATTCCCAATTTTATGCCCTCTCACACCCATATACAACAAGTACAATAGTGGCTATATTTATTAAGGTAGTTCTAAAATTACATGGAACCCCAAAAATAATTGTAAGTGATCATGATCCTATTTTCACTAGTAATTTCTGTTTGGTTACTCAGTTAGCTCATATCTCATCTTACCACCCCTAATATGATAAAAAAATATAAGTGGTCAACAAATGTTTAGAGGGGTATCTCTATTGTTTTATCTTAGATAAGAAATAATGTTAGGTTAATTTTTTACCAATTTTAAAATGGTGGTATAACACATCTTTCCATACCTCTTCTAAAATGTCCCCATTTATATCACTATATAGTTACCATCTACCTTCCATCACTTATTCATTAAGGGTGAAAACCAAGATTTAAGATGTGGAGGAGAAAATTCAACATCAACAAGAGGTTTTGGTTGGTTTAAGAGAGAATTTGGCATTGGCAAAAAATAAGATGAAGTAATAAGCAGATCAACATCGTAGTGTGAAAATTTTTGATGTGGGTGATTAGGTCTTTATACATTTTCAACCTTATAAGAATATGTCCTTGAAGTAACAAAAAAATGAAAATAAACTTGCTCCTAAGTATTATTTCCCTTATCAGGTTCTACAAAAAATTAGAAGTGTGGCTTACAAGCTAAAGTTGCCTAATTCATCTTGCATAAACCTATTATTTCTTGTCTCCTACTTGAAGAAGGTCATTAGATTTTTTTTAGCCTAAATAGAGCTACCCAAAATCGATGAATAAGGATGAGTAATTTTGGAACTAGATAAGATCCTATAAACATGTACCAAGAGGTTGAGAACTAGAGAGATTAAAACATATCTAATCAAGTGAAAGAACTTAAGTAGTGAGGATGTAACTTGAGAAGGTGAAGATTTTATACAATAGCATCCAATTTTTTTTAATGTTGAGGATAATGTTGGTTCAAATGGTAAGGGAATGATATGACCCTAACATATTACATGTATTGGGATAGGAATAGTCAACTTATGACTTACTTATCCCTCTTTAATGGTATATCACATTTATCTATGCTTTCATTAGGTTCGTAGGCCAGCCTATGGAATAACCATGGCCTAGGTAGAATATATATAGGAGGTAGTGGGTAGTTGTTTGTCATAATATTAGAGTATTAATTTCTTATTACAAGCATTTGGGAGGTTTCCCCCTTGAAGTGGCTTATCTATTATTCATATTTTCTTCTATATTTCCATATCATTGTGATATCTTCTTGTTATTCTACTTATTTGGTAAAGTAATATCATTAAAATATATTATCATATACCATGTTATGTTCACATTTATTAGATAAGTTATTCAATAATTTGATAAAATCTTGTGATGTTTTAGTTTGAATTTGCTTACAATTGATGAAGAAAGCCAAAGTATTCTTATGGAGATCACTAGTTTGAAACTCTTGAACTAAAGAGTTAACTAGATCTTCCAAGCTAGTGATAGATAGTGATTTGAGTTGATGGTACCAATCAAAATCATCTTTAGAGAGTGTTTTATCTAATATCTTTGTAGAATTAAAAATATTGAGTATGGCCATATATATATATATATATTACCAAATATTTTTAAATGTAATGTGGGATCAATGGACTTAATATAATTGATGGTAGGTGTGATGCCTCCTATGTCAATATTGGTAATTTGAGGTATAAAAGGTTGATTTCAGAGATTTTTAATCATTTTATTAATGAGGGGTGGTTGAGGAATGAGATTGTCATGGTAATCCCTAAGGGGGAGTGGGGGACATTTGGATTTTGCACTCCCCATGGAACTTATTAGGGTTTATTTTGAAGGTGAATAAGATGATTTTGTAATTACACCATTTGATTGGTGTTATTGGTTTGAAAAGTGTTCATTTGATTGAGTATTTTAATAAGAGTTTATGGGTTTGGGAAGTATTTTGACTAGTGTGTGTGAAACATGAAAAGCATTGGTATTGGTATTATTGGTTTGGGTTATACTATGAGTAGTGGTATGCACAACACTAGTGACGTGAGAAGCATTGGTAAAAAAAGAAACACTAGTAGTATGATTGGTATGTGTATCAAATGATGCACTACCAGAAGGTTTATAATTGGAAGAAAAACAACATAGTAACATGATTGGCATTGGTAGTAAATTATGTACTAGTGGCATGATTGAGGAGGAGGGTCTTTGGAAAAATCCCACTAGATGTTGAACCTGGCATGTTAGTGGATATACTTGTCTTGGAGGTTGAATAGGTCATATAAGAAGAGGTCATGATATGGGAAGGAGTAAAAATAAAAGGGAAAGGTTGATAAGAAAATAAAGTTTCACCCCCAAACCCATGATATAAGGTAGGGGAGGGTGATGAGGGTTATTCTATTTGTGCACCTATCATTAGATTATAAATAATTGAAGGGTCATTTCCTCTATGTTGAGAAAAAAATTTGATGAAGAAGAGAATTTCAGGTTTTTACTCTAATTAAGGATCATCTTCTAGATAGAAAATAGGATTAAAAACTAATTATGAATGAGGAAGAGTCCTATAATTGGTAGTGTGAGTACCAACATGCACATTGATTTCATCTAAAGTGGAAGCCATAACCTATTTTTTGGGAAATGTATTAGGATGGGTAAGACTCATCACATTTTTTGGATTCAATTATTTATTGTCCTTAGACAATAAAATCATGATGATAAAAGGAAGCTAAAGAGTTGATGAAAATAAAATTTAGAAAATAAGATACAAAATAGAACTACTCAATTGTGTTCTATAAACTAGGGAGCAAAATAGAGAAAAAGAAAACATAGTCATATAAGTTGACTATGTACTATAGGCAAATAGGATAAAGAGTCTATAAGAGACTTGTCGATAGAAATGATAGTATGAAATAGAGAGAGGTTTTTCAATATAGTATCTAAGGAAATTAAATTAAGTAAATAAGTAATGGGATCAATGTAATTGATCCAAATGGAACACACAACACAAACATTGCACCAACATTGGCTATTGTAAGTATTGTAATACAACATACAATGATCAAAGAGCAAACAACAACTTGAAAGTAAATGCTAACTAATAGGTCATCCTAAGTGTTACTAATTTATAATAAAGTTTAATTTTAATGTGATTGGAAAGTTAGCTGTAATGAAGAAATAGAAAGCAATCTAAAGATAGTTTTAATATGTTTAGGCTAAAAGGGATCTATATTGGCAATGCTACTGGCTTATTATTAGGGCCTACACCCTCACTTCACAATACCATAATGGTAAGAATGTTAGGTTATTTTATAATATATATTATCAACCACATGTTTATACTTGGCCAAAAAAATAAGTTGACTTCCCCCTTGGAGATGAAATCCAAGTAGGTAGGCCTTGGGAAGATAAATGTTTATTGATTTTTGAATGTAAAGTGATTTGGAAGTGTGTGAAAAACAAAAAAATAGTGTGACTAAATTTTTAATTTTAAAAACCAACTAATTATTCTATGTTTTTACTCTAAATATGCAAGCAATTGAAAATAAAGGTGAATTAATTACTAGAAAAGAGAGGTTAATTCCTTGATTGAGAAGAATATAGAGTCGGTTTAGGTGACATTATATGAAAATAGTGAAAAATAGAGTCTATTGGGTTGCTACTTTTATAGAAGAAAGATTTAGAAGAACATAGTCAAATATGTTGACTATGTCTTATAGATACAAGATAAACTACAAAATTGTGTCAAACAGGTTGACCCAGTTGGCTATAGGGATATAGTTTTATAGACTACAAACTTGTGAAAAAAAATAATAGAAGAAAAAAAATTGATAGAGAGATAAATAATGAACCTTGATGGGATTGAAGATGTTTAGATTGTAAATTTTTATGTTGTGATGTTCAAATGTTTATTCAAAATTTTTATAATAGATTCAACTAGTTTGATGGAGTTTGCAAAACCTATGTGCTAAAAATGAAGTTGTGAATAGATTTGTTTGGCTCGACAAAGTTTGTAGACCTATACATTGATTTTTTTTAATAGAGTCAACTGGTTAACTATGTATTAAAATATGGAATTGAAAAAATAATATTATGTCAAATTGATCGATCTAGTAACCTATATTTGGAGAAGACTTGCACAAACAAAATAGATTCATTTTGGAGTGACTATGTGTTAAAATTATTCATATATTGTTATAACTATACTAATTGGTATGATACAATAATACAAAAATATAATATTATAACAAAATGAAGGTGTGAAATGAAACCTACATAGTTTTGATTTCACGTTAGGTTCACTATAATGTATACAAATGGAAAATGCAACTAATATATTAATCAATCCTAGTTCGAAGAAGATAAATCCTACTTACACTTCTGATTGTTGATACATTTGATATTTAGGGTCATGACTAAGATGGATTTTCTAGACCTAAAAAAAGGATCTCTTACCATAATAACATCACTAGAGAGGGTTCCAAATCCTCTATTCAAGTAACACCATGCAATAACCCTAGCCATGTCATATGTTTTCATATTCACAAATTAAATGATAAGTAAAGTAAAATCTAATCTAGTTCTCACCAAATATTGTGGCATAAAGTGGGGGTAATAAACATAAAAATTAAACATGCATAGAAGATATATACCCATGCCAATGTATATAAAATCCTAAATCATGGGAGATAAGTATAAATTATAATATATCTACTCTTATAAAGGACAAAAAAAGTTAGGAATATTTACCTTTGAAGATGAATCCACCGAGCCTCAATATATCCATTGGCCAAGGTGATTCTAAAGAGGTTGTTTTGGTATGTAAGGATATCAAGGATAAGTTAGTTCTAGGCTACACAACTTCTCTATGCATCTAAAATACTTATCCATAATACAATATCTATATATCCAAATAAGGCATTGAAACCCTAAGTTATATCATTAAGTATAAATGGTGGATAAGCATATGTATAATATAATACTATTATTCTTCTCTTCCCTCTATAAATGATGGAAATAGATGTGTATATATAGCTAAATCTAGCCCTAATCCTTTTTGAAAGTTAAGTCGATAGGGTTAACCCAATCGATTATGTATCATTATTAATAAAAATAAATAAGGATTTGATCTAGGTTAGTTAGGGGCTGATGTAGACCCTTAACATGTTTTATCAATTTGAGTATAGGGTCAATGGGATTGACAGTGTAATTTAAACCATCAACAAGGGTTTTAGGCTTAGGAAGGGGATAATTAAGGTGGTAAATTCTTGGAAGAGTGTGTAAGAGAGAATATAAGGCTCAGGGAAGTGTTTAGGATAAGTTTAGATTGCTATCAAGTGGTGGTATAGGGGAAAAAAATATTGTGATATACCAATGGTCTGCCCACCCCTTTTTGGTGTACCCTTTAAGGCATACACTTAGAGAGATTGAGATTTGATGGGTTCTTGCAAGAGAGAAAGTATTAATAAGTGATAAAGTTTAAAAATATTGTGTATACACTGTTCACTTAGGCTAGTTGCATATTACCCTAAATAACATGAATTTTTTTAAAATTCTAATCATTATTTTATGTATTCCCTCACATTTCACATGGTAAACAAAAGAAAATTATAAAAAGGTTTGCCTATAAATACACATCAAAGGTCACTAATTTTCCCCACTTGGTATTTCCCTTCTCTCAAACATTCACACTATTTTACAATGATTAAATCCACCCTATTCTCTCTAAATTCAAGATCACTCACAAGTAAAATTCATAAGCCAAGTCAAGATAATTACAAAAAATGTTAAGAGAGCTATCATTTTCAATTATGAAATCCATATTTATATCTATTTAATGTTTATTTTTATTTACCAATGAAATGTTATAAACATTAAATAATTGAAATACTTATTTAGATTACATTATATATAGAACCTAAATGTAAAATAAAATAAATTATAGAACTTGGAATGAGATATAAATAGTAAATTCTAATACAATAATAAAACCTAGCTTGGATCTAACTTATTATGATTGTGAAGGCATATCACTAATGTAAAACTAATTGGAAGGACTTGTGAACTATGTCAAAGTTGAAAAAAAAGTTTTGTGATGTACTAGTATGGGGTTATATTAGGGTGGATAGAGGAACATTGTGGCATTATATGTTGACTATGGACACATCTTGGTTTATTATGCAATTTATTTTTCTATCTGATTAACTATTATTGATAAATATGCACTCATGGTTGTTTGTGGGTGTTGTTATGATGAGAAAAAGTATCTAAAACATAAAAACCTAGTTCTTACATAGAAAAATAGAGTTAAAATTTTAAAAATGGGATAATTAGGAAATAAAATATCTGAGCTATCATTAGAAAACCCCAAGTAATCTAAGTGTTACCTACATATCTCAAAATCACATCAGGTCGACGCAGTTCTCCCTCTTAGAATGAGTATGTGAATCTTGGTATTTTGTATATGAATGTAACTATAAGATTGAATTGAATGATTAACAATGAATACCATTGACATAAAATAAAATGGATTTAGAATTGGCCTATTTATTTTAGAATAAATTAGAACTGGAACTAGAAATATCAGTGCCCTCTTATTCAATGTGTAGTAGAATTATGAATTAATTATTAGATGTGTATTCAATAACCTTGATGTGCTTATATAGAGAAATATTTATAATATTTTTATTAACTATCCTTGATAAAAGTGAACAGGAGTTAATATTAAATGTCTTAAATTTTAAATCTACTATTAGAGTGTGGGGGACAAGGCTACACTAGTGGATAAGGATGGGTTTTAACCCTATCTGACATAGTTTGATTTTATCCTAAAAATGATAGAAACTACCAGAAGTTGGTTGATAGGAATATGCAGGTAGAATAGGGATGCCTAAATGATGTTTTTATTAGTTTTAAGATATTAATTAAATTAGAAAATGATCTTGTAGATATTATAAATTAACTAAATGGTGAGTAGACCAATGTAAGGGTGTCAATATTAAACATTATCAAGAACTTAATGATTAAATTTGAATATCTATATTATACTCCCCCTACCCATCCCCCCTCCATTATTATAGTTATGCTATGAAGTGAAATTACTATATTAAAGGATAAGTATACCTAAATGCATATATACACTTTGTATTTTAATGTGAAGCTTGATTGTGCAATATGCTTTAATGAAAAACCTACAAAAATGCCATTAAATTTATTTATTGTTCATATTTAAAGATTATAAATCTAAAAATTTAAAATTTAAATTTTGAAAAGAGAACAAGGAAATATTCCACCTAAAATAGTATGGAATCTATTTTTTTTATAACTTGAAAGCAGAGAAGTGTGTGTGCCCCATTATTGATGCATTTCAAGAAATGTTGAACTTGTGGAAAATTAAGAGTGATCATGTATCAATTTGAATACCAGTGAAAGCTCTTGAATTAGAAATATTGTATGCTTCAACTCTCATCTGAATGTGTGGAGTACTCTATAAAATAATTTAAGTTGTGAAACTACCAAATGTGGCTCTCTATAATGCAACCATATATGATGAGTGTCACTAGACTCAAACATGGTGTAAAAAGGGGTAGACCCAACAAATGTGGATTTCTAAAGTGAAACGATATACATTGAATTTCACTAGAATCTGATGTATCCCACTTTAAAAATGAGAAAAGTCACTCAGTTGCAGGCACATCTAGATTCCATTTGAAACCTTTGTACTTTTTAAAATTTTTAACTATGAAAAAGTGAAATTTGAAAATTTCCATGTAGAAAAATGAACATGAATGAATATCATGCACCTTGTATCTATACTAAATTGATATACAATTCTAATTGACCTTGTAACTATTTGAAACCTATAACATTTAACTATTTTTCACATGCCCATGCAAATGTACCAAGTATACATGAATCTATATTTAAGTAACTATATAAATGAGTGCACATGCATGTCATATGCCCTCCATAATCTAAAATTTTGAACCATAGTATAAATCTCAAAATTATATGCTATCATAATTTTGATACTTATTACTCATGACTACTTGAATTCTCAAGGCAATCCCATTGTGATCACCCCATTTTTAGATAAGAAATGTAACTTGTAAGTCTCTTATCTCAAAAGAGAACTATATAATATGTAAAAAATATAATCATGTAGTATTATGTAAACATTTAAAATGCTTTGCATGATAATATTGAATACATAATTGAATTACATATGAAACATGTGTTAGATATATATAGCATTGAATCATGTAAGTATCATGTGCATGATGTGTATCATGACACAAGAGTAAAAAATAGAAATAATGCATGATATGAATAATGACATGATAGTAACAAGTAATGACCATACAAGTAATGTCACATAGTATCACACAATTTTCATATAATGTCACACATAAGACCCAAATTCCACATACAAGGAACACATAAATGTCACATAAACACACAGGGATGAGGGCCACACTCAAATGGCATGATGATGCCATACAAGAAAAAAAATGTATAAATTTCACACACAAGGCCAAGGCAACACACAATTAAAAAATAAGTTATAAGTTATCATGTAGTAAATTAATAAATTTGAAAATAAACATAGAGCAAATGAGACTAGTCTACATCAACCATATTTATGAATGTCATTGTTAGCTAATAGAATATACATGTAATACAATGTAAATAATGAGTGATTAGTGTATATATATATATATATATATATCAACATTGTAGAGAGGTTATGGATAGATACAACCTGTTGAAATGTTCATGGAGAATGAAGGTATGCCCACATCTTAGTAAGGTTGTTGGATAAAATGGGAAGCCTAACATTGAAAAACCATGTAATATTATGTTATGTATCACAATCATGCCTTGTGAAAATTATTATGTATTGAAAATTGAAACATGTTATCTACATAACATGAAATGAGTAACTTATGGATAGAAGGAACCTAACAACATTTGAAAATGATTTTAAAATCCTGATTTTGAAGTTTTAAAATATTTTGGGATATTTTATATATATGATTTTTTTGAATTTTTCCATATTTATTTAAAAATATTTTAACCTTTTCAAGATTCAAATTTATAAGGATTTGAAAATCACTAAGAATCAATGTTTTTAAATTATAATAAATGGGAGTTATTCAAACAATCCACAACATGGTGCTAAAAATAGTGTAGAAAAATAAAAAGGCAAGAAATATGCCCCAAATTTATGTGCAAAGGATTCATAACAATTTAGCATGAATGATTGATATAGATAATAATATGCATGTACTCAATGACCAAAAGACTGTGTTCTCATGGAGATTGTAGGATTAGATAGATAAGTGCAATGGAAATCAAACCATGATAGATATGCCATACTAAGCAAGAAAACTATCATAAAGAATGTTCATTGAAAGTATTGTAAGATAATTATTTTTAGATTGTTTGAGTTGGTTTAAAGTGAAGAGGGTAAATTCCCAAAGTGAAAATAATTCTAAGGTTATAAGAATGCTTTGAGTTTGATATAGAATAAGTAATAATGAAGTAAAAATAAAATACTATGTACAAAGGAAAATTTAAGTATCTAATTTATTGTGCCTATAATGGGAGGTATGCATGCATAACGCTTGGTGTGATATGAAGGAATGAATTCCTATGAAGAGGACTTACCAACTATAGATTCCTCTATATCTTAATAGGAATCTTATGTTTTACTATAACTAGCTAAATAATTACTCATATACTGATATAAAATGGTATCCTCCTATGTAATAAAATATAATGTAACTACCTATAATTGTGGTGAATTACTCTACATAATATGTGGTTCCTTAAGATATGAAGACATATTTTTAGGTGGCCCTTTTTTCTTAGGATAATTTACCATGATTTTTTTACTAACTAATTATGCTCATTTGTAATTGTATAATGCTCATAGATAGATGGAGAAACTGATTATGTAATATGGTCTTATGTAATTAGATGATTTTCATATATAGATGGAGAAATTGATTGTGTCATATGATCCTGAATAATTACATAGATTATTTATTTACCATGTTGTTCAATGTATGTACCCTCCAAGGTAGTGTATCATATGTATGACCATAAAATGCTTTAACAACTCTAGAAGTATCATGTAAATCTTGCTTTGTATAGCCAAGAAAATTAGAAGAGTGTTATGGTGCTCACATTTTTAGTTGATATAATTTCTATCATAACACTACTTATGGATTGCTTTTGAACATATGCTTAAATAAAGAGGGTATTAATGCTAAAAATTATTGTGCTAACAAATCACCCCTTTCATCTATTGCAAAGGTTAAGTTGGAATTGTACCAATTTAATCATGGGGGTCCTATAACTAAACAATCAGTGCAAGGCACACAATGGGTTTTTAAAATTTAAGTTACATTGAGTTACACACTTGACCGAGTTCTATGACAATAATATATTTCTTAAAAAAGATTGTTTCTGTTCATGTAAGTAATAGGTGTATGAAGTGTTTTCACGAGGATGGTCTAGGATAATGATTTCATGAATAAACTTATATTCAAATATATATGAATTATAACCATAAATTGTAAGGATGCATTTGAGTTTGATGATACTTTATAAAAGATAAATTAAATGTTGATAATAAGTCATCAAAATGTAACATATTTAATTTATAACAATCGAAGATCCACTTTACCAAAATTATGAACCAATTTAGATAAGAAACTATAATATATTGTATCCAATAGAGAAAACTTATTAATTAGATAATCTCTGGAAGAATAGAAACTTGATTAAATAAAAATAAGAAATGTCTTGTATTCTTGTAGTAATATTCCTTAAATAACCTCAAAATATAAAGAAACAGATTTAAGATAAGTGACAGGCAACAAAATATGAATCAAAATAGGCCTGTATTTAGAATCATATGCATACTTTAAATCTATAAATAATGTTTTAGTTTTAAATGTCATAAATGTTTCTCCAAATGAAAAATGGGCTGGTGAAAACAAAGAGAGAGAAAGAAGGCATTGAGAAGAGACAAAAGAAAATAAACAAAGGAGATTGACTAACAAAAGAAAAAGAACTAATTAAACAACATAAAATAAATAAAGAAATAAACATTACACTAAAAGATATAATACATAGAGTAGGTGCTAATGCAAATCAAATAATAAGAGATTATTGAGAAACCAAAATAGTAAAAGATTTTATTAATAAAATAAATCATACGAATTACAAGTTTTGAAAAGAGACATTACAACATGTGTAAACATCAAACTTATATCATGCAAAGCATGATGTTTTCATCAATATTCATGCTATAGCTAGATTTTGGTGTATATGAATGCAAATATATATTCATCAAAGCATTAAATTTCCCAAATGTTAACTAAATAATTAGAAAATAATTGAAAATAAACCTAGATATACCTAGAATAAATGAGATAGGGCTATGCCATCAAATTGAGTGAGTGTTGATCTTCTACAAATAATGATCATCTCATATACATGTTCTCAAAAAAGAAGTACAAATGAAATCAAGAGTTCTTACATTTACTTGTAAGAGTTCCTTTTTTTCATAATGAGGTTGTTTTTCCTTTATAACCTTTTCCAATCAGTTAGTTGGCTCAACAAATAACTTTTTATTTAAACTTATAATTTAAAATTTAGATAAGGAACTTTATAAAATAAAGTTAAGTCAACCTTATAAAATAAAGTTATAAGTTTTAGGCAAAATTTTAAGTTCATAATGAACTTTATCAACCTCTTTAAAATATTTTATTTTTAAAAGACTGAATAAACACTCGGGTGGGGCCTACTATGAAATGAATCTTATAAACTAATCTTAAAATATCAATCCATAATGACATAATTAAAATAAATATAACTAGACCATATATGATTTCATTACAACTGATAATATCTAATGATAATTTCATCTGTATGCTTAAATGGAAAATTATGTCAAAATAATTGATTTCAAAATGATCAAAATAGGGAAAATCAATCCATGTGTCCTCTATGAATGCTCAACTCCACTAAATTTGACAATCTACACCAAGTAACTGTATCTATCAAATGGGGTCTCAAAAAAATAAAACAATTCTAAAAATGCATTGTAGAAAACAAAATATTACTCTCTAGTTTTTACACAATCAACTTGATCAATCATGTTGAGTATTGCCCATATATTACACTATGAAATGAATTCAACAAATAATCATTTATTAATGAAATCAAAGCTATAGTAAACCATTCTATAATCTCACATAAATAGAACAATCCAATATCATTTCCTGACTGTAAATACAATTGCTTTGTTAAAGCTAGAATGCTTTCAACATGCATAAAATTTACTATTTAGTGAGAATAATCTATCATAGTCATGCCACCAGATTTATCAATTACAAAACCTAGATGAAAATTTGTTTAAGAAAACAAATTGTTAAGTTTTATAATCAAAACCATTAGGTTTTGAAATTAAAACTTCATTCAAAATTATCTCACCAAAAAAAAAAAAAAATTATCTTAGATAATTAGGAATTTTTCCATAATTTTTTTAATGAAAACCCCATGTTTATACAAACATTTTGGGTAAAATACAAATACTGAGTTGAAACCAATAGGTAAGAAATTCATTTTAGCATGAAAAATTTAATTAATTTGAGGCATATTAAACCATGGTGTGATAAAATACTTCTCAAAAATAAAACTCTCAAATACCCAAATAAAAATTTGGAAAAACCCAAAATTCCACTGTCATAGGTTGAAAATATCAGCATTATCTCAAAAATGGACTCAAAGAGTGCAAAAGAAATAAATGGAGATGAACCCAATAAAACCCCAAATGTATCTCATCCATTTTCCATGAATAAATTGATAAAAATGTGGATAAATAAAGGATTTTACCAAACCCAATCTATATCTTCATTGCATGATGTAATTTTGAAAACACAAAGAAAAATTAAACCATTTGAGTGATTTTTTTGTTTAATAAAACTCACCTTTCACAAAATTTGCACTCCATCAGAATAAATAAAATAATCACACAAGTTCATCATATTCACACTGCTAAGCTACCTCAAAAAATTCATTGAAAATTTAAGAAAAAATGCATTTCCAAGCTTCATTACCATCTGCACTAAAACCATAAAGGAGATGAAGACTAAAACCATGAAGGAGATTTCTTTCTTGTTTAACCTCCAAAGGAGAGAGAGTACCAAAATTAATGTAGGATATGTACACATACCTACTCATACATGTTGCCCAAAAATCTTAGCCAAACATAACAGACTTCCAAATTTAACCAAAGCATAACCCACAATCTTCTCTAATTTATTAATGAACTAAATTTACCTAATAAGAAAATAACTACACAATAACAACCTTCAAAAATGAATTAAAAAATATTAAATTTTGTTCTCTCCACTTGAAATGTGTATACCCATCATTTTATGTTATTCACTTTGGTACAAATGTGCCTTGGTGTCATCTTGGTAATGTATCAGAATAATAAGGGGAGAACATTTATGTCTTGACATTACTTCCACTTACACATCATGTCGACGTCCCTTGAGAATGAGCTAATGCCAGGATATGTACATGGAAATTAATGATTGTCCTTCCAATCAAAAAGATCCCATTACTAAATAATACCATACATTTGGATGCTTATCCATATAAGTTATATTTTATTTTGAAACTTATATTATAAACTTATATTGATGCTTTCCATTATTTTGTTGACACATCTTTCTGAGACTTTGGTCAATTATTTTATTGGTAAACATAACCAAATCCAAATATTATATAAAATAAAGTTATTATGATCCTGTTATACCAAATTTATAATGATACCACTACTTTATGTGATGACATGTTTGATAGATGCTCAATTCTAAATACTGAGAAGATTACAATATTTGCCAAGCTCATGAAGGAAAATTGAATAATAAGCTATCAACCTGATTTACTCTATTATTCAATATGCCAAATAAAGACAAATATAAAAATGGTCCTATTGTTGAAGTAGATAACCATTATTACCTAAAATAACTTATTACAGAATGAAAAAGTACTAAAAATGACAAACACTTCAATAACCATATTTAATCTAATCACATAAAATGAAAATATATAATAATACTATAATATTTTGAGTCATTAACCCTCAAAAAGTATTTTATCAAGATGATATAATTTTTGAGGTTCAAAAAATTGTAAAAACAGGGTGCAAATTTTTTATTTAACATTGGTGACCTTGCTAGTTAGTTTATCTTGCAAGATTAGGCTGCAACATAAAATTAGTGAAAATGAGTAGTTTTGGAGAGCAACCTAGGTAGGTTGTTTCCTAGATCATTATGTGTAGACTCCTTGGAATATGTATTCACTAAAAGGAATGAATTGTTTATCTTAACATGGTATGAAGAAGAGGAATCATTAAACTAGGAAATGTGGGTTAGAAGAATTAAGTTACAATAGTCTAAAATCATAGAATTTGAAAGTAATCACCTTTCACCTAACTAGTTACTTGATTTAATTCATTTATCAAATGATTCTTCAATTAAATCAAGAAATTAACCTTTGATGAAAGAAAACTTACATTTATAAATGCAAGAATTTGTGCTTAGACTGAATACTAATGAAGCCTTAAGAGGTGAGTAGAATCTAATAGCTACAATCACCAAAATGAGAACAACACAAAGAAACTAACAAGCCAAAATGAGCAAACAGAAAATTCTCCTAAAAAAAAAATGGATTATGTACAGCTGAGAGAAGAAGGAAGCTAGCCAATATAAAAAATCTTTCCATGTAAAATATCCTGAAAGACAACATAAATCTGATGTAAAAACCATGGAACACAAAATATATGAGAAATCATAATAATACAAAAAAATGAAATGTTTTATTATGTTCCATAGGATTTTGGCTAACATCATATGATAATAATTAAATAACTAGACAACAGAGTAATAAAAGCATGCTGAAACAAACTAAAGCCAACAAAATGATCTCTCACTTACTACCTTTCTCTTGATTCTTGAAAAATAAAATTAGAATGTATGTGATCAATAGGCTTTGGAAAAAATTATAGATTGTTATCAAAAGGATGATAAGTAAAACTTTTAATATCAAAATCAAATTTGAAACCTAAATACTCAAATGAGACTTTAGATTCTGAATTATCAAGAAAATCTAATCTTTCCTTTAAAGTTGAAAATACACTTTCATCCCGATTCAGTGTATTAAGAAATTCATTAATAATCATTTCATTGTCAAACTCAAATGTTTTAGTGAAGCATTCATTTTATATAGTTTGAACATGTTGGTTATCATTTTCAATCACTTTTTTAGAGTTTTGACATACAAAAAAGTCATCAATATCATAAACATGATTATGAGTTATATCATAAATTTTAAATGATAAAGATTCAAATGCAAAATTCTAAAAATTCAAAACTTTCCCATCTCATCTGCAAGTTATTATTTCTAATTTAGGCACGCTTATAAGATCAATTTTTTTTTCCATTTCTACTAAATACTTATCAAATTTAGATTTAATTAGAGTAAACTAAAATTTCTCATATTCAAAATTAATCATGCTATTATCCATTTGAATGTCTAGAAAAGTAAAAGTCTTAAAATCACTGTGCTCTATGGAATTAAGTATGTTCATTTCTAAAAAAATCAACAAATTAGGAGCTTTATAGCCTTGGATTTCTGCATCCTTATTAAAATCATAAAGACATACTTTAGAACTTGGATAATTTCCTACATGTTGCACCATTAAATCATCAAAAAGAAGACAACCACTTATGCAAGAATCAGATAATGGTGATTTCAGAAGATTTTTATTAGACAAATCTGATTTTGAGCATCTAAGATTATCAGGGCTTAGAAGGGACATTAAATTATTCTCATGTGTTGAGAAATAAAAAATAGAACAATTGTTTTTCTTTTATGATTGACTGAAAGGAGTAATGATAGGTTCAACTGAGACAACATCATGATTAGGGAAAAATTTTGACTCCTGATTTGATTGTAGATGAATAAAATATTCATCATGAAAATTGATGATTTTGTTATAAACTAAAAATATAGAAAACTCAATAGGAAATTTGCCTTCAAACTTAACCATTAACTTAGAAAAATTTTTACATTTGAATAGGTCATGGTTTAAGGAATAAATCTGGAAAAAAATTTAATTTGCTTTTGGAAATGGGAAAATTGTAAAACTATTTAAAAGTCTACAAGTCCAATATTTTTAGCAATACTTTTGTGATTATTAGGTAGGTGATTCATCCAAAGACTATAAAAAAGTTCTTTTCTAGGTTTGAAAGAAGGTGAAATATCCTAGTATTTAGACAAGAACCATAATAGATACTCACCAATGGTTTCATCTTTGTGGTAAGATAATGTATACCAAGTTACTAGATTCAAGTCAACTTGATTTTTGAATAGCCAATCAATGATAACACATTATTGAGTGAGATCATTTGGTTCAAGAGGATAAAAAAAAATCTCATTTATTGAATGAGGGTCTAAATTTGATTTATGAGTTTGCAAGAAGTCCATTATCCTAGTTTTTTTATTTTAGAACAATAGGTCTATAAATTTATAGTAATGATTTTATCCATAAAATAAGAGAAAGGTTTATTCTAGGCCTAGATGAAAAATGAATTTCAATATAATCTAGAAAATAACATTGAGAAAATATTTCGAAGGGCTCACCTTCACACCAAACTGAATTGAGCTAGGTTTCTAGATCGGGGTGGATGTTATTTTTAATAATTTCAGTGAGAATATTCCATTATTTTAAAAATTCATCAGAATCAAAGCTGAGTGAAGACGTTGAATGAAGAAGGTTATTCAAACAAGAATCAAGACTTGAATAGCTAGTATATACTAAAGGAGACATTAGTATAAACTAGTGACCAGGTATTGTTAGAAAACTAAAATGAAATTATTCAAGAAAGAATTAAATGTGTCCCCAATAGAGTCACCAAATTTGTTGATGCTAAAAATTGTTGTACCAATGAATCACCCCTTTTGCCTATCACAAAGGTTAAGTCAGAATCATACCAATTTAATTTTGGGAGTCTTATGACTAAAAAATTAGTGTAAGTTGTGTAATGGGTTTTCAAAGTAAAGTTGCATTGAGTTACACACTTGAATGAGTTCTAGGAAAACAATATCTTTCTTAAAATGGATTATTTTAGTTCATGTAAGTAATAGGTGGATGAAGTGTTTTCACAAAGAGGATGGTCTAGGATAATGATTTCATGAATAAAATTGTACTCAAATATCTTGTCAGGATCTTGCTCAACCAAAAGAGCACAATATGATTACCAAACCAAGCAACTTAATATGCAGAAATTAACCAGATTCACCAAGTAACTAGAATTCAGAATAACTCAAGATATGAAAGACAATACACAAATTGTATTAACACTTTATACAGAAAAGAATACAATAAAGAAGATGCCACTTCTTCTCCACCACCTTACAGAGGTTTCCCACACCTCAAGTGAACAGTAAATCTTCTCCCCAAAGCTCTCCCTCTCAGGTCCCAACACCCAACTCAAAATACAGAGTTGGTGTTCACCTCCCATGCTCCACGCACAACACAAGTGCTCCACACACTCCACAAGCACTCCACGTGCTCCACAAGTACTCAAGGTACTTCAAGTAGATCTCCCATGAACCTGCAATAACCTGCACTTCAACAGACCATACTTATGGAAGGAACTCCCTTGCCTTCCTCTTAACTCTATTCGAGTACACACCTGTACTCCAAGTAGATCCTACCTGATACTGCTCCCTGTTGTGTTGATGTCTATATGATCCTGCACACCTGCAAATCAAACACGGTTCTGCTCACCTGTGAACCTTGACCTTGCACACACATACACCTGCAGATCAACGATCTTACTTACCATGTAGATCACTCTACACCCTGAAGAACCCTTGTCCTTGCCTCACCAAGTCCTTATGATTCTCTAACCAGTACCAAGCTTGGCACTGATAGGGAACTAGGAGGAACACCCTTACTCACTTCACACACAAAAGGAACAAACTTTGCTCAACTCAAACTAGAACAATTTTCCAATACAACCATGAGTCTATTATATAGATCTCATCCAAACAATGATTAGACATCTAATTACAATAATTAGATCCGCAACTCTTAGTCTAAAAATAGATCTAAGCATGCAAACACTTGGTTCGTTAGCTAACTACCCGTAATAAGCTCGCAGTCGAACCACACAGGTGACCGACGTCGGTCCCTATCCGCCTGGGGTCACCGACGCTAGCCGATCCATGACCGACATCGATTGCTTCCTTATCTAATACTGCCGATGTCAGTTAGCCAGACCAAACGCCAGTCTCCGTGACACTCAGCAACTCATCCTGCAACCTCCTCCATGTCTACATTAGTGAAGCTTTTAGCTCCATAACCTAACAATCTCCCACTTGGAGATAAATAGCTGCACTATACCTGTACCTGTACTCTGTCTAATCTATTTCCTGGTTTGTATCCCTCTTCAATCTCAATCCTGAAGACAACCCACCACACAACCTGTGATGTACCTCCTATCATCTGAGTACCCTACCACATCTGAACCTACAAACACATGTAGTGAAGTCGTGACCCTGCATAGCATGAATCCCTGCTGCCGGTCCCTCTCAAGTACCTAAGAACCCACTTCCCCAAATTGGCTCCTAACTCTCTGACAGCTCCCACTGCATGGGAATACTCAAGTCTATACTAGACCTCATGTGATTTCAGACACTGTACCTATCCAGCCCTTAGTGTGCTCTGGCTCTGCATCTTGAACCTCACCAACACCTGATTCACATCAGCTCCCACTCGAGACAAAATCAACCTATGATCTCCATGTCTCCCATGTCAAAGAATTTTGCTGCTCCAAACTCCTCCTGACATGCCACTGAACTAATCTTACCCTTAGCTCAGCAAAAACCCTGTATGTACAATCCTGCTAGCAAAACATACCATCCACATACAGCAATAGAATGATGTCATGACTCATCATCCACCTGGTAAGACAAACCACGGTAGTTACCCTGACATTGACTGAAGCCATGCTTCCTCCTCCACCTGTCAAAACCTATACCACTGTCCTGTAGCTCCTCAAGACCATATACCTGGTCTTCCGTCTCGTGTATCCGTTCTCTCTATTCTTCTACTAAGGAATCCATTCATCTCTATGCTTTCATATCTGCTGGCAACCCTACCCAAAACACACCTGTTTGGTTTTCCTCCAAGGAATCACATCCTCATCCATGCCAAGCTCACACCTGTTTCCTGGATCCTTCCTGCTCTACAATCAGCAACATGTATAAAGAAGAGGAACAATGAATTTGAGGGCCTACTTACATCTTCAGTCCTCCGTATGGGTGTTTGAGACTCCTTGACAGCATGATGTCCACCCAAAATCTGTTATAGTGACCAACCTCGGTCACTCCATAGTCTGCATCCGACCGACGTCAGTTCCCATGCGTCTGTCCCTGACTACCGACCCTGTGGTGTCCCTGCTACTGACGTCAGTCCTTCTGACCGACATCGGTCTTACCTACTGCCGACGTTGGTCCCATGACTGACATCGGTCTTACCTTGCCCGACATCGCCGGCTTCGGTCTGCACATGACTGACATCGGCACCTGTCTATTCAACGCTGGTTTCTCCTGACCGACACCGATATCTGTGTTCGCCTGTGAGTGATGACTTTTTACCCGCGAGCTTCTTTGAATCAAAACCCATGTCCAAACTGCTCTGCTTAGAAGTATCCAGCACCAACCACTGGGTTCTGTCCGCCATCTCCTCCATAAACACCAAGGCTTTCCAGTTCTTAAGCCTGTCAAATATATCTGTCTTCCACTTAAGAACATGCATCTCCTTCCTGCTCATGTGACCAAGCCTATGAAGCCACGTCTTCGCAACAGAAGAAGAATCAGTAATATAAACAAGTAGATAAAGGGTGCCTATTTTCTTACCACCAGCTAATTCAAGTGCATCCACTGTGAGAGTTCTTGTGCATCTCTCATCACCCAATCTTTCTGAAGAAATTAGCCATATCTCCAAACCTAGGACCTGCATGACCTTCATCAACACCTGTGTGTTGGCCGCCTGCAATTTCAGCTTCACTTCCCCTTTGCCAATTCTTTGGCAAGGCTCACCAGCTCCTCTACCTGGAACTGCATGGAAAGAGGCAACCGAATCTTTTATCCAAGATTCAACTTTATCCAAGAAACCTCCAAGAACATCCTGTGCAATAACACCTGCAACATCTACTTCTTCAGTTCCTTCATGCTGATATGCTACCAACCAACAATAATCTTTTACCTGCTCTTTCTTTCCATAGGACTGTGAGTAACCATCTGTGCTTTTCAACTCTTCCATTCTTAGCTTACTTTGATCTGTTGTTGCTCTACTCCCACTCGATCAGAAACCCCTGAGAGTAACCTGTAACCAAACACAAAACCTGCTTCCTTCAACCTTAGCTTTGATACCACTTGTCAGGATCTTGCTCAACCAAAAGAGCACAATATGATTACCAAACCAAGCAACTTAATATGCAAAAATTAACCAGATTCACCAAGTAACTAGAATTCAGAATAACACAAGATATGAAAGACAATACACAAATTGTATTAACACTTTATATAGAAAAGAATACAATAAAGAAGATGCCACTTCTTCTCCACCACCTTACAGAGGTTTCTCACACCTCAAGTAAATAGTAAATCTTCTCCCCAAAGCTCTCCCTCTCAGGTCCCAACACCCAACTCAAAATACAGAGTTGGTGTTCACCTCCCATGCTCCACGCACAACACAAGTGCTCCACGCACTCCACAAGCACTCCACGTGCTCCACAAGTACTCAAGGTACTTCAAGTAGATCTCCCATGAACTTGCAATAACCTGCACTTCAACAGACCATACTTATGGAAGGAACTCCCTTGCCTTCCTCTTAGCTCTATCTGAGTACACACCTGTACTCCAAGTAGATCCTACCTGATACTGCTCCCTGTTGTGTTGCTGTCTATATGATCCTGCACACTTGCAAATCAAACACGGTTCTACTCACCTGTGAACCTTGACCTTACACACACATACACCTGCAGATCAACGATCTTACTTACCATGTAGATCACTCTACACCCTGAAGAACCCTTGTCCTTGCCTCACCAAGTCCTTATGATTCTCCAACCAATACCAAGCTTGGCACTGATAGGGAACTAGGAGGAACACCCTTACTCACTTCACACACAGAAGGAGCAAACTTTGCTCAACTCAAACTAGAACAATTTTCCAATACAACCATGAGTCTATTATATAGATCTCATCCAAATAATGATTAGACATCTAATTACAATAATTAGATCTGCAGCTCTCAGTCTAAAAATAGATCTAAGCATGCAAACACTTGGTTCATTAGCTAACTGCCCGTAATAAGCTCGCAGTCAAACCACACAGGCGACTGACGTCGGTCCCTGTCCGCCTGGGGTGGCCGACGCCAGCCGATCCATGACCGACGTCGGTTGCTTCCTTGTCTAATACTGCCGATGTCAGTTGGCCAGACCAAACGCCAGTCTCCGTGACACTCAGCAACTCATCCTGCAACCTCCTCCATGTCTGCATCAGTGAAGCTTTTAGCTCCACAACCTAACATATCTTTGAATTATAACTCATAAATTGTAAGGATGTGTTTAAGTTTGATGATACTATATAAAATATAAACTGAATGTTGCTAATAAGTCATCAAATTGTAACATATTTCATTTGTAACAATCAGAGATCTACTTTACCAAAATTATGACCTAGTTTAGGTAAGAAATTATAATTTATTCTATTCAATAGAGAAAACCTATTAATTAGATAATCTCTTGAAGAATATAAACCTGATTTAATAAAATAAAGTAATGTCTTGTATTCTTATAGTAATATTCCCTAAATAACCTCAAAATATTAAAAAATGGATTTAAGATAAGTGACAGTAGTAAAATATGAGTACAAATAGGCCTGTATTTAGAATCATATGCATACTTTAAATCTATGAATAATGTTTCAGTTTTAAATGTCATAAATGTTTCTCCAAATGAAAGGCAGGTTGCTACAAACAAAGAGAGAGAAAGAAGGCAACAAGAAGAGATAAAAGAAAACAAACAAATGAGAATGACTAACTAAAGAAAAATAACTAACTAAACATTAAAAAATAAATAAATAAATAAATATTACACTAAGAGATATAATACATAGAGTAGGCACTAACCCAAATTAAATAATAAGAGAGATTGAGAAACCAAAATAGGAAATTATTTTATTAATAAAATAAATCACATGAATTAGAAGTTTTGAAAAGAGACATTTCAACATGTGTAAACATCAAACTTATATCATGTAAAGCATGATGTGTTCATTAGTATTTGGGTGATAGTTAGATTCTGGCATATATGAATATAAATATATATTCATCAAAGCATTA
Organism: Torreya grandis; assembly: GCA_037957365.1. Taxonomy (NCBI): domain Eukaryota; kingdom Viridiplantae; phylum Streptophyta; class Pinopsida; order Cupressales; family Taxaceae; genus Torreya; species Torreya grandis. Next base: position 3,146,380 of record JARHVA010000338.1, on the reverse strand, counting down.
AGTTTCTCAAATATTAACTAAATAATCAAAAAATAATTGAAAATAAATATGGATATAACTAAAATAAATGAGACAGGGCTATGTCATTAGATTGAGTGAGTGTCAATCTTCCGCAAACAATAATCATCTTAGAGACTTGTTCTCAGAAAAGAAGTGCAAATGAAAGAAAGAGTTCTTGCATTTACCTATAAGAGTTACTCTTTTTCATAATGAGGTTGTTTTTCCTTTATAACATTTTCCAAGCATTTAGTCAGTTCAACAACTAACTTTTTGTTTAAAATTATAATTTAAAATTTAGAAAGGAAATTTATAAAATAAAGTTATAAGTTTTAGGCAAAATTTTAAGTTCATAACAAACTTTATCAACCTCTTTAAAATATTTTATTTTAAAATATTGAACAAACACTCAGGTGGGGGCTCATTATGAAATGACTCTTACAAACTAATCTTAAAATATCAATCCATAATGACATGATTAAAATAAATATAACTAGACCATATATGCTTTCATTAAAACTGAGAATATCTAATGATAATTTCATTTTCATGCTTAAATAACAAATTATGTCAAAATAATTGATTTCAAAATGATCAAAATAGGAAAAATCAATCCATGTGTCCTCTATGAATGCTCAGCTCCACTAAATTTTAACAATCTACACCAAGTAATTAGATCTATCAAATGGGGTCTCACAAAAATAAAATTATTCCAAAAATGCACTGTAGAAAACAAAACATTATTCTCTAGTTTTTACACAATCAACTTGAATAAACATGCTAAATATCACCCATATATTATGCCATGAAATGAATTTAGCAAATAATCATTTACTAATGAAATCAAAGATTTAGTAAACCATGATGTAATCTCACATAAATTGAATAAACCAATATCATTTCCTGACTACAAATACATTTGCTCTATCAAAACCAGATTGCTTTCAACATGCATGAAATTTACTATTTGGTGAGAATAATCTATCACAGTCATGTCACCATATTTATCAATTACAAAACTTGAATAAAAATTTGTTTAAGAAAACAAATTTTTAATTTTTATAATCAAAACCATTAGGTTTTGAAATTAAAACTTCATTCAAAATTATCTCACCAACAAATATATTTTTTTTATCTCAGATATCCAAAAATTCTACCATAATTTTTTATGAAAACCCCATGTTTATACAAACATTTTAGGCAAAATACCAAAACTGAGTTGAAACTAGAAGGTAAGAAATTTGTTTTAGAATGAAAATTTTAATGAATTAGAGGAATATTAAACCATGACATGATAAAATACTACTAAAAAATAAAACTCTCAAATACCCAAATCAATATTTGGCAAAACCCAAACATTCCACTATTATAGGTTAAAAATCTTAGCATTATCTCAAAAATAGACTCAAAGAGGGGAAAAGAAACAAATGGAGATGAATCCAACAAAACCCTAAATGTATCTCATCTATTTTGCATGAATAAACTGATAAAAATGTGGAGAAATAAAGGTTTTTGCCAAACCCAATCTATATCTTCATTGCATGATGGAATTCTAAAAACACAAAGAAAAATTTAACCATTTGAGTGAATTTTTTGTTTAAGAAAACTCACCTTTCAAAAAATTAGCACTCTAGAAGACTAAATAAAATCCTCACACAATATCATCATGTCTACATTGCTAAGCTACCTCAACAAATTCATTGAAAATTTAGGGAAAAATGCATTTCTAAGCTTCATTACCATCTACACTAAAACCATGAAGGAAATGGACACTAAAACCAGGAAGGATCTTTATTTATTGTTTAACCTCCAAATGACAGAGAGTACCAAAATTAATGTAAGCTACATACACATACCTACTCATACATGCCACCCAAAAATCTCAACCAATCATAACAAACTTCCAAATTTGACCAAAGCATAACCCACAATCTTCTCTAATTTGCTAATGAACTAAATGTCCTAAATAAGAAAATAAATATGCAATAACAACTTAAAAAATCACATTAAAAACTATTAAATGTTGTTATCTCCACTTAAAATGTGTATACCCCTCTTTTTATGTTATTCACTTTGTCTCAAATGTGCCTTGGTGTCATCTTGGTAATGTAACAAAATAATAAGGGGGAAACTTTATGTCATGACATTACTTCCACTTACACATCATGTCCACATCCCTTGAGAATGAGCTAACACCAAGATATGTAGATGGAAATTAATGTTTATCCTTTCAATCAAACAGAGCCCATTAATCAACAATACCATGCATTTGGAAGCTTATCCATATAAGTTATATTTTATTTTGAAACTTATATTGATGTTTTCCATTATTTTGTTGAGGTATATTTCTAAGACTTTGGTCAATTATTTTATTGGAAAATAGAACCAAATCCAAAGATTATATAAATTAAAGTTATTATAATCTTGTTATAGCAAATGTATAATGATACCACTGCTTTATGTTATGACATGTTTGACAGATGCTCATTCTGAATACTAAGAAGATTAAAATATTTTCCAAGCTCATGAAGGAAAATTGAATAATAAGCTACCAACCTGATTTATGCTATTATTCAATATGCCAAATAGAGACAATTGTGATAATGATATTGTTGTTGAAGTAGATAACTAGAATCACCTAAAATAACCTATTACATATTGAAAAAGTAATGAAAATGATAAACACTTAAATATCCATATTTAATCTAATCACACAAAATGAAAATATATAATAAGACCAAAATACTTTGATTCATCGACCTTCACCAGGTATTTTATCAAGATGACATAATTTTTGAGGTTTGAATTTTTTAAAAATAGGGTGTAAATTTTTTTGTTAACAGAGGGCATGTCTGTCTGAATCATCATCAACAACTTCACTATCATCAAATGTGATCATATGAGGTGATTGTTTTTTGATTGTAAATGCACCAATTATAATATCAATTATTTGTCCATATAGATAAGGATGAGGGTTAACATTCTATGCATAATGTAATTCAGAATTATCCTTATAAATTATTGCTTCATGATTTTAAAAAATGATATTTTTATATTTTAATTATGGCATAGACTCTTAAGTATGTGTGACAATATAAATAATGTTCTCATTAATGGGATCTTGAATCTTGTGTTTGAGATTGAAAGGTTTATCTATGGAATCTCCAATATATTGATCATAGTCATAATATGCATTGCTATCAAAATTTATAGATTGTGGTTTAGACATGTATACTTTTATTAGTTTAGGAAGAGAAATGACATTGAATTATAGTATATTTTTTAATAATTAATGAGGAGGTGATGGTAACCTTGAGAATTTACCCCTTGATGGAGCTTGTAATTGATGATTGTATGTTGGTTGTGAGATAACATTAACTACAATCTTAGCTTCATTCTTGATTTTATTGGATTTTATCTTATAATTTGTCTTGAATTGAAAATACAAATTTGAAATATAAGGAGCATTTAAAATATACCTAAGATTATTCAAATTAAGCAATTTGACCTTAAACTCTTTGACAATATGGCATAGTTCATTAAAATATTTTAACTTATCAAACGTAATTGACTCTTGTAGTGGAGATAGAAAACTTTGAGAAAGATAACTTGGAGCTCGTTATCATACATTTTATTTTTTATTTTTGATAGAATAGTATTATAATTAGAAAATATGTATTAATTTTTTCATTAGACCCTTATTTTAGCTCTGTAATTTGAGAATATAATAACTTTTAACCAATGTTGATAGAAAAGTGTGTCAAAAACTAGTTTACCAGAGGATTGAAAGCCTTTACTAATTGGAGAGGAAGATCATAAAACTATATAATATAATCTTCTTTGATACTTCTTGAAAAGAGTTTTGCCAATAATTTTTAATTATCTTCACATACTAGACAAGCTATATGTAATGCACATAGATGCTAATCTAAGATCACCCTTTCCTTAATATAAAGGAAGCTTGGAAGCCACAAATCAAATTAGTAATGGATAAGATGATATTTCATGTTCCAAAGTGTTATGTAACAAGGAATAAGTTTACATTAAGGGGTTAGTATGAGAATTAGTTTGCTCAATTTTAGATAGCTTATCTTGTAAGGTAATAATTGTATTTTTGAGAGTAGTATTTATAGAGGTGATTTGAGTATATAAGTAGAATTAGTAGGAATAGGCATGGATACTTATTGGAAACCAAGTGATGTTCCCATACCAAGGGATATACTATGGAAGTAATTATAGGTATAGAAATAATAATGGATGTACTAATGAAAATGGAAATATTGGAAGAGTTACCTTGTGTGCCTTTATTTTATTCATATCTTAACATATATATAAGAGTGAGCCAACCTTTTATATATGTTCATGAAGATATTAAATAAATTTAATTCATCAATATCACCATAATTTTCTTGAGTATTGTGTTCTCAAATGAGAGCCATAATGCACTCTTTAAGAGGGTGAAATTGAATATTTTAGGAAATATATAACATATGCTTCCTCTTATTCCCAAGTAATTTAATATTTGATAAAAGATTTTGGAGAATAGTAATAACATGATATAATAGAGAAACCATAATAAATAGGAAAGCCATGATATTAGGCCTTATGTAGTATAAATTCTCTATTCATTTGGCATTGATTTCATGTATAAACATAATGATTATCATGTTTAAAAGTAATATTAGATGTAATAATGAATTAAACATTGCTATGTAACATATGAAAGAAACATTCAATTATTGATCTCATTATGAATAAAACACAAGCAAAAATTAAGGTATAAATGTGATCTAGGAAAGGGTTTGAATGATTATGTGGTCTCTAAATTATACTTTATCATTCGTATATTAGTGTAACCTCATATTTCAAAGAAATAACTACAAAGGCTAAATTTTCCCTATATCCCATTATCATATCTCTGAGGGTATGGTGAGAGTAAATTCCCTAAGTGATACACTCATCTTAGGTACACCACAAATAAAAAATATAAATAGGCTTGTTATGGTGTAAATAAGGGACTATAGAAATTTATAATATGTTGTGAGGTATAGATAAACTAAAATGTGTGTATAATATTATCTAGAGCTTGAGTATTAGGAGTGTATCCCCCACTTAAAATAGGGTACCACTTAGAAAAAAATTATAGCCTTATATTTAGTTTTACAACTTCAAGAACATAGTTGCTAAATATAAGAATAAAGCACATAGGAAATAAAATTCAAAATCTTTTGTGGAGATCAACAAATGTCAACACGAGGTCGTAAAAAATGATTTAATTTAAATTTTATCCAAGTTGACAAGATAATTTATTCAATTTTAGATTAAGATTCAAATTCAAATAGGATTAACTCATGGTGTGAAATTTATATTTAAGGTTGAAGATTATTTTATTATAATATCAAGAATTTATATAGATTTGTATGAAATCCTAGGACAAAAATCAAGTAAAAAATAACCAATGTTTTACACAAATTATAGGTTCACCTGAATGGTTAATGTTTATTTTTATTTACCAATTAAATGTTATAAACACTAAATTATTGAAATACTATTTAATATGATAAAATATACATAGCTTAAATTTAAAATACATAAACTAGAATGAGCTATAAATAGAAAATTTTAATATAATATGAAAACCTAGCTTGGATTTAACTTATGTTGACTTTGTAGGTAGATCACTGACATAAAAATAACTAGAAGGACACATGAACCATATTAAAACACAAAAAAATGTGATATACTAGGATAGGGATGTACTAGGGTAGATAGGGACATACTGCAACCTTTTCTATTGATTATGCCATGTCTTAGTTAGGTATGTGATTGATTTTATTTTAACCTTTTAGGGTCTAACTTATGTAAATATTGCATTTGATTAAAGGGATAAGTTGTCTAAATTAGGTAAATAATATGCATAAAATAACCACTAATTTTTTATAGATTTGAATAGCTTTGAATTTCTAAAAATTTTAATAAATATGTGTAAATAAAGACTTATCTAGAAAATCCCTAATACAAATGATCCGAGTGTTAGAAACTGATATTAAATTAGGTATGAGTATCATCAAATTGATCCCTATATAAAATAAAATCTTGGATAGTAGTGAAACATTTAGATAGAGGTACCATGTGGCTCTAGTTTCATGATATTGGTCTTAATTTCCTTTATGCAAGATTGTCCCAAACTTCTAGGTGTACCTATGTCTATGTTTTTGGGTTCTATTCCTATATATATGAAGTTTGAAACTTTGTATTGTGCTTATAATGATTTATTTATGATGAAAACCCTAATCCTCCTTTCAATTAAGGTATGATCATAAAAGTGTGTTTGTTAGTAGGATAGGATAGACATCCTCAACACCCCACTATGAAGAGAGTTGCCTACATACTAATACTTTGAAGAGGGATCAAGCTCAATGTAGTTATCCCCACCTAAGTGTTGTTATAAGTGCAAGTTATGATAGTATGGTGTTGGCTTTGAGTGCCTTGAGTGTGCATGAGATTGTAAATCTAGAAAATTTGAGCTTAGGGTTATTATAGATGGTAGCATGCAGAAGTAGGGAAGGATATGGATTAATAACATTCATTTTACTCAACTTGTTTTGTGTTTGAATAGATATTTTTCATCTAATTTCCATCTAGTGGATAAAGGGATAAAATTCATGTATTTATAGTGTTTTATTACTTGTGTGGATAATAAATGATGTTTAGGTCAACCTTAGGACAATTTTACCTTTGAAAATATATTCATTTGGGAAAGCTAGGGTAAAGGACATAGGTACCATTTTGGGGAAACTAGTGCCATGTGACTATAGTTTCCTTAGTGTGGTGATAATGTCCAACTGGTAGAACACTGGGCATGAAGGGACAAGATTAGGAAATGAGGTTTTGGGACTTCATTTGAGCTAACTAGGGATTCTCGTGGCTTACACAAAGGCTATAAAAGTGTGATAATAAACTCTAGGATAGGTCTAGGGCTAAATTACAAATAGGTATTCTTAAGTAGCTCTCATATAACTCAAATACCACTTTTAGGTGATTACATCCCCACCTTTATGCTAGAAATGATACAATGTGAAATGATTAGTATAAAGGAAAAACAAGTGTACTTAGACTAAACTAAGAAGTAAAGCTTGTGAAGTTGAGTCTGAGTATGTGAATATGATTTTGTGCATGTGAAGCATGATCCATTGCATGTACCAAAAATAAAACATGCATAAATCAATACTTAAGAGATATCAAAATCAAAAGACTATGTAGAGTAAAGAAGCAACTAAGAAAAACTAAGTAAATATGGGAAAAAGGAAAGGAACAAATACACATCATTGGGTACATGAATAAATACATGAACCTAGTGACAACTTATGTGTGTGTACATGCATAGAGTGATCAATCAATAAAAATCTTGGACTGAGTTGATTGCTTTCTCAATCCTCATGTGTGGGTGGCTTAAGAACTCAATATGATTTTGAATCCATCATTTCCCACCCCTATTTGGTGGATCATGACTTGTGAATAGCTTAGATTAGACTGATAATGTGTCCAACACTCTCATATGGGTGGATCAATAACTAAATTAGGATATGAATCCATAATTACCCACCATGTATATTAGATTCATCTAAAACTAAAATATGCAAATTACTAGAAATGTATAACTAAGTATATCTAATATTATATGTCAACCTCATATCCACTTAGGTACATTACGTGGCTTTGGGCCACTTCAGAATACCAACCACTATAGATGGAGTAAGGTATGAAATTGGTGACAACTTTTAATATGATTTAAAGTCTATAAAATGTAGGTAATGACATGGAGTTTTCCATTCCATCTAATCAACTAGTTTGTAACTGAGCATATGGAAACAATGTACCATGTACATGCCCCCAATATGGTATTTAAGTATATTAATCTAGACTAGGTTATAACAAATATACCTAAGTATATGAATTGAATATGGGAATTTTCATTCTATGAATTGTGCCCCCAATCTGAGCAATTGATATGAATCTAAGCTGAGCTAATGTGAATTTGAGTAAAAATTAAGTATAACTGATAAATCTATAACTAGATCTATGCAAACATGTATTGTACCTATTATACTATTTTGGCTAATCTGAGTTGTTCTAAAACTAAGAATACTAGATAGAAACACCATGTCTTGGATATTATCTCCATGTGGCACTAGTGTCCCTATTTGGGCACTAATATCTTTTTGATCTAAATTATTTGTTACTATTTTCCCTCTATATTTACCCATGTCTAATTTTTTGAAATTGAGCATGTGTGTTAAAAAGTGTACTATGAGTGTAATATAGGATCCTAATATTTGTGAAAACCCCTATGAATGCACCCTATTTTGAGGTAAATTGTTGAACTTATGTAATAACTATCCTCAAAAATAAAATCTCTATAAAATGTTTGTTAGTTGGAGCATATATGATAATTGCATGGTGCAAATATAAAAATGGTATGTATGATAATCTAATCATAAGTATGTTATGTAATATGTAAGTGATGTATATCATTGAAAAAGTATGTCTATTTAGATGTAATCAATGTATGTCATACCAAATATGACTATAAATGAGTATCTATATAGGGGGATGGGGCATGATGTCCATCATGGCACCTAAGTAGGAAGGGTAGCTGCATGAGGTCCCTCATGGCATCAAAAATTGGTGTGTGTAAGAAGTAAATACAAGTTTCATGGTCATGATGCATATAAGAAATCATACATACAACACATATGAGGGACACAAAATATACCAAGGGTCCACAATACAAGGGACATGGGCACATGTCACGAAATATGAGAAAACAAGACATACAAGGACATATTCAAATGTCCACATATGTAAGAAAGAAGCAAGTTAGATTAGGGACACATAGAAGGACATTTTAAAATGTCTACATACACAATCAAGAAATCACACACAAGGGAATTGAGCACATGTCTAAGTCATATATACTATGAATAGAAGTGGCACAAGCTAAAGAATAATGGCATATTCAATTTACCTTGAATATAAGAAGCATAGAAATACAATAAATTCTAAACTAAGAAAGAGAGAAATAAAATCATGAATGAATATGGAATAAAAATTTGTGTAAGAGATAAGATGTACATATGTTGAGTCTAAAGTAATAATAGCCAACAAAAAATATGAGTATGAGTAGCAATTATTAAAATCAAGATATAAAAATGCTAAAATTAGAATGTAGAGAATGTAAGGATATAACATGGTAATAGAAAATATGTATAATATTCCCCCAAGTGGGTGAATATGTCAATTGAATAACCATATATTAGTGTATATGCTCCTAGTGGGTACATAATAACATATCTCGATTAGTGTAGTGGACTTGAGTCTTGTATGAAATCTACAAGCACTCAATAAGAACAAGTGAAGCATGTAGTATGATAAAATTGATTATACTAAGATAGCTATCATATGTAGTGCTTGGAAAATATAAGAAATGTAAACATATGAATGCATACAATCTATAAATTATGTGTTTTTTGATTAATTATTTTGAATATTTTTATTATTTTAAAATATTGTATTATTATTATATTTTTTATAAATAATCTATGTACAAGCAATATTAAAATTAATTATGTACAAGGAGCAAAAGAGAGGGAAAATATGTACAATAAAATATAAACCATACTAACTGATGAGTGTCATGATTATAGACACCAATATTGTGTCAAACCCCCCTTGGTCCCCTTCTAAACATTAGCACTCCTAACCCACACTTGAAACCCTTTCACCTTGGACACCTCACCCCTTTTACCTTGGACACCTCACCTAAACACCTCACCTAGACACCTCACCTAGAAACCTCACCCTAAGACTAGGTCTTCCAAATCCTAACTACCCATGACCTTTTCTCACTCTCTAACTAACTCTCATGCTTGATAAGCCCATGCTTTGACTGTTATCCAATGGAAAATGCACTTGGTGGATGGAGAAATGGGTAGAGAGCTAAAAATAGCCCTTTTGCCCATTCTTTCTCCACCGACCTCAGTCAACCCTCAGTTGACACTGGTGGGACCGCTGACATCGGTTACATAAGCTTAGCTCTAACATTGACCTGCCCCCCAGCCTCTTTGTAGATTGACGTGCACACTCTAATCTCAAGCATTAGAACTCAACTATCATCCTCCTAGCTATCGAAGATTTGCACAAGTCATTCTAGAGATTGGATTGAAACATTGTACGAGGACCTCAACATCAGCCACAATGGGAATAAGCATCCTGACACCTCTGGTTCTTCAACTAATAGAGCTAAATATTTTGCTTCTCATTTCAGTATTTTAAAACACATTGGTAATTAGTTTCCATTTGGTATTTTTAAATACTGTCAAGAGACCCGACTTCCTCTATGGAGAGGCTGAAATGCCTTCCTCTTATTATTGTCCTCTTCTCACACCTATCCTCTACCTCAACCCTTCTTCAGACCTTATTCACCTTCCCACAACCTTGCACAAACCTCCTAATTCCCAGAAACTCTTTTGTGCATCACACAAATACTCCAAAAATCCATCCAAAGCCCACTGCCCCTTTTGACATTGGCAATATAACCGATGTCAGAACCTTTTACCCACCAACCTCGACAGACTAACTGACGTTGGCGACTGTACAAACCAAAAACCTATCCAAACAACCCATAAACCAGACAAAAACCTTTGGATAACTTTCTATAACATTCTGAGACTCACAGATTGTAGGGAATAGGTACACAACATTCTACCTTTCTATTTCTTTAAGTCTTTTATCATTTCTTTTTATACAACACTCTTTTCTTTAAATAGTGGACTGTCATCCCTTAGGGAGCTTTACGCTTCCATGACCGAGCACATAGCTTGGCAGTCCATTATATCCTCTAACATTTTCCTTGTTTGAGTTTCTTTCTTATTGCAAGTGTTTCCTCCATAGCCAAAGAGGAGCTCCCACAATGCTTGGATACGGTGCACACTTAATCTAGGTAATTTCAAACCCAAGACCTTTAACCTTAGTTTCTTCTTTCTTTTAAATGTAATTAGCAAAAATATAGAGAAACATTCTAGCACGCTCAGTGGGAACCCTAGAGTTTTCCTTGGTTTTATTCTTCTTCTTTTAAAAAATCAAACTTTCATATAGATGCATTAGGAAAGTATTCTCTTCTTGCATCCCCTCTTCTATCTTTTCGTAAAGGAAACCATTAGCGGAAGTTAAAAAGAACATCTCTTTTTCTTCTTGTTACTTCTTACATGCACCATAGAGTAGTGAAAAATCATACTCTTAACCTCTTCTCCAAATTATTTGCATTTGAACAACATATTTTGATTTGGGTTAAAAAAATATTGCATTTCATTCTTACTTGGACACATACTTAGCCCACTTAGTAATTAAAGCATTATGAATAAATTGTAGTGCACAAATGTTACACAACCAAACCACAATCACTTCAAATCAAACTCTTAAACTTACTTGAGATAAGGCTCGTTTAGGATTTCATCACCTAGTGGATACCTTACCCCACCTGGCGATCCTACTTGGATTTCACCACCAAGAGGAGGACCCACTCTGTTCTCTAGCAGAGTATAAACTATAGGGAAGGTATATTTTGGCTAAGCAGCCTAGCTCGGCTCTAGGTTCGTGAAGTGAAGGGAGCAAGCCCCAGCACTAGGCCATGTATTGAACCTAATACAAATATTTTGAGCACCATAACACAACCTGAAACTAACCATAGACTTCCTCTTTAGGACCTATTCTACAAGCCCAATTCCCAACACACTCTCTTAGGGCATAAGCCACCATGACTTTAAAACTCATTCCTAGGAATTTAACATTTTAGAAGTTGCTTGCCTAATCATATATTCTGTTATTTTTATCTGATTGTTTGAGCTGGTAAGGTCGCATCATTCTGAAGTCTAAAAATAACTCAGAATATCTTCTTCCAAAAACTATCAATTTTTTGTGTTTTTGGAATTACAAAAAAATTGACATCAGTTTCTCCACTGACATCGACAACATTTCCTAATCGATATCAGTTAAACAACCAACATCGGTCACTATCAATAAATTTTATTTCCAAATAGCAAGCTTAAAACCCAAATTTCTTGATGATCAACAGAAACACTAGTTTTTTGAAATTAAAACACATAGTTTTTAGAAACTGAACCCCTTTCACTTTGGATGGTTTTTACACGCAACCAAGCCAAATCTCTTATTGACCACACAAGTCAACATCCACTCCCACCTTCGCCTTTCATGCCAAGTCATCTAATGGAGTATACTTCAGACACCGAACATACTCCTATCCAACCTACCCCTGATCGACCTCCTATTGTTCCTAAAGGGGATCAAGAATTTGAGAGATTCCTTGACCACAATGTCAAGGCTCTCCAACATTATCTCACTAGAAGCCAAACGCGAGATCCTTTGGGTAATCCTATTTATGGGATGCCAACTTCTTTGGTTGAAGCAACAATGATATCAACAACATCCACTACCCAACTTATGGTCACTCAGGTCGCTACCCCGACCAGTAACCCAATCATGGCCAATGTTCAAGATTTGGCCTCTCCTTCCATCCTTTCTGGCCCTACCTCCATCAGGGTTTCCATACCCCCTCAATCGCAAACAATTCAACCAAGTTTGACACCTTTATAGAACTTGATTGTCTCTATCCCATCCACTCTTACACCCATAAACATGAGAGTGACCACTTATCCTTTAACCAGTCTCACTACCATTCAACCACCCTTGATGGCATCTAGTCAAGTTGTGCCCTCCAACTTCATGGCACAAGCCCCCTTGGCCTCGACATTGGCCCCTATGACAAACTATCAGTATGTTGCATCTACACAAATGCAACCAAGTATGTCATACACCCTTCCCAACATACCCTATAACTTAGGGGGTACCCCTCAAGCCAATCCATCTACCGATCTAATTAAGATGTTGATGGATAAGATGTCCAACCTTGAGACATCTATTTTGGGTTTGAAGAGTGTTCTTTCATATGAATAAATTTGCAACGAACCTATCCACCCTTCAGTTCTTATTTGACCATACCCTAGCCAATGGGAACTCTCAAAATTTACTCACTTTCAGAGTAAAGAGGACCCACAACAACATCTGTAAGCGTTTAGACACACCTACTACCTCATAGCCCATGATGATGTGTTATTACTTCGTACATTCCCTATTTCACTTTCTGGTGCCACCCTTGATTGGTATAACTCCATTACCAGTCATTCTCTCTTCACCTTCACTCAACTCACTCAGCTATTCCTTGATCACTTCTCAATCAACATCACCAAGAAGGTTTCCATCATAGACCTTTATTCCATTAAACAATTCGACGATGAATCAATAGCAGACTTTGTCGCCTATTAGAGAGGTTTGATCAACCAACTCTCCTTTTCACTACCTCAACCTGAGCTCATTGAGCTCTTTTCAAGAGCATGTGCCAAGAACATCTCATCCACTTTGTGGGTTCAAACTTTCCACACATTCGATGAAGATTTCACTATGGCTCGAAAGCTTGAACTCCATGTAATCGAGGAAGATAGGGTCAAATTGTGTAGCAAAAATACCAATGCAAAATCTAATGACCCTTCTTCTTCAAAACCTTCTTCTTCCCACTCTAAGCCCAAGGGATCAGTGAATGTTTTGGTCCTTAGGTCATCATCTTCTACCACAACCAACCAAACTGAGCCACCCACATCACAAAACATCACTAGACAATTCCAACAACAGTATGAACAATGACGATACACTCCAATAGGAGAATCATATGCTTCCATATTGATAAACTAGTGAAGTAGGGAGTCCTTAACCTCCCTCAAATCTAACTTATCCAATTTGACCCCTCACGAGCTATCCCTGCATGGTATAGGGAAAATGACTTTTGTAACTATCACCTTGTCAAGGGTCATGACACGAATAATTGTAAAACCTTCAAAAACATTGTTCAAGACACGTTGGACAAAGGGGACCTTGTTTTGGATAACCCTAATGCCCCAGCCAACCAAAATATGGATGTCTTTAGACAACCTTTTCCTAACCATCCCCCAAGTCAAAACGATGTTCAGACCATGGCTAATGACCCTCAAGAATGCAACATACACACGGTCAACACAGTCTTTCCTTTCATTCCTAACCAACCTCTCCGACAATCTGAAGAGGTTGGTCAACCCATTTCTCCCATTTCTCCACAATAGGTAGAAGAGCATATTTTACCCATATCACTCCCATGACATCAAACACCTCCTCTACCCATTCTTCTACCTCATGAGGATCCCGTATTACCTATTTCTCTTACCCCTACCTTCCCTCCTCTTCTACCATTGGAAGAAGTTACTATTCATACCCCACACCCTCATGTAAAAGGGGCCATAATCCCTCTACTTCACCCTTTAGAGGAGCCTTCATCTCTTATTTTTCCTCCACTGATAGAGGATAGTCCTCCATCCACCCCCCTTTTACACGTAGGAGAGTCTACTTTAACCTATCCCATATTGGAGGATGCTTTGATGGCACCAACACCAGTGGCCCCACTCTCATCCTTCTTATTACCAATGGAAGATCACACTTTCTACACTCCTAGACCACATGTGGAAGGCATGATCATCCCTACGCTCTATCCTCTCGAAGAGCCAAATTCTCCAATCCCTTCTCTGTTGAGAGAAGAACTCACTACCTCACCCACTTTAGCTAAGGAAGATTCGGTGATGGTTCTCTCTCACCTTTGGCCTAAGATTGTTGTGTCTAACACATTTTCGCTCTCACAACCACCCAAATCCTCCAAAAGACTGATTGTAAGACCTCATGTGATGTCATTTAAACCTTTTTCTCGATTGGCAAAAAACCTAGGATTTATCCATTCTAGGAACCTAGAACATGAAGCATTATGGGAGTGACTTAAGGCTCTTTATCTTACACATCTCACTTCATCTTATACTGCCAACCCTTCTGTGACAATTCACCCTAAAGTCTCTGATGAGGATCGGGCTTCCACTTCTAAATTATCAAAAGCTAAGCCTTCCATGTCTAAATACAAACCCTCATAGGCATTCACCATGCCAAAATAGATTAAATCTCTCAGTGTTCACCCTGTATCTAACCTCACTCACCCACAAGTGAGGTTAGATTTGAACCTCACCCCGTATAGTAGTGGTCCTTACACCATATTAAATAAGGGTGATAAACCACATCGGTCTACTCCTCCCCCACCTTCACCATTTCCCTCTATCTTGGGTCCACATCCTTCTATTTTAATAGGAGTGCTCCCTATTCCAACACCTCACAAAAACAAACTACCTCCATTACTCCCTCTACCCATCAAAAACATACTTCCTCCAAAAAATTCAACACCTCTCATCAAGAAAGTGCCATCTACGCGTGTGGCCACACCACCAACTAAAAAGTTGGTGCGAAAAACTCCCCCTACAACTCCTAAACAAAAGTTGTCAACCCCTACTGCAACAATGAGTGCAGACTCATTAGTGGGTTCCTATGATTCACTGTTATGCCAATTGTTGCAGTCTTCTAGCATCGTTCTCTCGCCTATTAATCCATACCAACCTCTTGGATCAAAGCCATCTTGGTTTGATGACACTCAAATCTACTGGTATCATCGCACACCTAGGCATGATACTGAGAGTTGTTGTGCCCTTAAGGTTGTCATTCACCAACACCTAGAAAAGAACACCCTTCTCATTAAGGATTCTCTTGACCACCACCTTTTTGACAAACTACCGACACCATCCCATGCTTCCCAAACCTCCTCACTTGAATCAGGATCCCAATACGAGATTATGATCCATCAACCACCTTCTCCCCCTTTATTTAAAATCAACACTATTAATGTGGCCATCAGGGTCCAAACCCTAAAGGATAAAGGAAAAGAGTAGGTTTCTACTCCTTGGACATATCCGTTTGCCAAGCCCTCTCCACCACCAACACCCAAGATTTCTATCTTGGGCACATCTCAACCAACATCTTCAGGGGTAATTCCTCCTGACCTCTCTAGTGCACATGATGTTTGGTATAAACAACTTGTTGACTACTTGACATATTCTATCATTCCTCCTGACCTCTCTAGCAATGGATGGCAAGATTTTATCAAGAGTACTGCTCGATACACCATGCTAGGGGGCCTTCTCTACAAATGAGGCCTCGACGGCCTCCTTCTCTGATGCCTAAGCACCACCGAGACATCTCATGTCATCAAACAAGTCTATGATGGGATTTTTGGGGACATTTTAGTGGTAACTCAGTTGCAAAGCATATCCTCCACCTGGGCTATTATTGGCCCACTCTTAACCAAGACTACAGTAATTATGTTCGATGTTGTATCAAATACCAGCAACATGCTAACCTACTTCACATCTAAAATCACATCAAGCATGCCTACAAAAAAAATCTAAAAGAGCAAGATTTCAAAATCAGAGATCTCATCCTTAAAGAAAACCAACACGTGACCAATATGGAAAGAAGAAAATGAAGCAATTTTGCTCCTAATTGGCTTGGACCTTATATAATAATGCACAAGTATGGATCAGGTACTTATCATCTATCTTCTCTCGAAGGCTAGCCAAAACCTGAGCCCCTTAATGCCTTGAATCTGCAACCATTCTATTGTTAACCAAGTAATCATTCACTTGATGTTTAACTTGAGCTCATCCCTTGAGCAACCTCCATCATCCTCATTCCTATAACAATTAGTTAACCCTTTTTTTAAAGTAGTAAATGCTTTGTCCTAATGAAAGGGAAACCCCTAAACCTCTATAGCCAAGTCCATGACTAAAATTTTAGTCAACAAACAAAACATAAAATTGGGATGCCTAACAAAATATTCAAAGGTCATAAACTATAAATGTAGACTGCTCCCTTGAAGGACAGCTACATTATTGTTGTAATTAATAGACTACTCCCTTGAAGAATAACTATTCAAAGACATCAAAACATACAAAGCAAAACATAGACCACTCCCTCGAAGGATGGCTATGCCCAAATTTTGCTATAAAAAAACACCCTCTCAGAAGCTTCTCGCATTGATCAGCTTCACATGACCATAAAACAAAACAACATCCCTAAGTAGACTTCCTACATTGATCAATCTACCAAAAAAAAAGACTGACAAACTATTAAGTCATGGACTTGCCTATAGTCATTCTTAGGGTCACCTATAAAAAGGGAAAAGTTCTCCCTGCTAAAAAGGGTTATGCTATCTTGACATATCACACAATCACACCTATTACCCCAAGATACCCAAGGGATTTTGAGCTCACTTAATGTCAAGTGATTACGGTACTTCTCTAACACAAACCAATGGTCAATGATGTAATGCATGAATGGGGATTTTGTTTCCAAAAACCCTATTTATGTTATCATTATGGTCCTTTTTAATGAAAGAGCAACACGCCTTTCACTTCTTACACACCTTCGTCACATGCCAATACAACCAAAACATTTTCTAACCACTCACAAAACATCATGATCTATTTAATACAAATACCAATTTGTGTTATATAAATTATCATAGCCCATTCACATTAGTTTCTATGGAAAATAGTATACATGCAAACTATCAACCACACACAATTTATGTCAAGCATATACCATCACCAATATGTAAACCTGTTGAAGCATAAATAAAATCATTTCATTTTTAGCATACACCATCACCAATATGGAAAATTGCTAAGGATGAAAAACCACACAATTTAAGTCAAGCATATACCATCACCAATATGGAAACCTGCTGAAGCATAAATAAACTCATTTCATTGTTAGCATACACCATCACCAATATGGAAAATTGCAAAGGATGAAAAACCACATAACCTATGTTACAGCATACACCATCACACAATATGGAAAAGGCTATAACATCATCATACCCTCATCATTTCAAGCATTTACCATCAAACATATGGGAAATGCTAAAAAAACTAACATAACCAAACCAACTACCAACCTCTTTGACTCTTCTTCCCTTTTTTGGGAGAACTACATTGGCTTGAGGCCCTTAAAATAGGGGCTATGTAGGCAAAAATTAGTTGAAATGGTATCTTTTGAGGTTAGCTCAGCCATTCATTCATTCATTTACCTAATAGACCAACTATCTAAACCTTAAGCTCATTGCCTACCCTGAACCCTAGGCTCACCCCCTATCTTAAACTACCTCATTTTTTTAACCATCTAACCTTTAACCATGACCTCACCTAGTCAAACCCAATCCATAACCTACCCTCTACTTTCCCTTTTTAGGGAGAACTACATTGGCCTGAGGCCCTTAAAATAGGGGATATGTAGGCATCACTCAGTTGACATGGGGTCTTCTGAGGTTAGCTCGGCCATTCGTTCATCCATCTACCCAATGGACCAACTATTTGACCTAAAATTGCCCAAAATCATGACCAAACAACCAGTCCTGACACTGTAGAAGTCACCTAGACTTCTCATGGGGCACATTGGATATCACATACATCTCCCTAACTACAAAAAACAACCCTTGAGATCACTTTTATCTCAGCCTAACTTGACAAAAGACCTCAGAGATTGCGACTATCTCCTCAGACCACAACCACTTTCGAGACAACTTTGCCTTAGTTGTTTTGATTGCATATGCTACCTCACGAATAGTTAGCAAATTGTCCATGACCCTCACACCTATTGTCAGATCGTGACCAAGTTAATCCCCAATATTTGTGTTTTCCAGGAGCACTTCCTAGCCTAGATACTTGGAACATGATGACCATTGGAGCTACAACTTTAATCAATCTAACCCAATCAACTACCACTAATAAGATGGGGACTAGTTAGTTTGATTTTAGTCCTCCTTGACCATTAGAGCTATAGCTTTGATCATTTTAACCCAATTAGCTATGACTAAAAAACTGGGGACCGGTTACTTCAATTTTCATTCTCCTCGACCTTGCCTGTGACAATTTGACCTGCCTATCAAGTGAAGTGGTATACGCATAATCTCAACTATTATAGCGTTCACACTCCAACCTCACCTTACCCATCCACTTCCTATCAAATCAGCACTCAATTTTAGGTTCCCTTCTCTCTATTCCCACTTTGATGGGGGAATATCTCATCCCATACTTGGGGCAACCTACATCTATTTTTGTCTTGCAGTTCGTTAAGACAAACCACAAGACAAAAAGGGGCAAATGTAGACACCAATATTGTGTCAACCCCCCCTTGGTCCCCTTCTAAACGTTAGCACTCCTAACCCACACTTGAACCCCTTTCACCTTGGACACCTCACCCCTTTTACCTTGGACACCTCACCTAGACACCTCACCCTAAGACCATTTCTTACCCTATGAGTCACCCTGAGACTAGGTCTTCCAAATCCTAACTACCCATGACCTTTTCTCACTCTCTAACTAACTCTCATGCCTCATAATCTCATGATTTGACCGTTCTCCAACAAAAAATGCACTTGGTGGATGGAGAAATGGGCAGAGAGCTAAAAGTAGCCCTTTTACCCATTCTTTCTCTGCCGACCTCGATAAACCCTTGATTGACACTGATGGGACTGTTGATGTCAGTTACATAAGCTTAGCTCTAACATTGAGCTACCCCCCAGCCTCTTTGTAGATTGATGTGCACACTCTGATCTCAAGCATCAGAACTCAACTATCATCCCCCTGGCTATCGAAGCTTTACACAAGTCATTCCAGAGATTGGATTGAAACACTGTACGAGGACCTCAACATCAGCCACAATGTGAATAAGCATCTTGACACCTCTAGTTCTTCAACTAACAGAGCTAAGTATTATGCTTCTCATTTTAGTATTTTAGAACACATTGGTAATTAGTTTCCATTTGGTATTTTTAAATATTGTCAAGAGACCTGACTTCCTCTTTGGAGAGGCTGAAAGGCCTTCCTCTTATTCGTGTCCTCTTCTCACACCTATCCTCTACCTTAACCCTTTTTTAGACCTTATTCACCTTCCCACAACCCTACACAAACCTCCTAATTCCCAAAAAATCTTTTGTGCATCACACAAATACTCTAAAAATCTATCCAAAGCCCACTGTCCCTTTCGACATCGGCAACATAATCGATGTCGGCACCTTTTACCCACTGGCCTCGGCAGATTAACTGACGTCGGTGATTGTGCAAACCACAAACCTATCCAAACAGCCCATAGACCAGACAAAAACCTTTGGATAGCTTTCTATAACATTCTAAGACTCACAAATTATGGGGAACAGGTACACAACATTCTACCTTTCTATTTCTTTAAGTCTTTTATCATTTATTTTTATACAACACTCTTTTCTTTAAATAGTGGACTATCATCCCTTAGGGAGCTTTACGCTTTTGAGATCGAGCGCGTAGCTTGGTAGTCCACCATATCCTCTAACATTTTCCTTGTTTGAGTTTCTTTCTTATTGTAGGTGTTTTCTCCACAGTCAAAGAGGAGCTCCCACAACCCTTGGATACGGTGTGCACTTAATCTGGGTAACATCAAACCCAAGACCTTTAACCTTAGTTTCTTCTTTCTTCTGAATGTAATTAGCAAAAATATAGAGAAACATTCTATCCTTTGTCCAAGGTGAAAGGGGTTCAAGTGTGGGTTAGGAGTGCTAATGCTTAGAAGGAGACTAAGGGGGGGTTGACACAATATTGGTGTCTACATTTTCCCCTTTTTGTCTTGTGGTTTGTCTTGATGAACTGCAAGACAAAAATAGATGTAGGTTGCCCCAAGTATGGGATGAGGTATTCATGATCATTGTAACCTATGTCAAATAATGTAACTATGATCATATGTGATGTATGAAAGGGTAAATATGATCCCATAATCTATTGTACTAAGTAATCTATACCTATATCTACCTACATAGTGGTGCTAGGAATTATTGACAAGTTGTCAAACTATCACCCATATAATTCAAAACTTTGTTGTCATGATTTTAAAAACTTGTTCATAAGTTTTTTCATGCTTTTAAATTCCTCAAGTCTGATTATCATTTTTTAAGGTTTTGATAAAATTAAGGTAACTCTTTTCCTTTATTTTAGACTAGTCTAAACATGTCATGGTCTAATGAGGTTAGTCCAATAAGTGTCATAGTTTATTAGGGGATTCCCAAAGTCATATTTTTTTATTCATCAACTTGTATAAATATCTAATGCTTTTTTGGATAGTTTAAAGTTTATTTGAAAACTTTAATGTAAGGTTTAAAAAGGGGAAAAGGTGATTTTTACTAACTTTCATGTATGAAAAATCACACCAAGGTGATTGATTCTTACATGACACTTGTATAGGCTTGAAAAATATTATACCTTGTGTATGTGATAGTTAAAAGTCAAGAATAAGTCATAATATTTCATTTCAATGCCAAAAAGGGGAGTTTTGGCACTTGTATGGACCTCTTGAAATCACTTTGAGGAAAAAATAGTCTATTAGTGTCTTTTCATATTTTACATGTTAGAATCATGCATGGAAGGAGGTTTTAGGTCTTAAATTTGCAATTAACTCTCTCTCTCCTCCATCACTTCACAAACTCATAAAGGTTATATTCAATTGAATGCTACAGGTCATAGGTGGAGTTAATCCTAATATTTTAGCCAAATTTGGGGACCTCTATAGACTCTCAATTAGTGTGATTGATTTTTTGATTGAGATCCTTCAATTTATGAAAAATTGCTAAGGAGCTAAGGTGATTTTTTGAGTCTCAAAACCCCATTATCTTAATTTTGGGTAGCATAGTTGCAGGTTTGAATTCATGGAGGTAAGGTAAACATTTAATATGTTGGTCATAGGTCCACATAACCCTCCTACATCTTTATCCATCACCATATATGCACTGGTCAAGTAAAAATATTTCATGGCCACAAGTTGTAGTTTTGTTCTCATGGTCTAGATTCCTAAATGAGACCATAGATGTATGATATTGGTTATTGTGTGTCCTTTTAGTTATCAAAATACCCTATTTATATTTTTCAAGGTCATTAAAAGTCCCATCAACACTCAAAAAGTTTTAGATTCCATGTGTGCATGTTAGTCTTTCTTGGTGCAGGTCTTCATGAGGTTGCAGGCAAATGTAGGTGTTTTGAGGCCTTCCAAGTGTTTGTATTGAGGAATTAAAACCCTTATACAAGTATGTAACATGAAAATATCACTATTTAAGGTTGGAGGTTCAAGTTAATGAGCATGAATATCATGTACATTCTCCATAAGAACTTAAACAAGTTTTATCCATTCATAAGTTTGCAGACCTATAAGTGGATATCCATGAATATATGTTTCATATTAAAGGTGTTTTGGTTATGAAAAGATGAACATAAACTCACATAGATTATTATTATCTTGATAGAATCCACCATTTATCAAAATCATAAATTAAGTTAGGACTGCAACACTAATACACAAGCTTTGCATAAAAATTAATGTATAAACACATGCTTACATATATAAATGAGAGAATTTGAGATTTTTATGGTTTATCAAGAATTTTAAAAACCATGGATGGTGATAAAGAGTTTGAATAGTTTATCCATTCTCAAGGTAACAAAAGACTCAAGGGAATCCTTTCAACAGTTTATACAAGAAAAAAGGAGACCTATAGGTTCTAAATCTATAGGTCCCTATCTTGGACTAAAATGTCAATGGTCATGTAAAGGGAATGGGTGTTGAGATATGATTCATTGAAGACATGTGAGAAGACACAGGTCAATGAAGACACCTAAGTGGTTTAATATCTAAAGGAAAGTTGAAATGATTTAGTATGTAGCTGTAATGCCTATACATAGGTATGAGATTGAAGACAAGTTGGCAAAGTTTGAAGATGCTACTAGAAAGGTCATGGAACTTGTAGAGTGGTGAGAGGAAACTTACATGAAGTTTTATTACCTTAAAAGTGTCAATGATGGAATAGATAAATACAACTTCAAATATAATTTCAAGCCCTTCCTCAATGACCACTTACACTCATCATTTGAGGAGGTAGTCTTAAATAGTTGTGTGTTTGTGAAAGTGAGGGATTTTGGGTAGTTAGAGAAGGTTCAAAAATCTTAACATTATAGAAGAGATTACTAAAGCCTCTAATGACTTGTAGACAAGTCTTAAAGCCAAAATATATTCAAAAACCTAAATGAACATATGTAGGTGGCTAATTAATATCAATCTAGTTTCAAATTGAAGAGAGGACATAAAATCATGAAGACATCTCAATCAGTTGAGAGCCAAAAAATGATTGAAGTATCTAAGGCCATAGTCATTCATTGAGTTTACAAGCCCAATGCTCATATATATGTCTAAGTACAAAGATGAAAAGATAATTGTTTATAAAATGATATGAATAGGCCAATGGAATTTGTAGTGAAATAATAAGAAACCTCCAATGAATATTAGTCACCTTCAGGTTGTCAATGAATTAATTGAGGAAGTCACATTTCATGGACTTAGTACTACAATTATCTTCCTAAATGACCATTTATAGTTTTATATGTTTAAACATGAAAATGAGGGTTTATGGTTGTTAAGATACAAGTCTTTAAAGTGTCAAAGAAAGGATCTAATCTTCCAATATAATAGTAGTGTCCTTTAAGTGTTCAATAAACAAGATTTGAACCAAAAATCCAAAATTGTAGACAAAATACATCACAACCTATAGGTTTGTATAGATAACTTAGGCTAGTTCCAAGTTTGGAGAGAAGACAAAGTGCACTTTAGGTGAATTGGAGTTTATCTTAGGTGGATAGATAAGTGTTTGAAGGCACTAAATAAAAAATAGACCCAAAAGAGTTCAGTAGAAGATGACCAAAAGACTCTCTAAACCATGTAGTCACCTACAACTTAGTCATGGCATTAAATAAAGACCATACAAGCTTATTTGTATTAAGAGGGTTTAATTTTGGTTTGTTGATGATAAAATAGCATGAGATACCTAATAAGGTGATAAAAACTTCTAAAAAGATTTGAAATCTTGCAACAACATGGAAAGGATGCAGATATAGTAACTAAGGTCAATGTGATATATTTGACATCAAACCCTTAATATATGAAACAAGGGGTTATAGAGTTTATGGATGGGAAATGAACACTAAGGGTGATTAGAAAACCTCACATGAGTTTTCTCATATCTAAACTAATCATTTTAAGTTTTAATTAAGTGTCAATCATCACCTTCAGGTCTCATATCTCTTTCAACCTTAAAAAATGCATAGTCTACCACTCAAGAAGCTACCACTTTCACTTAGAACTTTCATGAAGTTGTGCATGGGACAAAATGGTGTTTTGAGGTGGTTTAAGGCCCCCTCCCCACACTTACACCTTATGATATTACAAAGAATAAATTGGATCTATTCTTTATGAATAATCCTTAAGAACTAAAGACACGTAAAACCCTCCCTAAAACCTTTATAACAACCTAATATGAGAAACATGATTTCAAATGAATTTAAATGAATTGTTTTGATCTCCAAATAACTTTATTGACATTTTTAGGTCTCATGAGAACCTTGGCATGGTACTGGTTGGCATTTGAAGGTACATGACTATATAGATTAGGGAAAAATATATAGTGGAAGGTTTGTTCGTGAAGGTATTATGATTATATGAATTTAAGAAGGGAGGTTAGTAGAGTGTTAGAATAAGTAAACAAAACTCAATAAAAACACACTAACACTAAAAATTACAAGACTAGATCTTAGGGGTGAGATTAATGAACATAACCAATTGAAAAACACAACTAAAATGCAAAAGTCACATAATCTCTTTCCTTCCTTGAGAGATCCAAATGATTTTTTAAGTGGCTTGTGCGACTTGTGCTCAAAGAGTCTTTGGAAATGGAGTTTTTGTAGCTACCTCTCTCCTTGGCACCATTGTGGCTTGATGTGGCTTATGCTTGGCTCAATATTTTAGCATTATAACCTTGCTTGTAATAAAATGGGAATTATAAAATTATATAAAAAGAGATTTTAAGTCATTTATGCATGATAAATTTACACAAAAATAGATTAAAATTCAATATGCAAGGCATTGTATTTATAGAAAATAGATCTAACCCCAACCCAAGGTGAGCTAAGGTAGAATTTAAACACGGAATGAGTTAAAACCTAACTTAAGTGAGTCAAGACTAACCCAAGTAGATTAATAGTTATCAATTAATCATGATTTGAAATGAATAGGCATGGGTATCCAAAATGAGATATTTTAGGATATTTCTAAAGAGCTTGACAACTCACAAAGGTCATGATGAAAGGCTAGGATATTTTCATTTTTAAATTTCCTTTTTATGTTATTCATTAATTGCACATGGATAATTTAACTAGGCATTTAATTTGTTTTATAGTGTTAATTAATTATGATTAACCATTTATATATTTCAAGATTTAATTTTTGTTCATGTGCCCCACTTAATAGGTCCATAGGCTAAATTGATTGTTTTGATGCCTTAGGATGATTAGGGATGAATCCATGAGACATTATTATTGCATAGGATAGGATACCCCAATTAAGGATGCCTCAATGTGATTTTGAGCTTTGATTAATGATGTGCAAGCAAATTTAGGACATTCAGTGATACCTAGGCTTAATTTGGAATGGTTGGTAGGAATAAATATGAAGTTTAGTTCAAATCTAGTTGTGGCTAATTTTAGGTGTCTACAATCTTCCCATATTTTGGAAGATGTTACAAGCTATAGGCATAATAATGTCTTCTCAGATAATGAAACGGGTTGTTAAGAAAGAAATGATTGAAGAAGAAGCTCCAAAAAATGTTTGGGAAGCCTATAATGTTTCCCCCTTGAGTGAGTGGCCATCACATGTGTTTGATGGATGGTCCCTCAAAAATAAGCAAGAAAAATAATGAAATTAACCCATGGGTGAGATTAATCTAGTAGAGAAAATGCTTACATGCATAGATTTAAAAAGTACTAATTTTCCCAATGGTCGTTATAATCAATAACAAAGGTTGAGATACTAATCTACCCAAAGATGATAATAACCAGTGGAAATAACATATGCCCCAATTAGGGCTAATGAGTCAAAGTAATGATTTTCCCATAGGTATTTATAATCATTAATATGACCTAGATTGAAAAATGATAGTTGATTATGCCTTAGTAGGGAAGATTAGTAAGCATAACTCAAGGATAGAACCTAGTGCATAGATTAAAGATGAGTGGGCACAACCATATATGTAATGGTCTAATGACTAAAGAACCCACAAATAACCAAGCATACAAGGATGCATAAAGTGATGAATAGAAGAATAAGAATTTTATCAATGTTAATGATTGGTTGTACCTACTAATGTGGAGATGCTCATCCTTATTATCATTGATATAACTAGAATGGTCAATGGGTTGATTCGATCAAAGAGGGGGTGGGAGGATTTTCCATGGTTATTAAGGAGAAACTTCTATATCTCTATTAATTGTAATACTTCTTGAGGTGGTTTTTATTTTAGCATCTGATGGTAGGCACCATGATAACTTTATCCAAAATATGCATAAATATTTACTCCAAATCCAATAAACAATTGAAAATAATGTACCAATGATAAAAACCATGATGAAATGTTGATGTATGAATATGGATAGACTCAATAATAATGTGCAAAGAACCACCCAATGAACACATATAGACTGAGTCAAGGCAAAATACTGAAAGCAAACAAATAGGTAAGTAGGAAAATAAATAACTAAGCAAATAAACACAGACATCTTGAAAGTAAAATCAAAATAAATCATCCTAACAATGGATTTTTCCTAGTAGGTTGGATCTAGGATGACTAACTAGGCTTAGATAGGACAAATGTTTTTGGATTTTGAAATTTTGAATGTTTTTGGAATTTTAAGATATCTTAACTCATTAGATATTGATAAGACATAACTCAAAAAATAATAAGAGCATTGTCTTAGGTTGATATCAAAATGATGAGAGTGTATGGAAAATATGGAATGAGATGACCTTAATGTGAATTAATCATGACCTAAAAAGACCCAAAATGACCTTAAGTCATAATAGCTCCACCCAAACAAAAGGTGGTGAGAACCAACTAGATCACAACATGTTCTCAAATTGGGACAAATGGTTAGACAAATGAGAATAGTAATGACAAGGTAATATGACAATGCATGAGAAAGGTGTTATTCATAATTTTACCATAGGTGATTATAATTAGGAATAAATACATAAGTCTATGATACTAATTTTCCCATAGGTGGTTATAATTAGTAGCACAAGGTGGGATAATGATTTGGCCATAGGTGGCTATAATAAATGGCACCAATAAAATGTAATTGAAAGATAAATTTATAGATCCACTATCACACTATTATCATAGACTGTTATTGAAACACAAAATTCTAAAAATACTAAAACTAGATCAGAATCCCCTTGCATAAGGTGCAGGAAGAACCAAAGGAACCAATATCAAAATATGCTTGGGAAGGATGGCTAAAAATAGGCTTTAGTCTAATATAAATGGTATGGTATAATGACATATAGTATTGTTTAGGATGATGGTAGGATGGCAATTGGCTACAATGGTAATAAGGTTTCCCTCAAGTGATAAGGTAAGGCAAATGGTAGGGTATGGAACATAAATGGAAAGAGAAATTGAAAAATGAAAATGGTATGGTTTTTTGCCAAGGCAAAGGTATGGTTTTTGGTGTTTATGATTTTGGATAGGTAAATGATTTTTTTGTTCCTAGTGATGTAGAGATGCACATCCTAATCAGCATGTGATACAACTAGAATGGTTAATCATTTAAATTGCTAACCCACACCTCTTTTAAATAGATATTCTATCAATAACCTATTGTATATTTAGAATCTGATAATGTTGTTGTGATTTTCAATGGTCATTGATATTTTTCCTTCAAATGTTGAGACAAGATGTTTTTGTAGCCTCTATAAAGGATAGTGTGGCTAGGGATGGTAAATATGGGATAAACAATGGATGATAGGTTTGATTTGGTAATGTAAAGGTGGATGACAATGAAATGTATAATGGATGGGAAAAAAATGAATATCAAGATTTTTAGGCATATACAGTGTTATTGATTCTGAATTTGACATAAATTTGGATGTGGTAGGGTTGAAGACTTCTAAATATGCTCTTGATAGGACCACTAGATTTTTTATTGTTTGGGTTTGAGAGTACCTACCATATAATTATGCTATAGATTGTAAGCTATGTTGATTTTATCTTTAATTTTGTCTTCATCAAGCTATGAATAACTATTGTACTCAGATATTAGTGCCTCAAAAAGGTTTTAACTATTGAAGTTGTCTTGATTGTCCCATAGTGCCTTTAAGAAGGTTTCACTAAGGAATGCTAAATTTTGACTTTGATTATCTTCTAGCACCTCCAAAAAGTTTTCACTATAAGATGTTGAATATAAACTTTAATTGTCTTGTAGTACCTTCAGATATTTTTCTTCTTCTGCATGAATGTGGTCTTGCCCCCCCTAATATTCTACAAATGATATCTCACCATGGATGTAGTTCAACAAGGTGTGATTCTATCGGTCCTGATTGACACTTGTGGGAGGTGGAAGGGAAATAAAATGGCTAGGTTGGTTGGTGGTAATGACATGTGGAATGGTCATTAAATGGGAAGAGGCAACACAATCCTTATAGAAGATACTAGGATAAATTATGTCAAAGCTGAAGTAATCATCCTCAAAAACTATGGAAGGATAAAAAATGTATTTAAATTGATTTATAAGGGATCCATAACTAATGTTGTAATAACCACAAATGTATTCTAATTTTGAAGCTGATTTAGACTCAAAGGACTCTAAATCTGATGTTGAGACTGACATTAATTTTACTTCTAATGTTAAATATGATGTCATTTTAAGAATAGAACCTGACTCTAATTTTGATTCTTCATTTGGTGTGGATGTTGCTATAATGATGTTTTGTTAAATGTTTGGTTTTGGATAAGAAATGGCTTATGATGGCATAATGGGCTCCATAGAGATTAGTTTATTAAAATGATACTCCTTAATGGTGAGAAAAAGGTCAAGAGAGAAATTTGTAGAGACTAGCTTATCAAGGGGAGTCTCTTTAAAAATAGGCATATGGTCGAGGTAATGGTTCACCCAAAGGTAGTTACAATCATTAAAAAGTGACTAAATAAAGACTGTCTTGTCATAGTGAGACTCCTCAATAATAGGTATAGAATCAAAAGGTGATTCATCACAGGTTGACTTGTCACAAATGGTTGGTTCAATAAAAACATTGTAGATTGGTTGGTTATCTTGGCCTTGGTTTACAAGTAGTTTTAAAATACCAATTTTAAATATATTATATTCTTCAAATGATTGGCTCAATTAGAGAGGTATTGATTGGCTAAGTTAGGGCTAGATAATTGGTAGGGGTTTTCTAAATTGGGGAATGGTTAGCAAATGATGAAGAATGGCTAGTGGCTAGATAATGATAGGCTTAACAAAGGCTAGTTTATGGTCTACGACAATAACTATGACCCTTTTGGTAGAATGTGTATCCCTGTTGATGCCTGAAAGTGTATCATAGGTGGTTCTTAGTGTTTAAAGAACACTAATCATTTATAAATCTATAAAATTTAATTCATGATTTGTAGATTATGATAATCTTGCTATCTTTTATGGAATAGAGGTAGAACAAATGGCTATTTCATAAATTTGTATTAGCTAGTGGTTGGGAGGCACCATGGCTCAATAGTTAATATTTGATTTTGAAGATGATCAATGCTATTTAAAGTGAATTATGCTTACACCTAAGTCTAAAGATAAACCAAGATGAGTATTCACAATGAAGCTAATCTAAGGTGAATTGATAAAAAAGGAACAAAAGGAAGGGTAAAGTAGAAAAGAGAGGTGTTGTTGATCTTTGTTCTAGACATTATGACAAAGTTACAATTTCATATGAACATGCATTTAACCAATATGTAACATGAAGTAGCATAAGCTAAAATCCTATTGTGTATCAGGCAAGTATCTAAGGAAGATATGAAAAGATGCCAATAAAAACATGATTTACTTTAATAATTTTACCCTTGCAAGCAAATATCATTAACCCAAATGTAAGAAGAGAAAATAAAGTGAAATAAACCTAATAACTTTCAACTAATCTAGTATTAACATAAATCATCAACTTTTCATTTAAAGATGCACATCCAAAATTCATAAGAACCATTCAAATTTGAAAATGAGACCAGACAAATGAGAAACAATGATAGCAATTCACACAAGTAAATGTGGACAAACATTAAAGAACTCCTTGATTTGTACTAATTTGTTTGAAAGTTAAAAAATATTTTTGGTTCCATAAAAATCTCTCTCTTTTTACAATGCGCAATACCTCTTTATATAGACCTTTCATGAGGTATGCTAGTTAGTCATGTCAAATATTAAGGATAGCTATCCTTTTACAATCTTTTGATAAATTTTAGACGTTTTCAAATGAATAACTAATAGGCAACATGTTTTACAATTTGCATATGCCTTTACAAAATAATATTATATTTTCAAAAATATACAATGTCTCTATACAATATAATATCTCAAGTCAACTATCTTAACTTTGGGACCCTTGTGTTGATGTAGTCTTATGCCTTCCCTGCAAGATCTTTATTCTATAATGATATTCATTAATCAGCTGGAGATTAGTGATAGGTCTCATGAAAAATTTGTTTTCTTGATAATATAGGCCCTTGAGATCTCTCTCAGTCCTTTCTAAAGCTTGTTTGATGCTCTTGGCATCTCCTATCTTTTCCTATGATGATGAAAATAAGCCCATGATCTTCATGGTATCAGACCTTATTTTCCCTTGTCCTTGATTCCTCACTTATTGCATGAATTGAGTATTTATATACTTTAACTCCTCTTAAATGATAAGGCTTAGTGGACTAAGGATGGTGGGCTCTTTAATTAGGCTATCCAAAATGTGTGATATCTTACCCTCTTGTTATTTAAGGTCCTTATATATATCCTCCATTTGCTTGGACCAGCTACTCAGGGCCTTAATATTATCAATTAATATATCCATAGCCATATTCAGGTGGGATAAGATGACTACCCTAAACTCAGGGATTTAATTTTTAGTTAGGACTTAGATCAAATCCTTAACTTGGTAGCTCAAAGCCTGCCATTAGCCAACTAGTCCTATAGCCATGGTGCTTTGTTTATTCACTACCTCTTTCTTGGTCTTAATTAACTTTTAATAATTGAAAAAATCAATCATAATATCCTCACATTAACTAAATCTATCTTATTGGATTGACAAGATGGCTTGTTCTTTCAAATTCTTATTATACTACAAGATGCCCTTGATCATTGTTTGTAATTGATCTGACTGATCTTGAGTCATTTCAAGAACATTTTATTCAAATAGTGGGTCCTCAATAGGATTTTTTCCTCTAAATAGAGTTAATCCAACAAAAGTTTCCACCTTTTGGAAATTCAACTCCTCTCCACCAACTATGGCTTTCTTATCTATGACCCTTTGCAAGCTGGTTGTAGTTGGGTCAAACTTGACACAAAATGAGGATTGGGTCACTTGTGGCTTAGGGATCTCCATTTGACTCTATTGGAGAAACCATCCTTCTCTCTTCTTCTTGTTGTAAAGATAGGATCCATGGCTTGAACTCTTGATGCACTAAGATATTCATGGCCTTCATCATGGCCCAAGAATGTTGTATAGTAGGTAATTTTCTTAACTTACCCTAGATTAACCATTTTGGTATGATAGGTCCATAAATAAATTTATCTTCACTAAAACTATTGACTTCACTCAAAGGATGGATGAAAGTAACTTTAGGCTTCTTAGTCTTTACTAGGACCATTGCCAACTCAACCTTTCTTATAGGGGGATCCATAGGAACTAGGTAAAATATTTATTTCCCCTTTTCTTCTTTTATTTCTTCCATCTCTTCATCTTCAGACTCATAAGCCAATGATATAATTTTGAGGGAATCCTCAATGGTCTCCTCAAGATCTAATGATACCATGTGAATTTATTCAACTGGTGATCCTTGTTCAACCTAGGTTGAAGATGATGCTATCTCATCATGCCTAATTTATACTAGCCTTTTCTCAATTTGTGCATCAATATTAGGCTTTTCTTGTGATTGGAATGGAGGAGGTATGGAAGGTGCACTACCTAAAAATTGATATTTCCTTGGCCCTAGTTGTCATATGCCATCATTCTCCCTCCTCATCCTAGATTTTGGAGCGAGGTTGTATTTCTTAAATCTCCCCATGAGCTTAGAGAGTGAATATACCTTTGTGTACATTATGTCATAAGGGCCAGGTTGGTGATCATAAGACAAAATTTATTCCTTTGGCCTTCAAGTGTCATTTAACCCTATCTTAGGGATCACACTACCTAAGCTCATCTAATTATAAATTGAAAGATGTATTGTCTAGAAGTTGCTTCAACATTTTCCCATTAATTGAATATGGTCCTCCCAATCGCTATGGGCAGATTGTGGAGGAACCATTTCTTATTATTTCTACACAAACCATATATTCTATGAAATAATTAATATGCTACCTCCTACTCTGCTAGCTTATTAGGAACATGGATGGGTATCTTGAGGAGTTAGCCCTAAATTCCTTCAATTCTGATGATGGTGCAATCTAGGTATAGCCATATGTCTCCCATGGACTCAATTGAATTTTTGATTAAGGGGATGACTTTTGATAATGGATTAATAATGATGGCCTTAGTTAGGGATGGATAAACATATTCATAAATGAAGTGGATGTGGTCCCTATACTTGAATATGTGTAATTTTGAATAATATTATGAAACTATCTAATTTCCAATAGGTGACCATTCTCTAATATTGAGAATATTGGTTGTGGTAAGGAGGGAATCCAAAAGGTATGGCATCATATAGAATTGGGCTCTAGTCCTTTTCTTGACTACAAAAATTTTTCTACTTAAACAAGTGTTGATAACTTAACCAAGAGGAGGGGTGAACTATTTATCAACCATAAAATAGACTAAGGTCACCCAAATTATGTACACATATGTAGTGGTTGAATTTACACATAAGCTATTAATCATAGTCATGATCATCCTAATCCCAAGTCTAAATTAGCTAATGGGAATTTTTCTATTGAAATTTAAAAACACTTGATTCCCATAATACAACCATTAGGTGAGGATGGTCTTTAAGTCATTTTCTTTGGCCCAATTATTGATTGTGGTTTGGTCTAATTGGTGTTTAGGTAATTTTTAATAGTTTTCAAATGCTACATTAGAGATATAAGCTATATTTATATGAGTGTGATAATTGATTAACATGCCTTTATCAATTTTACCATCCTTAAAAATGGGGGAGAGAATGTCTATACAATGTAGTACCTCTAGTTTTTTTGTAGCATAATGGAGACCAATAATTTGAATGGAAAATATGTCATAGTAGAGCCTCCTTTTAGACATTTTCTTCTCCTCTTCTCTTGTGATGGGTTGTTGGTTCTCAATGGTCTAAAACAATCTTGACCAATTTTTGTCCTCTATATTTAGAGTTGTGGCATCGAATTACATGTTCTTGAAAATCCTCCTTTATACATTAGTGGTCAAATAGAGCTCCACATCCTTTCAAGAAACACCTTTTTGAGATTTCATAACTTATGAAATTATTAAATTGCTCACTAGTGGTCTACAATTAAATTATGTATCAAATTATTCTTTCATAGGTGATAATTCAACTCTTTTTGACTCATTTATAATAAGAAAAAGGTCAAATTAGGGTTTTTATACTTTTTAGGGATTTATCAAAGGTTTTTATAGTGCTTTAATGGTATTATCTATTTAAACTTATGTGAGCTTTGTGTCTTAGATCTTCAATTAGATTGCATATTTATACCTTTGCATTTCTTGGGTCTATAAAATCTTCAATTTGGCATATTCTACTTACATGTCTCTTATGTGGCATTGATATGGCATCCTACTCAATAATATTTAAAATATGACCATTTGTCACTTTTGGACATGTGTTAATATTTTATTGGTTGTAGACCCTTTGAAAAATATGCCTCACCTCATAATATTAGATATATTTATTTGGATCAACATGGTTTATTGATCCATTATGAGAAATCAAATTCTATTGGTTGCTTGATATATTCTCCATGGTTGTGACACTTACCACTTTCATATTCATCCTGATTTTCATTAAAATATCAATGTCAATCTCATATAATCAGATCATATCTACCCAGATGAATGTGCTCCATTGATCTTGATCTACTAGATGGTATCCCCTAATTTGTAGACCATCAATTAGAATGTGTATGCTCATCCATGTACCATCAATATTTAATTTGTGGCTTATGGTTATGCCATATGTCATCTCTACACTCATCTTTAGATAATTTAAATTTTTAACCTCTATCATGCACCATTAGATCTTTTTTGGCTGGATCAATGCACTCCATCAAATATCGATATAAGGGGTGAAATGTTATTGGTTATTCAAATTTTTTTAACTAAAATTTTGACACTTATCACTTTCTTGATCATATTGGAGCTTTGAATTGTAAACATTGATCTTAGACCATCAGATCACCTTCGATAGATCAGTCACATTCCATCAGATCATCTTTTGCCATGTACCATTATATCTTTATAAGGGTTCCCATGATGGTGAAACTTGTCACCTTTTCACTTATTTTGGGGCTCCATTGATGTCTTGACTTAACACACATTGTTATATCAATCTTGCTCGAGTAAATGTGTACCATTGATCCTACGGTCAATACAAATATTAAATAAATCTTAGTAATATAAATAATTTAGGTTAAATATTTTAGACTAAGGTTTTATTCATGTTGATAAACGTGATAAAACCTTATGATAAAATTTTTAGGCTAAGTTGGAACATAATGAAAGGGACCTCATGAATGATAAGAGATAAGTCATAAATTTTTATCCAAGGGTTTTTATTGTATTCATAGATATAATCAAAACTTTAGGATAAAGCTTTATTACTTGTGGATATAACAAAAGGGACCTTGCATTAGTTAGACCATGCTAATAATAAAATAGAGCAAGGGGTCATGGGACAAAAAGGGGCCAAGTATAGGATTTTTAGCCTAAGGTTTGGTCATGTTAAAAAACATGACTAAGCCTTAGGATAAAAAATTAAGTTAAGTCCATGGCACAAATAATTATTCCCATGTTAATTATTCCCATACAAATTTGAATTTAATTCAAAATGGACCTAGGTTAAAAGATTAGATTAGGGTTTTAACATGACTTAAAATAGATTCAATTAATCTTTTACAAACCAAAGGCTAGAAAAAGATCAATTTAACATTAAAGCACAAAACCTTAAGCATGTTCATTCCCAAATGAGATCCTATTAAACCTGCAATACATAGACACAAGTAACAATCATTAGCAACATTATAAGGGACAAAACCATGATCACTTGAAAATATTCCAATTAATCCAATCGAGAAACATGTGTGGATGATGTTCAAATAAAAACAATGTGCAAATATTCTAGTGGTACTTTGATCAAGTGATTTTTCAATTTTAAGGTACAAATTTGCATAATTTCAAACAAGGGTCACCATTTTTTAGAAATGGGGGTATGT
Organism: Torreya grandis; assembly: GCA_037957365.1. Lineage (NCBI taxonomy): Eukaryota > Viridiplantae > Streptophyta > Pinopsida > Cupressales > Taxaceae > Torreya > Torreya grandis. The sequence continues at coordinate 3,110,792 of JARHVA010000338.1, read as the reverse complement.
TGAACTTAATATACCCATCAATTTGTGATTGGACAAATTTTTTGGGATGAGTTACCATATGTGGAATGTCTTAAAATGGTAATGGTAGGGCATTGTGAAGCTTGGTTTCTTACACAAGATAAAGTATTAGAGCTTATAATAGAAAGGTAGGGTGTTGTGGATCTTGGTTGTTCATAAAATCCAAAGGATGAGGTCTTAAAATAGAAATGGTAGGGAATTATGAAGCTTGGTTTCTCACACAAACCAAAGGATGAGGTCTTAGAATAGAAATGGTAGGGCATTATGGAGCTTGGTTGCTCATACAATCCAAAAGATGAGGTCCTGATAAAAAACTGGTAGGGCATCATGGAACTTTGTTTCTCACAAAAGCCAAAGGATGAGGTCTTAGTATATAAATGGTAGGGCATTATGAAGTTTGGTTTCTCACACAAGCCAAAAGATGAGGTCTTGGTATAGAAATGGTGATCCTTAGATGCTATGGATTTTGGTGGCTCATGAAATCTAAAGGAGGGTTAATGGTATAGATAGAGGAATGGTCAACATGATCGGTAAGATGGATAACATCATACATCAGCTGACCAAAATAAAGTGTCACCAAATACTACACTTGAGGACCTTGGATTTATTTCCTAAATTGAAAATTATAAGGAGGATAATAATCCATCTCACAAACCACTTATTCACCATTAGGGTCTCAAAAAAAGCCAATTTGTGAGGCTATTCTATCATAACTTAGATTTGACCTATTTCCACCATAAGTGTAATGAGACATATCCATATCAGTGATGAACATTCATTAAAAGGCCTAGAGTTATACAAACTTTGAAAAATAATGTTTAAAGGAAAAATGGTTCAAAATTGGTATAACTTGGTCTAGGGGAGTTGTATATCTAAAATGGTCTATTCTAAAACTTGGTATAAAACCACCTAATGTCAAATGTCCAACATTCAATGTATCACACAAAAAGGTCAAGCATTTGAATGAAAACAAAAATGCCAAACTATAGGTTAAAAGTGTTTCAAACAAGTCTAATCTAAATTAAAAAAAATTCTAGGTCTTTTGGTCAAACATAGTGTCAAAAGCTTGGATTAAAACAAGCATGTGCTAATACTTTTGGCAAAACAAACATAAAATCTAGACTTAAAAATAAGGTGATATATTTAATCTAGCAAATCTGAAACACTTTGGCATAAACTAGCATTTGAATTTAGGCATGAACTTGGTGAATTTGTATAAGGCATGAAACAAAAGGCATATGGAGACATAGGATATTTCTCCAAAATCTAGGCACAAATAATAGTTTTCAAATTGGGTAAAGAGATCAACTAAATTTAAACAACCCAAAAGAGTAAGATTAGTGTCTACGCCCAAATTACACAAGGCATAAAAATAAATAATCAATGTTTGGATTTGAATTTGTCAAGGTTACTTAAAAAATCAATGTAGGAAACTAGGCTTCTTTGACCAAACAAGCTAGACAAAGATCAATGGAATAACAACACTAGATAAAGATCTAAAAGACACACATGAGTTGGTTTCAAAAACAGATTTTTGGAAACAAGTAAACAAGTCTATGAAATGAATCTTGTAGTGTAACAATGTTATCATGCTCTAAATATGTAATCAATTGTTAGTTTCAAGACTCTAAATCACAAAACTTGAAATGAATTGGGCAACGTAATGTTACCCTTTTCAATCAAGTGACACACATAAAAATATTTGTCAAAAAGACTAAGTTAAAAAGTAAGGTGTCAAATGGATAACATAATACCTCCTCAAACAATGGATTTGTGTGGGCATAAAACTTTTTTTGAAATGAGAAGATAAATAAATATATTTAGACTCAAAAACCAAGCAATAAAGGATAAAATGACACAAACACCTAAATGTAATATCCTAGATCCTAAAAATGTTAAGTTTGCATAGTACTATTAAATTCTATCTCTATATGTGCTCTTGAGAGGATTTTAAGTGTTAATCCAAAAATAAAAGTGCATGAATAAGCAGGGTTTATAGGCCCCCTCTTATCTCAATATTTTTTATGATGACATAGAACTTCAAGATACTCACCCTACATCAACAATATTTCCATGACAAGTGGGGTTATTCTAAAACTATAGGTTTTATGCATCTAGATGGTCCCAAGTGTGGTTAACACTAGATATGGAAGCACATAAATTGAGTTTATACCAAATAAATTACTATGCAAGGGTTTATTCCTTTGCATATTGATTCCATCTGTGTACTTCTTAGTGGAATCCCCTAGTTATCCAGACCTAACTCAGGTTTTCATTACAATTAGAGAGGCTTATTGCTCAGACCCCTAGAAATTATAGTATAGGTGTCATTATTTATATTACCCACCATGGAGTGGGGTTGGTATGATGCTAGGATATGAAACCCTAGGTCAATGCACCCCTAAATAACTTGTGAAGAGGCGATGAACTCCCACTCACAAACCAAGTTGCATAAAAATAAATGACTAGTGAAAAGACTTTAGGGTCATATTTAGATCACTCAAACCATACAGATTTGAGGAGAGCCTTAAAGAAATTCTTTTCACACCTTTGGAAAAGTAAAAAAGGAAAATTAAGAGTGATTTTTGTCATATAAATTCCCTAAAGGGGATGAGGGGAGAGCATACATGCATCAATCAGTTCACACAAACAAACAACTTCAAACAAATAAGGCATAAAATGATTATTTTCAAAAGCATGTAACTAAGTGACTAAAGTTCATTTTAATGCACCAAATGAAATGTGTTGTGAAGTTTTTAGCCCCTTGGCATTTTTTTTGAAATATTAAAATAGAACAAAAATTATTTAAACAAAAAGATTATTAAAACACCAATTTGAAATGCAAAAATTGCAAGTAAGAAGTGTTTTAAATGTCTCTTTATGGCCTTTGGGTCCTACAAAAAGTGTTAAAAGGTTTTTGATACTTTGTGAAAATTTTATTCAGATTTAAGATAAACTTATAGTATATTTTGAAATTTTAGGAGAAAACACATTTTAAAAAAGCATAAAAAATGGAGTCTGGATGACCCTAAATGAAACTCTGAAAGATGGGCTATCAACCTGTTATTCTACATAGAGACCAACATTAGTTCTAGGTGATGCACATATATATTGACATCAATTATAGGTGATGTACACAAATATCAATGTTAGTTATATAGGAATGATGTCAGTTAGTATAGGATTGATGTTGATTTGGGAAAATTGATGTTGGTCTTCATGTAAATATGTATAACACTAAAAAATAGAATATATAAAATCAAAGTAAAAACTCAATTTTTTAAGATGATCAAGAATTCATTTAAAAACTTAAGAGTTGTGCTTTGGTTTCCTTTATATATGCAATGATTTAAGTCCTACTGGGTGTGCCATTTTTTATCACAAGAATCCAAGAATGGAGGTTAGTAGAGTTTTATAACAAGTAAACAAAACTCAATAAAAACACACTAACACTAACACTTACAAGCCTAGATCTTAGGGGTGATATTAATGAACAAAACCAAATGAATAGAAAAACTAAAATCTAAAAGATACATAATCTCTTACCTTACTTGAGAGCTCCAAATGCTTTGTTGAGTGGATTCCTCTATTTGTGCTCAAAGAGTCTTTGACAATGGAGTTTGTGTAGATCCCTCTCTCCTTGGCACCATTGTGGCTTGATGTGGCTTATGCTTGGCTCAATATTTTGGCATTATAACATTTTTGTAACAAAATGAGAATTATAACATAATATCAAAAGATATTTGAATTCATTTATACATGATAAATTTTCACTAAAATAGCTTAAAATTCAATAGGCAAGGCATTATATTTATAGAAAATGGATCTAACCCCAACCCAAGGTGAGTTAAGGTGGAGTTTCAACATGGAATGAGTTCAAACCTAACCTAAGTGAGTCAAAGCAAACCCCAATAGACTTAATAGTTATCAATTAATCATGATTTACAATGAATAGGAATGGGTTTCCAAAATAAGATCTTTTAGGATATTTCCAAAGAGCTTGACAATTCACAAAGGTCATGATGAAAGGCTAAGATATTTGCATTTTTTAATTTACTTTTTTGGTTATTCATTAATTAGACATGGATATTTAAGTAGGAATTTAATTTGGTTTAAATTGTTAATTAATTATGATTATCCATTTATCTCTTTCAATTTTTGATTTTTATTTATGTGCCCCGCTTAATAGGTCCATAGGCCAAATTAATTGTTGTGATACCACAAGATGATTAGGCATGAATCCATGAGAGGTTTATTATTGTATATGATAGGATACCCTAATTATGGATTCATCAATGTGATTTCAATATTTTACTAATTATTTGCAAGTAAATTTGGGATGTTTAGTGATTTCTAAGCTTCATTTGTAATGGTTGGTAGGAATCGGTCTGAAGACCAGTTCAAAGCCAATTGTGGCCAGTTTTAGGTGTCTATAGGTATAAGTTATGTCATGATATCTAATTCAAGTTAATATGCATATAAGGACTTGGCATATATTTTATGATCATTCACACACTTCTATATGTCTCTCAAAATGTTATACCATCTCTACAAGTTGGCCACTTGGTCAAAAAGTAAAGAAAACCCAGTTTTACAAGCCAAAAATCTTAGATAAAGGCCTATGAGTGAAATAAGAGAACTCAATCTCAAGTAATGAGTTTTATAATTATTTTATAGGTCTAAAAAATTCATTTCCAAGTCTCATAACTTGAAATTTTCATGAAAAACACTCAAACTACCTCTCAAGCATACACAAGAACCTAGGCTTACCAATAGCCATTTATTGGTTTGCCCACATAAACAAGGTATCAAAACTTGAAATTTGACATGGATCATGGTTTTAGGCTAGGTAAAGGGAATGAAACACTTTTGGAAGGTTTCATATGTGTGGTATGCTTTTGGAATAAGATCTCTATTTTCTAGGCCTTGGAGGCCTAATTAGGCCTAATTAGATATAGAAATGGGCTAAAAAGGACACTTCCACTCAAATTTAGGTCTTGAAACTTGGCATGAAGCTATAAGGGTATATTGGGTCCTCAAATATGTTCTTATTTATCTAATAAAGTCCATATATTCTTCTAGACAAAGAGGTTTACCTATTTTGAGGGTTACAAGGAATAGGTAGAAAAGCAAGGTAATGGAGAAAAATCACATATTTTGGATTTGTAAGATAATAAAAATTCAAAATTTAGTTACAAATAACATTCAAAAGTTTGAAAGAGTCTCAACAATCAAGAAAGATACATTTTTCTCTCTTATGTCAAACTAAGGAGACAAAGCCAAAGATGCTTCAAAGAGTCTTCTAACAACCCTTTCAAGGTGTAAATACCTCATAAATGGATGAGTAGAAGGTTTAAACTAAGGAATTAATTAATACTTAGGGACCTATCATCAAATAAGAAGACTAATTCATCAAGGAGGATATGTAAACATGAATATATGGAATGTGAGTAAAGATTCAGGCATTTGAAAGGGTCAAAATTGGCCACTCAATGTTCAATATTCATTCAATATTACTAAGAAATTTCAACCTTACCCCTATGCCACTTTTAAGGAGGAAGTAATGATAAAATATAGTAATTAGTATGTAGGATTTGAAAAGGGTGATGATAAGTGAGTCATCTCTATTTTGGGGTTATCTTGTCTCCTCTCACCTCTCTCTCTTCTATATTGTATAATAATTTGTAGAATGACATATCACTTATTTTATTTGGCTATGATAAAAGGCTATCAAAATATTTTACTACACCTTTTGAATAAATAAGAAGCTAGTTTCCTCCATTTTTAGGTTGTGTAAAGTGTATGTATGAATTCCATTAATATAATATTGTGAATCCATAGCTTTCTTATGTTAATGTCTAGGTTTTTACATTATTGTAGTATATTTGAGTTTCTACAGGTCATGCTAAGTGTCTAGGTTCAATCTCAATCTAAGTTTGGATGTGAATTCAACAAATTTTCATTCATTCCATGTAAAGAGTGAGTATTGTTAAGCCCTTTGTATGAAACACTATTGTAGAATCCATATACCTAAAGTGAAGAGAATGTGTGAAGGATATTTTTATTCTTAAGAGTATCAATTTCAAGAAATTTTTTCATAAACATTGGTGCATCACCTTTATTTCAAGTTTTTTATGTCAATTCTAGTGCAAGCATTATTCCTTCACCTATTCCATTAGTCAATAGATCAATAGTCAGTATGATTAAGATCAAATTTAGTGAGTGTATCAAGGGAAAAAACCCTATATATAGAGACTCTCTCCACCTTAAAGTCACCCACACTTATTATATATTCCTTTATTTCAATAACAGTGAGAAGTGGCACACATTCTCAAATGGGTAACACTCCTGATTGATAACATGAATATGTAGCACTAATTGTGGTTTCCTATGATTTTTTGGGGTCTTAGGAACCTATCTAGTATAATAACTTGTAGGTGACATAAGTGTCATATGATGAGAACCCTAAGAACCCAATAATAGTGATCTTGACAAAAATTAGTGGAGGAAGGCCCTCTAGAATTTGTGACATATCTCTGACTTTAGGGTCTCTCTAATAATGTTCTCTATGGGAGAATACATGTATGTGACAATATTGTAAGAGTATACCTCACGTACACTGGTGGCTCTACTAAAATCTATAATGTATCAATAGTAATTATGCTTTGAGATGTAATTGATAATTGTGTTATATTTAGTAACTATGTTGGAATTATAATTGGTGACCATGTTATAACTACCTATGGAATGGGTAGAGGATACTCATATGGATGACCCTCAACTTTGATCACCTAATTTGCATGTATATATTTAAGGCATATGTGCACTTTATATGGGATGGGCCATAGTTTTTATATCCATGACCTACCCAATAACATATCAAACATGCCTTCACTAGGTACCACTAATAACTAAGTGGTTATATTTATTGGTCCAACCTATAATGGAATAAAAATCTCCCTAATGGAGCTTATAACATGACCACTAAAACCACTAATAACTATGTATATGGGTAATATATTCTACTCTAAATACCCAAAATGTTGTAAAAGTGTCATAGTGCACATGCTACTGCTTGACCTATTGTCAACCATAACACTCTAGATATGATTATGATTTATGATTGTATAAAACATGCATGTAGATCTATATCATCAAAAATAATATCCTGGTCTAAGAATTTGATGAGTGGTGTAACTATAACTATAATATGGTACATGCCAATGATTTTATGTAATGGGTGTGCTTCCTCTATAATTGTATGATATGAATCTAGTGATGGATGTGCTTAATATGTGTAGTGAACACCTGATGTGCTCCTTGCCTCATTTGTTGTATGCTTTGGAAATGGATCTAAGAATATATGTAATGTCTTAGCTTCTATTTTTTTTACTTTTGGTGTTTCTATGGGTGTTCCTACATCAATAATTTTAGCCTCAATTAAATCATGTATCTTATGTTTGAGGCTTATGCATCTATTTTTTGTATGGCTTGATGCCATGTGATACTTTAAAAATGCATTGGAATCATAATTATTATGAGGATTTCATGTCATATCAACCTCTTTAATAGGAGGGAGATATAGGACATTGCATTCCAAGAGCTATTGTAAAACCTATGATGGTGACTCTAAAAGGTTGGTGAAGATTTAACACTAAGGCGTTGATAAAACCAAGTGAGGATATGGCTCTAAAGTTGTGTTAACTGTGGCATTTTGATCATTCTTATTCTCAGTGGCTTTACCTTGTATGAAGGTTTATTTGAACTCTTAGTAGTTGATTCTGATCCATTGGTATATTTTAGTTTTCCCATTGATAAAATATTAACGTCACTTTCTTTGACTATGTGGCACAAATTTGTTAATGTATGAAACTTATTAAACAAGATAGATTCATGTAATGATAGTAAAAGACTTTTTTTGAATATGTCATAAAGCTCTTTTTATACCATGGGGATAGTAAATTTATTTAATATAGTTTTGTACCGTAAGACATATTCTATGATAGGTCCATTTGACTTTTGTTTCAACTATGCAATTTGGGCATATGAGATCTTATCACTGATATTGATGGAGAAGTGTGATAAAAACATGTTTTACAAAGGATTTAATGATGTGATATATTGATTTGGTAATTCATAAAACTAATATAAGGCATAATCCTTTAAATTTCATAGAAACGACTTCATGAAAATCCAATTGTTAGACACATAATCCAAACATGTTACATGAAAAGCTCAAAGATGGTGGTCTAGGTCACCCTTTCCATCATATAATGTAAGATTAGGTATCATGAATATATATGGAAAGGGAGTTTCCATTATGTGGTGTGCCAAAGGTGTAAGCAAGAGAATGTTATAATCCAAGACATGTGATGGCCTAGTGGCTCCCTTATCAAGATGTAACACCTTAGCTTGCAAAGTATGAACCTCATGTATAAAGGTTATTGAATTATAATTGTAGGTTGTGCTAGCTACATTAGCCCCAATATAGGTGTAACAATGTTATTAGTTGGTGGAGTTGAATATTGATTATTTTTTGATTTTTTGGAGTTATTCTTGAATAATGGTGATGAGGTCATCTTGCATATCCACATGTTTGGACAAAAAAATCTTTAAATTGTTTCTTATTGGCCTCATCAAATCAATGGTTGAATTATACCATTATAATTTGGGAATTAGTAAAAAAAAAAAAAATTTAACCTTTAAATAATTTTAATCCAAGAAATATTGAAAAAAATAAATATTGAAACAAATCTTAAAATTTGAAACTAATATCTGAGCATAGAAAAAAAAGGATACAAACCCTAAGAGTATCTAGGGTTATATTTTGAGCAATTTTTGAAGTAAGTAAGGTTCACCAAATATTTTAGCTTTTTAGGGTTTAACTTATATAAATCTCATGTTTTATTAAAGGGTTGATTTGTCTAAATTAGGGAAATAATATGCATAAAATAACCACTAATTTGTTATAGATTTGACTAGCTTTGAGTTTCTAAAAATAGTAATAAATATGTACAAATAAAGACTTATATAGAAAACACCAAATATAAATGATTTGAGTTCTATAAAATTATATATAATTAGTTTTGAGTGTCATAAAATAGATTGCTATGTCAGAACCCCTCATAGATAGTATCATCACATTTGGATAGAGGCACCATGTGGCTCTAGTGTCTTGATATTGATGCTAATGTCTTATGTGCAAAACTATCCTGAATTTTTGGGTTCATTTGTGTTTGTATTTTTGGGTTATGCTCCTATGTGCATGAAGTTTTAAACTTTTTATTATGCCTATAATAATATATTTATGATGCAAAACCTAATCCTCCTTTCCAGTAAGGTATGAGCTAAAAAGTGTGTTCATTAGTAGGATAGGCTAGACATCTTCAACACCCTATTGTGAAGAGAGTTTCCTAGATACCAATAATCTGAGGAGGGATCAAGCCTAATGTATTTATCCCCACCTAAGTGTTGGTGCAAGTTCAAGTGATGCTAGTATGATAGTGTCCTTGAGTTCCTTGAATGTGATTGAGATTATAAATCTAGAAAATATGAGCTTAGGGCTGCTATAAATGGTAGTATGTAGAAGTAGGGAAGAATAGGAATTAATAACCTTGATTTTGCTTAGCTTGTTTCATGTTTAAATAGGTATTTTGCATCTAATTTCCATATAGTAGATAGAGGGGTAAAATTCATGTATTTATAGTGTTATATTTCTTGTGTAGATAATAAAATATGTTTAGGTTGACCTTAGGAGGGTTTTGCCTTTGAAAATATATTCATTTGGGAAATCTAGGGTAAAGGACATAGGCACCATTTTGGGGACACTATCACCAATTATATGTAGTCTTATTTATGTGGCTCTTATATACATCTAGTAGGCTACTAGGCACAAAGGTCTAGGATTAGTAAATGAGGGTTTGGGACTATACTTGAGTTGACTAGGGATGAATGTAGCCTACACAAAGGATAGAAAAGTGTGATAATAGGCTCTAGGATAGGTCTAGGGATAAGATAAGAATAGATAGTCAAAATTATCACTCTTATAACTTAAATAACACTTTTATATGATTACTAATTTTATGTCTATGTATGTATAACTCATAGAGATACACTATTAACTATTTACAAGAGTTGTTATGATGTGCAAAAGTATCCATGACATTAAATCCTAATTCCTGCACATAAACCAAATATAGATAAAAACATAAAAATGGTATAATTAGGTAAGGAGAATAGCCAAAATTTTCTCATAAAACCATGTGTAGTTTGAGAGAAACCTACATATCCCAAAGGGCCTCAAGCCAATGTAGTTCTCTCTCCTAGAGTGAGTTTATGAGTCTTGGTATTTTATATATGAATGTAACTAGTATATTAAATAAAATTCTTGAAAATAGATGCCTTTAACATATAATAAAATGGCTTCAGACTTGGCATATGACTATTATAATAAATTATAATTGGAATTAGAAAGATAAGAGTCCTTTTACTCAATGTGCAATAGAATTTTCAATCAATTGATAGAAGTGTATTGAATGACCTTGGTGTGCTTATATAGAGGAATATATATATATATATATATATATATATATATATATATATATATATATATATATATATATATATATATATATATACACCTTGATAAAATTCTGGAAGAGTTAATATGAAATGTATAAAATTTTAAAAAAATTCATTGTTGTGCATAGGGGACAAGGCCACACTAGTGATTAAGGCCAAGTTACGACCCTATTAGACATAGTGTGCACTTGTCCCAAAAAGATGAATATTTTTGGAACTTGGATGAAATGAATATGTAAGTAGAATAGGTATTCATGAATATTTTTTCTAATATTTTCAAGATATTAAGTCTAATAGTGAAGGATCTCATATAGATTTAAAGTTAACATAATGGTGAATAGAACAATTAAAGCAAGGGTATCGAGATTAAACATTATCAAGCACTTAATGATTAAATTTGAGTATCTACACTAATTTCATACATAGTCAAGGAATAAAATTTCACAATCACTCTATTTTGAATAAATATGTGGGCTCCATTTCCCTCTTGGGATTATAAGATATGTATCAGTCAATCATCAATGGGATGATTATGGTCAGTGTATCTCATTACACTCCCCTCTTTTTTGCATGTTTTAAGATATCAAAATACACTTAGTGTTTCAAATAAAAAAATACAAACATAAAATTCTATGTGGCATACTTGAAAGTGAGTTATATTATATTGATCATCACATAGGCATATAAGACACAAAAATTAGTTTTCTATCATAGTCAACAAGGACAAGTTTGAGGTCAATGAACTCAAGAATTTATGTGATTTTATCCATGTACTTCAATCACATTTAATAATATTATATGATTCTACATCTAATCTCTCATTTTTAGAATTTTACTTCTTTATATATTTTCCTATTAATCAGTCATCATAGTCAACTGGGACAAATCTATGGTCAATAGATAGGAGTGGCCTACTCTACAATTCAATTACAATACATATTTATAGGTTTATTTTATAGTTATGAACATATAAATAACCTCTTTTATTGGTTTTCATCTTTAGACACTTAGAATAGTCAATAAAAATCTATGTGTGAGCTAAGTATATATCTTCTTACTATTTTATAAAAATAACAATTTCATATGTTTAAAAATTAATAAAATTAGAAATATTTATTATTATGAATATTTAATATTATAATATTCTAGTTTAACATATATAATCATATAAATATTTTATTGTTTCAGGAAAAATAGGATAAAACATATTCATGGACCCAAACTATTTATTTATATCCTTTGATTTTCTTATCTAGTTTTTTGCTTTCATTTTTTTTCTTTCCTATAAACTATGTTTCAACAATTTTAAAAATCATAGGAGTTTTCATTTGGGAAAAATAGTCTTTAATTTTACTTGAATTGTGGTGCGAGGGGTAGTAACCCAATACTCAAGCCATTAAAAACCATTATATTTGAATTTTAGTTTTCATGTACCTCATGGTATATTAGAAACACCTAGGTTTTGGTTAGAGTCATGGGAAGCCTTCAACCATTTGTTCTTGTAATGTACCAGTAAGTGATTATCCTAAATAAGTTACTATCAAAGTACCTTATATATTGGATAGTGTGGCTATAGGAATGGTGAAATCCTTTGTAGTTAATTCTTTTGTTTTTATATTATACACACACACACACACACACATATATATATATGTATGTATGTATGTATGTGTGTATATACATACATACACACACACATATGTATATATATATATATATATATATATATATATATATATATATATGAGAGGGAGAGAGCCTATAAAGCAAACACAACTTGACCAGTTTCACTCTTAATCCTTGTTGCAAACTTAAAAGCTTTAGTACTAAATTTATTCATTAACCCATTTTATTTTCACCTTTCCATGTCATTCAAGAATGTTAACTCCTCTATTCCTTTAAGACATAGTGTTATATTAAGTGAAAATCCTATATAAAATATTTAGATTCTTTTGACATATTATAAAATGTATAATATAAACACTTTTAGTCAATGTGATGGGGCAACCCTTCAAAATTATGTACACATTAAAGATGATGTTAGTGATGAACATGATAATAAAAATAATCAAATTATGAAAGATAATATTGAAATCTCTAATATAATTTATCAAAATGAGCTTAATGGTGTTGATCCTAAAGAAGTCAAATATTTGTCTAGTTTACGTCAAGGTCTTCGATAATATCCCCATCAAGTGGATAAGGTTGTAAAATTAATCCTAGAATCTAAGAGAACACATCAAGTAACTATTGTTTCATCTCAAACACAACAACAAGAATCTCCTTTCAGAGTAGTCAATCCTTTAATTTTGAGTATTTTAGTTTCCATTATTGTTTTTATTCTTATATAAATACCTACAGTTACATATGTGCCAACATCACTAGGTATGGGGGCATCACTTGGTTTATAGCAAATTAAGATTCTCATGTAGAGTCCAAAATTATAGAGGCCATAAATTTTTATCCATAACACTATTTGAGATCTCATTTGCACCAAAATGACCATATTGAAAATTTCAATTCAGCCATAAGCCACAATATATACTTAGGTATGTTTTCAAAACTTTTAAAAGGCCATATATGACCATTTGAGGGTATAGAACTAATTTTAATATTTTTTTGAGATTTTTATATTTTTAGAATTAGAGTATTTTTGTAACTGGAAGTGAATTTTAGTTAAAATTCACTCATTAAGTTAATTTTACTATTTAAGAGATATGTGAATATTTTTAGAGTTGCTTGAGCTTGCATGCAAAACTTATTAAAAATAATAGGTTGACTATTTTTATTTTTTTTAGATTTTCAAATTTTTCATGTCAACTCCCACTCCAAGTTAAGGCTTATTTATGTTATTGTATGTAATTATATTATTCATTCAATATGAATTAATACAGATTATTTTTTTAGAAGTTTTGTGTATTATGCCTATTGTGTTTTTTTTCCTTGATAATATTTGAGTTCATTATAATCCTATTTATACAAGGTAATCATAAACACCTCCCTTTATCACTACATAATGTCAACTTCTAACTTTGCCTAAGGCATCCTCTCTTGATAAAATTATTATTGGCTTACGTGTTGAAGTATTGTAATTAGAGCAAGACGTTTCTAAAGCTACTCATTTAATGTATTCTTATACTTTGCTTCAAAATCCTTTGGAACCTAAAATATCCTCTATCCTACTACCAATAGGATTTGTAGCTCCTAAGCTACCAATTTATGAAGTTAAATATGATTATGAGAAACACCTTTAATCATTCCATACAACATGTTTGGACTATTTAAAATGACAAATTACTCACTAATTTATTTCTAAGAACCCTAAAATATTATGAAATATGATGGTTCTTATATCTTCCTCTTCAATCAATTGGAAGATAATTTAACTCATTTGTAGATCAAATTTTAGCACCCTTTTATATAAACATTGGTGAAAATATATCTATGCACAAATTGTCAAACTCAAGCAAGGGCCAAATAAACAAGTCAATTAATATGTGATTTAATACAAAAACGTGTTATCTAAGATGAAAAATTATACGGTTGACAATGAATTAAAATATATATTCACCAAAATATTACTATCACCACTCCATGAGTCCATAATGTTTGATAAATTCATTTCTTTTGATGAGCTATGCCACATAGTCAAAGAAATGGAAGTCAAGCTCATAACATTAAATAAGCTAAAATATACACCAAGTGATCTATCTACATCAAATGTCAAGTTTCAAAGGAATCCAAATTAGAAGGTCAAATTTAAAAAAAAAGTAAGACCAAAGGAAAAGTAACATTTAATTTAATATCATAACCATTGAATAAGCTTTAATTGATATCTCCACTAATGAAACAATTTACAAGGTTAGTAGAACCTCATCATATCTTGTTACAAAAATCAATTGGTTGTAATATCATATATCTACCTCCACGATTAAAGCTTGATTTGACCAAGACTTAACCTATGGGATTTGAAAGTAACGCATATTGTGACTACCATTGATGAATTAATAATTCTATGAACATGTGTTACTAGTTAAGGCATAAGATACAAGATACTATTGATGATACTACTATTAAGTTAAGCACACTCAAAGTAATTTAGAAAAAAAATTGACAATGCTAATAAAATATGGAATATAATATATATTATAGTATTAATCTAATGATCTAGATATGGGATTAATAAATAAAGAGTACTCAAATAAATAACACATAACATAAAGAATTAGGTGTGAAAACCTCCAATGGAGGTAAAAACCCCATAGTATTTGATATTCAATAATCAAGAAACTATATCACCCTATTACAAATATCTTCTTCTCAAATAGTCTTCATAAAGCCATTCACAATATTTACCACACAAAAATATGAATTTACCAATTAACAATATTTCATAGTAGGGGTTAAACCCTATTTATAGTGAAATGTGAAGGAATGTGAATGTTATAACCAATGTATCCAAACATCCCAAAATCCATTTAAATTATTGGTAAGTATTAAAAAAATATAACTTTATTATTTATTTTCATGAGGTTTTCACCTTGTGTTATTGTTATTATTATTATTATTATTATTATTATTATTATTATTATTATTATTATTATTATTATTATTATTTAACTAATTACCAAGATAAGCTACAGGTCAATTAAGACTACTTAGATATTAAATACTCTAACATTTCACCTTAATGTTAAGTGTGGATAAAAGTCATAGTCACCTTTAAAATGGAATTACATTATATATAAATTTGAAGGATTTAAAAACCTTCATCATGCCAAAGTCACCTTTTGAAATAAAAGGAATTATAATCCATAAACTACTCAAGGTAAGTTTTAGGCTAACATGATCATGAGACTAAATCTCATATTTTCTCATGAATAATCAACTAATCATATTTGGAGTCTTTTATTAACATAAGGAACTCCATTATAAGGTTTTATTTTATGTATTCAGTTACAAAAAGTAAAAATTGCACATGAAGTTTACTCAAACCACACAACTTCCACATGAAGTTTACAAAGCTTTACAATGAGAAGTATAGAGAAGAATAAGAATACATGGCCATTAGGAAGTGGCATTCTCATGTACACTCACCTCAATGGCAACTCTAAGAGGCCTAAAATTGCATGAAATTGATAGAATTTGGTAGGACCAAGTGGTTTTATGAAGATATCTACCACTTATTTTTTATAGGATAGAACTGCAAATCAATATCACTATTTATGAATTTCTCTCAGATAAAATGCACATAAATTTTAATATGTCTAGTTCATTGGTGTTGTACTGTATTTTTTTTAGATCTATATAAATTTTGTTATCACAATGAAGGATGGTACTATGAAAATCATCCAAAGGATTTTATCTCAATAACCTTCATAGCCACATAGCTTATTTAACATCTTCCACAACACTTTTTAACTCTACTTCAGTAGAAGAGATAGAGATAGTAGGTTTATTTTTCATGCTTCAAGTAATAGCACCTGCATCAAAATTAAACACACATATAGAAGTATATTTATGATCTATAATATCACCAACATGGTTAGAATCATAAAAACCATATAAATTAGCATTATCAATGGAAGAATAAAATAAATCAAAATTTACTATTCCTTTGATATAATAAAGAATACGTTTAAATAATTTTCAATTATCAAAATATGGATCCTGCATAAATATAGAATTAACACTAATAACATATGAAATATATATCCTATTAATGGTTATATAAATCAAACTACCGATAAGTTGTCTATATATAGCAGAGTTAACTTTTTCACATGCAAGTTTTGGTTCAAGTTTTACACCAACTTTAATAGGAGTAGATGTAGATTTAAATTAAGCATATTAAACTTAACAATAATATTTTGTGCATATAGAGATTATGATACAATAATATAATGTTTATCTTGAAATATAGTTATTCCTAAAAAATGAAGTAGAATGTGTAAATCAGTCATTTCAAACATTTGACTTAGTTTGTTCTTATATTTATGAATTAAATTAATTAGATCACTTTTAGTTAAAATATCATCAAAATTGAAAACAATTAAGATAACATGACTATTTTTAAATTTAATAAATAGATAATTATCATAATAGTAATTAGAGAAACCTAGTTATTTCAAAAAATAAGTAATTTTAAAGTACTAAGCTAGAGGAGCTTATTTTAGACCATATAAGGATTTATTTAACTTATGCATGAAATGTTCTTTGTTAGGATTAGTGAAACCTTTAGGATAAGTCATATATATTTACTCTTATAAATCACCATTTATAAAATCATTCTTGACATCTCTTTAGTGGATAACCCAACCATTTTATGTTGCAAAAGTAATAAGTAATGTAATAGTACTCATTTTTGCTATAGGAGAAAAAGTTTCAACATATGCAATTCTAGGTTTATGACTAAACCCACAAATGATTAATATTGATTTAAACTTGTCAATTTTACCAATTAAATTATATTTAATTTTATAAATCCACCTACAACTAATAATATACCTTTTAGGCAGAGATGGGATAAGATCCCAAGTCTAATTTTTAATTAAGGCATTATACTCAGCGTCCATAATTTACATCATAATCTTGAATGGATTGATAAAAATATTGAGGTTCATGTGCATATATAGTTATTAAGGCATGATAAAAATATTGAATCCTAATTAATTTATTAATATTATCAACATTAGAAGATTGTATAAGGGATTATGCCCATTTAGGTCTTTTAGTTAGAACATGAAATTTAGTGATTTCCTTAGACACTAACTTATCAAAATATGTATAAAATTCCTTTATGGCATCTATTTATTGATAAGGAGAAATAGGAAAACCAAATAAAAATATTGATGAGGTTCTCTAAAGGGCTAACAAAAAGATTTTTTGAGAATAAGGACATTCCTATTTTAAATGATTTGTATTTTAGATGGAATATACTCTTAGACCTTTAGTCTTACCTCCATAACCTAAAATAATACAAGAATAGGTGGTAGGATTGTTAGGTTGTGGAGCTAAAAGATTCACTGATGCAGACATGGAGGAGGTTACAGAAGAGTTGCAGAGTGTCACAGACACCGGCGTTAGTCAGGCCAACCGACGACGGCACGTAGGAAACAGGAAGCAACCAACGTTGGTCAAAAGTCGGCCGGCATCGACACCCTCAGGCAGATAGGGACCAATGTCAGTCTCTTGTGTGGTTTGACTGCGAGTATATTACGGGCAGTCAGTTGATGAACCAAGTGTTTGCATGATGAGAGCTAATTTTAGACTGAGAGTTGCAGATCTAATTATTGTAATTAGATGTCTAATTATTGTTTGGATGAGATCTATATAATAGACTCATGGATTGCATTGTAAACCAGTGCTAGAGAGTAAGAGAGCAATATTATAAGCTCCTTATGTGTGTGAGGTGAGCAATGGTGTGTTCCTCCTAGTGCCACAGTACCAAGGTGGGTGCTGGTTTTGGAGAGTCAGCAAGATTCTTTAGGGGTGTATGATCTTAGTCAGCTGGTGTGCATGGCTTCTATAGGAGATCTACATGGTAAGTAAGATCATTGATATGCAGGTGTATGTGTGTGCTAGGTCAAGGTTCACAGGTGTACAGAACCAAGTTGATTTACAGGTGTGCAAGATCAGATAGGATAGCAACACAACAAGGAGCAGAATCAGGTAGGATCTACTTGGAGTATAGGGGTGTACTCAGATAGAGCAAAGAGGAAGGCAAGGGAGTTCCTTCCATAAGTAAGGTCTATTGAGGTGCAGGTTGTTGCAAGTTTAGGGGAGATCTACTTGGAGTACGTGTGTGTACTTGTGGAGTGCATGGAGCACTTGTGGTGTGCGTGGAGCACAGGGATAAGGTGAACACCAACTCAGTGTTTGATTTGGGTGTTGGGACCTAAGAGAGAGAGCTTTGAGGAGAGAATTACTATTCACTTTAGGTGTGGGAAGCCTCTAAAGAGGTGGTGGAGAAGAAGTGGCATCTTCTTTATTGTATTCTTTTCTACAAGAGTTTTAATACAAGTTGTGTATTGTCTCTCATATCATGTGTTATTTCTTAATTCTAGTTACTTGTGTATTCTAGTTATTTCTGCATATTAAGTTGCTTAGTAATTAATTGTGTGCTTCTGGTTATTTATCCCAACATGTGGTATCAGAGCTAAGGTTGCAGGGAGCAATTATTGTGTTTGGTTACATGTCACTCTCAGGGGTTTCTGATCGAGTGGGAGTAGAGCAATGGCAGATCAAAGTAAGCTAAGAATGGAGGAGTTGAAAAGCACAGATGGTCACCAATGGTCATATGGAAAGAAAGAGCAGGTAAAAGAATATTGTTGGTTGGTAGCAGATCAGCATGAAGGAACTGAAGACGCAGATGTTGTAGGTGTTGTTGCACAGGATGCTTTGGGAGGTTTCTTGGATAAAGTTGAATCTTGGATAATATATTCGGTTGCCTCTTTCCATGCAGCCCCAGGGGGAGGAGCTGGTGAGCCTTGCTAAAGAATTGGCAAAGGGGAAGTGAAGCTAAAATTTTAGGCGGCCAACACATGGGTGTTGAAGGAGGTCATGTAGGTCCCAAGTTTGGAGATATGGCTAATTTCTTCAAAAAGGTTGGGTGATGAGAGATGCACGAGAGCTCTCACAACGGATGCACTTGAATTAGTTGGTGGTAAGAAAATAGGTACTCTTTATCTACTTGTTTATATTACTGATTCTTCTTTTATTGCGGAGACGTGGCTTCATAGGCTTGGTCACATGAGCAGGAAGGAGATGTATGTTCTTAAGTGGAAGATAGATATATTTGATAGGCTTAAGAACTGGAAAGCCTTGGTGTTCTTGGAGGAGATGGCAGACAGAGACTAGTGGATGGGGCTGGATACTTTTGAGCAGGGCAGTTTGGACACGGGGTTTGATTTAAAGGAGCTCACAGGTAAAAAGTCATCACTCACAGGAAACACAGGTACCAGTGTCGGCATGAAAACTAACGTTGGCAGAAGGTAAGACCGATGTCGGTCATGAGGACCGACATCGGCAGCAGGTGGACACCGACGTCGGTAGAGTTGGTAATCAGGATAGGCGCAGGAACCGATGTCGATCGGATGCAGACTATGTGGTGACTGAGGTTGGTTATTGTAACAGATTTTGGGTGGACAACAAGCTATCAAGGAGTCTCAAACACCCATATGGAGGACTAAAGATGGTAAGTAAGCCTCAAATTTGTTGTTCTTTTTCTTTATACTTGTTGCTGATTATAGAGTAGGAAGGATCCAGGAAATAGTGGGAGCATGGCATGGAGAGTTTGCAGAACCAAGTGGAGATTTGGCAGGGTTGCCAGTGGGAAGAAAGCACAGAGACGAATGGATACCTTAGTTGAAGAATAGAGAGAATGGACACGTGAGATGAAAGACCAGGTCATACGGTCTTGAGAAGCTGCAGGACAGTGGTACAGGTTTTGATAGGTGGAGGACGAAGCATGGATTCAGTCAATGTCAGGTAACTACTATGGTTTGTCTTACCAGGTGGATGATGATTGCAACATCATTCTATTGCTGTATGTGGATGGTATGTTTGCTAGCAGGTTTATACATACAGGGTTTTGCTGAGCTAAGGGTAAGATTAGTTCAGTGGTTCGCTATGAAGAATTTGGAGCAACAAAATTCTTTGGCATGGGAGACATGGAGATCACATGTTGATTTTGTTTCCAGTGGGAGCTAATGTGAATCAGGTGTTGGCAAGGTTCAGGATGCAGAATTAGAGCACACTAAGGGCTGGACAGTTCAGTGTCCAAAGTCACATGAGGTCTGGTATAAGCCTGAGTTTGCCCAAGCGTTGGGTGTTGTCAGAAAGTATGGAGCCAATTTGGGGAAGGAGTACTGGAGGGAAGTTTAGTGGGACTAGTAGCAGGGATTCTTGCTATGCAGGGTCAAGTTCTTCACTACATGGATGTGTAGGTTTGAATGCGGTAGGGTACTCGAATGATAGGAGGTACATCACAGGTTGTGTGGTGGGTTGTCTTCAGGATTGAGCTTGAAGAGGGATACAAACCAGGAAATAGATTAGATGGGGTATAGGTATAGGTATAGTGTAGTTGTTTATCTCTAAGTGGGAGATTGTTAGGTTGTGGAGCTAAAAGCTTCACTGATGTAGACATGGAGGAGGTTGTAGAAGAGTTGCATAGTGTCATAGATACCGGCGTCAGTCAGGCCAACCGATGACAGTAGGTAGGAGACAAGAAGCAACCGACGTCGGTCAGAAGTCAGCCAGTGTCGACACCCTCAGGCAGACAGGGACCAATGTCGATCGCCTGTGTGGTTCGACTGTGAGTATATTATGGGTAGTCAGTTGACGAACCAAGTGTTTGCATGATGAGAGCTAATTTTAGACTGAGAGATGTGGATCTAATTATTGTAATTAGATGTCTAATTATTGTTTGGATGAGATCTATATAATAGACTCATGGATTGTATTGTAAACCAGTGCTAGAGAGTAAGAGAGCAATATTATAAGCTCCTTCTGTGTGTGAGGTGAGCAATGGTGTGTTCCTCCTAGTGCCATAGTACCAAGGTGGGTGCTGGTTTTGGAGAGTCAACAGGATTCTTTAGGGGTGTATGATCTTAGTCAACTGGTGTGCATGGATTCTATAGGAGATCTACATGGTAAGTAAGATTATTGATATGCAGGTGTATGTGTGTGCAAGGTCAAGGTTCACAGGTGTGCAGAACCAGGTTGATTTTTAGGTGTGTAAGATTAGATAGGACAACAACACAACAGGGAGCAGAATCAGGCAGGATCTACTTGGAGTACAGGGGTGTATTCAGATAGAGCAAAGAGGAAGGCAAGGGAGTTCCTTCCATAAGTAAGGTCTATTGAGGTGCAAGTTGTTGCAGGTTCAGGGGAGATCTACTTGGAGTACGTGTGTGTACTTGTGGAGTGCGTGGAGCACTTGTGGTGTGCGTGGAGCACAGGGATAAGGTGAACACCAACTCAGTGTTTGCGTTGGGTGTTGGGACCTAAGAGAGAGAGCTTTGAGGAGAGAATTACTGTTCACTTGAGGTGTGGGAAGCCTCTGAAGAGGTGGTGGAGAAGAAGTGGCATCTTCTTTATTGTATTCTTTTCTTCAAGAGTTTTAATACAAGTTGTGTATTGTCTCTCATATCATGTGTTATTTCTGAATTCTAGTTACTTGTGTATTCTGGTTATTTCCACATATTAAGTTGCTTAGTAATCAATTGTGTGCTTCTGATTATTTATCCCAACAAGGATCAAGTTTTTTTATTTAACTTTATGAATAAATATGGAAATAGGATTACCAAAGATCCTAAGATGAGCCACACTGGATATATTTTTAGACCACATTTCTAAAGGAGTATAAGTATGCAAAGCTTTTATTAGGAACTCTATTTATAATATGCACAATGGTACTCATGGCTTCGTCCCATAATAACTTAGGAATATTTACATAATGCAACATTAATCTAGCCATTTTTATAATGATGAAACTTTTCTTTTCAACAATACCATTTTTTTAGGGGAATTTGTTAGTTCCATTTGAATACCATAACTAATGAAAAAATAATAAAAATCTTTACTAATATATTCACTATCATTATTAGATCTTAATCTCATAATAGGAAAAATATAAGCATTTTCAACAATAGCTTTAAATTACTTAAATTTAGACAACACTTTAGATTTATTTTTAATGAAATATGACCAAATCATTCTATTATAATCATATATAAAAGTAACAACATAAAAATAACAATTAATAAATACAACTTCAAGAGGTCATGCAACATCACTATGAATTAATTCTAAAGGATGAGAGGAATTTACATCATGATTCTTGTGAAAGGGATTAATATGTTTCTTAACATGTAACAACCTTCATAATTTTCATGATGGGAAAAGATAGAAAGTAAACAAAAAACAAGATTATGAGAAGACATATTATGTAAAATTATAAAATTAACATGTCGTACTCTTTCATTTCATAATTGAGATTCATTCTTACTATGTGATGAAAGCAAACATGTAGAAGAAGAAGTAAAAATATATAATCCATTATTTTTCACACCTTCAATAATAATAAAACCAAATTGGTTTCTAATAGACTAGATATCTTTAAAAAAATGTTAAAATAAAATTATCATTCATAAGTTGAGAACAAGATAACAATTTTTTCTCAAATTTAGGTACATAGAAAACATCATTAGTAACAACATTTAAATTTTTTTCCTTTCCTTTCTTAGTTGCTTCTAAAATTGAGTTATCTCATAAATATATATTTTCATAGATATGTCTATAATAAAATAAAATATTAGATAATCAAGTCATATGATGCGATGAACCACTATCTAGAATCTATTGATTCTTATTTGAAGCAAATAAATAACATATGAAATAATAACATTTGAATTTTGATCCTAATTATTATTATGATTAGGGTTTTGATTCTTCTCTTTGTTTTGATTAGATTTTTCCATTTATTATTTTTATAAGATTGATTGTTAACTCTATCTTTATTTTTATAACATGTTTCCATTATATGACCAGATTTACCACATATATTTTAATTCCCATTAAATTTAGGTTTATGATTCTTATAATGATATTTATTGTTATCATTTTTGCCTTTAGCAAATTTAAGGTTATTTTATTGGTTTTTATTGTTTTCACAAATAGGGTTGAGAGTGAGAAGTTGCTGAGTGGTATTATCTTTAGAATCAAAATTAGACATCACTTACTCTTCTTAAATCATAAGAGCTTATAGGGTAGTGAGGTTTGGAGTATCTTGATCTATTTGGTACTTTGAATTCAGAATTGAGATAACATTATAATTTTTTTCATGAATGTTAAGCTTAATAATAAAATAAATTGATTGATCTTGAATCAAATTATAGTTACAACCATTTAACTAAGCTTTAATATTCTTAATTTTAATAAAAAATTAACAACTTTTTCATCACTTTTAATAGGTGTAGTTAGCAACTCAAGAATTAATTTAATAATATTTTAGAGATGAGTGCCATTGTGCATAGACTCAAAGATTTTCCAAGCATTCATAAGAGAATCTGGATTACCAATGTGGAGTAGGAATTTATCTTTAACACTCTGCAAGATAATCGACATCACTTCTTGTGATTTCTATTGAAATGCATTTGAAAGCTTAGGTGTCATATATCATCCTTATAGGTATTTTTCAATCTTAAAAATAATGTTCCATAGTTTTCAATTCATAAATTTTATTTTAAGATGAATTTTATCTATGTTATAGTTATATCCATTAAGCATTTGTGATTTATTTAGTACAAAATTAGGATAAGTCATTGTTTCCCTTTAAAAATGACACTATGATAATAGTTAAATATTAAATTTGAACACTTTTTAAAAGTGAATTTATAATATATTTGAAAATAAATTAAATTACAAGTTTAAATAAAAAATAATTGTTTAGATTAATGCTAGACAAAATAAGAAAATTATGAAATATTTCAACACAATAAGGTGTCGTAAGTATCATAAAAATATACTAATATAAGAAAAATAATTAAAAAATGAATATTTTTTAATGTGAATTTAAATTTATTTGATATTAAAGAAAATTATAATCATGAAAAAGGAAAATTTGTCAATTATATGTTAAACAATGTGAAAAAAATTAAGCAAAATGCACTATTTTATGTGTTGTACGAGTCACACACAAAATAAATATTTTAAACACTATAATTAAAAAGGTTTAAACTATATAATAATATGTTTCAAAATAAAAATTTGACCAAATGAATGCATTTATAATGTGCCAAAACATAGGAAATGATTGATCACATGACTATGCTTGGTAAAAACTTTACTAGGTCAAATGTCACAACAAGGTCAATAGGCCTAAGGTTTTGCACATGAGAAGATTGACATGTAAACTAAAAAATGGAATTCAAAATCAATCAAATTTTAAAAATGAACTTGACCAAAAAATAAAGTGTTAGTGGGGTTTAAAAACTAGACCTCATCCTTATAAGGTTTTAGCAAAATTAAAGCCACCAACTCAACTAAGAGCTTACTTAACATTTTACATACACTAATGTTTTTTTATCTGATTTTTCAAATAAAATATATATCGTGCATGTAAATTCAAAAAATAAATCAATTAATTTTTTAAATTTTCTATAAAAACATTTAGAAATTGGTGGGACCCTTTTCTATTTGCATGGAAATAAAAGAATTAATTAAATCAAATATTTTCAAAAAACTATACTAACCTCTATAGTTTCCTGTAGGTAACAATGGCATAGTTGTGGAAGAAGGGAAATGCATATTGGTTTGTTTAAACCATTAAAAGGCTTGAAATTTTTCCAACCTCCTAAAATATTGAGATGAAGCGTATTGGACCTTCAAAAAGAATTTTTAATGTAGAAAATAGTATTTCCAATCACCTAGGGCATATAGGTGCACCACATGAGAGGTTGGAAAATTCAAAAAATGATTAGAATCCCTCTCACTTTTTGCCACAGGTTTTGGTAGGCTAATATGATAAATATCCAATGATTAAACACTTAAAACTAGAACCAAAAGTAATGTATATATACACACACACACACACACACACACACACACACACACACACACACACACACACACACACACACACACACACACACACACATATATATACACATACACACACACACACACACACACACACACACACACACACACACACACACACACACACACACACACACACACACACACATATATATATATATATATATTCCTATTTTTACTGGCAATAGAGGCCATACATGGGTAGTAATAGTGTCCTAAATGGAGATAAAATATTTAAAAAATGTATTAAATGCTTTAATTAAACATTGAGTGCTAAAGATATACATGAAATACATTTTTAGAGCTACAGACCACCTAAAGATTGATAAAAACACATTATTTATGATTTTATTTCTTGTATAGGCCATACTATGGCATTTGTGAAATATTTTTCCTAAGAACAAAGAAATATCAATATTACATAGGCTCTTCCCAAAGTGTTTGGAAGCATATAATGGAAGATTTAAAGATTAAACTAGATATCCAAGCATCATAAGTTGGAGAAATAATTTGTTTTCCTCCAAGGCTATACACCACCTTCTTAGGCTTGAAAAAAACCACAAAATCAAACTCTTATCGATTAAATACACTATATCCCAAGATCTAAGACCATGATAAAATATGGAATACAATATGTAATATAGCATGAACACAATGATTTATATATGAGATTAATAAGTAAATATTACTTAGATCAATAACACATAACATTAAGAATCAAGTGGGAAAACCTCCAATAGAGGTAAAAACTCCACAATAGTTGATATTCAATAATTGATAAACTATATCACCCCAATACAAATATATTATTCTTCTTAGATAGTCTTCACAAATCCTTTCATAATATTTTCCACATGCAAATATGAATTTGCCAATTTACAATATTTCATGATAGGGGTAAAATCCTATTTATAGTGAAATGTGAAGGGAGGTGACCATTGTAACCAACAGATCCAACCATCATGAACCCATGTAAATTATTGGTAAGTATTAAAAAATATAATTTTATTATTTATTTTCATGAGGTTTTCACCTCGTGTTAATAAATAATATATTATTATCATTTAATTAATTACTAAGGTAAGATAAGGGTTAATTAATCCCACTTAGATATTAAATGCTCTAACAAATGTAAAGCTTAAAATATTGAGTAAACCATTCCTCAACCATCACTCAAAAAAAATTGAAAATTCAAAGGTGCATCATGTGTACAATATGGATCCTTTCTTGAGATATATGGGCATCTAATAGATGGAACTATTAGTACATTTATAGGAAAATTAACACCACATCTATTAATTACATTGAATGATAGTGAAAAAATTGATGATGAATCAAATAGGCATGCTCTCTTTGTTAGAGCATACATCAAAAACCAAATAATACATAGTGTCATGATTAAAAATGGGCTGAGAAAAAATGCATCTATATTAACTCTCCTTCACAATATTGGATATATAGATAAAGATATACAAGGTACATCAAGAGTAGTGAAATCATTTGACAATGATACACAATATACTTTGGAACATATATCTATACCTATCCAAGTGGGTTTATAAATAATGGCTAATCCATTTCTAATCTTATTGAGCATAGGGATCTTTAACATGTTATTAGGACACCCATTAATATAGAAACTCCATTTAGTTACATCTACAATGCATAGATGTCTCAAGTATGTACATTGAAATCAAGGGGTAAAGGGTAAAAGTTTTATGAATTCAATATGATTACCCTCTAAATTTAGTGTTAACTCCTTCTCCTAGACCACCATCATAGTTGGTTTTGGAACCTATTTAAGAGAACCATAAAAATATTATTATGGCACATAATAAAACTCACCATAAAAATATAATTAGTGCACCAATTCAAGAGCATAATGCAGAATCACTTATTGTACCTATACTAAATCTCTCTATAAATTTAGTTAAAATGAAAGTGGTACACCATTCTAAGATAAAATATTCATATTAATAAGTTACTCAAGGTTCAAGAAAATATAAATCTTCTATAGTGCATCATAAGGTAACTTTAGGATAATTCAAAAAGTTCCAAATGAAACAAAGGCAATTAAACCTCCTACAAACTCCATCGAGTCCTACACCTCAAGTTACACATGTGGCCATAGATTCTATAATTAGTGATTAAGGTAGTTTTAATAAAACACTTGATTTCTTTTTATATTTAGATACACCTACATGTAGCACTTTTTCAAAAGAAAAGTCATATTCAATCCAATCATCCACTAAGTTCCTCTCATTTTATGGGATCATAGGATAAGTTTACTTTAAAAATGTAAAAAAAAAACAAAAAAATAGGTATTCCAAAAAAATAATACTGCAAAAATAAATAAAAAAACATTCAAAATATTTTATAATAATAATAAAAAGACTTGAGCATTACATTATATTCTAGTTTACTTCTTTGCATATGTTATTTATCACATATTTGGTAAATGTCATATTATTTTTCTATACACACATGGAATTCTTAGGGTATATGAATGTCATTTATGGCATACATTATTAGATATTGGACTCCATTATACCCAATGGTCATGCCTCTATTTGGGGCATCTAAATCTACATGTTACATTATAACATGTTACACATTTTTGTGACCTCAAATGCAATATTAAGCTACATAACTTACATGTGTATTTCTATTTTATCATATTTTAAATTGTGATACATGGATATGTTACTTTTTATAATATGATAATGATACATATAGATATAATAGGCTAGTCATCAATCTTCTATGTTCCATTGATGTTGTTTAATTTTTTTGAATGATAGGCTAGACATTGATCACCTATTATGTGCGGACTTTGGCCATTGTGTGAAAACTTTATTGAACATATCTATGATATTTGTGATTGTTATGTGTGATATTTTAACATGTCCATTGATTATTTCTTTGGCCCTATATTGTGTGCAAAATTTTAACATGCCCCTTTTATGCAACCCTTGGCCTATTTTATGATAGTGTGTGGCATTATTATGTGTTGTGCCTATTTGTTTATTAAGATTGATTAGTGGTTCCATGATATACATCAAGAAATTTTACTATGTAGTATACTTTAGAGATGTTTATTCTAATACATGATTCATTACTAAATCTATCAAGACATGACATTTTCTATGGCTTGAATTCAATATGTTATATACATACTTCAATGATAATTACATTACTATGAGGACATGCTCTTCACATGATCACATGATTATCACATGCTTTTATCTTTACCACATGATATAGTTAACTCTTATTTTGAGAGGAGTAAATTTTAGGCTAAATCCCTCATCTCAAAAGTGGGACATCATAGTGGTTTGGTCTTTGAGTTGAAAACCTCCATAAACAAAATTGGGACTGAATACAAGATTAAAAATACAAATGATAGATTTTCAAAGATTTAAAGTAATGAAAAATAAAATTATATAACATATTATAGGTTTAAAAAGATTAAAAATAGTTAATAAATCAAACATGTTATAGATATTATCACAATGATACTGATTAAGGGGTATATGACATGCATATGAACTCAAATTTCAAAGACCCAAAGTAAAAAATCATATGCACATAAATGCATATGCATGTTCATAATTCAAAACAATTACAAGATTAAAGTTATAGGTTAAAAATATAGTTAAAATTGAGCATATAGGTGTATGGAATTATATATCACTTGGCATAGATCTAGGGAGAATGATACTCACTCATGTTCATGCTTATTATAACATTCAAAGTCACATTTGAAAAGTTTAAATTTTTAAAGTTAAAATAAATCATGATACTTATTCATGTGAAAATTCAAAGTTAAAAGTTTTAAAGTTGAAAAAGGCGTGATGATTATTCATGCACATATTCAAAGTTCAAATTTGAAAAGAAAAAGTTCAAAATCCAAATTTCAAAGTTCAAATTTTCAAAGTTTCAAAGTGCATGATACTTATTCATGCACATTTTCAAAGTTCAAAGTTACATTTTCAAAGGAAAAAATGTTTATTTCAAAGAAAATTTATGAAAAATGCAGTTATGATGGTAGAATGAATATCATTCATTATTTTTTATCATGGAAATAGAATCTAGATCTATCTGTAGTGGTGTGATTTGATAATATAGGTAATGTATGTTAGGGTTCATTGATGCTCAATAACCATGTCATTACTTATAGTGAACCCCTAATGTGGTTCCACATATTTAATTATGGGTGATGCATGTTTGAGTCTAGTGACCCTCAATAGCATTGGAATTAATTATAGTGGATGTATCATGGTTCCACCTCATAGGGGATAGAATAATTCATATTTTCAAATCAAGAGCTTGATTAGTTATTTAAATTTGTACTTGATCACTCTCAATTTTCCATTGGTTTAAATTCTCCAAAGTGATTAAACAATTGGTACAATTATCCATTTTCAATTCTAGGTTTTAGGACAACTTCATTTTACCTACACAAGTTTAGTCCTTCCTTGTGTAGATGATATTTTTGAATTCTATAGCACATTAGTCTTGTACATTTATAAAATATATACCTTGGTTGTTCCTCTTAGTTATAGACCTTTCCCACTACCAAAAAGCTCATCTAAAATATTTCTCTATGCCTAATTTTTTCTCTTAGTCTGACATATTCATTATGATAAACCATGCCTACTATCTTGCTCAAAATGTTATAAACCTGCTTATCTTCCACCTTTGTAAGTTATAGACCTATACCAATTTCTCTACTTCCTAGAAACTTGTTTCTTAGTCAGTTGGTTATCTCAATGTAATTTTCCTTAACTGATACAAGTGTTTAGTATGCTAAAATCACAAATTTCAAATGTAGTTTATCCTAAAGGTCAGCCTAAGTGTTTCAATTCAATATATTATCCAAGAGGATTGGTAAAAATATAATATCAACCCTCATTCATTACTCACTTGGAAAAACTAACACATCACCAAGTAACTTACCAAAATCATTGTATCAAACACTCAAGTGATCAAATCTTCCATGTTTTCTCTTATTTCCATATCAATTATATATAAAACACATCTACATATCTAAATAGATAAAGGAGTACTTAATGATCCAAAATTTTGAAGTTACAAGCTATATAATTAATGTACTTGATTATCACACATTACATGATTCACACATAATATAACATGTATGGGAGAACTACATAAGTTTCAGGCCCTCTTCAAAGTATTACCTATATAGGCAGTGCTCATTAAATGAGAGGTTTTTGGGTCATCTCAACATCACATGCACACTAACCCATTTTTACCATAGGCAATATGAAGATGAAGAGCTAGGGTTTTATCATCTAACAAGTATCAATAGTCCATGCCTCAAATTTGAATGCACCAAAGTGAAGGTGACATAGAATCAAGAAGCATCTAGTTTTAACAAGTATTCCATACTTGACTCTTATGTCTAATATAGAAAGTAGCATCGACACAACCATCCCAGGATGATACATGTGTCTATGGCCACATATGTACTTAATTCATAATTTGGTGACTATTATAGAATATTATTCCAATCTTCTTCCTACCTATTCTAGATCCATATCTATATTAGTTTCATAATCAACTAAGTATATTATTTTCATTGTCATTTAAATATCTAGCATAAATGTGTTTCCTATTTTTAACATATCTCATCATAATAAATTTATTATATGTTCTATCTAAGTTTTACAATTAATTTTCTAGATATATATATATATATATATATATATATATATATATATATATATATATATATATATATATATATATATATATATATATATATATATATATATATATATATATATATATGTTTATTATCTTTATGCTTATTCATTTATATATTCTTAACCCTATGTATCCCATTAGGACCCATATCCAATTTAGGGCTAAACATTTGGTGAACCTAATTTTTTAATATAATTCTTGCCTAAGGATATTATTTATGATGTTTCTTACCTACTTTGTCCTAATATTTATGTTATTTATCTCTTTTATCATGGATGATATTGATTTATTTGATGACTATGATTATGAACTCTCCATATTTCTATAAAAGAAGGGGTAAAATTTTATTACTCTTGTCTTATTCTAAATGCTAAAGAATCTAACCTTAAAGATTTGAATGGTGGTAGCTACCATCCCTTTAATCAAGTCCATGCTCCCACCATTTCAAGAGATGAGTTAATACATATTAATGAAGATAAATACCCTTTACTTTTACTTCGTAAACCACCATCATACTATTTTGGCCTTTGATATTTGTTAAAATATGGAGATAAAAGACAAAGATTAGGAAAAAATGAACAAGGTATAACACACCTTATATCTCTAAAATATAGTACATATTAGCAAGACTTAGGATTTTAAAATAAATCCATGAGGCACCAACAAGGCAAGTCATATAATCATGCTCTTTATGCACATTTTACCATAAAAGTGGGTACATGTGACCAAGATGATCCTTCATATGATCTTTAAAATTTATAAAAAATACATAAAGAAATTATGGATAATTTAGAAATTGATTATCCTTCAAATTAATTTATTCAAACCCCCATAATTCCAACATTTCCAAATAGTATCCCCCTTATCAAGGGAGATGATTTTATTTTACCTTCATTTGAAATTGAAAAATTTCAAAAGGTTAATCAAGACATCATGGAATATTTACTAAGTAGATTTAATGCACCAAGAAGAGGGAAACATTGCAAACCTAAAGTTTAAAATGTTTTTAATATTCATGGATCTTTATCTCCCAAGTGATTCATTCATGAAAAAAAATTATACCATACCAAACAACATGTATTTAAAAAATCTCCATCC
This sequence comes from Torreya grandis, assembly GCA_037957365.1. Lineage (NCBI taxonomy): Eukaryota > Viridiplantae > Streptophyta > Pinopsida > Cupressales > Taxaceae > Torreya > Torreya grandis. The sequence continues at coordinate 3,078,764 of JARHVA010000338.1, read as the reverse complement.
AATACCAATTAATATATCTCTACCAAAGGTGAATGAACCAAACTCTTCAAATAATATACAAAGGGTACCATAATTAAAAGATCCAATACCATTACCAAAGTATCATAAATTTGGTGATTCAAAACTTGCACTTGTTATCCATGAGGATGATGATACTCATATGCCTAGATTCAAGAGAGGTAGTGGATTAGAATCAATGATAACACCTATGAAAAGAACCACCATTCCCATGGAGTATCTTATTTCTATGATGAGTACATTTGAGGATATTTAAAAATAGGATTCTTTACTTCAAATGTAATGGGTTTACATAATATTAAGTCAAATGTTACCTCATTCAACAATCAACCTTTTTTATAATGTATACTTGAATATATTTATCCATAATATTTTGAGATACCATATTTACCTTTATTTTTGAGTCGTAAAGACCCATTCAACAAAATGATTGACTATATACATTATTTTGGTCGATGGGAAAAACATGACAAACTATTAATAAAAGTATTCCATATGAGCATTTCTGATGAGGCTTCTAATTACTTATATAGCCTACCAAAATATTACTTAACCACTTTTCCAAAAATAAAAGATGCATTCTTCATGGCTTTCAATATCCATAAAATTCCAAAACTTAAATTGGAATATTTTCATAATTTCAAACAACATGACGATGGATCCCTTTAAGATTATACTATTCGATTCAAAAGTACATCATATGAGCTAGAATTTTGACCTTCATATTTAGAGTTACAATTCATTTTTAGTAGAGGTCTTATTTTTCCACTGAAATAAAGATTATTGAAGAAAAAATATGAATCATTTACCCATTTATATGTGGATGTGTATATATATGCTTCATTCATCCTTACTCATCCAAAGGAGCTTAACATATCTCATTATAAGTACCAAATTTTTATTCTTCACAAAAAGGAGGGAGATGAATTACCAAATGAACATTACAAATAAAAATGTGGAGTTTAAAATCCTTATATTATATCTTTACAAGGTTTATTCAATATGGGACCAATCCAAGGTTTTCATCTTATACAAAAACCCCAACGTGAACAACACAAAAAGCACCCATGTCAACAAGATTTACCAAATACCTTCTTTATGGGTGGTGATTATTTTTGATAACCATATTGATTGTACACAAACAAAAACTACTTGTAATGTGAGACACAAAATATTGGCTTTGATCTAAAAATATTAAAAAACAAAGGAGGTTGGAAACACTCCTTGGGAAACATAACACTACCAATAACTTATCGTCCTAAAGCCATTTAAACAAAGGTTTGGGTTATGACTACCACATATCAATCTAAATTTACATTGGGAACTCTTTGGTTATATCATATGGAAGTATAAATTGACCAAAATGAGTAAGGTATTTCCTTTTCTCATGAAGTAAAATTGATCCGTATAACAAATGATAGAATTGGTTCTTCTACTACACATGCAAAATGTAAGGAGGAACATGACATGTACCTTTTCTAGTTATCCAACCATGATTAAATCAATGTAAACAATACAAATTAGTTTTACAAAAAATACATATACTTATCTTATTGGCTCCTTGGCATCTATGTTGTTAGTTCCATGTTGATGGATATCATACTAGTTATTTATACATACATGTGTTTCACACTTTTATTCAAGTGTGATGTAGGCATACACAAATACATGATTTATGCACTTATGGATTTTGGCCTTCTTTATTCTCACATCACTTGGATTTTGGTGGCATCCACCTTATTTGGTCATAATACATCCAATTCATATCATTATATGGCCACTTTACACTATCATTTTTGAGATTCTATATTTACACATGCCTTTATCCATACTTAATTTTTTCATAGTGTACTTGATATTATATGTACTTGACATTTTTTACTAAAATAATTTATCCATGGGATAATATGTTATGTTTATGCTTTCACCTATGTATTTATTTGAGTGTCTTGCCTTCCTATTGTCTTATTTGTTTGATAATTTGAATATGATCCATTATTTATTGCCCTAATTACTTTGTTTCTTTAATTAACATTTGATATGTCATTTTTTGATGTGTGAAAATTTGATTATGTCAATATTTTTTTGTGGACATTTGACTAAGTCATGTCCATTCAATTGTGTGACATTTGAACATGCCCCTTATTTGTGGTCTCCTTGGACCATTATCTTTTGACTTGATTTTGAGTGATATTATGTGTGTGTTTCATTTCTTGTTGATATTTTACTATTATTATCTATACATTGCCATGATATTATCATGCATCTTAGGACTTGATGTGATCACATTATGGTGCTTCAATGTTACATTTACTTAAACATGCTCCTTATCTATGCTACATGGTTCATTCATAGTCATATGGTTATCCTATCCTTTGAGGTGATGTAACTAAAAATTTATATCTTCCCTCACCTCAAATGGGGGAATATAAATATGGACATGTCATAGATTCATAGGTTCCACATTTTCATAGTTTTAGATTTAGTGGGGACATGTTTTGGAAACATATTCTCTACACTTATTCAGTACAAAACATACCTAGACTAAAGTGAGGGAATTTTTTGGAAATATGTCATTCACATTGGTACTTATATAATTTTTCATATTTTCTCCATATACAGTGGGGGAATGTTTTGGAAACATGTTATCCACACTTACATAGTTCTCATATTGACTAGATTCATAGTTATATGAATTTAGATACACATTTGTGGTAGAATTATATACATTGGTACCATTTTTTTACATAATTTTATCATGAGACATATATAAGGTGAATATTATATGAAATGTGTGCCTCATATTAAAAAAATCTAAATCGATTTCAGTTTCAAAACATAGACTATCATCACCCACTAGATTGGATTTTTATGAACTACATTAAACCAATCTACTCTAGTTGTTCGTTCAATTTTTGGTATTGTTGAAGTGATTAAATCACTCAATATTTACAAGTTTATATTTTGGAATTGATTAAATCATCTAACCTTACTAATTTTTTAGTGTGATTCGAGTTAGTTCACTAACACTCACCAGGTTATAAGTATGATTAGGCTACATGATTGAGCTAGACTCAACCACAAGGTGAAAATCCACCTTATTTTCTAATTTTTGGGGCATGTGCCATCCTTTGTGTGTGTATTTACTTATATATGTGCACTTTACATATTTTTATTTATCCTCTTAGTTTTAGTGATTCATAATGATACATCTTTTAAATGAAATTGCCAAAAGTCAAGATTATTGCTTTGATACATGGGTGTACTTGTAAACCTTGTTCTATTTTAATTTAAATAATTTAAATACTTTAAATTTTATATTATATAAACTAATTATATACTATAACATACTCTTGGTTTTAGGCTAGTCACTAAAAAAGCACTCAAGTTGGACTCAAGCAAAGATAAGGTGTGTTATACACACATAAATACACATTCCTTTTCATTTAAAATAGTAATTTAATTTCTATATTAAAGGGAGGGAAATGTGGATGATATTTATAAATTATATATAACCTTAGTCTTTTACACTTGGAAAATATATATACCTTCATTGTTCTTCTAAATTACAAACCTTTTTTGCTGCCAAAAGGCTCATGTACACTATCTCTCTATGCATAATTGATCATCTCTTAGTATAGCCTATGAATTTTAATTAACCATACCTTATATATTTCCTATAATTTTATAAACCTACTTATCTTCCACTTCAACAAGTTCTGAACCTATACCTACTTTTTTCTTCTCAGACATATGTGTCCTAAGCAAACACCTATATTGATGTAAGTGTACTTAATTGACACAAGACACACTAAAGTCATCTAAATTTCTAATGTATCATATCCTAAAGGTCATCCTAAGTGATTTAATGAAATATATTATTCAAGAGCATTGGTATAAATATAAGGTCAACCCTCATTCATTCCTCACCTAGAAAACTTAGCAACTCACAAGGCAACTTATCAAAATCATTCTATCAAGCACTCAAATGAGAAAATCTTCCTTATTTTATCCTATTTTCATATCAATCACAGGGGAAATACATCTATAGATATAAATTAATAAATTATCACTCCATGATTTATATTTTCTAAGTTAAAAGTTAAGCCACTATTGCATTTGATTATCACACATTGCATAATTTAAAAACAAGCCAACACCTATGGGATAACTACATAAGTCCGAGGCCCTCTTTAGAGTATTAGCTATGTAGGAAGTGCTCATTGATAGAGGGGTATTTGGGGTAGCTTGACACCATGTTCCCACTAACCCATTTTCCCATATCTAATATGAAGATGAATAACTAAGGTTTTATCATTTGACAAGAAGTGATAGTACATGCCCTAGATCTAAATACACTAAAGTGAAAGTGACATAGAACCCAAAAACATCTAGGTGGTTGCATCTAGTTTCAATAGGTATTCTATACTAGATACTTACATCTGATCTAGATAGTAACATCAATTCAACCATCCTAGGATGACATATGTGTTTGAGGCCACAAAATAACCTAATCCAGATTTTGGTGACTATTCTAGAATATTATTCTAGTCTACTTCCTACCTATTCTAGATCTATATCTCTATTAGCATTAAAACCAACTAAGTATTTTGTTTTCATTATCATTACAATATATATTATAGTTTGTTTCCTATTTTTATCATATCTCAGCATAATAAATTAAATATATGTTCTATCTAAGTTTTGTAATTAATTATCCTACTATAGATCTGTTTATCATCCTTGTGCTTATTCATTTTTACACTCTTAACCCTATCTATCCTATTAGATTCATATCCAATTTAGGGTTAAACACTTGTTCTCTTTTTACACTTTTAAAATATTCAAATTTTAATCTTTTTAAAAATTTAAAAATAAATAACCTACTAATTCATGAGTTGTAGGATTTGATAGTGCCCTTTAAAACTGAAGTACATGCTCAAAGACAAAGTGTGTTGTACACACTCAAGTTTAATTCTTCCTCCTTTACTCTAGAAATTTCATTACCAAAATAAAATAGGGAAAATATAAACACATAAATTTGGTCAAATGTATTAACAATGATAATACTTAACACATTATAAACTACATGACTTGCACACAAATACATGACTCTTATTTTCCATTCCCATAAGACATTTATCTATACACAGGATTGAGCATATTTTTTTTGTTATTATTACATAAAAAATTAAAAGTTAAATTATTAAATTTCTTATAATAAATTTTAAATTATCTCTATATCAAGATATGTGTCCCTAATCCTTATCGATAACTATGCACTTCTATCCACTTAGGTTAGTTTCATCCTATGTAAAATAAAAACTAGTTTCCAAAATTTAAATCATTACTTTGGTTCTTCTTGCATATTTCCCATGGTCAAATAAATAAATTATAAAAATGTTTGATTATAAATACACATCAAAATTCATTCATTTTTACCACTTTATATTTCATTTTTATCAAGCATTCACACTATTTCACATCGAGAAAATTTGTCCAATTCTCTCCAAATTTAAGATCACTCAAAAGGAACAACCATAAGCCAAGTTAAGGACATAAATGTAAAGTATCAAATACATATTTATAGGTACATACACATAATAAATGAGAATAATTTAATATTAAATTTTTGTGGGAGAACTGTATGGGTTTAATTTCTCTCCTTGGAGTATTGGATACATAGGCAGTGGTCAATTATCTAGTGGTTCATTGAGGTCAACTTATCCCATTACACTCCCCTCATTTTTATATATTTCTAAGCTATAAAAGTGCCCTTATGGGTTTCAAATATAAAATAATACAAATAGATAATCTCATATTACTTAGTAGACACATGAGCATAAGGCACAATGATACATTTTTTGTCATAGTCAACAAGGACAAGTTTGTATTCAAAAAACTTGAGTGAATTGTGTTGATCTATAATTTATAAGATCACGTAAAAAAATATTATCCAATTTTACCTCTATTTTTTCATTTCTAGAATTAATTATTCTTTTTATATTTTACTGTCACTCACTCATCATAGTCAATCGGGACAATTCCACTATCAATGGATAGGGGTATCTTATGCCATAGTCCACTTATAGTGGGCTTGTCTAAATTTATTTTATGATTATATTCCTAATTATAAGATTGAACAATAAAATATTTTACTCATTTTCACTTTCAAACACTTGAAATTATCAACATAAATCTATTTTTGATCTAAGTATATCTCTTCTTAGTGTTTTCTAACAATAGTAGTTTTCCATATTTAGCAAAATTTCAAAATCAAAATTATTGATTATTATGAATCTTTAGTATTAATATACTCTCCATTATTAAAACTATATAATCACAAAAAACATTAATTAATTTTATAAAAAATAGGGTAAAACATACATGTACTCTTTAGGGTGATATATTCTATTGATATTGTGTTTTTCTATTTTCAATGATGACATGGGTCAATTGTGTAGACTATAGTTATTTTTTATGTGCATGTTTGATGATTATGATTGATAAATGGTATGATTATTGATAGTGTATTATATTATGTGATGATTTATGTGTGTTATTTTGTGTGTCCATTAGGTGACAATGATGTTTGTTACATTACATGTTTATATGAGTGCATCAGTGGTGTTTTATCATGTCATATGTTAGTTATGTCAAGGATACTCTAGTCCAGGTCATAGACATGTTGTCTATGTGATGCATATAATCTCTTTCATTATTTACTAACCCAATTTTGACACCTACAAATTCCAACTCATACATTCAATCAATCTTTATAATCTCCACTAGTCTGTCAACTTCTCCTCTAGGCTCAATGTCATTCTCTCTCAATACCTATTATATAGGATTCTTGATTTATTTTTATCTATATTTATAATCCTTTGAGAACCTCACACTATCTTTCTACACCTCTTCCAACCATTCTCAATCCCTCTACAAGCCATTTCATTCACTAGCCTTCACTAGGTTATGGTTCCTTGACCAAATCACCTTAAAATTTGAATAAGGTCTTATATATATAAGCCCTCAAACTTAAATTCATAACTATGGAATATAAAACCTATTTCATCACAATTTATATTCACTTCTTATCCCAAGTGCCTTCAAGCAACTCTACTCATTTTTCCATCTATCCTTGTAGCCTTTTGCTATCAAATTCCTCTATTATAGATAAATAAATTACAATATTGAAAAAAAAAATCATTATCTAACACCCTCTATACTTTATGACCTATCCATGAAGTTTCAATACTTAATTCATTGTCTAAATACCTTTTCTAGCATTTACACAGGCCTAATTAAGTCTCTCTAGGCCTACTTAACACAGTATTTTATAACTCACATGCACAATTCTATACCATTCTAAAACCTTTAAAATATTCTTACTCATGAATTTTTACATCAAACTTCAAATTTTTTTTTTTTTTTAAATTCTATTTATAACATTAGTTATACCTTATTTTGTGTTTTAACCCTAGGCTAGGATTTATTGCATTCTATGCAAGATCGAGAGGTTACTAATTAGGGTTAAATGAACTTTTCAGGATTTAAAACTACCATATTACCTAGAAAAGTTTTTTATCCATTAATATAACCTTATCCAAAAAAATTATCTTCTTGACCAATCACCAATCATGCTCTAGATAGGATTTTGACTATGTTTTGTGCATACACTCTGACTGTTACTAACCTTCATAGGGTTTTGAGGGCATTTATCCTTACCTAAGGATCTTGAAATTTTTCTCCAAGGTCATAAACCATTATATTATCATTATTATCCTCTTCATGTCACAAATAACTCTTTATGAATCCTTTTCCAATCATCCAAATAGGGTATTGTTAACTGTCTCACTCAGAACAAAACACTCACAAGCTAAAAGTGCTTCCAGTGGATTCTATTGAGATTTTAAGCTTATCTAATCTTTATAATACTATAAAGGGTATATATCACCAAAAAATAACTTTGTAAAAAGTTTAGAATCTTAATTAAACCTTTATACATGTAAAACTTCACCTCTCCTACCTTGATTGTGTTAAACACACATGATATATAGACTACAAGTTTTCAACTAACATTCAGGGAAACATTTGACATAAAAAAACTCAACTATGGATTTATACAAGTTAAAATACCTATCTTACCTTGAAATTTTAGACAATTTCATTTCTCCTTGTCACATGAAAACTTCAAACTTCTTACTATAGTCTTGTATTATATAGTCTTTACCATTTACATCACAAGGTACTTATTGTTATGGAATATTAAAGCATTTAATACATCAAACTATAGTTAAAAACCAATATTAAGACAATAGACATAAAAAAAACACATTTAATCTTTTCAAATTCATTTATATTATGCTTATATAGATTACATCTTTGCCTATAAATAGGATATAGAGTTCAAATCCTCTTCTTTCTTCCTACTACTCTATACCCTTGCCTCTCCAAATCCTAACTGACTCTCCTACTTCATCCTTTTATTTCTCTTATGAGACTAACATCTCTATCCTATTCCAAAAATTATTACAAACATCCTATGCACATGAGTAACTACCTCCTTATAACTAACTCTCATAATAACTATTTAGACATGAGAGGTACATTTAATATCTTATTACTTTACTCATATTATGTACATAAAAACACCTTATAAACTCATTATATGACCTTATCATAACATTTTACAACATGACGCTATTTACCATATACCAAAATCACTTCTAACCATACCTACATAATTCAAATTTTCAAATGCTCATTTTGGTAAGAAAATGCCAAAGGGCCATCTAAGGGCATTTTTAGACTCTTCTAAGGACTCTAATTCCTTATAAAAGACACTATGAAACCTAAGACACTTAAAAATGACCAACTTGACATCATTTCTTGATGCCCTTACATCATACTCCCACGCAAGAAAAAAATTGAACTCAAATGCAACTATTGTATTTTCTTCCTTATCTTCCAATTCATGATCCTTAGATCATCCATTGTTGTTGATACTCTATCATAAATAATCCTACTTCTTTGCTTGTAACAATTTTTTATATCAACTTGCACTTATTGTGCACTCTCTCTTGCTTCTTTACCTCTATCATATAGGTTGTATATGCCCTAACATACTACTGCTACACCTACACTTTCACCTTTCTCTATTTTTAGCTTCATAGTTACAACTAAAATAATTCCAATTTCATGCGTACCTTATATATCAATGAGATTCAATCCTTCACAAGGTTCTATGTCCTCAACCTGATGTATTTATGTCATTAATGCCTTTTCTTCATGTTATTTGTCCTCCTTCATGAGATTCTCAACTAATAAAACTACCTTTTCCTCATTTTCCATCATTTCAACTTTAAATTCTCTCTTTAAGGCTTCCAATTCTACCTCTACCTATTCTTGACTCACATAAACAAATGTATAATTAGATTGCTTACCTTGGTTAATCAATTGCATCTCATTTTCCAAGCCTTCAATGAGGTCTTCATACTAAGTTGCTACTTCTTTGTCATTCTCATCACATAAATGGTTGCCACACTCTTCTTGTGCCTCATCCAAACTCACCTTGTCCATTTTAAGGTTTTATTCAGATTCTTCCTTCTATTTACTTGGTTGTTCTCTCATCTTATACCTCATCATTTCTCTCTTAGGTTTATTTCATAGTAACCTTTTTTTATTTCTTTCGTGTTTATTAGCTTTTAGCTACCTTATCTTCATCTATAACTTGATTGGACACTTGATTAGTTGCTTTCTCATCACCTATCTAGAGCATGGGTTCTCACCTTCCTTCAATTTCTCCATTATAATGAGCAATTTATCCAACTATTATCTTATTTCAATCATTTCTTTCTCCATCTCTATCCTCTTCTTGGTATCTTCATGCACCTTCATATCTTTATGGTGGATTACATCAATCATGACCTACTTTCTTTCTTATCTATACCTTCATCTTATCCAATATTTCTCTCAATTTATTGGTCTCATTTTGACCTATACCTCTTTTGCAAGCCTCATCCACTTTCTAACTCATGACCACTCACTTGGGTCTTTCTCATTCACTATGAACTCACTTGGGTCCATCTCTCTTATCCTTCACATAGGAATTATTTATCTCTCTTTAAGCTCACTTTTTATGTCACTCTCTTGATATTTCCACTATCTCTCTCACTTATCTAGCCTCACTAGCTTCAGGGTTGCCTACCATTCTTCAAAACTTACACTCATACCTTCACACTATCTCATAAGTAAATCAAAAGGAATCAAAATGAAAACTCAATAAGACATATACCTTATTTTATTTTTGGATGTAATCCACTTATTATCCCAATTAATTTTTGATCTGATACCAAATTTATGTATAAAAACTCTTTTATTCTCTACTAACCCAATTCTGACACCTACAAACTCCAACTCATGCATTCAATCAATCTTTTCAATCTCCACTAGTCTATCAAATTCTCCTCTAAGATAAATTTCATTCTATTTGAATACCTATGTTATAGGTTTCTTGATTGATTTTTATCTATCTTTATAATCCTTTGAATACCTCACACTATCTTTATACACCTCATTCTAACCATGTTCAATCCCTCTACAAGCCATTTCATTCACTAGCATTCACTAGGCTATGATTTCTTGACCAAATCACCTTAAAATTTGAATAAGGTCTTATATATATAATATATCAACCTTAAATTCATATTTATGGCATAAAAAAGATGTTTCATCACAACTTATACTCACTTCCTATCCCAAGTGCCTTCAAGCAACTCTACTCATTCTTCCCTCTATCCTTGTAGCCTTTTTTCTACCAAATTCCTCTAGTACAGACAAATATAGTACAAAATATAGTTAAAAATGCATTATTTTACACAATATATCCTTTATGACATATCCATGAAGTTTAAATACTTAATTCATTGTCTAAATGCCTTTTTTTAGCATCTACACAGACCTAATTAGGTCTCTCTATGCCTGCTTAACACACAGTCTTCTATAAATTGCATGTATAGTTACATACCATTCTCAAAACTTTAAAATATTATTACTCATGCCTTTTCCCATAAAATTACCAATTTTTAGTGAATTTCAATGGTTGTAACATTAGTTATACCTTATTTTATGGTTTAACCCTAGGCTAGGGTTTCCTACATTTTGTGTAGGTCTAAGAGGTTACTAATTGGGTTTAAATTAATTTTTCAAGGTTTAAAACTACCATAGGACCTAGATAAGGTTTTTATCCACTAATATCACCTTCTCAAAACTTTATGTCTTCTTGACCAATCACCAATCACGCTATAAATAGGATTTTGACTATATTATGTGCATATAGTCTGACTGTTACTAACCTTCATAGGGTTTTGAGGGAATTTATCCTTACCTAAGGGTATTTAAATGTTTCTACAAGGTACTCCACCATTAAATTATCATTATTATCCTCTTCATGTCATAACTAACTCTTTATGAATCCTTTTCCAATCATCCAAATAAGGTATTACTAACTGTCTCACTTAGAATAGAGCACTCACAAGATAAAAGTGATTCCAATGGATTCTATTGATCTCACCACCTTTTATAAAATTTATAATACCTATAAAGGGTCTTTATTATCAAAATATAACTTTTTGAAAAGGTTGGACTCTTCATCAAACCTTTAGACATGTAAAACTTCACCTTTCCTACCTTGACTATGTCAAACACATAGGGTATATAGACTACAGGTTATGAATTGATGTTCAGGGCAATATTTGACATAAAAAAACTTAACTATGAATTTATAAAAGTTACAATACCTCTCTTACTTTCAAATTTTAGACAATTTCATTCCCCCTTTTTAGATGAAAACTTCACAGACGTCTTGCTACAGTCTTGCATTACATGGTCTTTACAATTTACATTACAGGTTACTTGTTCTTATGGAATATTAAAGCATTTTATATATCAAAATATAGTTACAAAAAAATATAAATAAAAGAGACACATACACAACACCTTTAATCTTTTAAACTTAATTTATTCTATACTTGTATACATTACATCATTGTCTATAGATAAGATACAAAGTTCAAACCCTCTTCTTTCTTCCTATTACTTTGTACCCCTACCTCTCCAATTCCTAACTAACTCTATTACTACCTCCTTTTACTTATCCTATGATACTAACATCTCTATCTTATTCCAAAACTTGTTACAAACAACCCATGCACATGAGAAACTACCTCCTTGTAACTAAATTTCATAAAAAATACTTAAACATGAGAGGTAAATTTAAGATCTTGTTACTTTACTCATATTATGTATGTAAAAAGACATTCTAGACTCATTATATTACCTTACCATAACATTTGAAAACATTACACTATTGACCATACACCAAAATTGCTTCTAATCATACTTACATAATTCAAACTTTTAAATGCCCATTTTGGAGGGAAAATGTCAAAGGGCCATCTAAGGACACTTTTAGAATCTTATAAGGACTCAAATTCCTTCTAAAGGACACTATAAAACCTAAGACACTTATACATGACAAAATTGACATCATTTTTGGATGCCCTTGAATCACTATTTTAGGTTAGAATCAAATATATTTGGGTCATGTCTTGAGTTCTTATATGCGTCATGCTAAATAAATTTTGTGTATTAACTTGGTTATTGAGATTATGGTACTAGGATTTATATCACACATTATTCTACTTATGTGTAATGTCATGATTTATATCATGCATATTCTATATGACTTATTAATATGTTCTTAATCACTAGATTTACTCGATAAGACACTTGTATTCCCATTTCCTTGGATTACATGTTTCATATTTGTGTAGTGATCAAGTATTTTCTTATGCATGCCATGATCAAGACATTGCATGCATATGTGTGTGCATTTACATGGTTATTGATATTATGGTATAATTAGTTTTATCACACATTATTATACTTGTGTGTGATTCCATGATTATTATCATGCATATTCTACATATCTTATTAATATGTGCCTAATTGTTATATATACTAGATAAGACACTTGTATTCTCATAGCCTTGGATTACATGTTTCATATGTGTGTGAGTGATCAAGAATTTATATGATAACATATCTAATCATTTTAGCACACATGTTTTACATGATTAAATATTTTTATAAATCATGATAAAATTAACTCATTTGTTTTGATTTGAGTGATTCACAGGCTTTATCCATCACCTCAAATAGTGGCATACTATTGGGATTGTCATAGATATTCATGCATTGAAATATGACTGGTTTAAATTTTGGGATAAATTATGTGATTCACATGGGATATATGATGTGATTTAGATGAGATAGATTAGATATATTGAAGCATATGTGGGTCATTTTATAGGATTATGAGCAAAAAATTATAGATTATATCACATAATGAGACATATTACATGGATCAAATTGAGAAGATTATTAGATTAAAAAATTGAATAGATTAAGAATAGTATATAATATTGATAATAATATATCACATTAAGCACATTTAAATACATATTATGTCATTATATATCACATTGAGGTATATATGGATCAGAGTTAGGGCATGAATGTTATTCATGCAAACACTATTATATTTTGATGATGAGATCAATGGTACTAGATCAACACTTTGGGTGTAAAATAAATTTTGATTGGTTGCTTAAAAGTTTAAATTTACATATATACCTATATTTAGGTTCCAAATTTTACATATAAAAATTCTTTGGGGTTCCACCAAAAATATTTATGATGGTATTTAGAGTAAAATAGTTGAGGTTATACATCACTCAAATTCTATATGATGTGATTTAGATGAGACAGATTAGATATATTAAGCATATGTGGGTCATTCTATAGGATTATGAGCAAAAAATTATAGATTATATCACATGATGAGACATATTACATGGATCAAATTGAGAAGATTATTAGATTATCAAATTGAATAGATTAAGAATAGTATATAATATTGATAATAATATATCACATTAAGCACATTGAAATAAATATTATGTCATTATATATCACATTGAGGTATATATGGATTAGATTTAGGGCATGAATGTTATTCATGAAAACACTATTATATTTCTATGATGAGATCAATGGTACTATATCAACACTTTGGGTGTAAAATAAATTTGCATTGGTTGATTCAAAGTTTCAATTTATATATATACCTATATTTAGGTTCCAAATTTTACATATAAAAATTCTTTGGGGTTCCACCAAAAATATTTATGATGATATTTAGAGTAAAATGGTTGAGGTTATACATCACTCATTCTATATGATGTGAATTAGATGAGACAAATTAGATATATTGAAGCATATGTGGGTCATTATATAGGATTATGATAAAAAATTTATAGATTATATCACATTATGAGACATATTACATGGATAAAATTGATAAGATTATTAGATTATCAAATTGAATAGATTAAGAATAGTATATAATATTGATAATAATATATCACATTAAGCACATTGAAATACATATTATGTCATTATATATCACATTGATGTATATATGGATCAGAGTTAGGGCATGAATGATATTCATGCAAACACTATTATATTTATATGATGAGATCAATGGTACTAAATCAACACTTTGGGTGAAATATAAATTTGCATTGGTTTATTAAAAGTTTCAATTTACATATATACCTATATTTAGGTTCCACATTTTACATATAAAACTTCTTTGGGGTTCCACCAAAAATATTTATGAGGATATTTAGAGTAAAATGGTTGAGGTTATACATCACTCAAATTCTATCACTTATCCTTCTCCAATGGGGGTTGAGGAATTTATACTTATCAAATACTAATTTTGGTAGGGCATATCCTTAGGTCATAATCATTCCATGGTTTTATCTAAATTAGTTAAGCATAGGGGAGTTTGGGTTCACATACCCACAAGATTAGACACTTGAAAACATCAGTTTTGACCTATCTTTGACATACATGACTTGTGCATATACATTTCACCCTTTCTCATATTATCCTCTATTTTTTAATCTATCTATTAACCTAGGCAACCAAAGTTATTGTCAAATAGATTTAGGATATCTTTAGTATATGTCACAAAAATCTATAATCCTAATAATTTTGTTTCCATATTTCATATATGTTTTTTCCTCTTTAGATAATGTTGACAATAATAAGATGATTAAAGTTACTAATAACATCTACCTTCATGGTCAATGGCCATTAACAAATATTTTTCAAATACAAATCTCTCTCTTGGGTCAGCTTATACATGTTTCACATGTCAATTATTGGGGAAGTTATAATGAGTAATATATAAATAAAAGACAATCATTAGGTCTTACCCAATAGGAAATAAAATTAAAAACCATTCCCACATCTAGAGATATATTTTCACACCCTTAAGATATTATCCAAAATAATTCAAATATTAAAAAAAAAATTCAAAGGAATAGTTTTAAAATCTAAGTCTAAATATAAACACAAGGAAAAAATTGCATGTTTTAAAGTGTTTAAATCCAAATAATTACATTTCATTCTCATGGATCGTGATTGAGGAAACATACACATAGGTGGGATAAATACACTTTTTTAGCCCTCTTTGGAGTATTTGAACATATGTAATGTTCAACCACTCAATAAAGAATAGTTGGAGTACTCCAACCCATATTCTACATAAATCTTGTGTCAAAAGTGGAGTTATGGTTTCAAAGAAAAATAAGAAAAACCAAAGATATACACACATGACTGATGTCAACAAATCATCAAAAAATCATCTAGATATGTAGGTGAAATGGTCTATGGTAGAATAGACTGGAAAAATACACATGGATAGTTAAGGCATATAATGGAAAAAATTGATTGATACAAGTGTGTAAGTGTTCATTGGAAATGTCCTTGTATATTATGACAATATGTTTCCTATTATGTGTAATCATAAATCTATTTTAGACCATTTTAGTGGACTATACAAGATAATGAGCAATATAGATAATATCAACTAATATCGTTATCTTGTGGTCATTTCTATATTTAGTAAGTGATATAAATATCTATCAAGTAATTCATATTTATGTATTTTAAGAAATATCTTATAAAATATAAATTTTAGTAGTTTTTCCCTATTTAGACCACTTAAACCCAAAAAATTAAAATATAATCCCTTTTATTTACAAGGTTACCATTAATTAATGTATGAGTTTATTGTAATTCCTAAGAGAGTTTGATTTTAGGTTGGAATTGGTCATTCTGGAGGGGAAATTTTTTATATCACCATATTAGATATGACACCTGATCTTTTTGAAACCCTACCCTATTTAGAGATTTAGTAATCAAGTTCCATTGACTGCTAATTATGAGTGCACAATATTATTAGGTAAACTAGTACCCCAATCTAATTCATGATTATCTTGAACAAAGATCCTATAACCTTATACATCAAATTATATCCAACATCCTTGGTGATTATTAGACCATTTATGTTGTAATAAAATCACAAGGTTTATTTGTTTTATATGTAGTATGTGTTGTGTGAGCACAAGATACTTCTCCCCTGGGAAATTTTACAGCTATTTTAAATATATACTATGCCTCAAGCACATTAATTTTATTGGAGGGGATCTTGATGGACCCCTCATATATTGGTACCACTTGAATTAATGCATGTTGGATTTAGTGATCTAAATAGGCCAAAACTATTTAAATATATATTGCATAAGATAAATCATAAACCACATAAATATAAAATGTATAAAAAATATTTATTACCCTTATAAAATATATAAATAGTTAATGAATAATGAAATTATCTGATATATAATTTTGTTTCAGTCATTTCCTATGTACAATCATAAAAATTTGTTATTCATCTCAAGAGAGTGACTCCCAAAATATACTAGGATGCTACTGACAAATTCTCAAACACCCATGTTAAATGAATCCATGTACTAGATTCAAAAAATTTCACTATGTAACATTATATTTTTACCTACCATAGACCATAGTGATACTTATCAGATGATTATTGGTCCTTAGTCTTATGCATAGATTTTGATGTTGTCTTCCTTTGCCTTAAAACCCTATCTCAACTTTTGAAACTTGATTAACCTAAAGTGGGGGTTTAAGTTTAGATAGATATAAAAAATGACTCCCTATTAAATGGATGAGTGTTTCCTACATTCAATTACTCTAAAAAGGGCTCAGACCACATGTAGTTATCCTACCTATGTGTACATGTTCTCAATAATGTTCCACTAGAGTGCAATGTAAATCTTTGGATTTCAAAACTTGACACCATGTAAATTTGACCTTGATTTAGTGTTTAGAATTAGATTTTGGGACTATTACATTGAGTATTTTTTAATTTTTTATGTTTTTTGATAATGTCTCAAGGATGTACAAATGAATTTCTCAAGCTTTGCTAATATGAGTGATAGATGCTAGATGTTTACTAGAGAGGAATATAACAAGGATAATATGTGTTTATAGATGACTCTTAGGCTAATTTACCCCCATAACCAACATATGAAATAGGTGTATGTTGACCCAAGGGAGAGATTTAAATTTGAAAATTTGTTGTTGATAGCCTTCAGACGTTGTTGATGAAGGGAAACACTTTTGGTAACCACCAACATTTTAATGTTGTTGACACTATATAGAGAGGGGGAAATAGTGATTTGAAATATGAAAACAATATTATTAGGATTATAGATTATCTAGACATATAATAAGATCATATATAAATGATGGAAAATTGGGTTGGCCAAGTCCATAGATATACAAAATAATAAGGGAAGATGTGAACAAGAGTTAAATGTTTACATTAAAGTTATGTATGTCAAATATAGGTCAAAAATAATGTTTTCAAGTGCCTAATACCAAATTTATGTGTCTAAAAATTCCCCCTTTTAGTATAGTATTAAATACTATAGATTAAAAATATAAAATAAATAAATTTGGTACTTGTGTGTAACCACCCTTGGTTATACCAAGTATTCCACAAATATCCAACTTGATCCATATAAAACATAAAAGGAAATATATATAAATAAATTAATATTCATGATATAAAATATGAAATAATCTAGATCATTGAGCTACTTAAAATTAAAAAGAGAAGGAATGAACACACATGGGTATGCAAATGAAGTTGCCCTTTATTGAACTCATTTGGATAATACCATGGGTTATCATGCCCAAGGTGATGCCACTATTAAAACCATGAGATGAGAAGTAAAAATGCTTCAACCCCAAATTGGATACTAAAAAGTGTTATAAGTTTTTAAATGAGGAACCTCAACCACACTACTCAAAATATCATCATAAATCTTTTGGTATAACCTTAAAATAGGTTCATATGTAAATTAAGACTCTAAATCAACCACTACAAATGTATTTTAGACCAAAATTTATTATGTAGTACCATTGATCTCATCATAAAAATATAATATACATGTATGAACAACATCCATGCCCTAAATTTAATCCATATATAGATATAGAATGCCAAAATTTATATGTCAATTTCTTTAGTCTAATAAACCTTCCCATTTGATTCATGAAATATGATAAATATACTAAGTTTGACCAATATAATATGTTTCATACTATCATAAGAACTACCAATTTTTTCTCATGATCATGTAAAATAGGGAAAATTTTAGCGATAAATATTCATTAATTCATGAATATTACAATTTTTAGATTTTGGTTTTGGAAAATTTTTAGGGTCAGTAGATGGGACCAAATCATCAAAATTTTAAGGATATATATTATTTTGGGGGTTGGATCACCAACCCTTTCCAAAAAAGTCTTCAAAAATAGTTTAATTCACCACACACACACACACATAATATACCCCTCAATCCCAATACCAAACAATAAAACACCTCCAAAGTCAAACAACAGTACCAAAGATAGTGCCAAATGATAATACCAAATGATAGTTCCAAATAATAGTTTTGAATGATAGTGTTAAACCAAGAAAAGAATAAGGAAACCAAAATTTAAAACCTTGAAAGACAAAAATTAAATGTATTTCACCTATTGAAGGAACTAATGAAGCTGGATTTGGAAACCATGTCATGGATCAATTGGATAGATTTAGAATGCATATGAAGTCATATTAACTAGCTAAAAAAATGGTCCATAATAAAAAAGACTGAACAATTTTTTAGCTAGCCCATATGCTCCATATGGATTCTAGAGTGTTGGGGGCATAAACATGGCAATAAATTGACCAGATTTGTAACCCTTTTAGTTCTAGTTTGGACATAGGTGCCTATCATAAACATCACAACCATTCAGCATGACCATTTGGCACATTTTAATTCCTCTACCATTGAAAGAGCCAAATGTATTAGCTGGTAATAGAGTTGAACATCTCTACCCATGATAGGGCCGAATAGAGATACAACTTGATAAGGCCAAATGGCTCTACCATTATATAGGGTCAAAAGGCACCATCACCTGATAGGGCTGAGTGGCTCTACCATTTGGTAGGGATTAATGGTGCTACCATTCCATAGGTTTGAATAGTTCTATCATTTGATAGGGCCAAATGGTTCTACCATTCATCAATGCTAAATGGCTCTACTATCTAGAGGGGCTGCGTAGCTCTACCATTTAGTAAGACTAAATGGCTCTATCATTTGGTAGGGTTACACATATCTATTTTATGGTAGGGATTAATGGCTCTACCATTTATCAAGACCAAATAACTCTACCATTCAACATGACCAAGCATCTCAAACTCTCAACCCCCCCTCGAGCTACACTAAATATCTCATCGAGACTAGAGCTTGATATGTGGTGAAATGTCATGATAAGACCATTACATAGAAATAAACCTAATTTTTTTTACCTCCTACAAGAAATTTACATGGATTTAACCTAATAACATAAAAATACTATTAGGTAAATTGGAGAAAGTTTCATACTAGTTGATTCGCCAATGCTGTGAATCAAATTCACCTAAACAAACCTAAGGAGGTTTGAGATATGGGATCTTAAAATGAACCCTGATGTAAAATTCCTCATGACATATGTCTCAATATAAATTATAATTTTTCCCCATGTGAATCACATAATATAACCCAAAAATATGAACCAATTATATGTGAAGGAATAAATATCTATGAAAACCCACTAATATTCCACCCTTTTGATGTTAGGGATGAAGCTCATGAATATTTCATCTAAAAATAAATAAGTTATACACATCACGTTAAATATAAAATATTTAATTATGTAAATCTTGTGTGATAACATGATAATATTACGTATTCATATAAATATTTGATCATTCACATATACATAAAACATGTAACCCATAACATATGAGTGTCATATCAAGTAGATATTTTATTATGAGGAAAGTATGGGTTTCTAGATAAACCATTTGGCAGAATTTTTGGTTACTTTATGGGTAATTTAGTTGGATAAGGATCTAGGATGCATCAAGTTGGTAGTTGAGGGCGATTCTCTCAATATCATCAATTATCTTAGGAGGGTAAATAATACAAAATGGATAAATGACCATATCATTGAATATATTTTTTGCATTAGCATGACCTTTCAAGAGGTATGATTTCAACATATATATAGGGAAGGAAATCAATTGGTAGATGCATTTGCTCATAGAGGACTAGTGGCCCCTATTTTTAAGATTTGGTCCAAAGGAGAAGAGTTTTCTATCCATATTAATGAGATAATCATTAAAGAAATTTTGAGTGAGTCTTCTTATGATTCTTCACTTGATTTGGTTTTTTGGTTTTGTTTTTAATTTGATTATTTTTTATTATAATGGTTATAATAATAATTGTGCTTGGAGAAGAAACAATTATGATAACAAGATAAGTAGTGTCAACATGTGTGATGGTTATGATGTGTTGGCCTAGTGTTTAGTTCACATGTTTGGAATGATATTTTTAATCCTACATTGGTTGGGATCCTTTTACTAATCATTACCCTAATTTTAAGGATTATCTACTTTGTCTTATCCTTTTAAAACTATGTTTTCTATCAATTTTTAAAAATGGGAGGTAGTCTGAATAAGATTGAGTAATTATCAGTAAAGAAACTTAGAAAGAATGTATAGGTCTGGGAGATCCTTCACAATGGTAGCCTAAGAAACTTTATTGACAAAATTGAGGGCTATGATGAGAATCTCTCAATAAATTTTTTGATGAGTTAGAAGGATCATTTTGTGGATATAAACAATTTATTATTGGAGATAACATAAGGTTTGACTACCTAGATGATGGGTTTGAAGGTCAAAGACACTAAATATATTAAATTAAGAAAATATTATGAGTAGGAGGTAGATAAAATCTTGGTTAAATATAAACAGATAACATAATATCAATGGGGCTATTTATAGGAGGATTTTCCCCTACCTGATGATGATGTATTGAAACAAGTGATGAGGTATGTTATGCTAGAGGGTAGATTCATGGTTGTGCATTACTATCATTTCCCTATTTTGAACTAATTTCATCACCAAATTTCATTGAGTCTTTATTTTTACATTTTATAATTCAATGGAGAATTTGGTGTTAGATTTTAAAAGGGGAAAGGAGAAAGCTCATTTTCACCAGGAAATAATATTCCTCATTTACAAGTTATTTAATGCTTTAAAACCTAATCCTTATTTACCCACTATGAGGAAGGGTATTTCTAGGGATTCAGAGGTTTCTAAAAAGAGTATTAGAAGTAAAGGTAAGAATAATAAGGTGATGTAAAATAATGAAACCATTGATCTTGATAAAGACAAAGAAGAAGAACAAAATTTGAGGGAGAATGAAGAGATGCTGAAGCATGTGGAAGGGGAAATGTTGGATTTTATTGGAATGCAAGAATGTTTGAATGATAATGAAACCACAACCTTGGGAGAAAATAAAAAAAAGATTAAAGAGTTAGTGTAAAGTCTACATATTCTTAAGCAAAGAGGTGCAGGGATTGAGAATGATCACAAGGAGATGAATTTTCCTAAAGACAAAGATAAAATACAATCATATTTTGGGATTCTATAAGATTATTTCAATAAGTAGAATAATATTACTCAAATTAAAGAGGAGGTAGACCTAAATAAATCCTTTCTTTGATGGTTTATGAAAGACCATTCCTATATTAACGAGGTAATAAATAAAATGAATTAGAATGATAGAATTTTATGTACTAAATTTGATTTGATGGAGATGAATCTTTAGGTTCAAAAATTGATAGAGAAAGTGGATAAAATGGAAAGATAAAATGAGAATCTCAAAGAAAATCTTTTATTACTTGTTGATTTCAGCTAGGTGGCTATGCAGAATTGTGTGTAGAGCATGGAAGGCCTTAGTAATTTGGTTAAAAGGAATAAAAATATCATCATAATGGTAATCAGGATAAGAAGAGTAAAGGTTGATTATGGAGAAACAATATCCTCATATTTATTAGCACATGGAGGCTACATTCAAGAATCTCATAGACAACTAGGTGAAAGTGTATAAAACATGGAAATGATTGGGATGTTAGTTTAAGGATGCTATTTTTCACTATTATCTAGTTATTTTTATGTTTATTTTTTATTTTTTGGTTTTTTTATCTCTTTAAGTAGGCATATATATGTTTTATGGTTTCTAGACAAATCCTATGCATTCTTTGTAAAGGGTAGGGTACTTGTTTAAAACCCCCTTTTACCATTAATAAAAATAAATAAATATCACAATAAAAAAACACTTAATAATAAGACACATAGAATATGCATGGTAATAATCCTAGCATCGTATAAAATAGAAGAACACATGATTGTAACAATGATATCACAAGATTGTAAAGCACTCATAGATGTACACACATATGCACACAATATCATGATCATGCCTCACACAAACACTCAAGACATAAATCAACTTTGACCTGACATAAATGCAACATGTCCATGACATGGACTAGAGGATCTTTAACATAAATGATGCATGAAATGAAAATATACTCATTGAAACACCCAAAATAACACTTGGTGTAAAAGTCATCAATGATCATTCAATGTAAACTCATCAATGATCACACATATAACACATAATGTCATGCATAGCAGTAATCACATAATGTAATACATAATTAATGATGAAATCATGTAACAATCATCAATGATGAAATACACATAGAATAATCAATGCCATAATCAATCCATGCCACCATCACATATAGAAAACATAATATCCATAAAATATATCACCTTAGAATTTACAAAAGATAATGTCATATAGAAACAATATAAGTAGCTCAATATGATCATTAGAGTGGTCATAAAAATATATAACTTGTAAATTATACTAATATGCCCCTATTATAGGCATGCCCCCAATACATAAATGTGACCCTTCGATGTAATAAATGTCATGCATCTAAATATCAATGAATCATGTAATTATATGTCTTACATCCCACTCATACCATGAAAATAATATGCATAGATAACAGATATGTAATCCAATATATATATGATAAATAACATAAATTAATCATGTAATAACAAAACATGTCATGCATAGGTCTTGATTTTGGATTACTTGAATATATATATATATATATATATATATATATATATATATATTTGAAATATGCACATACTAACCAATAATTCCTTCAATGGGATGCTCACATGCAGATCTTGGATTGATCAAGTAAATGTCACACACCATGGTTAGTAGCATATATATTTATATCTAAATTAGAGAAATGATCACATGTTATAGTATATCCATCACTATCATCATAACTTACATGATCCTATGTACACTATACATATATAAAAACCATAATAACCAATGAACTTATTTGTACATGATAAGCTTAATATGGTGATCACTATGGTACACACAAAGAAACCCATATATATATATATATATATATATATATATATATATATATATATATATATATATATATATATATATATATATATATATATATATATATCACTTAGGATGTGAGGAACAAGGTAACATATGTTCTGGAAATAAAATATACCTTTGATGTAATGGACATTGAAGAATTAATATTTTAATAATATTAATCATCCATATCTAAACTGAATTTAGAGAATGAACTTGTATAGGTTGTATAACATGTTGGGATGAAGGTGGTAGATGAAATGTCCCTGACTAAATATGATATTCATATGGAAAACCCAAAACTATAACCATCAATTATGATAGATGTACTTTACATATTGATGCATGAAATATGGTAACAAACTTATTTTATATATCCATGGATGTCATAGAAAAATGTCTAATTCCATTTCTTGGGTAGAACTAATAACAAAGTATAAATATTTATAGACCCTACCATAAGTAGTACTAAAATGATCCCAAGAGGGTTTTATATATTTACATAAAAATTTTGAACTTTATTTGGCATACCAATCAATTATTCATGTGTGTATCCAAGAATAGTAAGCATATTAAAAGCAAAAATGTTATAACTTGACCCATGATTTACCATAACATTATATATAGGATGTGAGTCAATGTAAGAGTGTACAAACAATGCCACATTGATAGAATCATCATCAAAATTATCATGTTCATCATATATTATTGTAGGTATATATAATTTATTATATTTAAGTGTATTAATTATACCATCAATCAGATTTTCCTATTTAGTTTTATAAGCATAATAATTCAAAGGATGATGCACTTTCTAAGTCATATGCACATAATGACTAGTATTGATTCATTTTACCACATGATTTTAAAAGGGATCACAAAAGTTATCTAGCTTAAATTAAAATTAGGTTGTATCATTGAATTTTTAGGTATATTAATATCATTTATCTCAATAAAATTATTATTAATTAGATCTTGTATCTTATGTCTTACTCAAATTAATATGTTCCTAAAGTGTCCTACACATCTATGACAATCAAAATATGTATTGACCTCAAACCCTTTAGATTGTTCCTTTTCATATCAACCTATAGTTTTGGATGGAGAGATATGATATTACACTCATGTAGATTCTATAATATCAAATTAGGAAGTTTAGATAACTTAGTAAACTACACTCATATAGTTTAGATTCTATTTGATTCCTGGATGTGTAGGGAGATCATGGATCTCAAGAGAAAATTAGAAACTTTGGAAGATTCCCTGAAAGCTGCTTGGAACAAAATAAACAACATGGATAATCAGTTAAGCGAGATCCCAGTCAAGCTCAAAGCCTATGAAAACAACCTTCGGGAACTAATAAAGGACAATAAAATGAAAATGGAGGAAGTAACATCCAACATCTGTGATGCTGCTATCAATATAGGTAAACGAGCCAATGAGGAGACCAAAGCACTAGAGGGTCCTAGCAAAAGGATGAGGCAAAGCTCTAGAAAGAAAGATACACAAAAAGGAGCTTTGCTGGAGGCTACCACTCAGGAAACTGTTTTGAAAGGAAAAGAAGCCATGAACTTGATACTGGAACTGGATGAATAATCTGGTCCTTCTTGTTGGTTTTGAAAATGGTACTGATCTTTGTTTTCTTTTTGTTATCTTTTGACTGATGTTTTACCAGATCTCTATTTTTTTGGGTTTTGACCAGATGTATCTCTGGTGGTTCCAAGTCCATTTAAAACCTGTTTTTACTACTTCCTTGTAGTGTTTTTTAGGCTTTGCCTGTGGTCTTAGATGTTCTTTCTTTTGCTCTTTGTTATAGGGTTTCGGGGCCCCTTCAAAACCTGTTTTTACCTCAATCTAAAACTTAGTAAACTACCTTCTTTGTGGAGCTGATAAAACAAGTTAATTAGTAGGTTGTGACACTACATCAAATATTATTTTTTCCTCTTTCTTAGTATCATTTTATTTATATTTGTTAATTTTATTTGAAATTTTTCACTAGAATATATTTGATTAGACCTATACTTTAGCTTATTCATAGAAAGTATATTAACTTCATAGCCTTTAACCATATGGAGAAAGTCCTCAAAATATTGGAAGTGTTTGAACATAATTGACTCTTTCAATGGAGCAAGTAAGATTTTATTAAATATGTCTTACAATTCATTATCAACCATAGGATTTTTCATCTTAGATAGAATCGTATTTTATCTAAGCACATAATCTCTGATGGGATCATTAGGTATTTGCTTAAATTTTTCAATTTTTGCATAAGAAATATTCTCACTGATGCTAATATGAAAATGTGTTAATAAATAATAATCCAAAGGATTTAAGACACATTTATTAAAAATAAAGGTCATAAAACCTTTGAAAAACTTATTCCTTAATGCTCCTTAGAATTAATTTGATCAAAAAATTATCATTGGATGCATAGTCCAAACATGCTACTATTTTAACTTAATTTGATTATGTAAACCTAAACATAAATAAAACTTATAATTATTTTAATTTTATAAAGTATGTAAATGATGCATTAATATGAATATAAAATGAAAAATATGATTTGAATAATTGAACTTACTATAAATAGAAATTACTAAGGGATCAAGATACTTAGAGTGTTGATTGTTATTTTAACCTTTTAAGGTTTAGCTATGTAAATCCTATGTTTGATTAAAGGGTTAAGTAGTCTAAATCAGTGAAATAATATGCATAAAATAACCATTAATTTGTTATATATTTTGACTAGGTTTGAATTTCTAAAAATAGTAATAAATATGTGAAAATATAAACTTATTTGGAAAACACCTAATATGAAATATATGATTGTTAAAAACTAAGATATGAATGGGTCTCAATGTCATCAACTAGATCCCTGTTTAAGAACCCTTCTTGGATAGTAGTGCCACACTTTGATAGTAGTTTCATGTGGCTCTAGTGTCCTAAAAATAGTACTAGTGTCCCTTGTGTAGGACTTCTCCAAAATTATAGGTGCACATGTGTGTATGTTTCTAGGTTCTATTCCTACGTGCATGAAGTCTAAAAATATATAAAATTTATGTATTAGATGATTTATGATGTAAACCCTAATCCTCCTTTCAATGAAGTCATAAGCTAAAAAGTGTGTTCATTAATAGGATAGGCTAGACATCCTCAACACCCTTCTATGAAGAGAGTTTCATATATACCTATACTCCAAGGAGGGATCAAGCCCAATGTAGTTATCCCCACCTATGTGTTAGTGTAAGTGCAAGTTATGCTAGAATGATAGTGGTCTTGAATGCATTGAGTGTGTTTGAGATTGGAAATTTGGAAACTCTGGGCTTAGGATAACTATAGATGGTAGTATGAAAAATTAGGGTATAATAAGGATTAATAACCTTGATTTTAATCAAATTATTTCATATTTGAATAGGTATTTTGCATCTAATTTTTATCTAGTGGATAAAGGTCTAAAAGTCATGTATTTTAGTGTTTTATGGCTTCTGTGGATAATAAAAGATGCTTAGGCTGATCTTAGGAGGGTTTTACTTTTGAAAATATATCCATTCAAGAAAGATAGGCTAAAAAAAATTAACACCATTTTGGGAACACTAGCACCATGTAGATCTAGTGTCCTTAATGTGGTGCTAATGTCTAACTAGTAGGCTATTGGGCACGAAGGGCCAGGATCGAGAAGTGAGGGTCCTCATATGGGTGGCTCAATAAATCCATCTAGTTTTGACTCCATAATTTCCCACCCATGCTTGGTGTATCATGACCTTTGAATAACTTGGATTGGACTAAAAGTGTGTCCAACCCTCTCACGTGGGTGGCTCAAGAACTATAGTCTATGAATCCATCATTGCCCACCCATGTGTAATATATGCATCTAAAACTAAACAACATAAAGTGATGGAAATATCTAAATGAGTTTATCTAATTATGTAATTTAGTTTCATGGCCACTCAGGTACATTAGGTGTATTTGGGCCACTCAATAATGTAAACAATTATAGATGGAGTAAGGCATGAAACTAGTGATAAACTTGAATAGGATGTTACTTGTATATAATGTAGAGAATGACATAGATTTTTCCATTCTATATGATCAACTTGTGTGTAACTGAGCATATGGAAATAATGTGTCATGCATATGCCCCTACTCTAATATTTGAATATACTAATTTTAGACAAAGTTGTAATAATTATATCTAAGTATCTAAACTGAATATGGTAATGATCACTCCACACATGATGCCCCTAATCTAAGAAACTGATATGAATCTAAGCTGAGCTAGTGTGAATTTGAGAAAAAATTGAGCATAATTATCAAACATGTAGCTCTATCTGTGTAAACCTATATTGTACCTAGTTTATTATTCTGGCCAATCTAAACTATCCTAAAATTAGAGCTACTAGATAGTAGTACCACATATTGGATAGAAACACCATATGGTGCTAGTATCCCTATTTGGGTGCTAATGTCTATCTAGTCTAAATTCTATGTCACTATACCAATATATAATTCCTTATTTTTATTCTATGTTTACTTATATCTAATTTCTTGAAACTGAGCTTGTGTGTTGAAAAATGTTATGTGAATAAAATGTAGGAGCCTAATCTTTGTGACAAACCCCTATGAATGCCCCTTCCTTTGAGGGTAGTTATTTAACCTATGCCAAAACTATCCTCAAAATAAATATCTCTATAAAATGTGTTAGCATACATGATAACTACATGATAATCTAATATAATGTGCAAACATAACATTAGAATGTAAGATAATTTGAGCATAAGTATATAATGTAAGATGTATGTCATATATAACATTATACAAGGGTGTCAATTAGATGTAATAAATGTATATAACAACAAATTTGAGTATAACTGAGTAGTTACCTAGTATGGGGCATGATGTCGACCATGGCACCTAAGTAGGAAGGGTAGATGCATGAGGTCTTGTTGACCATTTTTAACCCCCAGGTCAAAAGGTCAACCTCTATAATAAAAACTTGTTTTTCATGCATCCATACCTTGTTAATAGTCATTTCCATGCATTTTAAGGTCTTAAAATAGTCTTTTAAGTTCTTGTTAGCATAAGTTAAGGTTTTTTTGAAAAAATTAAGGTAATGTTTTATCTTGGTCTTATGTTAGTCTAGTCATGTCATGGTGCAAAGAAGGTGGATACAAAGGTTTCATAGGTATTTAGTTTTATATAAAAGTCATATCATTCCTTTATCAACTTTAATGAACATTTCATACATGTTTGGAGAGATTAAGGTTTATTTAAAAAGTTTAAAGGTAAAGTTTTATGCAAAGGAAGACACTTTTAACTAACTCCAACATTTGTCAAAGCTGACTAAAGATAAAAAAATCCGTACATCAAAATTTTCCAAAGATTTTTAAGGAGATTTATAACATGTAAATGATAGTTATAAGTTACAAAAATATTAGATTCTTGTAGTTTAGTGCTTTATAGGAGCTTATCACCCACTTATATGAATTTGGATATCCATTTTATAGGTGAAAACATATTAAAAATGTCTCTCTATATTATAAAATTCATATCCATGAGTTTCTATCTTGTACATGTCTTGAGAATCCAAAAATTATATCAGAACCTCAATCACTCCCTTGGCAAGCTCACAAAGGTAGATTTTAAGTGTTCATTTTATATAGTATGATGGGATTCTAGACCTAAAATTTTTCCAAAAGAGGGGGTCATAATTATATTCAAATTCATGGAAATATTGGTTGGATTGGTGTCCCCTCATTTATGAATAATCACTAAAAATCTAAGGTGGTCTAAAACTACCTAAAAACCCCACAAACACATTTTTCTCCTTGAAATGATATTTTTATACTATTTGGTATCATAATATAAATTTAAGAAGACATGAGGGTATGAAAATACATCTTAAATGTTTCTTCATGTCTTATTTATCATGTGTGAGTTCAAGAGGGTAATAATCTTTACCTTTACATAGTTGATAAGTTGAGAATCATGGTTTATTTGTGCTTTAAGTATTTCCACTAGGTATAATGCATCTAGTTCATTATATAATGTGTCTCATCATATTTTACACTTCATTTAATTATCATTTCATCCATCTGGCCACTCCATATTTGCCTCTCTAGGTGGCATTCAATTATTTAGCCCAAGGGTTGTATTATAGTTCTACCTTCACAAAAGTGAGTTGAGAAGGTTTAATATTACATTATCAAAGGCGTATTAGAGTATTAAAATAATTATAGAGGTAATTATTAAATGGATAGATAATATCAAACTCAAAGAGATTAATAATTACATCATATAAGTCCTAAAATATAGAAATGTAGAACTACAACTTTACAAACTTGTAGGTCTGGATTTTATGAGAAATGTATTGTAATGTGCATCAAACATATAATTTTAAGGAAATAATTGGTGATATAAGTACAATTTATATACATTTATATAGTTTAAAGACTAATGAGGAAGTGTGTCTTCAAACTCAATGCTAAAAAAATCCCAACTACTACCACCTATAGGAAATTCAAGTCACCTTTAAGCATTGAGAAAAAATATGTAATGTTTTATATGGGAGATTTGGGTTTAGATGAATATATAGGTTTATGGAATAAATTGAAACATAATAATTACTATTAATAAAATCATGATAATTATATAATGACAATTCATCTCAAACTTACACTCACTCAGCCCATAACCTACAGTCAGGCCTATGTGAGATCATTGAAAAAGAATATGCAAGATATGCATTAAAGATAAGATGTGAATTGGTAGATAGAGAGTATAAAAGTATTTTTAATATATCTCAATATTTTTAAAGTATACACAAACTACCAAATTTCATGAAGTGAAGATATACCTTCAAAGTACAGTCAAGAAACCTAATGTCTATATATAGGTATGTTTGGACATTTCAAGATTACCTTTCAAGATTGAAGGAGATTAAGTAACATATGCATGAGAGATGAGTTTTGGTGAATAATTAATATTTTTATTTTTATCCCCATATTTCTCTCCTTGAATAATTGTATGCTTGAAATAATGGTGACACCTATAGGCCTATGTGAAAACATAAGAAAGATTTGAATGCAATGTGTGTATTGAAGTTGGGGCTGAAGTAAATGGACAAAGTGTATGAATTAATGAAGAGGAGTTACATGGTGATTTTTAATAATTTTTAAATATAATAACCCTTTATTTAAATCCACTCTCATTATTAAACCCTTTTAAATACTTACAGGCAGAATGGTCTAACTTAAGTGATTTGAGGCCTGCGTGTATAATTTTGTGAGAAGAGCAATTTGTTAAAGGAAATAAATGAATCAGAGTGGTTTTTTAGATATCAAGATACTTCATGAATTACCTCATATTAATTTATATAAGTATTCATATGTATAAAAATGATAAATCCATTTAAAATAGATATCTCTATGAACCTAGTCAAGTAGTTTAGTAAAGACTGCAATGAGGTCTATGTGTGTAATTTGTGAAGATAAGGGTTTGTTAAGGATGATATTAGGATATAATTACCTAGTATGGTATTAATAACCATAATGGAACACGTTATGATTTTTTTAACTCTTAAACGGTGAGGAAAAAGGGAGATCTTAGCCTATAGAAATATACAATCCTAATGAAAATTGTTTAGGCCTATTCATAAAGGTTAGGAATGTGCATAAAGAGTTGAGTTAGAAATGAAGATTTTGGGATATTAAATCAACTATATAAGACCCCTTCAGGATTCAAACTCATAAAAAGTGAGAAAATATGGTCAAACATAGTCATTAGGGTCAATTACACTAAATGTGTTATAGACCCTAGTATGGGATAATGAAGGTTATAGGGGGTCTAATGAAGATAAATGGTAAGGAATACTATTTAAATAAGTAAATGTGGATAATATAGACCTCACTAAGGTATTTTAAACCAAAAATATGCACTATGACCCTTTTCACTTGTGAATCTCTCTCTTGACCTTATTAAATTCATTCTTTCTAACCCAAGAGGCACCTTCTCAAGCTTGGAATGGTATAGACACATTACATGGAAGCCCAAAATATTGGGGGATGTTAGTGGGCCTTGTTTAATTATTATTTGTGGAATTTTTTTAAATCAAGTCTCTACATTTTATGAATCATTTTTAAGATGATAAGCATGTTCTTGGCTACCTAGAATACAAGGTAAGACCCGATTGGAGAAATTGACTTCCTAAGTTATTGAGATGAATTGTACTAACCTTGAAACCAATTGTAAATCATTCTTCACTCTATGAAGAGTATCACCATGACACTTTCCTATATCCACAACTATATAGAGTCCTTAAATATTATGTTTTTGTGAGTTTTTAGGCTCAAAATAGGGTATTTGACCACATGGGTAGATGAAAATAATTTGAGAGGATGGATTGAGGTGTATTATACCTATTCAAGTCTAAAAATATGTACATGTCATCCTATAAGTGCTCAAACAAGTCTGATTCTTAAAGGTAGTGTGAAAATGTTTGTGAAGGGCTAGGTTTTTTTCCATTTCATGGTTCACCTATCTACATAGGGTCTCATAACCCCAAAGTTTACATGTATCATGATAATTGTGTATTAAAATTGAATAAAACACTTATTTGTGGTTTCATATGTGTTGGAGAAGATTTAAGGCCTAATTAGAGAGAAAATAGGGAATAAATGTACTTCCACTCAAATTTGGGTCATGAAATTTGGTAAGAAGCTATAAGGGTATACTCAGTACTCAAAATTACCCTTAGTTTTCCAATATAATTCATACATTATTCCACACAAGTAACTTTGTGTATTTTAAGGGCTATAAGGAATTGAAGGCTTATGAGAGCTTAAGGTGCAAAATGAGGTCCTAGGAGTGCTTAAGGCTTCCAAATGGGTTGGTTCAAGTCTATTATGATTTAGAGAGGTCATCCATGATGATAAGTTATACTCATAAAGATGAAATCAAGTTTTGAGATATTTGGGCAAGGAAAGGCATATTTAAGATAAAGGGGTTTCAAGACACCTAAAGATTTGTTTGATGATCACCACTGAGATGTTAGTGTAGAGAGATTCTAAACTAATGCAAGGTGTCAAAAAGTAGAGTAAGATGTAACTCAATATGACTTTATAACTAAGGAGTGTCATTTGTCACCTCACAAGCCAAGATAAGGGCAATTTTGAAGAAGAAAATAAGGTCTCAAGCAAGAAGGAAACTCCCATGCCACTTGGAAGAGAAAATCATCTTCAAGAAAGAAAAACATCTTTGGGGGCCTATTATAAATATTATTCAACCTCCTTTCTTGATTTTAACTCTTAATAACAATTGTAATGGATCAATTTTATGTCCCTCTCTTCTAGTCTCTTTTCTCTATAAATTGAGCCTTGATAGGCTTTGTATTAATCCTCCACCTAGGTATAAATAAGCCCTACCCATTTGTATACATTTTATCAATGAGAAATTTCTAGGTTTACCTCATATTTGATTGGTTTTAGTGTATGTGTATGTCAATTTGATATTTTCAAGTGTTTTACTTAGCTTTCCTTGGCATTTTGTCCTTTTCTAACACTCATGTGTAGTTTGAAAGCTTTTTTATAGGTCATGTGATGTGTTCAAGTGAAGTGTGAAAGGTTGAGTAGTTGTCTACTCATTAGTGTCATTTTATGACCTCTTATTTAGTCCTTCTAGCTTAAACATAAATCACAACATTTATATGAAGTGTTGATGTCGAGAGGCACATTAGGATTAGTATTTATTTAGGTTATTCTCATGGTTGATGTGCACATGTAACTATTTGGTAGTGGTCAAAATGTTTTGGTGTACCACCTCAATTAGATTAGGTTTTTCTCTCTTTTCCTAAAATTTTATATATTAGTGAATGATCCTAAGTGATACATCAAGGGTATATAGACCTATAAACTAGAGATTAAATCCATCTAAAGGTCACCCACAACCTAGGATTATTTCAATGTTACCCCAAATTTGAAAGTCTTGAACAATATTCCAAGGGTGTAAATTTGGTTGATAATAGTTCTGACATGCCCAGTGGGATGTGTTCTAAAATAGTTTAAGGATTTTTGGTGTTGTCCTTCTACATATTAACCTTTGGAGGCATTAAAAAACATCAATGGAAACTCCAAGCTTAATTAGTTGGTTCTAGAAACCTAGACACTTATTCAAAGTAAGTTGTATTTTCAATTCACTATCTTGATGAGGTTGTTATGGCTGAGTGTGAAGTAGGTTACAATTTCACTTTAAATGGTGAGGCATCTCAAGCCTATAATACTCCCTATCAGTAGTACAATGATTCATATTAGTCTTATATTTATCTATATCATCCTCATTATGACCCAAATTATATGCCTCAATAGCTTTATCAAGTTTATTACCCTCCTTACTATCAATAGTATCATATTTATCCTTATTATGAGATATATCAATCTTATGATTAGCCTACACCTTCCCCATATGGCTATGGTATGCATATGAACAACCTTGTCTTCAATCATGTTATCTTCCTTACCCTCCTCCACTAGTTTTTGAAGCTTATCAAGTGAAATGGATGATATGGAGAATAATATACTAAAATGTACAAAAAGGGTTTGTTCAACTTCTCAATATGAGGAAGTGATTGGGATTTTTCAAACTGCATCTATATCCTCTAGTGATCCATTTGAGAGAAGTGACTTGTGTAAATGTATATTGGATAAGATAGGGACTTAGGAGAAGTAATAAATTGAATTGGATCAAATTTGTCAATATGTCTCTTGTGTTCTTTATCAACCTTCTTATGCTTCATATCCTCATGAATTCATTGACCATCCTCAAGAAGAGCTATCCAAAGAGAGTATAGACAAGAAAATTTAATAATTTGAATTAAAAGTCATAGATCTTGATTCAATCCTAGATTTATAAATTGAAGGTAAAGAAGATCTTGTACCTATTAAACCCCTAGTTCCCCCTCCTCAATAACCTAAAGTTTTTCCATCTTTGAGGTATATCCAAGAAGACATTCAAGCCAAGAAAGAGGTCCTAGTTGAAAAGGTTGGAAATGAAGTTGTAGATATAAATGGACCTCAAGAAGGAATTAAAAAGGAAAATTAAGTGGTTGTTGATAAAAATGAGACACTTATAGCACAACTAAATTTTCTCTCTTTCCAATAATTATTATAATAATCTTCCATTCCTAAGGTCTCAAGTTGTAAGAATGTTCCCTCAATTATCAATCTTATTCATGAGAAACCTACCATACTTCATACTCCCTCTCAAGCTCATGAACACATTCATGACCCTCCCACCATCCCTCTTCTTAAAGAGGATCCTATTATATGAAATATGGAGGATGAATTTGAAGTTACAAGTGAGTTTTAAGGAGAATATGAAGATAATTCAAGTGAATTTGATGAAGAAATCATCATTGGTACTTCACTTGGGAAAGAAAAGGCCAATTCAATTTTTAGAAATGAAAAATAATGTGAGATTGAGGAAAGAGTATAAGATGAATTCTTAGATGAGGTTGAAGTGGTTGATATAAACCAAGAAGATGAACTTGAAGAAGCTAACTCCCAATTACATCATGAATGCATAGATGGGTTTGAAGTTCATGAGATCCCTATAGCTCTTAAGGAGAAATATGAAAATTTTATTGAAGGTGGAATCACTCAAATTGATCATAAAGAAGATCCAAAATAAGATTGGAATTAGTACATTGAATATATTCAAGATATTGAATATCTTAGCAAAGGCACATTTTCTATTGAACATTCTCATGAGAAAGTTTATCAAGACACATCTATTAAATACCATGATGTAACTTGGATTGAGTATGCAAAGATATTTAAAGATCTTGATGAACTTGTAGCAGCTAATAAACAACATGAAGTCACTCAAGATGCCATAGAGACCCAAGGACAATGCCTAGATAGAGCATCATTGGATGAGGTTTTAACTGCTCCTATTATTTAGAATGTGATCAATGGTAAGGTTCTCTTCAAGATTAAGGAGAAACATGGAGTGGGTCTTGAACTAAAAGATGAATATGTGTTCATAGGTGACTAGTTTTCTATTCTTAATTCACTTGAAATCATGCCAAGAGGATTGGCAATCAAAAAGATGGTGAAGCTAACAAGAATAAGGTCCAAGAGGCAGCTTGCCTCATATCATTTTCCACTTCATGGAGAAAAAGATGTTACAAAATTCACCTTTGATATAGGAAAAATAAGATATGTTTAGGTTAGTTTTATATATTATTTTCTTATGTATGAATTATTTTCCCTAAGTGCCTAGCTAGCATGTGTGTGTTTTGTTTACTTTGCTTTGTGTGTGTCTTGTTTCCTTTGATTTATATGTGTTGTTCTTGTTTTATGTATGTTTAGAGGTCAAGTTAGCTATATTGCCTTGGTAAAGGTCAAATAAAGTCTAATTTTGAGTGAAAATGATTGCATTTCCCAATAGAAAGACAATGCTACTAGTCTAGTAAGCATTGAAGGCATGCTACCCCTATGAATCACCAATTTGTTAACCAATTTTGACACATAGGTTAAAACGTCAACCCCTATTTAAAAAACTTGATTTTCATGCTTCCATACCTTTTTCATAGTCCTTTCCATGCCTTTTAAGGTCTTAAAATAGTCTTTTGAGGTCTTGTTAGCATAAGTTAAGGTTAATTTGACAAAATTAAGGTAATATTTTATCTTGGTCTTATGTTAGTCTAGTCATGTCATGGTGTAAATAAGATGGATCCCAAAGGTGTCATAAGTATGTATTTTTTTTATCAAATTCATATCAAACCTTCATCAACTTGTATAAACATTTCATACATGTTTGGAGAGATTAAGGTTTATTTGAAAAGTTTAAAGGTAATTTTTTATGCAAAAAAAGGTGCTTTTAACTAACTTTAACACTTGTAAAAGTTGAAAAAAGATAAAAAAATCCATACATCACACTTGTATAATATTTTATAGGAGGATTTTAATATGTATATGATAGTTATAAGTCATAAAATGATCAAATTATTATAGTTCAACACTTAAGAGGAGCTTGTCACCCACCTATATAGACTTGGATATCCATTTATAGGTGAAAACATTTTAAAAGTGTATTTTTGTCTTATAAAAGTCATATTCATGAGTTTGAATCTTGTAAAAGGCTTAAAAATTCAAAACTTGCATAAGAACCTCCATTGCTCCCTTGGCAAGCTCACAAAGAGAGATTTTATGTGTTTATTCCATATAGTACGTTGAGGATTAGGACATGAAAATTTTTCCAAAGGAGGGGGTCATAATTATATTTAAATTAATGTAAATAGTGATGATATTGGTGGCCCCTCCTTTATGAAAAATAACTAAGAAGGTAGGGTGGTCCAAATTTACCTACAAATCCCATATGCTCATTCTTATCCTTGAAATGATAGTTTCAGACTATTTAGATGCATAAGATAAATTTAATAAGACATATATGGTATATAAATTCATTTTTAATGTTTTATAGGTCTTATTTGGCATGTGTGAGTTCAAGAGGTCAAGAATCTTTACCTTTACAAAGTTGATAGGTTGAGAATCATGGTTTCTTTGTGTTTTGAGGTTTTCCATAGGGTCTAATGCATAAAAATGATTGTATAATGTGTCTCATAATATTTTAGAATAAATTAAATTATCCCTTAAAACATATATCCACTTCATAATGGCCTCTCCAAGTGGCATTCAAGTTTCTAGCCCAAGGACTATGTTACAGGTTTGCCTACACAAAAGTGAGTTGAAAAGGTTTTACTATTACATTTTCAAAGGTGTATGAGATTACTAACCACATGATATAGGAAAAGATTCAATGGAGATATAATCTCAAACTCAAAGAGGTTAATAATTACATCATATAAGCCCTAAAATATAAAAAATGTAGACCTATAGATCTATAGGCCTATATTTTATGAGAAATGTATTGGAATGTGCATCAATAATGTCATTTTGAGGAATTTAGTAGTGAGATAAGTTTAGTGTATCTAAATTTTTAGGGTTTAATGACCAATGATGAGTGTGTCTTCAAAATCAATGTTAAAAAAATCCTAAATATTGCCACCTATAGGAAATTCAAGTCACCTTCAAGCATTGAAAAAGAAGATGCAATGTTTTGTATGGGAGCTTTGGGTTTAGATAAATATCCAGGTTGATGGAATTACTTGAAATATAATAATTAACTTTAATAAAATTAACATAATTCTATAATGATGATTCATCTAAATCTTACACTCACTTAGCCTATAACCTATAGTCAGGCCTATGTGAGATCATTGAGATAGAATATACAAGATATGCATTGGAGATATGATGTGAATTGGTAAATAGAGAGTATATAATGATTTTTAATATATATAAATAGTTTTAAAGGACATATAAATCTTTAAATTTCATGAAGTAAGGGTATACCTTCAAAGTACAATCAAGACACCCAATGGCTATATACAGGTTTATTTGGACATTTCAAGATTAACTTTCAAGCTTAAAGGAGATTATGTAACATATGCATGAGAGTTGAGTTTTTATGAATAAATAAGATGTTTATTTTTATACCCATATTTATCTCCTTGAATAACTAGATGCTTGAACTAGTGATGACACCTACAGGCCTATGTGAGAATATGAGAAATACTTAAATGCAATGTGTATATTGAAGTTGGGGCTCAAGTGAATGGACAAAGTGTATGGAGTCATGAAGAAGAGTTACATGGTGATTTTTTAGAATTGGTAAAGATAATAACCCTTTATTTAAATATAATCTTATTATTAAACCTTATTGAAGACCTATAGGAAGAGTGGTCTAAGTTAAGTAACTTGAGGCCTGTGTATATACTTTTATGAGAAGAGTTATTTATTGAAGGTAATAAATGAATGAGAGTTTTTTATTAGATATAAATAGACTTAATTACTTACCTTAGGGGATTTTATATAAGTATAAACATGTATAATAATGATAAATCCATTCAAAACAAAGATCTTTATGAACCCAGTCTCTAGTCTAGTAAAGACTACAGTTACGCCTATATGTGTAAACTATGAAGAGAAGGGTTTTTAACGATGAGATTAAGATATAAGTACCTAAGAGGGTAATGAGAAATATAATGGAACACATTATGAGGTTGTGAAATCTTCAGTAGTGAGGTAAAAGGGATCTATTAGCCTATAGAGACCTATATGCCTAATGAAAACTATTCAGGCTTGTTCATAAAGGTTGGGAATGTGCACAAATATTTGAGTTAGAAATAAATATTTTAGGGTATGAAAGTGATTAAAGAGGTTTATAAAACCTAGAATCAACTCTTTCAGGATTAAAAACTCAAAAAAAGTAAGAATAAATGGTCAAACATAATCATTAGGTTAAATTACACTAGATGTGTTATAAACCCTAGTATGGGCTAATGAAGATTGTAGGGGGTCTAATAAAGATAAAATATAAATAAGAATATTTAAATAGGTAAAGGTGGATTATATATACCTCAATAAGGTATTTAAAAACAAAAATATGTATTGTGACTCATGTCACTCATGAATCTCTCTCTTGACCTCATTAAATGCATTTTTTGTAACCCACGAGGCACCTTGTCAAGCTTGGAATGGTATGAAAAAGTTAAATGGGATACCAATATCATAATGATATTAAGGGTAATTTTACACTTGTGTTTTTTGGAATTTTTTCATTGATAAAAGTTGTGATTTTTATGAATCATCATTAAGATGATAAGCATGTTTTTGGCTGCCTACAAAACTAAGTATGACCTAATTAGAGAAATTAACTTCCTAAGTGATTGAGATGAACTATATTTACCTTAAAACCACTTTTACATCATTTTTAAATCTAGTAAGAGTATCACCATGACACTTTCCTATACCTACAACTATATAAACTTATTAAATGTTGTGTTTTTGTGAGTTTTTAGGCTCAAAATAGGGTATTTGACCTCATGGGTAGATTAAAATCATTATATATGATATATTGAGGTGTATTATACCTCTTAAGGTTCAAAAATTTATACATTTCATCCTTTAATTTCTCAAATAATTCTAATTCTTGAATGTAGTGTGAAAATGTTTGTGAAGGGCTAGTTTTTTTGGCCATTTCATGGTTCACCTATCTACATAGGGTCTCATAACCCTAAATTCAACATGGAGAATTTTAATGTGGTAGGAAATGTGAATAAAACACTTATTTATGGTTTCACATGTTTAGGAGAATATTTGAGCCAAAACTTAGTTTCCAGGCCTAGAGGCCTAATTAGAGAGAGAAAACAAGGAATAAATGTACTTCCACTCAAATTTGGGTCATAATATTTGGCATGAAGATGTAAAGGAATATTGGGTACTAAAAATTACCCTTAATTTTTTAATATCATCCATACATTATTCCACACAATGAGCTTTGTGTGTTTTCAAGGCTAAAAGGAATTGAAGGTTAATGAGAGCTTAAGGTGCAAAATGAGGTCTTGGGAGTGCTTGAGGCTTCAAAATAGGTTATTTAAATCATTGATAGAGGTCATACATGAATTTAAATTTCACTCATAAATATGAAATCAAGTTGTGAGCTATTTGGGTAAGGAAAGGTGTAATGAAGAAAAAGGGGTTTCAAGACACCTAAAGAGTTGTTTGATGATCACCACTGAGATGTCAGTTTGGAGAGATTATAAACTGATATAAGGTGCCAAAATTTATATTAATATGTAACTCAATATTACTTTATGACTAATGAGTGCCACTTGTCACCTCAGAAGCCAATAGAAGGGTAGTTTTGAAGAAGAAGACAAAGTGTCAAGCAAGAAGGAAACTCCCACGCCACTTGAAAGAGGAAAGCATATTAGATAAAGAAACACATGTATTTTTGGACCTGATTCAACTATTATTTAACCTTATCCCTTGATTTTAACTCTTATTAACACTTTTCATAGCTCACTTTTATGCCCCTCTCTCTCTTCTAGTCTCTTTTCTCTAAAAATTGAGCCTTGATAGGATTTATATTCATTAATCCTTCATGTGGGTATGGATAAACCCTACCAATTTTTATACCTTTGATCAATGAGAAACTTCTAGTTTTACCTCCTTTAACTGGTTTTAGTGTGTGTGTATGACTAATTGATCTTATCGAGTGTTTTTCTTAGCTTTCCTTGGCATGTTATCCTTTTCTAACACTCATATGGAGTTTGAAAGCTTCTTTATAGGTCATGTGATGTGTCCAAGTGAAGTGTGAAAATTTGAGTGAGTTTTATACTCATTAGTGTCATTTTATGACCTCTTTTTTAGTTCTCATAATCTAAATATCTATCATAACCTTCATATGAAGTGTTGATGTAGAGAGGCAGATTAGGATTAGTATTTGTTAGGGTTAGTTTAATGGTTGATGTGCACATGAAACTAGTTAGTAGTGGTCAAAATGTTTTAGTGCATCACCTTCATTAGAGTAGGTATATCTCTCTTTTCCTAACAATAATGAGCCTAAGTGATACATCAAGAGGAGCTATCCCTATAACCTAGAGATTCAATCCATCTAAAGGTCACCCAAAACCTAGGATTGTTTTAATGTTACCCCAAATTTGGAAATATTGAAAAATATCCCAAGGGTCCAAATTTAGGTGATAACATGTCCCTTATGGCATCAAAAAACTAGTGTGTGTAACAATCAAAGACAAGTGTCATGGCCATGATGCATAAAAAATTTCATGAGGCATGTAAAATAGGCCAAGGGGCCACAATATAAGGGACATGGGAACATGTCACTAAATCTAAGAAAATAAAAAATATAAGGACATGTTAAAATTTCCACATATACAATCAAAAAGAAAGTTAGCACATAGAAGGACATGTTCAAATGTCCACATACATAATTAAGAAAGCATATACAAGGACATGGGAAAAATGTGTAAATCACACATACTATGAATATAAGTGGTGTAAAACCAAAGAGAAATGACATATTAAAATTATCTTGAACATAAGAAATGTAGAAAATACAATCAAGTCTAAATTATGTAAGCTAGAAATAAAAGTATGTATGAATGTAGTACAAATTTGTGTGA
The DNA here is from genome assembly GCA_037957365.1 of Torreya grandis. NCBI lineage: Eukaryota > Viridiplantae > Streptophyta > Pinopsida > Cupressales > Taxaceae > Torreya > Torreya grandis. The sequence goes on along the minus strand of JARHVA010000338.1, from coordinate 3,036,818 downwards.
GAGCTAGGATGTACATATACTGAGTCTAAAGTAATAATAGCTAAAAAAAAGCCTAAGTATGAGTAGAAATAATCCATATCAATATATAATAATAACAACAACAATGAAAATTAGAGAATGTAAGGATAGAACCTAGTAATAGAAACTATGTATAAGATGCCCCCAAGTGGATGAATGTGTCAAATGAATAACCATGGATCAATGTATATGCTCCTATTGGGTAGATGATAGAAAATATGGATCAGTGTAGTAGACTTGAGTCATGTAAGCAATCTAAAAGAACTTAAAAATAACAAGTTAAGTATGTATGTATGATAAAACCAAGTATACTAAGATAACTAACATATATAATGTCTAAAAAATATAAGAAATGTAAACATAACACGCCATACAATTTGTAATTTTTGTGTTTTCTAAGTAATATTTGAATGTTTTTGTGTTTCATCATGTTATATTGTTGTTTTATTTTAAGGATATAATCTTTGTACAAGAAACATGAAAATGGACTATGTACATAGATCAAAAGATAAGGAAAGTATGTCCAAGAGGGTAGGAACCATACTAACTGATGAGTCTCATGAGAGACTCACTATCACTATGACTTGTGTCAAATAAGGTAACTATGATCATGTGTGTGATGTTAAATGGAAATGGTGGTCCCATAATATAATTTAATAAGTGATATACATTTATATCTTCCTATGTAGTGATGTTAGGAATCTATGGTACTAATTATATTAGCCTATAAACTATGCTTTGAATCTATGAAATTGGTTGAACTAGATTGTGAACTATGGTAGGTACTATCTAAAACTAAATGGCATGGTGAAAAATTGACCATTAAAAACACCTAAAACTAGCCACAACTAGCTCCCTACTGAACTTCAGACTAATTCCTACCAACCATTTCAAATTTAGCCTATGAATCATTGAACATCCCAAATTTATTTGTGCATCATTCATCAAAGCTTAGAATCACATTGAGGTATCCCTATTTTGGGTATTATATTGTTGTAACAATAATATCCCATGTATTCACCCCTAATCACATTTAGGCATCATAACTATCAATTTTTCCTATGAACCTATCAAGTGGGGCACTTGCGCACTTAATTAAATCTTGAAAGAGCAAAATTACCATCCAAATCAGTTAACTAGTTAAACAAGATTAAATGACTAGTTGAATTATCCATTTAAAATTAATGAATATCTAAAAATGGAAATTCCAAAATTCAAAATATCCAAGATTTTCATCATTACCTTTATAATTTGTCAAGCTCTTTCAAAATATCATAAAATATCTAATTTGATAGCCCTACCTAGTAATTGCAAATCATAATTACATGACAACTATTAACTCAACTAGATTTAGTTTTAACTCACTTAGGTTTAGTTTGAAAAAATTCCAAGCCTAAACTCAACCTTAAATCACCTAAGGTGAGAGTTAATTCCTCAAGATATAAATACAAGGCCATACCTTTTCATTTCTAATCTTGTATATTGTAGAGTTATTATGTAGGATTTGTTCCATAAGACTCATACAAGTAGTGTCACCATGTCAACATTTTAATCCAAGAAACATCAAATCCAAGGTGCCAAGGAGATAATAAGGCAAGAAATATCCATTGATGAAATATTCTTGATTCACAATCCCATAAATACATTCAACAAAGCCTTTTGGAGCTGCAAGGAAGGCAAATGGCTTGTTTCTTTTATGTTTTTATTGTGCTTTCATTTAGTTTTTGTTACCTAAGATCCCCTTAGTGTCTAGACTAGAGGTGATAGAATTTTAGTGCATTTATTTATTTTATTTTATGATACTAACACAAAACTAACCTACCCTCTATGTCAAATTCTTAGTTCACATGTTGACACACCCAGTAGGGTGCATACCCCATGAAGTTGCTCCTAAGGCCTTTTAGAGCACTCTCCTAATGATTTTCATGTAAACATTTAAGTGTCTTGATCAAAATAGGTGAATATTAAAGGCCAAAATATGTTTTTCTTGAAGTCATGAAGTTTATCTATGCAGTCATGGTTTTACTCTCTGGAATCATGATATTGTGCAATATCGCTACTCACACAGTCATGATTTTGTTTTATTTTTTTAGTTTTATACTTAACTATCAAGGTTTATGTTAATTATTTTATGCCTATAATGTAATCAATGATATTCAAATATTGTGACTCTTGAAGCTATGATATTCCCATTAAACTTATGATATTGTAATATTTCAACTTCCAAAGTCGCGATAACACAATAATATTAGTGGTATTGCCTAAATTTTATCAATATTGCATTTTAATTGCTAGCGATTAGGCTAACTATTTTGGTTTAAGTTATGATATCATTACTCTCATAGTTATTATATTGCCTTTATTTCAATATATTTGAAATTAAATTAGCGATATTTCTTTTAATACCCTTTTTTCATGCAAGTTGTGATATTGTGCTGATAGTCATTATTTTGTAGAGAGATTTATGGTATTGTATTGTGTTCTATGGTTTTACACTCTATGTAGAAAAACCAAAAACCTAAGAGCAATATTTGAAAATTCATTTTGTCATGTACCTTTTTATAATTAATTTCCACTTAATAATTAATTAATTTGAATTCTGATTATGGGAAAATAAAAAGGGGAAATTAGATCAAATATGTAATCAAGTGTTTACTAGGAATTGGAAAGGTCAAAGAAATTAATAGGGATGAGGACAAATATTAATTTATTAATATTTTTTATTAGATAAAATGGGGCATGATTTTATAGAAGAGGATAGTGATAAGTTTATAAGGAAACTTACCAATTGGATTATGGCTTTCTATGAGAGGATAATGATGAAGTTCCAAGGAAAGTTTCTATTTTATTCTTTCATTCTTATCCTCAAGATAAGTGGGTCAAATTTGGAAGATTTTATATTATCCATGATTTAATATATAATATATAAATATTATATTATTATTATTTATTAACATTTAGTGACTTTGGGATTGGTTCCCCAACTCTTATTTAAGACAAGCAACCTCATCAATGTGGCATCTTTTGCCATTTTAACAAATTATTAGACCTTACAGCTTAATTTTACATCTAAGGATGAAATTTTTTATTGATTTCCATGAGATATATGTGGTTTGAGGATGGTATCCCTTGAATCATATAGTATCTTCATTCATAGGTTGCCATTGTGCATATGGTTGGAGATTTTAGTAGTGTTATGTGCAGTGGTTATTTGTGTGTTATGTGCAAGTTTTAGAGTGTTTGAGGTAAAAGTTTGGAGTGTTTTTGGTGTTATTTATTTTATGATATGAAATTTTGTGCATCAAATTTTTATACTTATTTTCTAAGTACCCATAACTAGTTGGAGGTGTTGTAGGGGTTTGGAGGGTTATTTTGGGGTTTATGGGTATTTTATGATGTGCAAATTTTATCTTATTTCAAGTGGATCATTATATAAGTTGGGATAAATTTGTGTAATTTTAGTTTGATGTATGTTTTATGTTTTTTTGGCTTATATCACTCCTCTCTAGGTTCCCCTGATCATGCAAATTCAATATTATACATTTCTATGTATTTTGGTGTGAACTCAATAGTGTGTATTTCGATATTGTGGTGTTTGAGTTGTTACAGTTTGGTAAATCAATCCAAAAGTTTTATGGAGGTTTAAAACATAATTTTTGGGTTTTTTTGTGTGTAAAACAATCATAAATTAATAAAAATTCAGTTTTCTAAGTTTTTGCATATTTGGAGCATTATTATTTGTTTGGCAGTTTTATGGGTTTGATTAAATCTTTGAAAATCTTGAGTTATAAAAAATATATTTGATGATTATATTTCAGATTTTTGATTTATTAAAGGATAATAAATTATTTTGGATATTTAAAATGGTATAAAAGTAGATATATTTCCATCCTATTGAGGAAGATAACCATTTTTTTATTTGTTCATGTTGCATGTCATGTTTTGAGGCTACATGTTAGTGATCAGCATTTGCATGTCCATTTTAATTTTTGCATGTCAATTATTAGTGATTGAATGTATGATATAATCCATTGCATGATAATATTTTAGTGATTTCATATAGAGTGAATCATGAGAGGTTTCCTTGAATATTTATTTAAGGGAATGTGAGAGAGGAACAATAATATTATGGTTTCCAAAATTGCTAGATGGTATGAAGAATACAAAGATTTTAAGGACCTTTTAACATTTCAAGAATATTTAAGATTGATAGGAATAAATATACATGTAGAAGAGGAGATTATCACAATATTTGATGAGTACCAAGGTAAACCTAAAGCTTTCCAAGATACAAAATATTTTAACAGGTACTACATAAGGAGAAGAAAGGATGAAGAGAAGTTTAAATATGTTAAGGAGCATGAGACAAAGGAATAAAAACAAATAGAGCAACAATAGGGTGAGAAGAATCAAACCATAGATGAACCCATAATTCAAGATAAAGGTAAATATTATTTATCTGAAGAAGATATTTTAGTGGTTTTTAATGAGTTTACTAGTTGGGATAATGTTTATCTCAATGAAGACAACAATAAATAAACTTTACATATTGAAGATGTAGAACATGCTCTGAAAGAAGAAGATAAATTATATTTGAAGGATGTTTGTCAAATTGGATATTATGAAAATAATGATGATATTGATCATATGGAAATCAATAGAACAATAATTAGTGACAAGCACATAAATATATACAATGAAGTGTTTTAAAAAAATGAATGGGAGATACAAGAAATATCTCAAAATGAATGCAATAATGATTTTACTAAGAGGTATGTCATAGAAGTAAATGCTGGTTTTTTCATTAATTCTAACAAATATCCATTATCTTTGTATGATTCTAGATTTTATAAGGAAAAAAGAAGTCTTAATGTCTTATGCACAAGAGTGTGGGATCCAGGTGTTATATCCAAATCCAACATACATATTGAAGAGTTCAAGATCGAGGATCAGGCATTAAACTCTAATATTATGAAAGGAAAGACAATGATTGAAATTCAAAGTATCATGGTGTTTATATATGAATTTACATAAGATCTTGGTGTCAAAGATAGAGGTATTGAGGGCATCTCAACAATACACATCTCAAGAAAGGAAGATGAGCTCATTTGTGGAAGCTTAAGGTATGATACTCATATTTCAGATTTGTTGTTTCCTCTTATGTCACTAAAAAATTTTGGTCATCATTGGAAACCCATTATCAAAGGTGATATTTTGGGAGCTAAATCAAATAAAGGCATTAATATTATCGATTTCACCATTCCTTGGATTTGTATTTAAAGAAAGTTTATAAGGGATAATAAGGGGATTGATGTACATTATAACCATTTTTTGAAAGGAGTATATGACAACAAAAAGGTACACATCATTCATGAAGCCATGAATAGGATCCCTAGGGATGAAGAATTTATTGATACTTTACAGGAGGTAGTTTATTCTTCCAAGAGTAATTTAAGAACAAGATACCTGTGGAGTCAAGACGAGGAAGTGGATATGTATAGGAAAACATTCAAGATCCACTTTAGGAATTTTGAGTTCATGATCATACTATATGGCTCATCTAATGCACTAGCCATCTTCTAATTTAGAGTGAATTAGGTATTCAGTAAATAATTTATTTTGATACCCTTTGATGATATGATGATGTGTAGAATAACATGGAAGAACCATTTGAGGCACTAAAATATGATTATAGGGATTCTAGCTCTATTTGTGAAAAAATCTAAGTATGAGTTAGGTATTAAAAATTTTCTTGGTTAGGCATTCCTAACCATATTAAATCTTTGGAAAAGACTCTCTAGTTTCTACAGCCATGATAGAAGTTTTGTTAAGGTATTTTCCTATATTGAAACAACCTTAACTATCATGAAGAAGAAGAGATCCCTTGCATAGATGACTAAAACATAAAAGGCATTTGATAAATGTGAAAAGGTAATCAATTTATGTTTTGTAATTTTAATTTTAGATTTATCACATAATTTTGTAGAAGAATATGGTGCTTCAGGAGGAGTTAATTGGGATTTATCAATGCAAAGATGGAAACTGTTAAGAACTAGAAGCATGAAGCTTGAAGTTTCAGAAGGGAATTTCCATAGGTATGGAAAAATATTTCTTATCAATTATACTTTTGGGAAATTCAATAAACATTGGGTATATGGGAATTATATGATGAAGATAAAATGTTTTATATTGAATATTTTCTTGAATCAGTATAAATGGACTGATAAGTCACATAAATGGGCAAAAGACAATATGGTTACAAGTGAATTTTTTAGAATGATTATTATATGGTATTCACTTATCATTCATGGAAATTGGAGGTATCCAACCATGATAGATCATGTTGTAATTATATTTACCACTAAAACTTTGGAGATTTGGTTGGATGATCAGTATATGCTAGTGGATGGACTAAGAGAATGCATAGTCTCCCATCAAAATGAGTTGTTTATATATTTGAGATCCAGAGTTAGGTAGAGTATTTTATATTTTTATATGATGATTATTTTTCCTCAATTACACCATTGTTATTCTATATCAGATCCTAAATTTGCATTTAATATCCTTCAAATTGAGACATGACATGGAATAATTAGTGTTTTTTTCATAAGGGTGTATCACCAAATTTCAAAGATATTTTGTTGTTATAGATTATCAAATGAATATAAGGGTACCATTTCTCAATATGAGATTTATATCAGTGGGAGAAGTTTCAAGAGTTCCAGGATTGACTTTTCACATGTTAGTGCACATACAAAGTTGAAAAGGCAAGTTATGGGAGAAAAGATATCGATTCAAAATAAGGGGAGACATATTACATATGAATTGATATCATGGATTAGTTGGTTATAATTTGGTGATTTTTACATCAGTATCACTTAGCTTAGGTTCACTACTCCAAGACTTGCTAAACTTCTAGGAGAGAGGATGGGAAAATCTACATTTGATAAGTTTATCAAATCTTTATGGGAGTAATAGAAAGAATACACCAAAAAATTGCATATCTAAGAGCTCAGATTACATGGATACTTATTTTTGTCACATGGAATTATCATGAAAGAATATGAGTCTTTAAGTTTGTATGGGATTATTTGGCAAGAGATACAACACCTTATAGGTACAAGATCAAGGTTGAATATGCAATATGACACAATTTATTATTTTGGCCTAAGGATTTCTGAGTATTATGTTCGTAATTACTTAAGGAAAAATAATTTTGAGGAGGGAGGACTTGTCATGTCCCTTTTTTAATTAATTCCCACTTAATAATTAATTAATCTAAATTCTGATTATGGGAGAATAAAAAGGATAAATTGGATCAATTATGTAATCAAGTGTTTATCAAGAATTGGAAAGGTTAAATAAATCAATAGGGATGAGGAAAAATATTAATTTATTAATCTTTTTTATTAGCTAAAATGGGGCATGATTTTCCAAAAGAAGATAATGATAAGCATTGACCAAATTTGACCTTGTAGGTCAAATTGGGACCCCTATAGGTAAAAAATTGTTTTTTAGGTGTTTTAGGGGTCTAATATTTGTCATAAGATGTGTTATAGGTTATTTTATGTCATATTAGTCTTGGTCATTAGTCATTTTAGTCCTTATGTCCTTTTGAGTCATTTTGGGGTCAAAATAGGGAATTAAATGAGTTACATGACCTCTTAGGTAAGTGTGAAGGTATGATAATGGTTATTTAATGTGACATGTGTATTATTATGCCTTAATAAACTATTAATAATTAAAATTGATAGTTTATTCAGAATAAAGAGTAGTTTTCTTGAGAAAAGAGAAGAGTTTGACACTTGTACGACCCATGGGGAAAGGTGACACATGGTAGAAGGACATGGGATGTCTCTTTAGATTCTTAAAACTCAATTACATGTTTTAAATTCTCTATAAAATCCAATTTTGAGCTAAAACCATTCTACTCTTTTTTCACCCTTCTAGACACATAGAACAAGTCAGTAGGTTTATGCTTGGTACGGATAGTTGGAGAACTTATAATTCAAATTACTTTGGGAGGTGAAATTAAACTCAAAGAGATTAATTTCCATAATAATATTTTTAAGAATGGTGGTCTGTGCTTTATGAACCATCCTCATAAAGTTGACTATGTTTTTTTACTTGATAATCTGTGTACCCTTTAGGTTTTGCTCCATTTTGGACAAGTTCATACAAACCAATTAGTGATGTTGAATCAAGAGGACATTTTATCTATTATAAAATTTTCCCCATGTTTATTTTCATGTTTCATGGTGTTTTAATGAGAAATTTATCTTAGATTGCAAGAGAATGTACCATTTTATGTTGTAGGTAGTTTCCACTATCTACATAACTTTCATGATTTGATGGTGAATTTAATAAATTGTGTTAGGTTCATTTATATGTTTTCAATGATATATATATATATATATATATATATATTCCCTTTAACTTTATATCTTCACTCTTCAAAGCAATGTTCCATGGTACTACAGTCATAACTACCATATATAGTCAGTTTACTATAGGACCACCACATACAATCAACTAGATAACTATGTAAGACTTTTAACATGTCCATAGAGGTATATTTATAGTATTAATAAATTTAATACATCACCCTAGTAGGAAAAAATAAGTGAGATCCTCTAAAGTGTATAAAAATAGAAATATTGCAACCATATGCAACATTTAGAGTCTGGCAGCCATGGATGTATGTCTGTAGGCATCTCTTGGAAGGATATTATGTTGGAATAGAAGTTTTAAGACTTGTTTCAATACCTTGAAAATGATAGACATTCATATTAAGAATTGATAAGGAGCTTAGGTTTGTTCATGAAGCCATTCGTTATGCATATTGCTCTAATTCTGCCAACTGCCTATATATAACTCCATTAGCACCTACAAGAGAGAAAAATATTGAGATGTACTTTTGAATATTATTTCAAGTATTTAATTATCAAGGAATTGTGTTTGGAAAATTTGAAAATGTACAATTATTAGTGAAAATTCTACCACCTTATCTATTGCTCATCCTCATCTTTACTACCTGCACAGTGGAATGCCCACCTATAGGTGGTCCTAACAGAGAATTGAGGTGTCTTATGAAAATTTTAAGCATATGATGAACTCATCCATGAAGTCCTAATGTGATAGAGTTAATAATAGACCTTTTGAAAGGATGTATTAACAAATGAGAGTTTGAAACCATGCTAAAGGATCTGGGGATTGTTCTCAGGGATAAAATCCCTAAACATGTAAAATAGAGCACCTGGGCTTTTTGGAGATACCTTAGAATAATTTTAGGTTGAGCTCTAATCATCCCAAATACACTCATTCTATAGCCTCACCATAAATTTTCAACTTAAAAAAGGAATAAGGTGATTTGGTCTTATGGTTTTCTTATTAGGAAGGCTCAAAATTTCCCCTTTGGCTACTAAATTAAGACAGTGCCATCTATAGATTTTTTAAATTCCAAGGTGACTCTAGCAACTTCAAGTGAAAATGGGGTATGTCTTCATGGTTGGAATATATGTTAAAGATTAATGAAATAAAAATGAGATAAATGATCTTAAAAAGTGATGATATATTATTTTTCAAATCCCATACATACCTATAGGGGTGTCTTAAGCCTTGAAATACCCACCTACAGTTGTAAGGAGATGAAAAGGTCATTTGGAGTAACAACTCATTAAGTCTAACATTGAAATCATGTTTTGAACCTTATGGGATTAGGATGACATAAATATAATTCATGGTAATTATAATATAGGTATATTATACATGGTCTTAAGCCTAAATTAGGCTTACATAGGATTTTTTAGGCCAATACCCACCTACAACTAGGTAAGCAAGTAGTGAGCTAAAAACATTGTCTAGGTGATGATCTAGCCAAGTAGGGTGAGTGTAAGTTTAAATAAATAATAAATTGTCCTAGAAGGTGTAAAATAGTATTATTAAACATTATTAAATCCAAATCCATGAAAATTTTCCTATAGGTGACCCCCTCTACGGCAAAAAAATAGTCTACTATAATTGAGATAGATAATGAGCAAGTTTGGAGATTGAGAGTGTGGGAGTGCTTAAGGATGATAAAAAAAGGTTTAAAAAAATTAAAAATTGTATTCAGAGATTCAAAATAGTCCTATAATAACTATACTCAAGACTTAAATATGCATGATCACCTACAAGTGCAGTATATTGGAGTAAAACATAGTCAAATGATACAACCCAATCTTGAGAGTTCAAGGTATATGGAGGGTGCATAAAAAGTCAAAGTGATGAATATAAATATGTAAATATACATATTTATCATTAAATTATTTATATGCCCTTGATAGTATAAATTAATCGTATAATAGGAGCTATAAATGATGCATAACATAATTCACACTTTAACCTTGCACATAATGCTTTATATACTATCTATTTTGGGTTTTAAGGAAGTTAGAAGGTCAGATGACCTAAAAAAATGACAAAATCTGGTAAATAGTGTCTCCATAACCTATATAATACTATTAAATATTAATTTTATATGATGGAATAGGGGGAGTGCTCTCTATTTTGTCTTAGATAGAGGTCACTCCCTTATGAGCAAAACCTTGTAGTCTTGAGAAATGGGTGATAATGGTAGACCAGAAGCACATGTGACATTTAAAGAATGTGTTATAAGTTATAAGACACCTCAACCAACATGATAACTATCCACATAATTAGTAATCCCATATGAGAGGTCTAAACCCTCAAAGTATGTAGTTAGGCTTATGTAGGCAGGGTTTAGGCTTAAAGCCAAATAGAGAGTCATTGTCACTTCCACCTTGATATGATCATTTTTAAATATTGAAACATGTATATAGGGTAAATAAATATGTGTTAAATCTATTTTAATGTAAATAATCTCAATTATATGGCCTAGAGCACAGTGGTTAGAGTCAGACCTATTAGGCATGGTTTAAGCCTAAAGCCAAATGGGAAGTCACTTACATTTATAGCCTTGGATATACATTATAATCCATTTGGTAATTATTATGAGACAATAATATATTTTTTAAATCTCTTTTTATGTAGATAAATCACAAATAGTCAATTTTTGAGCTCAAAACCAACTTAGGCCTATAAGAAATGGAAGGAAAAGCTCGATAAGGTGATTTCAAATGCTCACATCTTTCATGAGGATTTGAATGGAGGTCAAGGAAATTTATAGGTTCTATAATGTGTCCTTTAAATCATGTTTATGTAATTTTTTTCATTTATAACATCCAAACTTTATGAACAAAGCTTAAGGGCTTAAACTATCTAAAACCATTGCAAACCCTAGTTATTGACCCAATGGAGGAAATGGAGATGGAAAGATATTAAAGTGAAATATTTTGACCATGAAAATTATTAAAAAATTTATATTAATATTTCAATATCCTTCCCATCCTTTTTAGTTTTATGTAACTATATGAATGGAGTAAAAAATAGTGTATTTCTTACTATTTTGTGTGTTGTGCAAGTTCTAGGAGGTTTCAAGAGATGTCAATTACATGGAAGGGAAGACTAGGATTTTATATAACCATACATGTCAATTTTTTCCCTTAGAATAACTCCTAGGTTCCTCAACTATCTACTTCATCTTAGCCATTCAAAAATGGCATAATGACCAAGCTAGTAAAAAGGGTGGAAAACTTCAAGTAAGCTAATTTTAAGGTGTGCCTAATGCCTATAAATAAATGGAGGGTATTTAAACATTTAATTAAATATATTTTACATATTTTAATGATAAAATTAATCCAAATTTTAGGCCAAGTATTCAAGGTGTGTGAAAGAGGAGTTTTCTTCAAGTGCAGGCAATGATGGCCCATTTCTAGATGATTCTAGATGACTAGGACTACAACCAATGCATGGAGAGGTATATATATATATATATATATATATATATATATATATATATATATATATATATATATATATATATAACCATTCCCATTAATTAAAATAATAATACCTATATCTAGTTAGTTTTTGGATGTTCAAATAGGGCTAAATCATGAAGTAAAAGTTTTAAGCTAAAATGAGAACTTTTACGCCACATTTCAAGAGTTTCATGACTTGGGGTGACACTTGCGCTTCCTAAACTTGCATGGTTCATTTCAAAAACTCTTATCATTCACAAGTAACTAATTTTATCATCTTTACAAGTGTCCTTGTGACCTTTAATATTCTCTATTATTCTCTCTCTCTTAAGTTTTATAAAAACTAGCCATTTTAGCCTTTGTAACTTATGATCAACCTAAGTATGGAAAAGCCCTACTCATGTGAATACCATTTGATCAATAATATTACTTATTTTTACCTCTTACATGACTTTTAATATTGTGTTTTACTTTTATGATTGATCTTGCTTATTGATAACTATAATTTCTTTAGCATGTTATCTCATTCTCTCACCTATTTACAGTTGGAAAACATCTTCTTGCAGGGCATGTGAAGTGTTTTATGATGTGTCAAGGTTTAGTGAGTTAGTATATTAAAATAGTTCCATTTTAGGCTTATTTTATAATATTATTATCCTAAACATTCATCATAACCTCATAATTTAATATTGATGTGAGAAGATGCAGATTGGAGAAATGTATGTTTGGTTAGTCCCTTATTCTTATGTGTAACATATAACTAGTTAGTAGTCATAAACTAATTTATTGTATCACCTCACTTAAGATAGTTTTATTTTAGTTTTTTATCTCATTTTTCCCTCACAAGTTTAGGCATAGTAGTGATTTACAAGTGGTACATCAAGGGATCTAGCCCTATATAGAGATTCACCTCATTATTAGGCTCGCCCATATCCTAGAGGTGTTTCAATGGTGCCACTTGGATGAGGAGAGTTAATACATCTCCTCAAAGGGTGTAAATCAAAGTAAATAGTTTTTGGCACACCTGGTGGGATTCTTACTCCAAGAAGTTGAAAGATTTTTGGTGTTGTCTTTCAACACATTAGCCTTTAGAGGCATCTATCTAAGCATCAATGGTGAATTCAAAGTTACATCAACTAGTCAAATAGTCTAGGTATTCCTTTTGAATATTTTTGATGATTATTCCTTACATTATTTCTTCCTAATGAAGTTTTGTGGTTGAGTTTAGTGTTGAGTATTATTTTACATAAGTTGGTGAGGTTTAATCTTATGGTATTCCCTGTCATCCCTATTATGATCCTTATGAGATCTAATATGACCATTGTCAACCTTATCATGAGTTTTATCATCCCATTAATGAAGTGTATCGGCCCTACAATCAATTTTATTAATATCTTGTTCCTCCTAGTCAACCTAGTCACTTTTTAAGTCAATATATTTCCACTTTCAAGAAAAAAACTCTTGGGCGATGAGAATTACATGTCGGATATTGACACGTTTAGGGGACATGTTCAAGATATTCATAATAATTTCATTATTAAGGTGAGAGATGCATTATATATTGTTAAAAGAGAGTGGGAAACTATTGAGAGAGTCAATTGGTAAAGGCTCACAAGTGAGAAACTAAATGTGAGTGGGCTAGTTTCATCCTTGGAAGATAGGATAATAATTCATGAGGGATAGCCTCACCAAACCTATCAGCATTAATATCCACTTCCCCAATATTAATATCAATCCTATTTGACCCCTATCCATGACCCCAATCAAGCTTATCAAAGCCATTATTTCCCCAATTAGTTGGAGGAGAGAATTGGAAAGATAAACCTTGTGTTTGAAGCAAATATTGATAGGAAGATTGAATTGGACAATAGGTAGATGATATATTCCATATAATTATCAAAGGAAGTGGAATTTAATTCTTCATTTACATCCCCACCTCAAGAGAAGACTTCTAGATATCAGATTCCAAGTTGAAGACAAGGTGGAGAGTCTAAGCCTAAGGTAAGCCCAAGTTTATTGAATAATTAATCCACTCCTTAGATTACATCACCATCTCAAGAAGAGACTCCTAATCCTAACATCAAAAGCTAGAATGAGATAGTGGATTAATGGGGAAAGAAAGAGGATAATAGTCTTGATAGAGAGTGTGAAGTTGAGAAAGAACCTGATCCTATGCAAGTCCCTCTCACCCTTCCTCAAGAGACTTATTATCTTCCACATCATCCCTATTTTAGTCCTTATCCTCATGATGATGATTATAAAATTCATGATATACTTTTACAAGAGAACATAGCCAAGCAAATTGAATATTTAGAGTCAAGGATGAAATTTTTGAGTCAAGGTGTGATACAAGGTTTAGACCTAAAAGAAGATCCTATGCCTAAACACACCCCATCTAACCTCCCTCAAGAGAGTGTTAAAGCTAAATTAGATGTGAATAAATTAATTTTCAAATGGAAGGAAGAAAACCAAGATATTTTATCCCAAGGTCTACCTCCCCTTCCTCAAAAGCTTCCAATAGGATCTCCTACAATGTATTCTCAATTTGATTTTGAGTCTAAGTCCCACTTCCACCAACTAGTTCATCTTGTTCTATCCCCATCACCCTTTACCTTGATGTAATTATGGTATGGGAACCTAAAGAGGAGCATTTATTTAAGTAAAATTAAGAACTCTTTCTTGAAGAAAATTCAACTCCTTGGCAGCCTCATTGGGCTAAGTCACATGATTTAAAGATGCCTAATCTTGGAATCACCAAGAAGGAGAAGGAGATGGAATATCTTTTAGTCCTTGAGAACTAAAATTAGGTTATTATATTTTAGATACAACTTGAGATCCCTTAAGGGGTCCTAAATGCTAAGGAAGAGGTGATTCCTTGTTTATATTCTTCTTGTTTAGTTGATAATGAAGAATACCTTCCTTGAGTCAAAGAAGAAGTCTTGGATGAAGTCCTTTTGGATTATAAAAAAGAGGATTAAGGAGATTAACTTGTTGTTTCCCTTCATGATGCTGATAAAAATGAAGATGAGGACTTGTGGCAGTAATTTGAAAACATTTACAATGAGTTTGAGTCTCTTAAGGAGTCTACAACTTCCATAGAACTGATTACAAGTGATGGTAAGCAATATGACATTTTTCAAAATGTCATCAATGAGCAAGAGAAAAGTTCACCTTAGCCTTTAGAGGTAAAAACAAGCTTTTATTAGCCTCAATCTTCTAAGTAACAAGAAACCATTCCTCTTAAAAACATGCCTATAAAGAAGATGCAATTTGATCATGAAATGAAGAATGGGCAGCAATATGAGGTATGTGTACAAGGTCAAGAACAATATATTTACATTTGGGATGGTATAATTAATATCAAAACAAGTGAAATGCCAATAAATAGGTCTGATCCATCAAGTTTTCAATCCAAAGAGTAACATGATTGGGACCATGATTCATCTCATGAAGAAGGAGATTGTAAGAAATTTTCCTTTTGATCCTAGAAAGGGAGCTATTCTTAATTATTAGTTGTATATATTTTTTTACTTCCTATTTTTCCTAAGTGTTTTGAGCACATGTGTGTTTTGTTAGTGTGTTTTATTTGCTTTCTGTGTGTCCTTTATTTTATGTGGTTGAGGTAGTCAAGTTCTCTTATCTTGATCAAAGCTTATGGTCAATGGTCAAAGGTCTCTTTGTTTTTTTTTAGAATTAATATGACTCCCTAATCCCAATGGATTGATAAGGCTACTAGTCTTTAGTATAGTAGGCATACTACCCCTATGAGTCACCAATTTGTTGACCAATTTTACCTTGTAGGTCAAATTGGCATTCTTATAGGTAAAAACTTGATTTTTATGTGTTTTAAGGGTCAAATATTTGGTAATAAGGTGTATTATAGGTCATTTAATGTCATTTGATGTCATATTAGTCTTGGTTATTAGTCATTTTAGTCCTTATGTCCTTTTAAGTCATTTTGGGGTCAAAATAGGGTATTAAATGAGTTGTATGGCCTCCTAGGTAAGTATGAAGGTATAATAAGGGTTATGTCACATGACATGTGTCCTATTATGCCTTAATAAACTATTCATAATTGAAAGTGATAGGTTATTTAGAATAAAGATTAGTTTTCTTGGAAAAAGAGAAGAATTTGACACTTGTATGATCCATTGGGAAAGGTGACACATGGGAGAAGGTAATGGGATGTGTATTTAGATTTATCAAGCTTAATTACATGTTTTAAATGATATAAAAGTTCCAATTTTGAGTTAAAACCATTCTACTCCTTCTTCACCCTTTTAGACACATAAAAATAATGAGTTTTATGCTTAGTACAGATAGTTATAAAACATCCATGTCAAATGCCTTTGGGAGGTGAAATTAAAATTATAAAGATTAATTTACATAAAAATATTTCAAATAATGGTGGCATGTGATTTATGAACCATCCTCATGAAGTTGATTTTGTTTTTCTGCTTGCTAATCTATGCACCCTATAGGTTTTGCTTTATTTTGGAAAATTCTATACAAACTAGTTGGTGATGTTGACTCCAAAGTATGTTTGATGTATTCTCATATTATCCCCATGTTTGGTTTTATGATTCATGGTGTTTTAATGAGAAAGTTATCTTAGATTGCAAGAGAATGTACCATTTTGTATTATAGGTAGTTTCTTCTATCTGTAAAACCTTCATGTTTTGATGGTGACTTTAGGGGGTTGTGCTAGGTTAATTTACATGTTTTAAATAATATATTTATTCCCTTTACATTTTCATCTTCACTCTTCAAATCAATTTTCCATGGTACTACTGTCATAGCTACCATATACAGTCAGTTTTCTATAAGACTGCCACATATAGTTATCTAGATGAACTATGTAAGACTTTTAACATGTCCATGGAGGTATATTTATAGTATTGATAAGTTTAATACATAAATATAGTATTAAAAAACAAGTTATATCCTCTAAAGAGTGTAAAAAGATAAATATTTCATCCATATGCAACATTTATAGTCTAGTAGCCACGGATATACATCTGCAGGCATCTCTTGGAAGGATATTACATTGGAATAGAGGTTTCTAGAATTATTTAAATAACTTTATAGTGATAAAAATTCATTTTAATAACTTATAAGGATATTAGGTTTGTTTATTAATCCATTCACTAAGCATATTGCTCCAATTCTACCCACTACTTGTATATAACTCCATTAACACCTACAGGAGAAAAAAATACTAAGATGGAGTTTTGAACCTTGTTTCAAGTATTTCATGATCAATTAATTGTGTTTAAAAGGTTTTATAAGTTCCAATTATTATTTTAAAATTTCCACCATGTTTACTACTCATCCTCGTCTTTAATACCTATATAGTGGAATGTCCACTTACAAGTGATCCTAGCAGAGAATTGAGGTGTCTTATGAAATGTTTAATTATATGATGAACTCATCCATGAATTCATAACGTGAAAGAGTTAATTATATAAATTTTTAAATTATGGATAAAAAAATTATAATTATAAACCATACTAAAATATCTATGGACTGTTCTCAAGGATCAAATCCCTAAACATGCAAAATAGAGCACCTAGGCTTTTTGGAGATACCTTAAAACAATGCTTGGTTGAGATATAATCATCCAAAATTCACTCATTCTACATCAAAAATATAAAGTTTCAAATTTAAATATTAATAAGGTTATTTGTTCCTATTCTTTTCGTACTAGGAAGGCTCAAAATTGCCCCTTTGGCCACTAAATTATGATAGTGCCATCTATAGATTTTTTAAGTTCTAAGGTGACTCTATCATCTTCAAGTGAAAATGGGGTATGTATTCATGGTTGGAATATATTTTAAATATTAATTACATAAAAATTAGATCAAGGATATTAAAAATGGATGATATACCAATTTTCAACTCTCATACATATCTACAGGGGTGTCTTAAACCTTGAAATACCCACCTCTAGCTGTAAGGAGATGAAAAGGTACTTTGGAGTAAGAAATCAATAAGGTTAACTTTAAAAGAATGTTTTTAACCTTATTATATTAATATTAAATAAATATAAGTCATTTTAATTATAGGATAATTATATTATACATGGTCTCAAGCCTAAAGTAGGTCTACATAGGATTTTCTAGGCCAATACCCACCTATAGTTGGGTAAGTAGGTAGTGAGCCACAAACATTTTCTAGGTGGTGATCTAGAAAATTAATGTGATTTTAAGTTAAAATCACTTATAAATTTTCATATAATGTGTCAAATATTCTTATGTAACATTTTTAAATCCCATTCCATTCAAATTTTCCTATAGGTGACCCCCCTCTAAGGTAAAAAACATAGTCTGCTATAACTGAGATAGACAGTGAGTAGGCTCGGTGATTGAGAGTGTGGGAGTGATTAAGGATGAGATAAAATGTTAAAAAAAATTCAAATGGTATTAATATATTCCAAATATGACTCTAAGCACTATACTCAAGACTTAAATACACATGATCACCTATAAATGTAGTATATTGGAGCAAAACACAGTCAAATGATAGAACTCAATATTGAGAGTTCAAGGTATATGAAGGGTGCATGAAAATTCAAAGTGATGAATTAAAATTATGACATATACATAGGTATAATGAAATTATTTATAATCACTTGATATTAGAAATCACTCATAGAAGAGGAGCTCTAAATGATGCATAACACAGTTCACACTTTAACCATGCATACAATGCTTTTATAAGTCTATTTTGGATTTTAAGGGATTTGGAAGGTTATATGACCTAAAAAGAGTCCAAAAATTGGTTAAAATGGTATCTATCACCTATAAAATCCTATTAAATATTCATTTTTTTATTATGGAATAGGGGGAGTGCCATCTATTTTGTCTTAGATAAAGGACACTCCCTTATAAGCAAAACGTTACAGTCTTAGGAAATAGGTGAGAAGGGTAGAAAATAAGTACATATTAAATTTAAATAAGGTGTGATAATTTTTAAGACACATAAAATAACATAATAAACATCCCACAAAACTAGGAATCCCATATAAGAGGTCCAAATCCTCAAAGTATGCAATCAGGCTTATGTAGGTAGGGTTTAGGCCTAAAGCCAAATGTAGAGTCATTATCACTTAAACATTGAGAAGATAATTATTAAATATTTAATAATGTATATAAGGTCACTACATATTTTTTAAATATGTTGTAATTCAAATAAGCTCAATTAGATGGCCTAGAGCATAGGGGTTATAGTCAGACTGATTATGTAGGGTTTAATCCTAAAGCCAAATGGGAAGTCATTTATATTTATAACATTGGATATGTATTATAATACATTTGGGAATGATTTTGGGATCATAAGAGATGTGTTAAATCTCTAGGTATGCATAGAAATCATACATAGTCCAATTTTGATCTCAAAACCAACTCAAGCCTATAGGAAATGGAAGGAAAAGCTCAATAAGGTGATTTCAAATTCTCACATATTTCATGAGGATTTTCCTGGAGGTCAAGGAAGTTTATAGGTGATATAAGGGGTCATTAAAATCATGTTTGTGTAATTTTTTTGAATTTACAACATCCTAGCTTTATGAATAAAGATTAAGGGCTTAAACTATCTAGAACCCTTGCAAACCCTAGTTATTGACTTGATGGAAGAAATGGAGATGGAAAGATATTAAAGTGATATATTTTTACCATGAAAGTGATTGAAAATTTTATAGGACTCTTTCAGACTCATTTCCATCCTTTTGAGTTGTATGAAACTATATATATGGAGTATAAAATAGGGTATTTTTGACTATTTTGTGTGTTGTATAGGCTTTAGGAGGTTTCAAGAGATACAAATCACATAAAATGGAATATTATGACTTATTATAAATAATAATTTCAATTTAATTCCTAATAAAAACTCCTAAGTTCCTTTAGTAGCTAATTTAATTTTGAAATAGTGACCAAGCTAGTGAGAAGAGTGGAAAACTTCAAGTAAGATGATTTTAACGTATGTTTGATGCCTCTAAGGACATGTAAGGTATTTAAAAATTAAATTAACTCCATTTTATGTATTTTTATGAGAAAATAAATCCAAATTTGAGTCTAAGTGTACAAGCTGTGTGAAAGAGGAGTTTTCTTTGAGTGTAGGTAGTGATGGCTCATTTATAGATGATTCTAGATGACTAAGAATAAAAAAATGCATGGAGAGGAATGTATGAAAACCTTCCCATTAATTTAAATAATAATACCTATCCATAATTATTTTTCTGAGCCAAAATGAGAATTCTACACCACAATTCAAGAGTTTCATGACTTGGGGTGACACTTGTGCTTCCTAACCTTGCATGGTTAGTTTAAAAACTTATTATCATACATAATTAACTAATTTTATCATATTTACAAGTGTCTTTGTGAAATTTGGGCTTCTCACTTCTTCTCTCTCTCTCAAGTTCTATAAGAACTAGCCATTTTGGCCTTTGTAACTTATGTTCCAACTGAGTATGGAAAATCCCTACTCATTTACATACTATTTGATCAATAAGAATAATATTTTTTACCTCTTACATGACTATTAATAGTGTGTTTTACTTGGATTATTGATATTTCTTAGTGATAACTATGATTTCCTTAGCTTGTTGTCTCATTCTCTCACCTGTTTATAGTTGGAAAGCTTCTTCTTGCAGGGCATGTGAAGTATTTTATGACGTGTCAAGGTTGAGTGAGTTATTATATGTAAATATTGAAATTATAGGCCTCTTTTTTAGTCCTCCTAGCCTAAAAATTTATCACAACTTCATAATGTAATATTGATATGAGAAGATGCAGATTGGAGAAGTTTATGTTTGTGTAGTCCCTTGTTCTCATGTGTAACATACAGCTAGTTGGTAGTCATCAAAAAATTTGATGTATCACCTCCCTTAGGATAGTTTGATTTCATTTTTATTTCTCCCTTTTCCATCACAATTTTAGGTGTAGTAGTGATTTACAAGTGGTACATCAAGGGAGTTATCCATATCTATAGATTCACCTCATTCTTAAGCTCACCCATAGCCTAGAGGTGTTTCAATTATGCCTCTTAATGAGGAGAGATGAGACATATCCTCAAAGGGTGAAAATACAAGTGAAAAAAATAATTTTATAAGTAAACTTACCAATTGGATCATGGATTTATATGAAATAATAATGATGGAGTTCCAAGGAAAAAATTTATTTTATTCTTTCATTCTTATCCTCAATTTAAGTGGGTCAAATTTGGGAAAGTTTCTATTACCCATGATTGGAGATAGAATATGAAAATATTATTATTATTATTATTATTATTATTATTATTATTATTATTATTATTATTATTACTATTATTATTATTATTATTATTATTATTATTTGAAATTTAGTGAATTTATTATTGGTTCCCCAGCTCTTATTTGAGACAAGCAACTTCATCAGTGTGGCATCTTTTTCCATTTCAACAAATTATTAGACCTTGCAAAGTTTACATCTAAGGACAAAAACCTTCAGATTTAGAGACTTTTGAATGGGATTTCCATGAGATCCATGTTTTTTTAGGATGGTATCCCTTGAATCATATATTATCTTCATTTAGAGGCTACCATTGTGTATAAGGTTTTAGATTTTAGTAGTGTTATGGTTGTTCGTGTGTTATGTGCAGGTTTTAGAGGGTTTGAGGTAGAAGTTGGAGTGTTGTTGGTGTTGTTTATTTTATGATATTAAATTTTGTGAATTAGGTTTTTATACATGGTTTAAAAGTTACCATAACCATTTGGAGATGTTTTATGGGTTTGGAGGGCTATTTTGGGGTTTTTGGGGATTTTATGATGTGCAAATTTTGTCCTATTTCAAGCAGATCATTATAGAAGCTGGGATAAATTTGTGTAATTATTGTTTTTTGTAGGTTTTATGTTTTTTGGATAATATAACTCATTTATATGTTCCCCTAATCATTCAAATTCAATATTATACATTTTTATGTATTTTGGTGTGAATTCAATAGTGTGTATTTTGATATTGTGGTGTTTGAGTTGTTGCAATTTGGTAAATCATTCCAGAATTTTGTTGTAGGTTTGATACAACATTTTTGGGTTGTTTTATGTGGAAAAAAATCATAAATTAGTAAAAAATTATTGTTGACCAATTTTGCCCATAGGCAAAATTTTGGTCAACTTCTCCCCTACTGTTTAAGGCCAATTCATTTCGGGTTCAGCAGGATCAATGAATTCAATTCAAGGAGGCCGTCAATTTTAATACAATAAACTAGCTATTTGTTTTTTGAACTTTTTGAGTGTCAAGCATGGAAAATCCCAAGGAATGCAGTGACCAGCCAAGAGATCACCCTCAGGGGTTGAAAGAGCAAGAAAGACAAAATTGAGAAAAGATAAATTGCAGATGACAAGCAAGGAGAAATGGCGCAGAAGTGACAAGGTAGTCCAAGTGGCAAAGTGCAGGTGATTTATTGCCTGATAGTCCCCAAATGGTGCAAACAACAAGTAACACGGCCCATGCATTTAAAAGGGGACAAATTTTAGTCTGTTGGTAGAAAAGAGGTGTGATCCATGCTTCCACATTAAAGCTCAAACACCAAAGTCAAATTTGGTAATTATACAGCATGGTTCCAGTAGGCTTCTTCTAGGATGATGACAACACAACAGTGTTTTCTCTTTCCAATGGGACGCGATAGGCCAACTTGTCAAAAAAAGCACCAAGTTTCTTTCTCCTTTCTTCTATATATTGTAACTTCTCATTTTTGAGAGGAATCGGTTCTTCCACTTTTGCAAAGGTCAGCCTTGGCAAAATTTCACCTGAATCAAATAAAATGTAGTTTTTTACCTCCATTTGGATAGATGTTTCAGAGTATGCCTTGAGTGTTTATTTGTGTCCAGTCATTGTTTCTTGATGCTCTCACAGGTTCGACACCAGCAGACCTGTCATTTACAAGGCACCATTTCTACCACTAAAAGGAGAAGAGCTGACATTTAGAAGACCAAAATAGAGGAAGTTACTTATAGTGCACATTTCACAGTGCCTCAGTGATTTTATGTTTTCTATGTTTTCATGAAAGCCTCCATGCCAGTCTTTTGCAGCCTGGTCCTTTCTGCCAAATGTGTAGAGTATGTCTGTGTTTGTCTAATTCTGAGAGTGGATGTGTGAAGGTCGACCTTGTTTTTTTGGTGCATCACCTCGTTTAGAGTAGGTTTGTTTTTCCTGCATCTCTCTCTCTTTTCACCCCCCCCTTTATTATATATATATGTATATGTTAGCACTTGCTAGAAAAACATGATGCATCAAAGGGAGCTAGCCCTTATCTAGAGACTCTCCTCTCCTGCTTCGCCATCCCATAGGTGAGAGAGGAGTTTCCATGTTGTGAGGAGAAGGCAAGAGCTAGGCCTCCTTACCTTAGGTGTAATCTCTAGTGTCAACAATTTTGGCACGCCCGGTGGGAACAACTAGGACAGGTTTTGTCCAAAGAGTTGAAGAATTTTTGGTGTGTTCTCCAACTGACCAGCCTTTGGAGGCTTTGCATCAAACACCAATGGTGACTCTGAATTGAATCTGCTAGTTAAGCAACCCGGTGCCATCATAAATCTACTTTATTTATGTATAATCCCTTTGCCCAAAATCATGGGGCTTGTATTCCTTCATATTACCATGATCAGACTCAGCCTCTTTATGGTGTCCCCTCAAGCAGCTCTCCTAGTTGCTCTACAATGATAAGGGAAATGGTGCTAGAGTTTGAGAGGTAGATAATGGAGATCAATAGAGTGGAGTAGTATAGATATTAGTAGGATTTGATGTATAAGGAGGAGTGTTTTCTTAGGCAAGCACAAGTTTCACATTCCATGAAGGAGGAGGAAATAAAATGGAGAAATCCATTTATCCAAGGTAGTCAGCCTTGCGCACCCCTTCCTAATCTAAATAAAGCCCCTTCTTTTACACCAAATCCTTTCTATCAAATAGTGCTTGCTCACTCCAGCTCACTAAATGCATCTGCTCCCAATCCCGTGTGCCTAGATTTCCAATACCAGAGGGCATCAGAGCAACCCCCCATGGAGATCAATCTTCCCAATTCTTTATATTATGCATCTTCCATTAGGGGAATACCACCAGCCATCATGTCCCTCTTCTAGAGACTCTTCCGGTGCATCAACAGTATCTTCCTTGCATTCCTCAACCTCCAAAAATCTTTTAGTATGATGTGTAGATTCCAAGTTGGAGGAAGGAATGTCAAGAACTAGCTCAGAGCTTTGAAGAGGATAATGTTGGTGATCTCCAAGAAAGGCTCCTTCAAGAAAATATAGCCAGGAGAATTATAGAATTGGAGTCCCAAATGAGATTCCTCAGCCATCGTGTGGTGGACCTATCTGAACCTAGCCCATCCACACACCTCCAAGAGAGCTGTCAGGCCACACCTGATATAGATGAAGTGTTGACCAAGTGGAAGGAGGAAAATCATTTGATTCTAGCTCAAGGATTGCCTCTTCTTCCACATTTTTTCTCCACTTCACCCCTTCTTGAGGAGGAACCTATTCTATAGGAGGTGAGTGAGGAGCAGAAGATCCAATCTGTAGTCTTTCAAGAGGCTATCATGAGCGATAACGAAGAAGAAATCATCATTGATGCTCCTTGTGAAGACACCATCAATAATGGAGAAAATGCAGGTCTTGCACATATGCAGATGTTCTAGCAATACGAGGAGGAACAAATGCATGGTGAGCTCTCTTCCCCTCTATTTGATGAACTTCCTCATTATTTTGATGATGAGGATAGGGTTTGGGGAAATAACTACTGGAAGGCACTTATTTTCCAAAATGTAAGGGGTCAGTAGGGAAAAGTAACTAGGTCGACCCAGTTGACCTAATAGGCTAAAATGTGGCAAAATCCATACTACCAACCTAGTAGGTATGTGCCAACATAGTTTGTTTTCTAGACTACTAACCTAGTACATTATTGCCAACCTAGTGTAAAAAGTCATTATGACAACTCAACACTAAGAGGAGGAAAATAAAGGGGTTGACTTAGATTTTTAAGTCAACTAATAAAAATAGGGAAATTTTGGTCAAACTAGTGTTTGACCAAGGGACCAAAATAGTATAAAAATGCATGTAAAAGGCTAAAAGAGTGCTAGAATGGCCTAGAATGATCAACTAAGGGCAAAAAGGGGCTGAGTAGGCTAAAAATAAGTCTAATTAATTAAAAATGAAAAAATAAAATAAAATTATGCTTGTTTTTATTAAAATTAGAAAATAATGTATGTCAATTATAATGACATAGAGGATCTAATACATCTTTTATTGTTTCTTGGTTATAGGGGTGACCTAGATATTTGTGTTTAATGGATGCATAATGTCTTATAGAATTATTTCAGTGCTTATCTATAGAAGATAGATCTAGATTGATCTCATTAGGCCTATAATGCATAGTAGACATGTGTAGGATACCACTTAGTTTAGATTAATTAGTCATATTCTTGGAAACTTGGGAATGATTGACTAGCACCTTTAGATAGGAGGTGGAGGGGCATATCATAGAGGTGGGTATCACTTTGAGGATGTGCATGCCATCCTAACACTACCCATAGCAAGGATACCCATGGTCATGAGGATACTAGATAGTGATGAAGAGAGGAGAGCCCTAGCCATATGGATGATGGGCTCAAAGAGGATATACCCTTGATTTAGAGTGAGAATGTTTAATGTATATACATCATAGATTATAGATATCTAGAGGGCTATGATAGGACTTATGATAGCATAGGTTTTGTGTTAAAAGTTAGATGATAAGGTACCATTATTTGTGATAGCCTTGAGCTATATGATATTAGAGTAGAGGGTCTTATATGACTTGGGATCTATCATCTAGGTCCACCTCATACATGACATGTACGGAGTGTTATCTAGAGGGAATAAGTTAATGGGATTGATTATATTATTGATGGCATGGATATATGAGAGGTTTTCCATGTATCGATCAACTGGGTTACCCCATGTGGTTGATGATAGGTTACCTCAGGTTTAAAGATGGATATAGGACCAAGTAGTGAAATTCATGCCCCACATACCAGTGTTGTGGATGGTGAGATGAGTGAATATTATATGGAAACTATATGGTCAAATTAATATGATATGGCCTAGTTAGGAGATAGTAACACCAACTTTGGCATAGCTAAAAGTGATAGGGTACTATACCTAGTGGATAGAGCTATATCTAGTGGCACAAGTACTAGGGTAGATGGGATTTACTCACCTGATGGTGTTGATAGTGGTGCCCACATTTTGGGCCTAGCATGTGAGAGAACCATGGGGGAGATGAAGACTAGGGCCACTAACTACTAGGCCAACACTCAGAACATGTTTTGAGAGACCATGGAATGGATGAGAGTGATAGGTAGTGGAGTGAGAGGAAATGGATGTAGAGGTAGGAGTATTAGAGGTACCACCATCAGCTCTATAGTAAGAGAAAAAGTAACCACCATGTACATGGAATCAATATAATTAATAGGATCAGGAGATATCAAACACTATAACCATCTTAGATGACATAATAGGTGGGCCAAAGTAGAGTTGGATGATAGAGAGGCCATCTAGGCATAGCCTGATACAAACATCAGTGGTGACTCTAGGATTTGTTTTTAGATGATGACCTATAAATGAGGTTCATAGAGGATTTTCATATGGGGAGATTATGCTTAGTGATCATGTAGATGGAAAGATAGTGGTAGCCAACACATAGACATGTAATAAAATATGATTAAATTTTGATTAAGTTTACTTGAGATAGACTAAGATAGATTTTGAGATTTATCAGTGATCTAATATCTATTTAGTGTGATTTTTTTAGGTGTGGAAGAGGATGAGGAGACTAGATGGGGGTATTAAGTGAGGGGAGTACTCAATAATATCTTATATGAGGTTTTAATGTCACATGACCTTATTACACTAAAGAATCCTAGGGTACCATCTACCCTAGCTCAAGCAAACTAGTTTAGATTAGCTGGAGAGGCCATGAGGTAGTTACAAGTACATAGAGAGGGGATACAACCACCAACATAGATGGGTATAGGATAGGCATGGGCATGGTAGGCCATGTCTAAAGAGAGAGATACACATCTAGCTACCATGACACAGATGGGATAGGTATAGGCCCAAAAAAGAGTGACACATCTAGTAACCTTGACCTAATTGACATAGGTATAGGAGTATGAGAGAGAAACACATATAGTGACCTTGGCCTAATTGACATAGGTACAAGCTTAGGTGTCTCATCTATAGGGGTAAGTATCAAGATTGATATTTTAGATAGCCTCTTTATAAAATTTTGTTTGGAGGAGTCAAATCAAGGCATCTATGGGTAGCATGGCTAGGCCATGAGATGGGTATGATGGGGCCCAACTATAGAGCTAGAACTTTGTATATGGTTTTATTTTTGTATTAAAACTCATGATATATATATAGATATGTCTCATTTTGAGATTTGGATTGTTGATTGTATATGTTGTTATTATGGTTATGGTTGTTGATGTTTGGATATATTTCTTTCTAGCACATGTATTTATCTTTTTGTTGTATATGTTATGGAAAATATATGAGTTGTGGTTTCTTTCGTAGAATTATGTAGGGCACATGCATGGTTAAAAATAAACAGGCAAAAAGACTTGGTAAAATATAATCAATCAAAAAAGTACTACACATTATTTTAGGTTGGGAAATGTGTAATGAAAAAAATGACTAAGTATAAAGAACCAAAAAGAATGGGAAACAAGGTGGTAAAAAAATTTGTTTTTTAAACCAAGAAAAAGATTGGCACCAAATTAAAACAATTAAAATCAACTAAATCATGTTGGGAAGTATGAAAATAATGTAATAAAGTGTAAATCACATGAAAGAACAAATGGTATAAATTAATCAATTAAGTTGTTCAATCATACTAAATCATGTTGGGAAGTATAAAAGAAAAACAAAATTGGAAAAATTGGTCTTAAATTTATCACACTAATTCAACTAGGTAGTATGAAAAATTCAAGAAGTGGTTGGATTATTATATACAATAAAAAAATAAGAAGATAAAAGTGAAATATAAATGAAGTAAGCATAAAACTTATGAATTCAATTTGGGAGGCAATTCAATGATGTGTAACTTCATAATCGATCACATATTATCTCATATTTGACACATGTAATTTTGATTGTGACTTATATTATTGGAAAATTTTGAGAGGAAGGTCAGGTCCTATCCATGATCTTACATTGAAAATCACAAAGGTAATACCACTAAGGTATAATAAATGTGAAAATATGGTAATAATAGATGATTTTAATAGGAATTTGAAATTGTGGTAATTTATGAGGAAGGTTACGTCCTATCTATGGTCTTATAATGCAACTCACAAATGGAATCCCTGAGGGAGTAATCAGTGAACAATTTTTCTCAAGAGTAAATATGAGGAAAATAGGGAGTGAAAAAGGGAATGTAAAAATCATAATTTAGGCATCTTATGAGAAGACCTTAGGAAATAGGAGGCATGCTAAGGACATGAGAAGACACTAAGTAGCTAATGACCATCAATGTACAAAGGAAACCTACTCATTATAGATACAAAGATTTGTAGGTAAATAAGTGTGCTACTAAGATCAACTTATGAAAGTATATTGGTACAATAAAAATAAAATGGACCTACCTTCCCATGATGTGTTTCCCATTCCTCAAGACATTTTATAGAGTCATCGATCTACTACAAATATTGGGTACTTAAATGAGAAAGTAGGTAACACTAAAAGGTTTTTTATTCTCCTTTTCTAATCTACTATACCACAAAGGACCTCAACTCTATTATGAGGCCAACTATGGATTTTGAGCTTCAATTATAAGAAGGATATGTGCTTTGAATGATGTATTTTAGTGTGATTGGACTTTTAATAATTTTTAATGTTTTTGCCTTTTGTATCATTACCTTTTGTTAAATGATTTAGATTTTAAATGTTTTTAAGGATTTTTAAGATTCCTCCTCCATATTGACTTGGAATGACCAATCATGAGAGATAGAGTGATACACATGAATGAGATGTAGGACTACACTAAAGTAAGCTAAGTAACCCAAGGCAAGACTGACCAAGACACTTAGGCTTAATAATAAACCAACATGTTATCTCAAGTCTCAACCATATATATGCTTAGTTTTAAAAAAGGGAATAAAGTGAATAAAGGAGATCCAAAGTAGACCAATAAAAGGAGAATATAATGAGATGAATTATTTTCTAACTAATCATATGGTAATAGGAAAAATGACTAAAGGGAACAAGGTGTGTATAGCCAAGTCACAATGATAATTGGCCATGATAATAGAGATAAGAAAGCAAATAATCATGAAAAGATAACAAGGGATTTTTAAGAAAGAAAGTCAAGAATGAAAAGAAATTAATGATAAAGAAGACATCCATAAGCAAACATAAATTATAGTATAAGCAATATAGAGTGTGAAAAAAAGATAAGAGAAATAAGAATTTGACACAATGTCAAATGATATAACAAATAGATGAGGATAATATTAGAGAACACATCTGATCCAAATGAAAATTTAAGAACACCATGTATCTTTTCATAAGTAATGATAAATTTTTCCACACATATTATCCAAAACATATGATAGATCACTATGAATTTGGATGTGAACTATTTCTAATGTCTCATTTATCTTCAACAAAAGCTAGGAAAATAATTATCATCTACTATCCTCAATAGAAAATGTAGGAATGCTTGAAGGATCATGTTGAGGGGGGATAGTAGGAAAGGGATGATTAGGAGAATACATGGGAGCACAATCTATAGTAGATACATTAATCATTGATGGGGGAGTATCCATAGGTGAGGGACTCATAGGTGGAGAAGGATCCACGAGTGAGGTAAGTTCCATGGGTGAAATATTCATGGGTGGAGGGATAGGAGATGATAAAGGGATCACAAGAGGAGATGGAACCATGGTAGGTGGAACCATGGGAGAAGAAGGGGAGCCTTATTATGGGAATGACCTATGGGAGGAATGAAATAAGGGGTGAGAATAATTATAAGGTGATATTTAAGGTGTTTCTAAAGTATTTGGCAATGATTGGTGTAATGGGTGCCGCATTAGTACCAAAGACAATACACCTCTCCATACTTAGGAATATACTTAGGTAATACCTTGAGGGGAGGTATGGATTTATCTAAGGACTAATTAGAAAGACTCAAGGTATCAATATATTATCATAGCTTGAGATAATACATGGAACAATGGTTATATGTGTCATGAAAGTAATAAATATGCCTATGATTAGGCTTACTAAAAGTACTCATAGGGGGAGGTGTAATAGGAGTGAAAGGAGGTTGGGAAGGCTCATTAGCCCATTTGGTAGGAAATGGAGCCATTTGAGGTAAATTAATCAAACCATCACCAAGAGAATGTGATAGTGGGGAAGGAACTAGACTAGTCTTAATGAAAGGAGTAATGGGATTGGAAAAAAGGATAGACTCAACAATAGCTAGAGCAGAAACAAGATCAACTATAGTGGGAGTAGAAATGGGATAAATTATAGAAAAATATACTGAGGGAAGGGTAGGGTCTACATAAGGCCAAAAAAGGGTCATACACATCTTAGGGATAAATAGGCTATAGGGATCAGGATACCTAGTAAAGTGTTAAGGCCTAGTCATATCACAATCCATGAGCATACTCCTATGAGGTTCCTCAAAAATTGAAGGTGTTATTACCATATATACCCTATGATAAAGAGGATAAATACTAAAATTAGGAACTATAAATGATGGAATATAGGAAGATACATGAAAATATTGAGGCAAAGAATAATAATAATGGATAAGCTCAGCATCTCAAGCCTGAACAAAACTGCCTAGGAATGGATCATTTAAGGAATAACCACCATCATAGTTAGGTGTGTGAAGATAGATGATGCATGTAGGGATGACATTGTCATATGATGAAGTGTGATTAATAGAATTCTATGTCTTAGTTAACATAATGAGAATATCATCATAGGGTGGTTTGTGAGAATGAGGCTATAAAGAAGTAATAATCTAAGAGATGAGATGAGGTGATAGATCAAAAGTTTTAATCTTGAGTTTTATCTCATCAAGATCATCCTCATAATAATCTAATAGGTTAAGGTTAATATTCTTAATGATTTCAAGATTACCATTGTAACCTCAAGTAGAATTGATACGAAAATTGAATTGTTGAGATTCACAGAATAGAACACTAGGTAAAGGTTTAAGATTATGAATCTTGAAAACACCATGGTCTTAGAATTGTTCAAAATTATAAGGGTTAGTGTCACCTTGAATCCTATAAATATCTCCATTTTGAGGAAATTTAATGCATTGATAGGTAGAATAAGTAACTATTCTCATATAGTGAGTCCACGACCTACCAAGCAATATGTTATAAGAGAGAGGAAAGTTATATATCATTACCTTCACATGAATGGTGATAGGTTGGATGGTAATGGTAATCCACACACAACCTAAAGGAGGCATTCACCTACAATAATATCCTTGTCATGTGTTACATATGGATTTGAGATTTCATTCATAATATCCAAGGGTTTTGATTAAATCAAGAGAGGTAACATAGGTGTCAGAACCCTCATCAATCAATGCATTCTTGACTTGGATATAGCCTATTTGAACACTAATAAATAGAGGATGATCATCTGTATAAATTAGAATCTCATTAGGAATCATAAAAGTGATAGGAAATTTTAAGGAAAGAGAAGTGTCCATTATTTCATCAACATAGATGGACATATCTTCACATTATTTTAATACACTATCTTCACATTCAGATAAGGTTTCTTCATGTCCTACTAGGGGAGGATGAGGGATGTTCATTTAAAAAAAAGTTACTGTTGACCCAATTTTGCCCCTCTGGCGAAATCTCGGTCACCTTCTACACCTGCTTTTACAAGGCCAGTCAATTTTGAGTTGCAGTCCATCTTCAGGTTCATGCTCAGTTCAACAAAAAAAGTTCAAGTCAACGGTTCAATTGTCTAGGTCCCACAAAAAATTCAAGTTTTATGCAATGGGCGGCAAAATTACCACCCACAACATTAGCGGGAAAAAAGAGACCGCCTACACACAAGAAATGGGCGGCAAAATTGCCGCGTGAAGCAGCCGACAAAGAAAGGAAGGCCATCAACATCGGCCAACGTCGGCAAAACTGCCACGCTCGGCAGCTAATTTGGCTGACATCGGCAAAACTACCACAGTCGACAGTAAATCAACCAATGTCAGCAAAATTTTTGCATGAAGTCCATGACAGTGGGCGGTAAAATTACCACCCACAACATCAGGCGGCAAAAAAGCCCTACAGAACACAGGAAAAGGCCCACCTAGCCGCCAAAGGAGTAGACCAGCATGCAAAACGAGGTAGAAAACATGGTCCCAACAGACTTATGACATCATCTACAATGTTTTCTCTCTTCCCAAGGGAGACTAAAGCTGCCCCTTGACTCCTCTTGGCTCTTTCCATATAAATACACAGACTTGGTCATTTTTAAAAATCTTCTCCAATTTTGTAAAGAGCACAGCTCTCCAAATTTTCCACCTGAATCAATAAAAGACAGTTTTTACCTCTTTCTTGGATGGATTGTGTAGAGTATGCCTTGAATGTTAATCTATGTCTAGTCATTGTCTCTTGATGCTCTCACAGGTTCAACACCAGCAAACTTGTGATCTACAAAGTGCCACTGTCTGCTGCTGCCAGGAGTAGAGTTCTATTTTAGAGATATAGAATAGGTGAGGTCACTTACAGTGTGTATTTCTCAGCACCTTGGTGAGTCCCTATTTCTTGTGCTTTCCATAAGAACCTCCCTGTCATCCCAGAGACCTGGTCTTTTCTGTCAAATTTGAGTGTATGTATGTTTTTATCTGATCCTGAGTGTGGAGGTGGGAAGGTCATTTCATTTTTGGTGTATCACCTCTTTTAGAGTAGGATGTTTGTTTTCATGCATTTTCTTCTCCCTTTTCATCTCCCCCCCAGTATATCGATATATCTATATTTTTGCACTGCCTGAAACAAACAAGATACATCAGAGGGAACTAGCCCATACCTAGAGACTCTCCTCTCCTGCTTCGCCATCCCACAAGCGAGAGAGGAGTTTCCATGTTGCAGGGAGAGGGCAAGAATCCATTTTCCTACCAACTGGGTGCACTTTCCAACATCAACAGTTTTGGCACACCTAGTGGGACCACAAGTTTTAATCAGTAAAGTTGTAGGGTTACTCACCGATCTTGTTATAGCAAAGGAACCACCAATATAGCACCGTGCACGTCAATAGTTTTGGCACACCCGATGGGACCGTAATTTTATCAGTTTCTAACATAATAGAGTTTCAGGATTGATGCTGGTCCTGTTACAGCAAATCAAGTTTCTTCAGCATCTGGCAACTCTGAGTAAATCTGTTGGTTAAGCAGCCTGGTGCCATCAAAAATCAATCACTTCTTGTATGTATACTTCTTTTGCTCAAAATCATGGATCTTGTTTTCCTTCATATGAGTGTGATCAGACTTTAGATATTTATGCAATTCCCTCAAGTAGTTCTCCTAGTTGCCCTACAACTATAAGGGAGGTGGTGCTGGAATTTGAGAGACAGACAATGGAAATTGACAAGTTGGAAGAGCAGTACAGATATCAAAAGGAGCTGATATATAAAGAGGAGTGCTTGTTTAGGCAAGCACAGGCCATACAATCCATGAAGGGAGAGGCACCAAAATGGAGAAATCCATCTATCCAAGGCAATCAGCCTTGCGTGCCCCCTCCTACTCTAAATAAAACCCCCTCTTTTGCACCAAATCCATTTTATCAAATTGCACTTGCTCACTCCAACTCATCAAATACAGCTACTCTCAATCCCGTGCGCCTGGCCTTCCAACACCAAATGGCATCAGGGCAACCTCCCATGGGGATCAATCTTTTCAACTCCTTAGATCAAGAATCTTTGATTGGAAATAATACCACTAGCCAGCATGTCCCTCCTCTAATGCACCAGCAGTGTTTTCCTCGCATTCCCCAACCTCCCCAAGTCCTTCAGCATAATACACAGATTCTAAGTTGGAGGAAGGAATGCCCAGGACCAGCTCAGAGCTTTGAAGAGGATCATGTTGGTGACCTCCAAGAAAGACTCTTTCAGGAAAACCTAGCCAGAAAAATTAAAGATTTAGAGGCTAGGATGAAGCTTCTCTTTGAAAGAGAGTTAAAATTTCTAGACCTTGTGGAGGAGCCTCAGGACCTCGTGGAAAACAAAGTTGCTGCCTGTTCGCAGGGGCAGAATTTTAATTCAGAGATCCTGAATTGGGGGAAAATAGTGGAATCACGGGGCAGCAAATAAATAGAAGAAGAAAAGCAAGGTCTTTTTCAGAACCTTGAAGAAGCTGAAGTTACCCCTGCCTATGATGATGTTGGCAGCCTCCAGGAAAAGCTTTTCCAAGAAGATCTGAGTAGGAGAATTGCAGAGTTAGAGTCCAGAGAGAGTTTCCTTAGCCAATGTGTGGTGGACAGTTCAGACCAAATAGCACATTCCATGCCTAAACACACCCAACCTACACATTTCTAAGAGAGTTATCAGGCTGTGCCTGATATTAATGAAGTGTTGATCAAATGGAGGGAGGAGAATCATTCGATTCTAGCTCAAGGACTGCTTCCTCTTCCACATGCTTTCTCCACTTCACCCTTGCTCAAGGAAGAACCTATTTTGCAAGACGTAGGAGAGGAACAAAATATCCAATCTGCAGTCCTTTAGGAGGTTGTCATGAGAAACAACGAAGAAGAAATCGTCATTGATGCCCCTTGTGAAGACCTTGTCAGCAGTGGAGAAGATGCAGGCTTTGCATATATGCGGATGTTCCATCAATTTGAGGAGGAACAAATGCATAGTAGGCTCTCTTCCCCTCAGTTTGATGAACTTTCTTGCTATATTGATGAGGATGACTACATTGAAGATCCTGAGTTAGAGGAGGATCAGGAGAATATTTTTGAAAATCTAGAGAACCTGATCAGTAAAGAGGAAAAGGAGAGGTCTATTTTCCAGGAGGAATGCCTTGAAGAACTGAGCTTTAAATAGGAAAGTGAAGTCTTATGGGATGAGCAATCATTTTGTGATTCCCTTTTAGACATCACCACATTTTCCCTTCTTCGAGAAAGCCAAGAGGAAGCAGAGGATGAGTTTGACAGAGTTTTCAGTGAGGCAGAAGGGAACGGGTCAGACCATGATACATTGCAGAAGGAATGTGCAGATCAGAAGGCTTACGGTGATGAGTTGGCAGCATTTAATTTCTTAACAGAGAGCACCAATTTGAAGGAGTAGAATTTAACAGGCCTCGAGGGACACTCAGAATATGTATATATTGGAGGCATGTTTGATTTTGATTCCCTCAGTTTCCAGCCAGCTCAGGTGATAGGCAGGAAGAGTAAGTCACCAAATCTCATTTTATTTTAGCTACTTGCCTACCATGATAAGTCTTCTCACCAGGAAGGGGACTTAATAAATTTTCCCTTTGATCCAGGAGGGAGGCAAACATTCTTGGTTAGATGTATATAATAGTTTGCTTTTAGTTGTTTTCCCTATTTTCCCTAAGTGCAGTTTCATAGGTATTTGTTTTTAGCTTTGTGTGTTTCCCTTCGTTTGGGGGTAATTTCTGTGTATTTAATTATGGGATTATCAAAGTTGTTGTGAAATCTCTTTAAAGTCACCATCTGACTCCGCACCCAATGGAATGTAAGGCAACTGGGTTCTAAGCATAGCAGGCACGCTTCCCCTAAGAGTCACCAATTTTTTGACCCAATTTTGCCCCTCTGGTGAAATATTGATCACCTTCTACACCTGCTTTTGCAAGGCCAATCAATTTTGGGTTGAAATCCATCTTCAAGTTCATGCTTAGTTCAACGGAAAAAGTTTAAGTCAACGGTTCAATTGTCTAGGTCCCACAAAAAAATCAAGTTTTATGCAATGGGCGGCAAAATTACCACCCATAACATCGGTGGGAAAAAATAGACCGCCTACACACAAGCAATGGATGGCAAAATTACCACATGAAGCAGCTGGTGGAGAAAGGAAGGCCGTCAACATCGGCCAATGTCGGCAAAACTGCCACGCTCGGTAGCTAATTCGGCCGACGTCGGCAAAACTGTCATGGTTGGTAGTAAATCAGCCAACATCGGCAAAAGTTTCACATGAAGTCCATGATAGTGGGTGGTAAAATTACCGCCCACAACATTAGACAGCAAAAAAATCCCTATAGAACACAAGAAAAGACCCGCCCAGCCGTCAGAGGAGCAGACCAGCACGCAAAATGAGGCAACAAGCATGGTCCCAACAAACTTATGATGTCATCTAGAGTGTTTTCTCTCTTCCCAAGGGAGACTAAAGCTTCCCCTTGACTCCTCTTGGCTCTTTCCATATAAATACACAAACTTAGTCATTTTTAAAAATCTTCTCCAATTTTGTAAAGAGCACAGCTCTCCAAATTTTCCACCTGAATCAATAAAAGATAGTTTTTACCTCTTTCTTGGATGGATTGTGCAGAGTATGCCTTGAATGTTAATCTATGTCTAGTCATTGTCTCTTGATGCTATCATAGGTTCAACACCAGCAAACCTGTGATCTACAAAGTGCCACTATCTGCTGCTGCCAAGAGTAGAGTTCTGTTTTGGAGATATAGAATAGACGAGGTCACTTACAGTGTGTATTTCTCAGCACCTTGGTGAGTCCCTTTTTCTTGTGCTTTCCATAAGAACCTCCCTGTCATCCCAGAGACCTGGTCTTTTTTGCCAAATCTGAGTGTATGTATGTTTTTGTCTGATCCTGAGTGTGGAGGTGGGAAGGTCATTTCATTTTTGGTGTATCACCTCTTTTAGAGTAGGCTGTTTGTTTTCATGCATTTTCTTCTCCCTTTTCATCTCCCCCCTAGTATATCGATATATCTATATTTTTGCACTACCTGAAATAAACAAGATACATCAGAGGGAACTAGCCCATACCTAGAGACTCTCCTCTCCTACTTCGTCGTCCCACAGGCGAGAGAGGAGTTTCCACGTTGCGGGGAGAGGGCAGGAATCCATTTTCCTGCCAACTGGGTGCACTTTCCAGCGTCAACAGTTACATAATATGGTTTCTATGATGTAAAGAGGTCCTCATAAGCTGAAGAAATGGAATTTGGGATGGGAGATTAGTGAGTCTCATGATGGGATCCCATTCATCATAACTCATGATAAGATTGTTAGAAATATGTACATAGTGATTAATGAGGTCCTCAGAAGGAGCCTAAGTGCATTGGAATTTGTGTTGATAAGAAGAATAAGGTTTATAACAAGGTTTTAAATTATGTTATGAAGATGAAACATTTGGTTCAAGTTGGTGTTGAGAATTGGTAGAATAAGTGTTAATAAAAGCTTGATTATCATTCATGTTAGAGAAATAAAATGGAGGGATAGTAGAAATAGAATGGGAAGTGTTATCCAAAGGAGGAGTTTGAATTGGTTAATAAAATATTATAAGGTCATATTTCCCCAACTCATTTAGGTGAGTTGTAAAATAATCCTAGATAACATAAAATGTTTGAGATAATATAGGGTTGTAGATGGGTTGAGGGTCAATGAAAGTAACCACCCTTTGCATATCAGTCATATTAACCACATTCTCTTTAGGAGTTGGGTTAATAAGACTTTATACATTATTGGTAGAAGGGGTGTGATTATCTTAGGTATCTTTATTAGGTTGGTGATTAGGAAGAGGGTCTTTATAGATATCCAAATGAGCATTAGCCTAATTCAAGGCTTGAGATTTAGTATGTGTTTCATGAGCTTTAAAATCAATGCCATAGGCTTGTTGAATTTTTCTAATGATTGAACCATGATCAAAATTAATACTAAGAAGAAAATAAATATCTAAATTACAAAGCTACCTACAATTATCATGAGAATGACCCCAACTAGCATGAAACCAACAAAACTTGTTAGGATCATACCAAGATTTCATAAGATGAGTGGGATCAAGATCTTATGGTATAGACCTAGGTAGATGCATAATTAATTCAATTAAAGATAAAGGTTTATAAACATTGATGGTATTATGTGAAGATAAATGAGGATTTGTTTATTGTTGAGAAGGTGGATCTGGTTCTAAATTTTGGTTAAGAACAATAGTTTGAATAGTGTGAATGGTATCACAAGAGTCTCTGACACCACCATTGGTAGCATTATGATTTATGTTTTTAAGTAAGATACAAGTACTCATAGAAGGTTGGGGTGGCTCAAATTGATGCATAAGGATATATTGACATTTTTCTTGGTCAATGGCCTCCTCCAAAGTACATGGAGAAAGAGTTCAGACTCGATATTATAACTTGGGGAAAAGATCATTGGTAAAGAGATGGAAAAGGTTATCATCAGCAATGTTATGTTCATATTTATTGGATAAATGTTTCCACATTTTAATAAAATCTTGGGAAATTTTGTTTTCAATTTGTTTACAATTATAAAGTGGACCAAAGTATTCTCGAGAAGATCACTAGTTTGGAATTCTTGGACTAGAGCATTCATTAAATCTTACAAACTAGTAATAGAATGAGTTTTAAGTTAGTTTTACCAATCTAAAGCATCACCTATGAGGGTTTTGGATAGGATACTGGTAGTGGAAAAGGTATTGAATTTGTCTCAATCCTTATAAATATTTCCAAATATTTATAGATGAAGAGTAGGATCAGTTGATCCATTATAAGAAATGGTAGGGGTGATACATCATATATCAATATTAGCAATTTGAGTGGTAAGAGGCTCATTTCAAATATGCTTAATGGTTTTATTAAAAATAGGAGGTTGAGGGATGAGATTGACATGGGAATATCAAAGAGGATGAGGAGGAACATTTTGATTATGTGTGCCCCAAGGAATTGGTTGAGGGTGAGTTTGAAGATGGAGAAGGTTATTTTGCATTCTCATCATTTGATTTATATTATGAGCTTGAAAGGTATTCACTTGATTAAGTTTTTGTCACAAGATTTTGTGGGTTTTATTATCATTATTAGAATTATTTTAATTATTAAAGTACACATTGGTTACTTGGGTACCACTATTGGTGTTGATAGGAATTTGAGAGGAACTATTAGAATGTGAGGCACTAGTGGAAAAAATTACTTATGTGGCAAAAGATGGACTAGTGAAGGGATGAGAAGAGGAAGCACTAGAATCATGATTACCTTAGGTATAAAATGATGAACTAGTGGAAGAGTTAAGGAGAGTGGGTCTTGGGAGAGGCCCACTAGATATACAACTTACCATTTTAGTGGAGATACTAGGCATGGAGGTAGAAGTTAAAAAAGAAGAGGTCATGGTATAAGAAGGGGTCATAATCAAGGGAAGAGGCTAAGAATTAAATAAATTAGTACCTCCAAATCCATTTGAGAATGTGGGAGAAGGTGAATGAGGCTCTTTAGATTGACCACTAATCATGAGATGGTAAATGGTAGAAGTATCCTTTCTTTGATGTTGAGTAAATTTGGAGATAAAGAAGAGCATTTCATTGGTACACTCTAATTTGGTTTGATATTAAAGTGAGAAGATAGGAATAATCTATGAAGAGGAATGAGGAGTGGTCCCATAGTTCATTATGTGAGTGGTTATATGAACATTACTCTCATCCAAGAGAGGAGCCCTACTTTGTTTATGGGAGACCCTATGAGGGTTGGTAAAACTCATCATGTCTGTTAAATTGAACTTAGTGTTGTCTTCAAATAGAAAATTCATGATGAAGGAGAAGGACTAAACAAGGTAATAGAGATGCAAAAATAAAGAAATTAGGAAGTGATAGTGAACCTTAAAGAGTCAACTAGGTTGACTTAGTATAGAAAAATTGGTTTGAAAAGCTGATGAAAAAAGAATACACGGCCGAATGGGTCAACCTAGTTCTATATCCTAGATAGGAAGTAAGTAGGAAAAGATACAGAGTCAATTGGGTTGATTGAGTTTTGAATCTAAGGGGTAGAAAAGAATACTGTGTCTAGAAGGTTGATTGTGTACTAAAACAAGAATAATTTTACAAGTACTTAGGAAAGCAAGAAATGAAATGAAACACATAATCAAATAGATCAATGAGGTTGATCTAATTAACACAACATAAAACCTTTCACCAACATCGGCTAATGAAAATCTTTTCAATACAACATACAATTGATCAAAGATCAAACAATCAATTTGGAAAGTAAAATTTAACTAAGTGGTCAACCTGAATATTATTAAATTATTAGAATATAGTTTTAGATGTGATAGTAAGTTGGTTGTAATGAACTATAAATAAATATAAGGATGTTTTTAGGACATTTAAGTTGAAATGGATCTATATTAGCAATGGTACTAGCTTGGTATTGGGGCCTACCCCCTCACTTCACACACCATAGTGACAAGGGTGTTGGGTGCTTACCCAAAATATACCATTAACCATGTGTTTATACTTGGCCAAAAAACCAAGTCATCTTCCCCCTTGGTGATGAAATCCAATTAGGTTGGCCTTGGGTAGATAATTATTAAAATATTTTTAAAGATTTTGTGATTTGGTAGTGTGTGCATAAAGGAAAAAATAGTGAAACTAAATGCTATATTAAAAACCACCTAATTATAATATGTGATCTATTCTAAGCATGTAATCAACAATAAATTAAAATGTGAGATAATTACTATCATATAAGGGTTAATTCTAACTTTGAAACATAGTATAGTGTCAATTTAGTCAAGAGTGTATGCAGAGAATAAGAATAAGGTTAACAGTATCACCTCTATACTTTAAAATCAAAGATCTAAAAATGAACTACATTGATAGGTTGACCTAGTTTTCTAGATATAATATAGAATACAAAACCATGTCGATAGGGTCGACCTAGTTGACTGTATAGGGGTAGTTTTAAGGACTATAAACTATGAAAAATAGAACTATAAGGAAAGAGAGAGAAAGATAAAAAGGAACCTCAGTGAGTTGGATGATGCAGAGAATTGATATTTTTGTTGAACAACCTTGATTTTTACTTTCAAATTTTTCTACTTGTGTTGATTGGTTTAACCTAGCTTTATAGATCTTGTTGCTAGAAACTTGAAAATGTATAAGGTCGACTAGGTTGACCTAGTAGTCTAAATTGGATGTTTGAAAGCCTAAAAACATGTAATATGTTTACTATGTTGACATAGTATCCTAAACCTAGTAAAAATCCTACATAGATAGGACAAAGTCATTTTGATGTGAATGTGTGTTAAGCCTACACATAGAAGTCAGAACTGTGTCAATATAGTTGAACTAGTATCATAAATATATGAGAAATAAAATGATAAAATAATGAAATAAGTGAAACTAAACCCTTCAAGGGTTATATTCATGTTGTGTTCACCAAAATGTATGAAATCATAAATGCATCATGTCTACAAGTCAATCCTAGCTCAGAGAAGATAGATCATACCATACACTTTTGATTGGGGCCACATTTGTTAAGCAAGAACATAACCAATATGGGGATCTACTAAACCTGATTAGGGGATATCTTACCAAAATAAACCATGCTAGAGAGGGTTCCAAATCCTCTAGACAAGCATAATCATGTAATAACCTTAATGGGGTCCTAAGTTTTGATATTTTACCTAAACTAATAACAAGTAAAGTAAATATCATCTAGTGCTCACCAAAGCTTGTGACACAAAGTGGGGGTTAGAATAAATAAAATTAAAAATTTATAGAAGACATATACTCATTTAAATGTATATGTAATCCTAATTCATGGAATATAAGTAAAAATTCATATCTATATACTCTCATAAAGGAGGAACAAAGTTAGGAATACTTACCTTTGAAGATAAACCTGTTGAGCCTCAATCTCTCCCTTGGCCAAGGTGCTTTGAAAGAGGTTGTTATGATATGTAAGGATGATAATGACAAATAATCTCTAGGATATATAACCTATTAATGCATCCAAAATATTTATCCATAAGACAAGATCCATATATCCAAAAAAAATTATGAAACCCTAAGCTTTCTCCTCAAGTATAATGGTGGATAAGTAGATGCACAATAACTCTTACTTATTATTCTCTTCTCTAAATAATGGTAAAATTAAATTGTATATATAGGTGTATTTAACCCGAAAACCTTTCAAAAATCCCAACTAACAGGGTCAACCTAGTTGACCTAGCACAATTTTGGACAATAATTCACTAGGTCAGAAAAAGGCCAAACTAGTTCCTAAATGAAAATCACCCAAAACTATATAGGGTCGACCTAGTAAAAATGATTGACAAGGGGATTAAGGTGAGGAATATGTGGATAAAATTTAGAAAATAACTGGAAAGGGTACAATAGAGAATAACAAGCTTGGGTATAAGGTTTTTAGGAGATAGGTGTGTAGATAACAAATGGAAAAAGGGACAATAATCATATGAAGCACCAATTGTCTTCCCACCCCTTTCTTAGTATACCCCTTAAGGCATGATCTTAGAGATATTGAGACTTGATAGGTTCTTTCAAGATACAAAGTGTAATTAAGAGATAAAAGTTTGCAAATATTATGTGTATATAGATGCCATTCAGGTTCATCAATGTGGGAGAAACTTTCCAACAAGCGATGGACCATGCTTTCCATGGATTAATTTGTAAGTGCATTATCATTTACATGGATGATATAACTATGTTTTCTAATAATATAATAAATCATATGATGCATTTAGAACAAGTGATATAAAGGTGTAAAAGGTATGGCATCTCGTTAAACCCCAAGAAAAGCATCTTTTGTGTAATTCAAGGTAAGTTTCTAAGACATGTGATCAATCAAGAAGGTATGACCATAAACCCTAATATAATCAATGCAATTTAAAAATTATAAGTTCAAAATAGCAAAAAGGAGTTAAAATATTTCTTTGGTAAATTCAACTTTGTAAGAAAGTTTATTTTTGGTTTTGTGAAAATAGTGAGGTCACTCAATGCCATGCTAAAGAAGGATGCAAAGATAGAATAGACTCTCAAAACAAAGAAGGCATTATAAGACATAAAGTATGCTATTGTTCAATCCCCTTTCTTGATAGGTCCTTATTTTTGTAAATATTTCTATCTTTACTCTTATGCTTTTAATCATATTATTGTTATTATCTTAACACAGAAGGAAGAGGACAAAGATCACCCCATATCCTTTATGATCACCAATTTGAAGAATACAGAGCTGAATTATCCTATCCTAGATAAATAATATTATGCATTACTAAATATTGTAAATAAATTGAGACACTACATATTATGAAATAAGACATGTACCATAATGTTTGATCCATTTGTCAAACTAATGCTAGGACCAAATGAACTCAAGGAAAGAAGAGGGAAGTAGATGACCAAGTTTCAAGAATTTGATTTAGAAATTAAATATTCTAAGTTAGTAAGGGGACAAGGTCTTATCCAACTTATTGCAAACACTAATACTCATATTGGTGTCTTTTAGATAGAGGTGAATCAAGTACCTGGTGGAGACTGGTAAAAGGACATCATTCATTACTTACTATATGGATCATGCCCTCCACACCTAAAGACAGAATAAAAGAGAGCCCTCATACTGAGATCATCCCACTTTATGATCAAAAGAGGAGTCCTCTACAAAAATAACTACAAAGGAATCTACCTAAGATGTGTTTCTAGAGATGAAGCCATATAAATCATGGATAGTTTCCTTGATAAGTTGGGAAGTGGTCACCCTTCAAGGTAACACTACACATAAGATACTAAAGGATGGATACTATTGGCCAACTATAGTTAAATATGTACATGCATACCTACCATTATTACCAAGTGTTTGATCAAAAATAAGTAAAGGTAGCCATTGCTTTACAACTTGTTATTGAGATAAAACCATTCACACAATGGAGCCTCAACTATTTGGGAGTTATCAACCCAAACTCCTCAATGGGACACAAGTTCATACTCATAGCCATAAAC
Source organism: Torreya grandis (assembly GCA_037957365.1). Classification (NCBI taxonomy): domain Eukaryota; kingdom Viridiplantae; phylum Streptophyta; class Pinopsida; order Cupressales; family Taxaceae; genus Torreya; species Torreya grandis. Next base: position 2,992,940 of record JARHVA010000338.1, on the reverse strand, counting down.
TATTTCATAAGACGGACTAAAGTAGTAGCCACCATAAACAAGGCCAAATTCAAATCATTTTAGATTTTAGACTTAGTCTTACTATGGGCCAAGTCTCATGAGAAAAAAAGATAGCTTGACAAGTTCACTCCCCTTTGGATTAGACCCTACCAAGTAGCAAAGATACTCAATGAAAACATGTTCAGAATCAAATACATGCAATGAGAGGACCTAGCCCTACTTGTCAATGGGAAATACATGAAGTATTGATTCTCTGCTATTATATTCCAAATTCCACAAGGAGAGTAAGACTTGTTTAGTTTTAGAGTATGTAGGAGTAGAATAGGTTTCCTTTTTTTACTTTGCCTTCTTACTTCCTTGCTTCATGTTTTTAATTTATCCTTTATTGATTTCTATTTGTTTGTTCAATATTGTGTGTCTTAGTGTAGTAATAAGTCCTCCAAACAAGAATTCTTTTGGCTCAGTTTGTGTTGACCTAATCCTAAATAGGAAGAGGGGATTTTTAATTTATTAACACTAGTAGTCCAAAGTTAGGAAATGTCTATCATTGTTTTAATTTATAAAAGATGGGAGATGTTAATTAGAGATTGGTTTTCTTATTAAGATCTCAAGCTATTTTGATACTATAATATAGTTCAGGTGATTGAACATTTGCTTAAACGAGATTTTCAACCTATGTAGACCATCATATTGTCACTTAAATTTACTAAATTAATTTCCTATGTAGAACTTACTATCTAAAAGTGAATAAAATTTAGATAATGTCTTGACACAATCCTTAAACCTAGCTAATTTTGGTTCCCAACCATTCTAGTTTATGAATGCAGGTATAAAAAAGAGACAAAAATATGATACACCAATGAAGTGAAATCATAAAATTCTTCATGTTCCATGAATGGTGATTTAGGTAATCTATACTAGGGCTATAAATACTTGGTTGGTAGTAGATAAAGGCCAAAAGTGGAGCCAATGGTATCTCTATTGGGGATATGGATGCCTGGCTAGCAATAGAGCAATGCCTAAGCCATCCCTAATTGAAAAAAACATTATTATTACTTAAATCTAAGGAATGTTTAGATCATTTCATATCTTGATGTCTTAAATCTTGAAATATTAATAGTCCTGAACCCAATGGAAATGGTCAAGGAACTACAAATCACACACATAGTATGTTTTTCTACAAGATTTAAACTCTATTTCTAGCTTATGAGTTTTCATTAGTTCTAAAAAAGAGTTTTGATGTACTAGAAATCATAATGAGATGACTAATTTTTTATTCATCTTTGAATATTTTAAAATGTTTCCCCATATATTTCACCATTTTTTGATGCTCAACTAACCCTATTCCTATAATGGGAACCCTCCTATTTGAATTTTCTAAAATGTGTATCAAGTTTGATAAGTCACTTGGTTGCATATAAAATCTGATTTAGCATTTAGAAATATTTGGATTATTGCAAGTTACTTATATTTTTCTCCAAATTTTCAATGAATAACTAATTATTAAATTGATCTAACTATGAAATCAGACTTCACTTAGAATGTTCCATCATGTCCTCAAATGGGCATGAATTCAATAAGTTTTATCTAACCTTAGTGCACTAACCCTTTGCTTTGTTTAAAGCATTTTTTTTCAAGTATCACTTTAAAATTATTTTAATTTGCCTATGATGGGTAATTAAACATCTTGAGATTCTAACTTAACTTCTCATATGACTTCATAGGATGACAATTTAAAGGTAGCAGTTCATGATGCCTCACAAGATGCCAAGTTATAGAAAGGCTTGAAACAGAATCCTAACTCTACAGTATACCATATGGTGCCACCCTAAGAGATCATGAAAAAAATTGTTGTTGGAATTCAAATCCATAGGGTATGTGTCAAAATCATGGATTTTGTGAGTAAGCCCCTTCAAATTTGAGACTTAATGCATCCCATTATATCTAGCAGCCCATGAGAAGATGCCATATGGAAGCTTCCAAATTGTCTGATCTAAATCTCATGAGACCCTTCTGAGAATGATGTGTATCCCCCTAGAATAATGAGAACCATCCAATATCATCACATAGAAGTACCCAAATTATCTAATCTAAGATCGATGGTATCTATCTATCTAAGGTCCCTTCTGAAAGTGATGTTTATCCTTCCAAAGGACACATGTCATGCCTATAATGCTCCTATCTAACAATCCAAAGGTCGTATCTTAATCACCCATGAGAATGACATGTGTCCACCTTAGACCCACATAATGATGATACTTGTCATGCTTATAGATACTCATCTAGAGATCAGTTAGATTGCCTCTAATAGCCACATGTGGTTCCCTCTAAGCGACATGTTTAACACAAAATTCCCAACAATGGTCGAGACCAATCAAGAAGTGATACCTATCTAAGTAAAGCTAAGATTTCTTGTAAGAGATCCACCTATCCAAACAAGGTCTTGATTACTTTTGAGGGTGACATGTGGCATTCCCATAGTTGACAAAATTAGAGGGCCTCACCCTAAAATCTTACCATAAATCAAAAGATGCCACATAGCACTAAGCAAATGAATTATCACACAAAGTTGTATCCTGAGAGCTTGAGACTAATCAAGAAATGACATGTGTCTAGATTTGAGACAACTAAGAAGCTTAGTCACATTTGGGTCATGATATCACCTAGTTAGAAATGATGTGGCATGATACATGTTAAAAGGTGGGAATCTTTAGCTTTAAAACTAAAATTGACATCGAATCAAAGAAAAATTAGTGCTAAGATTTGAATATAATGTTGACAAGTTTTCCAATAATGCTACATGAACTATAATTTACATCAACATTGTATTTAAATAATTCAATATTCAAAAGGATACCCAACTCAGTCATTATTAGCTACACTTGCATTCAAAATACCTAAGTATTTGCCCTCTTTTCTCTCTATGTTCCAATTTGACCAAGATCAAATTCTCCATAAACTACACTCAAACCACCATTGTTGGAGCTCTAAAGTTTCAAAGGGATACAAGAGGATGTCAATTTATACTTGAACACCAAAGATATTGTAGATATGGCATGAGCAAGACCCTTCACCTCTAGTAAGGGCATTGCCTATGAAAATGATGATTTTTTGTTTTAGTTTGGAAATTTAGTTATTTTTAAGGATATAGAGTTTATTCCCAAATAAATATATTTATGAGACAAGCACTATAGTAGTGTCTACCATAACATTGAAGGAGTTGGGGAGCCTAATGATTCTGAAATCATGCCTCACATTACTCAACTTGTTTTTGATATTTTTGCAATCCAAACTATCGGTCTTCACAAATCCATAGCAAAACTAGAGGTCATGCCCTATGTAGACCTAGTTTATGGCATCTTTGGGAACACAAGATGTGAATATTTATTTATTAATCCCATACACCAAGTGTTTCTCATTACCTTCATTATAGGCCCAAGTTTTGAAAGGTATTATGACCTACCCCTACCATAGTTTGACTATAACCAAAGTGTCATCAAGGGCTGGTACAAGGTACACAAGCCAAAAACTATCTTAGCTTCATGGGTGATAAACCCAACTAAATTAGTCTTCATGGATGACCAAGAAAATATAGCCATCCACCAATTCAAAAGGGGGTTTGGATTAGCCTAGCCTTGCTAAATAGGATATTAGGTAATGAGAACATTGGATATGTAGCTATAAGAACCATCACACTATTACAAATAATCTTGAAGGACCAACAAATTCCTTCACTTGGAGACATTATTATTAGTGATTTAATCATAGCCATGGAGAACACATGAAGAAATAGGGATTTATTCTATATGATGAGCTATTAATTGGATGTCATTTGTGTAACTACATAATTAAGGCATAACACATGAACTCTTGAGTGAGATGAAGTGGTGCCTCAAACATATTTTTAAATGCATATACACCTCTTCCATCACCATATAAATATAATTATATAGGACTTATATACCCCTATCTACAATTCCGTCATAGAGTGTGAAATGTAGAGGGTGTCATCAGAAGTTAGGAAAGCATTAAGAGAAATTGGTAGCTATTGTCTCTATCTTGATTGTATAGTTATCTGAGTATAAAGGGGTAATGGTGTCTCCCTTTAGACTACCAAGATATGTGATAATGAAGTTAATAAAATAAGAAATAGCTTTCCAAATTTTCCATGATATTGATGGCCTCTTCAAGAGGAAGAAGAAGACCAATCCCCATAAGGCTCCTTATCAGTAGGGGAAATCTACGGTAAAGTAATGTCAAGACATAATAAAATAGTGAGGTATATGAATTATTACCTACCATCCAAGGATGACTATAATATGTGAGATCTAAGAAAAATTATTTCCAAACACTTAGCCAAATTTAGAAGAGATGTAACCTTAGAATATAAACACTAGGATGAGGTACATGACTAGATATACCTCAATGTAATGAATGATAAGATTATCCTAAGAATTTTATTGAGGAAGAATATACCTATAGAGATGAGGCTTGACTAGGAAAAGAAGAAAGAAGACACAATGAATCCTCACTTCCCACCAACTCATGAGAGCATGTTCAATGCAAATTATGAGGAGAAGGATGAAGAGGAGGAAAAGGATGACACTCCTTTCATTAAAAATAGCCCCTACAAGCCCCCACTTTAGGATAATCTAAATGTAAAAGACATGCATCCAAGCTTTGAGCAAGGAGAGATAAGTAACCAATCTACCCCCTCACAAGATCCTTCAACATCCACTACAACTATTGAAGAAGCTATCACACAAAGTTTAGACCAACTAGGTCATAAAATCATCAATCTATAGGAAGGATCCCTCTAATAGGTAATTGATATCTTACTAGAAGGATTCTAATAATTATATTGTATGATTGTTAAGAGATTGTACACAAGAATAAGTTTCTATAATCTTCCTAGATTCCAAATGTAAGTGCTACTCTTTTGCAATCTTTCACATTTATTAGCACATTCACAATTTCCCCTATTTATACTACATAGGCCACTCCCATGTTCACTTCACCAACCACTAATTCCTTAAGAGTCACCATTCCACAATTCATCTCCTATGCCATAAATAACATCCCACCTCCACCAAACTCCCAAAGCATTAGTGATGGACAAGTTGAAGGCTATGTTCCTTCTTAGGCTACCACTAGTGCATCCCTCACCCTTGGCTCCATTTCACCCACCAATCCATTAAGGCCAATTCAACCATCATTCCCTTAGTAGAGGCCACCTCATCTCACCCCAACATCCAATCTGATTAGGCCCAAAACATTACATTTATTTATTTAAAACATGGGCCTAACTAGGTCCTTGTTTGATCCATTGAGGCAATTAGACCCAACCAAATTGTATGTCCCTACTTCTACTTTACCTTCCTCCTCTACCCAAGTACTGCCATCACAATAAGCTTCTTTATATGCCTCAAATTGGGTAAGGTACATTATTTAAATAATAAGGCAAGGGATACCTTAGGAAATCCAAGATCCCCCCAAAAATGGCATGAGATTCAACCCTACCACTAAAACTATGAATAGGGTGATCAAAAGACAAGTAGAACAGCCCCAATGAAGCTCAACTATGGTGTATGAGAGTTAATAACCCCTCTTCAATCTGATTAAGAATTATAAATATAGCCTTGGGGAAGTGCAAGAGTATGAAGATGAACTTATATCCTTAGTATAAGCATAGGCAGATTCAACTATCACCATTATACAAGGGATGCAACAAGAGATAAAGATGCTAAAAGAGAAAATGTTACCTATTGTGGTAAAAGGCACATTGATCTCTATAATCAATGATTTACTTAATGTTTTCAACCTATAAAAGGTAATGAAGAATGTATAGGGTGATGGAATACAACAAGCCAAGGTAATCAAAAAGTTTGACCAAAGTCTTGTCCACTATGATATCAAGTTGGCAAACTTAGAAAGAGTGGCAATAAGTAACAAAATCCCTAATCTCAAATTTTTGCCTCTTGAGGACACAGTGCTTGCATAGACCATCCTCATGAATAGGAGTATTTTTAATACCTATTTTGATCATCTCAATAATTCTAACACATCCTTTGAGAAAATTAAATTCAATATTACTCACTTTTTAAAGGATGCCATGATTACTAGAGTAACCAAGCTTGACAGCTCTTTCATGGAAGAGAAAGTGTTTAACTCATAGATGAAGGTATTTGTCACTTTTTTCTAGTAGGATGTGACTAATGCCATGACAATAGTAGAGGTGATTGACATTGTTACATTTTATAATTAGAGGTTGTAAAAGGTAGAGGTGATAGAAGAAGCCCTCAGACCCATACTTGTAGAGTACAAGAGGCTAATCTAAGACATACCTAATTTATTTAGGCCCATGATCCTATATTTTTCTCAAATAGGTAAGGAATACTAGGATTATGTAGAAGTGTGGAATGAGGAAGCTAAAAGGAATCAACAAAAAAAATAACAAGTTGGTGAGAAATAACTCCAACCTCTTAGGAATATTTTTTAGTCTTCTTGTAATTTCAAATGTAGAATGTTCCATCTTAATATGGTAGTATTTTTGTCCACTAAAACTTATCTTAGGAATTTTGAGCCTATAATTAGGTATTTCACCCTCATTTTTTAATCAGAAACAACTATTTGTAAGAATCAATAAAAGAAAGCCAAAGAATTTTTTAGATTTTCTATTGTGTGTTTCATGTTTCTGGTCCTCAAGCTTTAGATGTCTAATTTTTTCCTTCCTCAAGCTAATTTGGAAATTTCATTTTTTTTAGTAATTTGTTAGTTTGTGTTTAATGCTAGGCTAACTAATTTATCAATTAAACTTATTCTATTTTCTCTCATTAACAAATGAATGTGTTATGCCATTTACTACAAGTGGGTTATCTTTATGCAATGTATTATGTTAGACATATGAATTCTAATTCCTTATAAGCTTCAATTGTAATTATTCATCTTTGAGCATTATGATAGGGATGATAAATGTTAGTTTCATGTGATTTTCTTTATAAGTTGGTAGAATTGGTATCTTATTTCATCTTAATCACAACTTCTTTTCTGCCCTACCCTAATTTCTCTTAGATAAAATCATGAATCATCTTAGTTAGACCATGATTTATATATTCATTGTTCATTTATATTTTGGGAATTAATTGGAAAAAATTAATATAATTCACAAAGATTGATAGGATATTGTATCACTACACATACATCTATTGTCCCGACAGTAGGGTCTACTTGTAGACTTCAATGTGGTAATCACATCTTTATCATTTGTTATATTCCAAGAAATAGTTTTACAAAAAACTCAATCCCCAAGTCATTCCAAGACATTAAATTAAGTTTCTACTTTCCCCTTTGTTCCCTAGTGACACAGGGAGCACTACAAGTGCATCAACAATAACTTGTTAGTATTAGCTTATGGGAATATCTTAGGACATGTTTTAAACTTGTTGATCATAATATTAAATTTATTATCTCAATTTTTCTTGTCTCAAAGGCTATAAGGATGATTTAAGCATTCATATTGTTTTTATATTATGGATAGCATGTGATTCCATCATAACTATAATAAGTATGAAAGTGGGTTGTATTGTGATATTGATTACACCTTGGTGTGGATTGTTTGATTAGAGCTAGGCATCAATATTAACATCTAAAGTATTCATAATTTAATGAGTGGTAAGATTTTGGGAACCAAGACTAACATCCTAATTTATCTTAATGAAATCATTAATTAGGGTTAGGCATTGGTAATAAACTCTAAAGTCCTCTTGATGGATTGTTTAATTAGTGTTTGACATTGGAACTAACATCCAAAGTCATCCTAAAGTATTCTAAAAATAGGGTTTTGGAAAATTTGATAAAATAATCCTAAGTCTTCCCATATTAGCTAATTTAAGGGTTTGGAAAATGATGATGAATAAAATTATTAAATTCCTCCTCTCATCCCATTAATTGGAAAGGATAATTTCTTTTCCATTTGCATGATTTATAAACTTCTTAAGATATTGAATGATATCTTATTGTTAACCTTTTGAGTTTCATGTGATCAAATAATTTTTACTTTATTAGTATGTAATCTAATAGTAATAATGGGAAAATAAGGATATTAAAATGATTTTGGTCCTCTAAGATTAATAAATAAATAAATCCTTGCCTTTCATTTGGACAAGACACTTGACACCTTATTATACATACTCTTACCATTAAGTGATAATTGACTATAACTAAATTATTATTATTTCATATCTTCTCATATCATGTGAACTAAAGAGAATTAAAATAGACTTAAAATTATGCTTTGGTATGTGACTCACCCTTTGGTAGAGTTGATCTATCTTCATCCATGGATATTTTGGTTTATTATTTATTGCACTTATGATTTGTTGGTTTAAATTTAATTTAATTGTATTTGAGAGACTACTAATTGAGTCAATAAGATTCCTATAAGTTATTATAATAGCATTGGATCTATATTTCAACTATTTATGTAAATTTTAGGATAGATTCTAATCAGTGGAGGGGAATATAAGGCCCAATTTATACATTTCCTATTTATTTGTGTTTTTTATATCCTTATATTGATATCATGTTGTTTAATAATATGGATAATTATAAATTTGTAATTAATTCATATTATATGTTGGTATGATATGATTCTTGTGATACTTCTATACATGCCTTATTTTTTTATATATGATACTTGAGATTATTTCAATTTCATTTTCTTGGGTTATCCTAAAACAAAGAAAAATTTTAGGCTCATTAATGTGTAGGAGTAGAGATGATCAATAAATGGATATTGGACAACATTGGTCATATATTTTATAATTTATTATATGTGTAGTGTTATCTTAAACTTATATTAATTAATGTGTTATAATCACTAGTTTTATATTTGGAAATTTTAGGCCAACCAACACTATTCACACCTCCTCTACCCATGCCTTAGAATTATATTTAACTATTTAGGTATTAAAAAGGATTAAAATGGAGCCAACATAATGTTACCACTTGATAAAATTCCAATGGAATTGGAAATCTAACTTTGGATGGTAATATGAAGTGAATTTTAGATATTTTGTGTTGAAATTAGAACCTTTTGATAAAAAGGGATGTATATGAGTATTTTGTAGAAGTACAAATAGAATTTAGGTCAAACATGTGATAATTTATGGAATTAGAAGGGGGGAATCTTTTTTTGAGTATGGGAGAGACATACTTACCCTTATTTCATGTAATAAGAAGCATGGGCCTTTTAAGAAGAGTAAAAGCTATAGAATAATTTTTTAGAGAAGAAATGTATGGGAAGGGAAAATTTTCACCTTAACATTGGCCAAGTTTTGTTGACTTTCCATATAAGTAAATGATAATTCATCCTTATCCACAACTTTTTCTATTTTTGAAAATGGAGTTGGATCTCAAGCTTGGAGAGACTAGGAGGTAACCTTAGGAGATGGATTATAACTATAAGTTAAGCCTTGGAAGAATGAGTTTTAATTTTAAATGGATGAATTTAGGTAAGAAGTACATGTACAGCTTATTATTTTATTTATTTTTAAAAATAATCTCTTGTTATCCTATATGAAATATTTCAAACTTCATGTGGATTGATAAGGCCTTTAGTTTGTAATCCTCTACTTGATTTTTACCTACTTTGGGCTTAAATAAACTTGTTTTTTAAACCCTCTTAAGGGTTTTCTCAAAGGTTTATTTCCCACTTAATTTTTTAATTTGAATGTCATATTTCAGTGTTTAAAATTTTAATTTATGCTACCCACATGGATCTAAATTATTGTGGAAGGATAGGAAAGGGTGAGTGATTTTTACCAAGCCATAATTCTCTCATCGATTTGTCATTCATAGTGAAATCTCATCAAAGTGGATTTAATATATCATTATTTAAATTAATTAATTTGCATTTCATTAGGAATGCTTATTTTCTTGTGTGTATTTTAGCACAAGTGCATGAAGTGTTTCCTAAATTATAAGAAGAGTTACTAAATTAGAGATTGGATACTCTAATTTTAATTTTAGTATAAACCAAACTCTCCATCACAATGTATAAAACTTTAATTTTATTATAAATTACCATTGATTGGAGTCCTTGGCTCAGGGATGTCTAGGAAAGTCACCTATGATGGCTATTGGATGAGAGGGGAGCCGCTCCTTTTCTTGGCCTTATAGATATATATGTGAAACAATTATATTCTTTATAGCTTCATATTACTTGGAATAAATTTTAATATTTTATATTGGGATAATTTAAATCCTTGTAACACATGTAAAATTAATTGGAATCCCTACAAATATGGTATTTATGTGAATAATTAAATGAAAATTTGTGTGTGAAGATTTTATCTCTCTTATACCTAGTTGAAATGAATTATTCAATAAAATATTTATTTATGAAAATTAAATTGTAATTATGTTATTAATGTCTCAAAATAAATGTTCTAAAATATATAATAAAATATTAGGTGTTAATTTTCATTAAAAGTTAGTGAAGTTGATAGTAAAGCTTAAGGCCTTAAAAATATTTTTTTGGGTTTTGTAATTTTTATGCATGTATAATCCTACGTAAATTACCATAATATAATTTAATTATAGTATGTAATATATCATTAATACACAAGAAAATTTAGATTAATTTTAGGATCTAAAAAAATTTGATTTTTCAAAGTTAAAATTATTCTCTGGTCTTAAGTGATTAAGGAAATCAACCTTATTTAAATAAGTTTATTTACACATATTTCAATTGAATAAATGACTAAAAATATATATATATAATTTTTTTTAATAATCATTTGACCTTTTATAAAAAAAATTCAATTTTTTTTGGAACAATGGGGTGCCCATTCTAAATTTTCAAAAATTTATCCTTTACAGGGTCAAAATTACCATAGGCCCTCAAGTGGTGAGGAAAGTGGACACTTGGTGTATGGAAAGTTCCAAAATTTAATCATATTGCCACACATGTGATCAAACTCTTCATTATTTTAAAATAAAGGATAGAAAAAAATGTGTCATGTGATCATTGTTTGGAAAACTACTGGTGGCTTAGGATGGTGTCAAAGAATTTTATGGTCCATAAGGGGTGAAGTAGTTGAGGATAAAAAATTAGAGTGGAACATGAAAAAAATTTATAAGTTTAATAATACAAGCAAAGTGAATTAATGTCTCAACTTTAGCCCACAAAATACTAGGTTTAAGCTACAAGGTTTTGAATCACATACTCACATTGGAGGTTGGGAATATACTAGTATAGTTGGTTTAGATCCATCTGTGGAAGTGGTTATACTAAAGGAAGTGGTTATACTGAAAGATGTGGTAAGGCTTGTATATTAAGAGACTATAGAAAAGGTTGAGGGACTATATTTTCTTGATACTATATGTTACAATACCACAGTGGGGGGATGACCTTACTCAATGGTATTCAAAGGGGCAAAGGAAGTTGACAAAGGTATGTGGGATACTTACATAATGGAATAAATTGTGAATTCAAATTTGTAAAAATGGTAATATCATATGCCCTTAACTGGAGAGTGGAGGTGGTAAAGATGTAGTATGATTAAGAGATGGTGTGAATACCAAGAGGTCTATGAAGGTGGTGGTATTTCCTTATATCTGACTATGTTTATTTTGTATAGTCAGTTTTATTTTAATATCAGGTATCTTAAAAAATGGATAAATTTACAATAGAAATCACTTTTTATTTTATTCATTTGAAAAATTAAATATTTATATCTCCTATAAATATAGATATTCCAATTATCTCAATATTTTATTCTCAGATAATGATCTGGGCAACAATTCGGGTGATGGGTCCACCCCAATTGATTATGAAACTTCTGGGAGCCATAACTTTTGCACCGTAGCTCCAATTGACTCACCGTTTGAACCATTGGAAAGATAATAATGAGGGGAACATCATGAGATGTCATGGATATTTTATTAAAGAATTTTTACCCCCTAAAACCCAATGGAAGTGCCCCAAATTTCAATTTTAGTAGTGCAGCCTAAAAATAGTAAGTTTCTAAAAATAGTAATTCCTCAAATTTTGTATTGTTGTAAATCGTGGAAGTCAAACCAATTCATCTCCCTTGAGATTGATGACCTTCCACATCCTCCCCACACCTTAAAAACATGTATAAAGGAAGATGTAACCTGAAATGGAAATCAGACATCTCTTCTCAGAGATAGGCATATGTTTGGGTCTGCAAATTTGATCAATAAAACATCTCTTCTCAGAGATAGCATTATTTGAATTTTGTTGTTCTTTTTTATTTAATTATCTTTCATCCAAAGCTTTCAAGTTTTGGATCACATAGGATAGGATTTATCAAATCAATATATAACTTATATTAGTGTATTTTTAGAATAATACACTAATATAATATTACAATACAAATATATATAACTAAACATAATTTGATCACTAATATAGTTTTTATAACATCCCCCCAAAGTGTGAACATGGGGAAAATATCATATTCAATAGAAGCTTTTCTATGAAAAATTTCTCACACAAGGTATAACTCAATCAAGTTACCTCTTAACCTTTAGAAAGGTGAAGTTCTAGATTTAAATTCCTGATATAGTTTTTAGACCTCTTTCCTTGAACTTCTTAAATTATAAATTACTAAGATTCACAAACTCTCAAAACTGGCTGGAAAATCATCCATATCAAGTTTACCTCAAAATCCTATTTTTCCCCTCAAAAAGTGTGATTTTCTTACATTATAATTTTTCACAAATGTTATAGTAGGGGGTTATTTATCACAATATAAAAAATATGAAAAAAAACAATAATGATGCCACTACTTCACAATGCAACCTCATCACTAATGGTTGATGAGAGAATTTTGAATGTCCTCCAACGTCCATTGCCTCTATCCTCAAATTTGAATGTTGATTCACTTATCAATGTTGATCATGAAGCTCATTTGCGTATCATTTGAATATGAAATCCCCCCCATTAAGTTTGGCATACTCATTTTAACTTAGATGTTAGCTTCAATTGATAATGCATACACAATAAGATGGATTTTTTAATATGACATACATTTATTTAGATAATTTGCACATATATGTGATTTATTCACACAAACTATAAATATAATAATACTTTTGACTATAAACTAAAATTTGTTGATTATAACAACCTATGATTTAAAATATTGACTTAATATACAATAAATAAATACCACATTTAATAAATATAACAAAAGACAAAATAAATATAGACGGTTTATTGACTTTTAAGAAATATGGTTCATAAATAATATAATATAAAAAACTTTTAAATATGTACATTATATATTAAAAAATGCTATATATAATTAAAAACAAATACTAAGACTTAAAATCTAATACAACACTGTAAGACAAACACTAATTTTATGACTATGACCATAAATTTATTATCTCATACATCATTTCATTTTGAATTTTAAGGAAAAAATCTTAAACCACATTAAAACTATGGGAAGACTTTATCAAAAGTGATGCAACCATTTTTTTTAAAAAAACTTGTACGTATTCATATTCTAATAACATGTTTGAATTTTGTGGAGGGTTGATGGAGCCTACATTTAATACACATCTTACCTTCATAAAAAAATCTATCTTGATAGGGTTCCAATGAGATTAGAATTTTTACACAGATGGTGTTGATGAATAGAAATGCCTTGGCTTGTATGTGTACTAACTGAACTAAAATCTAATATCAAAAAAAAATTGAACATAAAAATAGATACATTGAAGTATGCTAGATTTTATATATTCATGAGCTAGTAGTATGGTAGATCTCAAGTTGGGAACATGATACATGATACATGGCTTTAATATTTTTTTGGAATTCTTCTCCTCTTGATTTGAACATCTTCACTTAATTGGGTTATATTATTACTTCTCCAATCATTATTTGATTTTTAGGATGCCACTTTTGGGCGATACTATGTTATTTATTGGTTGGTCACACCACTTCTTTATTCTATCTATACAACCACACCCCATTACTTATACAACTTACATTAAATTTCAATGGTGAATTCTATATTATAACTTTTCCTTATTTAATGGAAGAAAATATAGATTTAGGCTATGACCCAATGGATTTCTCTTCTAAAAATAAATTTTTGGAAATACGTCACAATATGCATTTAGATATTCAATAAAATTACACATAGGTATGATGATAGAAGGCATGCCATTGCTCAAGTTTAAAGATCTAAATTTTATAACACAAAAATGGAAATACTATCTAAGGAAACCTTAAAATATATTACTAATATATGTAGATATGCTACACAAAACTATACTATAGGCTCTTCAAAAATTATTATTTTCTCATATACAAGGGAAAAGTAGAAAATAAATGTCCCATTAAACTTCAATATGCTGCCATCACATGCAAGATCTTAAATTGATATGATTCCAAATCTTAAAAATTAGACAAATTTACAATAGAAATCACTTGTTATTATATTCATTAGATAAAGTACATATTTATATATTTTCAATATCCTAAAAATAAGTAGATTCTAATTATCTCAATATTATAATCTAACTAAGCTAAGATTGACAAAATCAACATATAACTTATATTAGTGTATTTATATAACAATGCACTAATATAATATTACAAAAAACAAATATATAACTAAACATAATGTAAGCACTAATAACATTTTTTGTTACATCCTGATTTCCTCACTAAACTTGATTTGGTTATTAAATAGATATTAATACGGTTAATGTTATTTAATTACTATTGTAGAAAATTCTTTTCATTATGATAATGTATGGATATACATATAATAATTATTTATGTGTGACTCGTTACTTGATTTATTAGTTATACATGAGTTTCATATGCATGTGGATTATGTTTGTTCAATATTATTGTGCTTTATAAATATTTGTATTGATTATCATGATTATGGGTTAACTACCATTTGTATTTATGAGGTGGATGCAAGATAAAGTCCACTCTCTAGATAGATATGGAGGGAGAGTATCATCAAGGAGAGTGTTGTAGATGAATATGTTAGAGGTGTATAGATTCGACAAAAAACCCATCACATACCACATAGTACAATAAATGTATGATTATTTTAATTTTGATTATGTTTAATTAATTTGTGCTTGGTCATTATTGATTTGGGTTTAATTCATGTTTTGATTCTATTCAATTTTAATTGTATTTACTATTTTCTAAGATTATGATGTGTTTCCATTATATAGTATGATAGTAGTATATTTGTTTTTAGATGACTATACTTTTGAATTGCATAACCTATACAGACATGTACCTATAAGCATTCAATAGAAATGTATCATTAGAACATATATTCATATGGAAAAGAAATAAAGTGAATTGTTGATCATATAAAAAATGATTTTTACAATATTTATCTAACCTAGACCTAACTAGAAGTTACTAAGATGGTACCTATGGTGACTTAGTTTTAATTACCTAATGGTTAACTAAGTTTTATTTTTTAATGTTTATCTTTAATTATTTAGTGTCTAAATGAAATAACCCCAAAAAATTTTGGAATTTTATATCATAGTACATTTTGGATGCAGGTTAGACACAATTGCCTTGTTTGTTGCTACAAGTGATAAATTTTCAACGCACTCATGTACACAAAAATTGAATTGAAGGAGGTGAACTAAGGTAATTAGCTAGATTTAAATACATACAAAAAGTGTTATGGGGAAGCATGTTAATTAAATAGATTTTTTATGGGGTTTGAGGTGTGTCAATGTATGCATACATGGATAGGACACAAGCACCATATGTGTCACTTGTACTTCCACATAGGACTATTTCTAGGTCCTTAACCCTAGGTAAATACCTCCCTCTTCTTATTGGGTTTTAGTTTTGCTTGATGATGGTTAAGTTTAAAGATTATTTTAATCAAGAAAGATAACTCTAACATTCTAAGCTATCATATAGGTTAACATAAGTTTATATTAAAATTATAGGATACTAACATAATTCAGATAAGTAAACAAAATCAAAAACCAAAAATCAATTATCACATACAAATTGCTAATCATTAATGCAATAGAAAATTTTGTTTCATGAAGAGAAAATAGATTTAAAAATCAAAGTTACATAGTGCTACCAACCAATGCCATAAATGCCTCATAGCCTTTGAAGTCACCACATCATTGTTTAAATAAATCATACATCATTTTTTTACTAACATGGATGCCATTATTTAGAATAATGATTAATGATATAGTTTTGATTAGTACCTCATAAACCTCATTTTGGTTCTTCATTCTCTAAATCACATTAGAATTTACTAGAAGAAGTTCATTCAATACCTTGTAAAATTCCCCTTCTTGAGTTAGTTTGTACATCTCTATATCATCACAAATTCCTTACTCAACAATTATAAAATATTAAATAACCACCATCACTTAATTTAGAAATACTTCCTAATGATCCTTCACTTATATAAGCGCATATAATTTGAACCATTTCCACATCCTCTAAATCATCCATATAATTTCTTGAAGAGGATATGATTAATGATAAAATTATTTTTTGAGATAATGATCTACCCCTATTTATTAAAATTATGATAAATAATACACGTATTTGAAAAGTATTATTAGATGAAGGATCAGGTATTAATGTTACTTTTATTTGGTTAATAAAATAAATTGGATACACCAAAGAAAATATTTAAAAAAAGCATATCATGTGTAGAGGATTTGATAAAAAAAATTAAAAACCACTTGGTTTCATTTGGCTCCCACTTAACATTAGACCTAAGATTTTTCTCACTAATCTCCTGATTCTTAATCTACCATTATCTTATAACATGCTCCTTGGTCACCCATGGACACATAGTATGTGGGCTATTACCTCTTTAGGTATTCATTGTATCAAATTCATTCATAATATAAAATTTTATAAACATGAAGCTAATCATAATCCATGGAGTATATAACTATCATATCCTAAGTCTCAATATCACATTTCAACCATTCCCCACATTAATAGTGCACCTTGTATATAAAGGAAAATGCATCTGACCTATTAATCAATCCTCGCTCAGAGAATATAAATCCTACTTACACTTATGATTATTGATACATTATATATTTAGGGTCATGACCAAGATGGATCTGCTAGACCTAACCAAGGGATCTCTTATCACAATAACATCACTAGATAGAGTTCCAAAGCCTCTAGTTAAGAAACACCATGCAATGACCCTATATAGGTCATATGTTTTCATATTCACAAAGTAAATGATAAGTAAAAAGTCTATTTAAGTGCTCACCAAAGCTTATGACACAAAGTGGGGGTAATAAACATAAAAATAAACATGCATAAAAGAATTCTAATTAAACTATGTATAGATAAAACCCTAATGCATGGAGAGAGCAATTTATTCAAAAGCCATTACTTATGCTACTTCTATCTACTAAAATAGAGGATTAAAGTTAGATATTCTTACCTTGAATATGAACCTGTTGAGACTCAATCTCTCCCTTGGCCAAAGGTGTTTTGAAAGAGGTTGTTTTGGTTTGTAAGGATCACTAAGAAAAGCCTAAGAATCTAAGACTTTTCCATAAGACAATATTATTCTCCAAGTATAAACCCTAAGCAATGAATCCTCAAGTAGAAGGGTTGAAGAAAAGATTGTTAAAAAGTATAAATGAATAATCAACTCTCTTCTCTCTCTAATAAATGGTGAAATGAATGTATATACATAATTTAATATAACCCAAAAAATTTCTAAATGTTTAGCCAACATGGTTAGTCTAATTTGACTCTGTATCTTTATTAGATAAAATAAATTTAGGTCTAGGTCTGCCAAGGCTGACCTAGATTCATAACATGATTTTAACAAATTAAATATAGGGTCAGCCTAGGTTGATAGTGTATTGTAAACTACAAAAAAGGGTTTTTATCTTAGATAAGGGCTAAGTAAGGTATTTAATTACTTAGAGGAGTGTGTAAGAGAAGAGATAGGCTTGAAGTACATAAGAGAAGGTTATGTATATATCAAGTGGTAGTATATGGGACAACAATCCTGCAAAGCACCAATGGTCTACCCACCCATTTCCCAGTGCACCCTTTAAGGAATTCCCTCAGAGAGATTGAGACTCAAAGGGTTATTATAAGAGATAAATCATCATTAATTTATAAAGTTTAAAAATATTACGTGTATACATATTCCCCACTTTAAACTAATCACATATCACTCAAGTATAACATGGGATGGTGCTTTGGGAAAATAACATAGAAACACATAATGTTGAAGCTAAATAAATTGTAGTATTTTAAAGCATAAAATACCTAAAAGTAAAAAGATAAAAAGGAAATAATTTAAAATAAAACATCATGTATGTGTACCTTGACTTACCATTATCACTATATAGTTGTCTATTGTATTTGTAGTTATGATTGTGGAGGGCATAGAAACTACTTTAGACAAACCCAAGATAAAAAAACTAAATATCAAAAACAAAAAAATGTAGGAAGGCAAAGAAAACTGATGTGGTGGAGGCATGATGTACTTGTAAATTTGATAAGCTGGGGTGATAAATGCTAAGTTAGGATCAAATGATGAAGCCAAAATTTTGATTAAATTAGGTAACTAAAAATCCAAGGCTACTCAATGACTGAAAAACTCAAACAAGTAAACCTTAAGTAATAAAGGCAAATAAACCAAGTTAAACTAAAGATACAAATAAAAATGGAAATCAAACATCAATGTGAAAGCAATAACAATCCTAAAACAAATATGGGAAAGCAATGGTAAAATGGCATTGATGAGTGAGCAGTAACAATCCTTACTCAATCATCAATGTAAAAGTGCATAAAATGGAAAACAATATTGGCAAGTGAGGAGTAGAAATCCAAATTCACTCAACAATGGAGAAATTACATTAAACATCAAAAAAATATAGTTATCTAAAAAAAGGTGGTACAATAATGGAAATTTTTTCAACTAAACCAAGGTAATTCTATAAATGTAAAGTAATGGTGTAAAGAAAGTAAGCCATATTAACTCGATCATACTAGTTTTTTTTAGGATAGATAAAACTAAAACAAAGTAGTGCTAACATGTTTTTAAATTTTGAAAAATAGGGAATATAGAAGTGGGAAAATAGATTTAGAATCAAACTTGTCTATCATGTTTTTAATATGTGAAGAAGAGGGAATACAAAAGTGGGAAAATATATTTAGAATCAAATTTGGCTTTTAAGGTGGGAAATGAAATAGGTGAAGGGTAAATGAAGGAAAAAATAAGCGAGAGAAACTCTTTATCAAAGTCAAGACACTTAAATTAATTTTGTCAAAACAAGAGGACTATCGACATTAAGGACTCTAAAGAACCATTCCTAACCACACAAATCATAGGTCATCAAATTAAGTATAAATATCATCCCATGAAGTTTATATGCATGAAAATTAAAATGGACATACCTTCCCACAATGTGTTCCACATTCCTCAGGACCCCTTATAAAGTCATCAGTCTACTATAAAGATCAAGTAATTATGTGAGAAAGTAGGTATCACTATAGATTATTTTTAACTCTCCTATCTCAATCTACTATCCTACCACACCTCAATGGACCTTGGATATATCATGAGGTTAATTATGGATTTTGAGATTCGATTGGAGATAGGAGATGTGCTATTAATCATGTATTTTGGTGTGAATTTGAATTTTAAATTTGTATATTGATTTTTGATCATTGCCTTTTATTTTTAAATGTTTTGTCTTTTAGCTTTTGATGGATTTTTTTATTCCTCTTTTGTACAAATTTAGAGAACAAAACATGGATGCTAAAAATTACTATCATTTGAAAACTTTAGACTTGGTTGCTAAGAAAGATAACTTAGAGAGTATGGTGTTTAAGAGTATTATTAATTCATTTTAAATAAAAGTGTTATCTTTAATTTGACATTATTTTATCCAAAGTGGAATGAAAGGAAATGAAATCAATGGGAATGAACTTGAATCAATTTGAATTACTTTAAATCGTAAAAAATGTGACAAAGGTGAAAAGGGATACAATGATAGGTAAGTATGATTCCTTATCATAAGAATATTTTAAGTGGATGGAAACATGATAACATAGTTTTTTATGCAAGTTTTATTTATAAAATAAACAAAAATTAGAATTGAGAATATGGGATTATAAACTTGTAGCCAATTCCTAACATTCTAAAAAATGAATACTTGGTTAAACAAAGTTGTTTTTGGAATAAAAATAGTGATTTTATGAGAGCTTAGTCCTATCCATGGTCTTACACTAAAAATCATAAATGAGGAATCTACAAGGGTTAAGCAAAGGGAAAATTTGTATTTTTGAAGAGGGTCTGGTCTTATCCATGGTCTTACACTACAACTCACAAAAGATAAAATAATGAGGGAACGAACAAAGCATGTGAAAATAAAATGAGAAAAATGATATTTGTGAGGAATTCCTAGTCCTACCCATGGTCTTACACTTCAATTCATAAAATAGAAACCCAAGAGGGTGTAAAAATCATAACAAGTTAATAAAATCAAAAGGAATTCATAAGGAAGATTGGGTCCTATCAATGGTTTTACAATGCAACTCATGAAAAAAAGAAACCAAAGGATGAATATAAGGAACTAAAGCTTATGAAAAGAGAAAAATGCTATAAATGGTGAGACCCATGTATAAGTCTTATAAAAAGTGTTATTAGGATATCATATATAAATATGATAAGGGTAAGATTTAATCAAAATATTTATTCAAGAATTACATGTTGGTGGGCTCCTTGAAAACATGGTCTTCATTAGTTTGGAGACAATAGGTGCTAAGATCAAAAATATATTCTAATAAATAGGGTCCCTACCATTTTTAGGTGTATTTGCCTTATTTATTATGAGTATAGTCTAATTTAAGGACTAGATCACTAGTATTAAAAGTGTAAACTTTAACCTTTTTGTTATGTTATTTGGTAATATGAGCTTTGTATTAGTAATTATGTTACATAGTGGATAGATGGTGTTTTTAGAGAATATTGAGATCATAAATTTAATATTTATGTAATTCTTCATTATGAATGATACTGTGAAGAGATATACATAAGGAGGGAAGCACAACTTCTAATGGTACGTTAAACTTGGAACCATAGACTAGTGAGAATGATGTTTCCCCTATGGCAATATGCATTCTAGTATGATAGGCCTAAAGTGCAAGATATAAATAAAGAGTCCAATTTTTATGGGTTTCATAGATGGTTTTTTTAAGGATTCTATTGAGACTTTTATTAGTGGACTCAGCTTGGCCATTTCACTATGGATGATAAAGTGTGGAAAATTTGTGGGATATTTTGAATATAACACATAACTACTTCATGTACTTGTTCTTGAAATTACCACCATTATCAAAGATGATAGTATGTGAAGATTGATAGTATGGGAATATCCAAAATGATAAATGATTTGGTTAAGGATAAACTTGGAAATAGTAGCTCCCATGACATTGATAAGATGCATGGCTTAAACCCATTTGATAAAATATTTAGTATTAATGATGATAAAAACATGCCCATATTGTGATCTAGGTAGTTTATCGATGAGATATAATCCCCACATGGAAAATGGCCAAGGAGATTCCATAGTTTAGAGCTCAGTTGGTGGTGAATCGATTATATCACCATGAAATTGGCAAGGACTACAATTTCTAGTGAACTTAATAGCATATTTTTCAGGAGTAGGCCAAAATTATCCAATATGTAGGTATTTACATGCTGTAACATGTCTACTATAGTGACCTTTAGTTTCATTACATAATAAAGTATGGCACTTCAACATTGTGATAATAAAGGGTGTTCTATCAAAAGACATATTTGAATACTTATTTTAAAATTCTATTATTTTCATGAGAGTATATGTCTAGAGGTTAAGTTTTATGTTCAAGGAATTGGATAATGTATTTATACTATGGATTTTGTCAAATGGTGACAACCTCAATATGATAGACAAGTGACTCTTATGGTTGGAGAAAATATGTGGATTTTCTTATTTGAATAATAAATTGAGAATCATTAATAACTTGATGTGAATTAAATAAGGATGTCAAATAAGTAAAATAATCATCGATATAGTTCTGATCTCTTAGAATGGGCTCAATGGTAAAAAGGAGAATTATTTGGCAAGGGTAGTGTCCATTTGATGATAAGAAATAATATTTTCACTTTTACATTGATAGTCACCATTGACCTGATGACATATGAGTTAGGAGTCACCCAAATCATGAAGATATGTAATATCTAAGTCAAGATTTACTCTCATGCCAAAGATTAATGCTTCATATTCTACCATGTTATTAGTGGCATCAAAGGTAAGCTAGAATTCTAAAGGGATAATTTTACCATGAGGACTAGTTAGAATACAACATCCCCAGCTCCTTGGATACATTTGGCACAATAAAAATGTAAGGTCTAAGTGTCTTCATGCAAATTTACATTGATTTGAGTAATGCAGATAACAAATTGTCAATCAACTTCACTATTTTGTTTCATAGATTGGATGTATACATATAGTGAAATTTTATCCTATAAACTAGGAGATTGTTCCAACCCCTAATCCCACAATAATATCACCACACCTAAATACGTGAGTTAGTTATATAACTCACTATTCATGTACAAACCAATAATAATATCCCAAAATCTTAAAATATAATGTTGTTACATAATAACATTTACCAAATTATTTACCACATGGTAAATACTAATTACCATGGGAACTCTAAATTCTCAACATTCCCTCCCTTAAAAGTCACATGGGTAAATACATATCACACAAGCACACATACAAACTTATATAAAGATTTAAACACTGGTAAACTTGGTAATAGCTTTGGTACCCTCAGAAACAACATATTTAGCAAGCTCTCTTGGTAAGACATGATGCACAACAATCTGAATCTCCATGGATGTAATAATTGACTTTTTGTTGTGATGAGTGAGCTTAGATGTTTCTTTAAACAATTTATCAAATATATCATTAATATAAGAGTTCATAATATGCATACCCTTGATAAATATATCAATGTCTAGATGCACTTATTTTAATACTTTAAAAATATAGATCTTGTAGTTTTCTTCATTTTGCTTCGCCTTCTTATTCTTCTTGTCTTCTCTTTCTTCTTTAGGAAAATTTTTTTCTTCCATGTCCTTGAAATTTTTATTTTCAATCTTTTCCAATTTTACCATTTTACCCTTCCACAATTTTAACTCAATGGATAGTGATTTAAACTGATAATGCATCCTTACAAAAGTGACTCTCTTTTTATTTTTGATAATAACACTAAAAATAAAAGACTTTGACTCTTTTTTATTTTAGACACTACTTGTCACTTTTAACTAAACTGACTGACACATTTAACACTTTAAATAAAAAAATACTTAATGTCATATTCTAACTCATATAAACCTATTATATTGATTATGGACTCCAATTAAATACTAGACACTTAACCAAGATTCAATCTCCTTTTTTTAAATGACATAAGATTTAAATACTAACTTCATAAACTTATATTTTTAGAAAACTTATCACCTAAATGACACATGAAATTTATAATCTCAAATAATTGAACTTTTAAACTAAACCACTTTAAAACATAAAATCACCAACTCAAAACAAATACCAAAATAAGCCCTAAAAATTCCTAATCTTTATAATTTAGAATTTCCAACACATAACTACATGGGAAGACTAGGTTCGATGGTGGATAGAGGCATTTAGAAGCAAACCAAATTGGCGATGGATGGTAGGTAGGGAGGCTTAATGGTGGTGAGATTAAATTAATTAGATAATCACATATGGGTGATGGTTCTAGGCAATCAATCTTAGTGAGAGAAGATTGAAATTGATCCTAGATTCTACCATGTAGATCAGTTTAGTTGGATCCCAAGTGGAGAGGGGTTGGAGTTTTGTTTGATAAGGGATCATGATGGAACAAATTTTAAGTTGAGAGTGAACAATATGAAATTGATGCCAATATATCCATGATCTAAAAGATGATAAGAGGATATTGTATGTGCTTGGATCTATATGTTAGGATTAATCTAGTGGAGCTCGATGGAATAACTATCACTGAATGCAAAGCTAGGTGAGGAGGGAATAGAGTGGATCAATATGATTTGATGTTACATAGATTGATGCATGTAATGAATATTTTATTTATATAAAACCTAAGTAATAAATAAATATAACCCTAATCTGAGTTGTGCTTTGATTTAATGTTAATATATGGAGTCCATACCTATTTTTTATATCATCAAAATATTCAAATCCTCCTACATATTTTATAAATAGATCTGACATGTCCATAGATGTACAGCCAAATCCAAAATAAATGCAATATATGTATATAAAATTTCACATAGTAATATATTGCAAACTATAATACATATATTTTTATTCATAAATTCAAAAGGCCAACGGAATTTGTAGTGGTCTACACTACATTACCCCTAACAAAAAGAAAGGTCTTTAAAATGGTAAAGTCATTAAACATAAACTTCACTCCAAAACCATTTTGAATAATAAGACCTAAATTATAGATAGGTATATGGAACCCACTCTAATAATAGATAATGCAGAGCACAAATTGTCAATCAACTTCACTATTTTATTTCATAAATCGGATGTATACATATATTGAAATTTTCTCCTATAAACTAGGAGACTATTCCAACTCCCAATCCCATGATAATATCACTACACCTAAATATGTGATTTAGTTATATAACTCAATATTCACATAAAAACCAATATTAATATCCCAAACTCCTAAGATATAATGTTGTAACATAATAACTTTTACCAACTTATTTACCACATGGTAAATACTAATTACCATGGGAACTCTAAATTACCAATATATAGGAAGTTCTTTGATAACTACTTTGGATTTATTAGTATTTAGAATGACATAGGTATATTCTTGATTACTTGCTTCTAAATCAGCAATGAAGTTATGAAATGAATATTTAAGAGAGATAACTTGATTGAGACCTTCAATATAGAGAATAATATTGTGGGGGAGACTATCTTTAAGATGATTGGTATTAAGTATGGGTGCCTCTACAAGTTAGTCAGTAATAACTTGACCTTTGATAATTTTTTGTGTTATGATGTGAAGGTAAAATTCCATTGAGAGAACCATCTACTTTCCAATTCTATCTCCAATTAGAAAGGATTTGGATGAAAAGTGATTAAGTGGGTTAGAATGAACTATGACATAAGTTGTTTGATAGAGTATGTAGTGACAAAGCTTTTCAGCTATAAAATAGATAGTAAGGTAATCACATTCTAATTAGTTATAATGGTTTTCATAATTGAGGAGGCCTTGACTAATATAGTAGATAACTTACTCTCTTCTAGTATCATCTTGTTGGGCAAGTATTGCCCCAACTGATATGGGACATAGAAGAAGTGTAAAAAATTAAGGGATGATCATTATAAGGTGGATAAAGGGTAGGTAGATGGAGAAATTATTATTTAATGTTGTCAAATGCCTTCTGATATGGATCCATCCATTCTAATAATTACCTTTCTTAAAAATTTAATTAATATAATAAATATAATAAGCCATTTTGGGGATGAATCATCAGATTTTGCCAAGCTTGCCAAGGTAAGTACGAATGTTTGGAATGTAACAAGGAATAGGCATGTTGAATATAACATTTATTTTAATGGGATATACATCAATACCATAAAGAGAGAATAATAACCCTATAAATTCACCAAATGTAACACCAAAAACACATTTGTATGGGTTGAGTCTAACTTTATATTTGATGAGTTGATCAAAGATGATGGTAAGATCAGAAAGATGGGTTTTTAGACTTTTGGATGTGGAAATGAGATAATCCACATAGGTTTCCACAATATTATGGATAATGTCATGAAAATGTGGGTAATTTCCCATAGATAGGTAGCTCTAGTGTTTTTAAGGCTAAAATCATCTTAACATAGAAATAGGTGCCCTATTTCATAGTGAATGTTGTCTTGTGTTGGTCTTTGGGGGAGATATGAATTTTATTTTATCCTAAAAATACATCCATAAGGGACAATATTTATTATCTATCAATGTAATATATGATGGAATATATTGAGGTTAATGGAAATTTGTCCTTGGGACAACTGAGGTTGAGATTACAGAGGTCAATGTAGATGTGAAATACCATGGTAACTTTTTTAGAAACAAGAATAATGTTTGAAACCCATTCTAAATATTCCACATGTTTGATAAATTTGACATCTAATATTTTAATAATTTATTTATGGCATATGGTGGAAAACTTTAGGTGGAATTTTTTTTTGTTTTTTCTGAATGGGTTTGGCATTGAGGTATGTAATTATGTTATGCACCATAATACCAAGATCAATGCTAGGCATGTCCTCATATGACCAAGTGAAAGTATCATGATATTTATCAAATAATAGACTAAATTTATAATTTTTAATTGGCATGAATTCTCTAAAAATTGTTATAGGTCAAGGACATAGGGTGTTCCATATTCTATTCTTTTATTTTCATCGATAAGCATATCATTTATGTCTTGAAAATGATATGGTGCATTAGGAAGATAAGAGATGGGATTAGTTTTGGGATTGATCCTATAAATGAATTTGTTAAAATGAGGGTCCTTTCACTTAAAATTCTTAAGTTTTTTATGTTTCCAAGGAAGTTGAGGTTCTCAAGCATGGAGCAATTCAAGGATAGTTTCAATAGTAAGTAATGTAAGTAGAGGTCCATAATATTCCACATATACTTCAATATCAATAATTTTGTTACCATGGTGGTCATATTCAGAATGTCTCTAGAGTACATTTGTGGTCTTGGTATCAAGAGTGATCTTGGGAGTAGGTGTAACTATGGAATAAGGTTGATTATGTTCTATTGGTTAGAAAATAGGAATATCTTTAGAATCATTGATGGGTAAAGGAGATGGAAGAGTATCTGGTGTGATAAGAGATATAAAAGGTTTCAAAAGTTTCAAAGGTGCGAGAGGTAAGATTTTTTAACCACCTAAGGAGTATCAAGAAGTGGAGAATTAACTATAGGTATATGACCTTTAGGTTCTGACATATTATCCATGGAAATGGTATGAACATCATAATTAAAAGCATGTATTTTAGCTAAGGTTTTATGATAATTTTGAACATCCAAGTCTCTTGATTAAGTGTGGGTCATAATGTAGTTATCATCATAGGTGGGAGAGATAGTACATGTTTTTGTCTCAAAAGGAACTTCTTAAGGTGAGATGTTGAGATCATTAAATTTGCGAGGTGACATAGTTAAAGGTTCTTGAAATATCTTAGCCACTTCATAATCATTACAAGTGAAATCATCTTCAATATAAGATGCTTCATGTGCATTATATGGAGGAGGGAACTCAGTGATCTCATTGATAATAGGGATGGTATGATCATGAGGTAACAAAGAAGGAGGAATCCACTCTAAAATGTAAGAAGGTAGATTGGTAGTATTGGTTTTGCAAATCGTTTGGCTCATCATCATCAAAATTGGGAAGAGTGACTTGTAAATCTAGATTCATATTGACAAATTTGGGTAAAGATGAACTATTAATATTTGGAGTAGTGGGAATCTAATTTTGAGATTTAGGATTGGGGAGATGAATACTCCATGGGTTAGGATAGACATCAGGTTTATATTATTTTTCATTATGAATAAACTTGATAAATTGGCTTATAGAAGAGGCAATAACCCTCATGTGATGAGTCCATGGGCATCCTAGGAGTATATTATAAGATAATGGTAAATTGAGGACCATAAGATTATTATGTATAGTTTTGGGTCTGATAGTAAGGGGGAGCCAAATACAACCAAGTGGATTTTTATTGGTCTTGTATAATCCATGACATGTTAAATGAGTTTGTTTGAGATGATATTTATTATATATGAGTTGTTGAATGAGCCAAAGAGATGTCACATTAATTTTTAGCCCTTTATCTACTAATAATCTATGAATGAGTGTGGTATTAATGGATATTTTGATAAATATAGGTGGATAATAGGCTCTAAAGATAATTTCATCATTGATCATGTCATCTTTGAGGAACTCTATGGAATGTTTCAAATAAGGATACATAGATTCAAATGGTATAAAATTCTGTTGGTTGAGGCTTGTGAGAAGGTTGTTCCTCTTCTAAGGAATATGGTTCTTATATTTATTTGAGTTTTTACATTAGTAATTTATGATGATAGGGAGAGGTGAGAACTAACTCCATGATAAAAAAATTATCAAGGCATAAATTTGAGTTCTTCTAAGAAATTTCAATGAGTTTTGGAAGAAGAATAACTATCATGAGGCTTAGAAGGTAAAATATGTTTAGGAAGAAGAAAAGTGGTTAGAGGTTTGGATTGAATAAGTGGCTCCTCATTGGTTTTTTAAGGTAAGTTTGTATTAGTAGTATCTTTGAGAAGTTGCTCTTCTAGCAATGGTTTCTTTGGTTTGGTAATGGGATCTTTGTGGGTTGGTTTGCATTGATAATTGACCTTAGTCACATTCACTTATAGGGGATTAGTATAGTATTAATCATAATCAACATTAATGGCCCAAATATCCTTTTTTTATTATTGACTGTTGGATGTAGAGACAATTTTGTTATTGTTATAGGAAGAAGGTTTGGAATATTGTTTATTTTTATAAGCATTAACATAATCTTGATGATGAATTTTCATTATGGCATCATGATTGAATTAATTTCCTAGAATAAAACAAATAGAAAAATTTATAATCCCTTGACATGTTTCATGGGAATGACCTATATCGACATGAAACCAATAAAATTGATTGGGATCATACCATTTAGGGGGATTATTAGGATACTTAAATGGTTTAGAAGGTGCTAAAATTTGTTTCATTTGTTACACGGCTAATGGTGTATGAGAATGTTGGGGATTTTATGCTTTAGATACTCCTAGTTTGGATTGAGGAGGATTATTTATTATTACATTGGTTGAGTGATGGAAACATCCCTCTATGATTTTAATGTTAGTTTCAAACTATTTCATTAGGAAGTCTTGACACTTAGCTTGGTTAAGAGCATTATTTAAATTTTGGGGAGTGAAATTTTGAGCTTTGTATTGGAGTGAAGGTGATAATTCCATTATGATAAGTTCAAAAAAATTATCATCAGTCATGTTGTGATTAGCCTTGTGATCCAAATATTCCCATTGTTTAATAAAATAATGAGCTAATTCAATAGGATATTTCTTAGAATTGATGAAAAGACTAAGATAATTTTTGGGAAGATCATTGTGTTGGAATTCTTTAACTAAAAAATTGACTAAATCTTCTAGTTGCCACATATAATGTTAGGGAAGTTGGTTATACCATTCTAATACATCACCAATGAAGCTTTTAACTAAAATTTTAGTTATGGTAAAGGTATTAGTTTGGATCCACTATTTATAAAGATTACTAAATGCCTTACAAAAAGATATAGGTTCTTTAGTCCCATCATATTTAATAGTTGGAGATATATTACCAATATTAATGGATACAGTGAAAGGGGATAAAGGCTCATTTTGAATGTTTTGAAGCATCTTATTATGCATGATAGGTTTCGAAATGGAATTTCCCATGACATCTCTAAGAGGTGAAGGGATAAAAAAATTATTATTTTGGGGAAGAATAGGTGGCTAATTAGCCATGTTGAGAAAATGATGTTGTAGTTGCATCAATTGAGAGGTGTTATATTTTTGCATGATTTTCATTTTTTGCACTATTTATGCAATAATTTGAGTTTTATCAATTCATAGGTTGGTGTTGGTAGGAGGATTCCCCAAATTGGTATTAGTGGAGGGTTTTTATGTGGTATTTTTTTATGGGGTTATTAGATAGGCTTGTATCAATATCCCCCACATTATGGTAAGATGTTTGAAGGTGGGAATTATATTGATAAGTATGAAAAGGATTTGAACCACTAATCTCATTTGTTGGAATGATTTGAACCATGTTGAAATAAAAAGATAAGGGAGAAGAATAGGTGCTTCAAGAGTGAGGATCCTCGTGGTTAATGAAGGTAGGAAGGAAAAAACATCCCATAAAATGTCTAAATGGATTCAGGTTATACAAAAAGATTATGATGGAAGATTTCATGATGCTTGAAGAAATAATCTAAGATTAGAAATCAATAAATAAAAATAGAGACAAAGTTGGCCACACTCAGAATAGTATTGACCAATATGGACAAAGTTGACTAGGTTAACAAAGTATGGGGAAAAGGTCTACAGAACAAGATGTAAAATACATAGTCAAACCAATTGACTATGTTCTACCAAGGATAAAACTAAAATATGCTAGAAGGATACATAGTGGTATGGGTTGATTATGTATTGCATATTAATAAATTGAATAGAGGAAAAAGATATATAGGCTAATAAGATACATAGTTTTATATGGTGAATGTGTACTGAAGGTAAACAATATTAATAGTCTGTAAGAGACTATATTGATAGGGATGACAATGTTTTAAAAATATGGAAATATTTTACAAGATAATATCTGAGAAAATGAAATGAATCACACAAGTAATTGGATCAATGCAATTGATCTAATTAGAACACACGACACAAATGTTATACTAATGTTGGCTAATGTAAGTTTTACAATACAAAATATAATAATCAAAGATAAAGAAGAATCTTGAAAGTAAATTCTAACTAATTGGTCATTCCTAGGTGTTTTTAAGTTATAATAAATTTTGAAATTAATGTGATTGGGAGTTGGTTGTAAGAAGGAACTAGAAAACAATCTATGGATAGTATCAAAAAATTTAGGTTGAAAGGGATCTATATTGATGATGGTATTCGGTTGGTATTGGGGCCTACCCTCTCACTTCATAATCTCATAGTGATAAAGGTGTTGGGTTATTTTCCAATATATAACATCAACTAGGTGTTTATACTTGGACATAAAACCAAGTTGTCTTCCCCATTAGTGATGAAAACCAAGTAGGTAGGCATTGGGAAGACAAATTTAATGTTTTTTTTGTGTAAAGTGATTTAGAAGTATGTGAAAAGGATAAAAATAGTGTGAATAAATAGGTAAATTTAAAAACCACCTAATTAATCTATGTTTTTTTACTCTAATCATGCAAGTAACTGAAATAAAAAGTAAACTAATTACTAATAAAAATAGGTTAATTCCATTAAATGTGAAGAGTACAAAGTCATTTCAGGTGACACTATATAAAAATAATATATAATAGATTCAACATGGTCACTACTATTCTATGGAATCAAGATATGGAAGAACATAGTCAAATAGTTCAACTATGTCATATAGAAAGAAGATAGGCTATCAAACTATGTCAAGCTAGTCTACCTAGTTGGCTGTAGAATGCAGTTTTATAGATTGAAAACTTGTGAAAATAGTACTATAAATGAAACAATAAAATGATAAAGAGAGTATTAATGAACATTTGTGGGTTTAAATATTCTTAGATTTTAAAATTTTATGTTGTGATGCTCATGTGTTGATTCTAATATTTTACAAACAAAGTCAACTGGTTCGCTGGAGTTTGCAAAACTTGTGTGCTAAAAAGAAGATACTAATAAAGTTAACTAGATTGAGTATGTTTTCAAAATTTCATGCTAAAAAATATGAATTATGAATAGATTTGACTAGTTTGACTATGTATGTAATCCTACAACTAAATAAGAAGATTTTGTCGATTTGATCGATCCAGTCCCCTGTATTTAGAGAATACCTTCAAAAATAAAATATATTTGACTAGATTGAATATGTTTTCAAACCTTTATGCTGAAAAATAAGAACTATGAATAGATTTGACTAGTCTAACTATGTATTTAATCTTATAACTAAAAAATAAGACTATGCCAAGCTGATCGATCCAATCCCCTATATTTAGAGAATACCTACACAAATAAAATTGAGTCATTT
This sequence comes from Torreya grandis, assembly GCA_037957365.1. Lineage (NCBI taxonomy): Eukaryota > Viridiplantae > Streptophyta > Pinopsida > Cupressales > Taxaceae > Torreya > Torreya grandis. Next base: position 2,960,967 of record JARHVA010000338.1, on the reverse strand, counting down.
TGGGGTGACTGTGTATTAAACCTGAACATAGACTATAAAAACTATACTGATAGGTTTGATAGAATACTAAAAAATATAAATATATAATATGATAGTAAAATGAATGTGTGAAATAAATCCTAAAAGGGTTTGATTTCCCATAAAGTTCACTAGAATGTATACAAAGGAAAATGTAGCTGACCTATTAATCAATCCTAGTTCAGAGAAGATAAATCCTACCTACACATCTGATTATTTTATATTAGATATTTGGGGTCATGACCAAGATGGATCTATTATCCCTAATCAAGGGATATCTTATCACAATAACATCACTAGAGAGGGTTCCAAAGCCTCTAGTCAAGTAACACCATGTAATAACCCTAGTTAGGTCATATGTTTTCATATTCACAATGTAAATTAAAATTAAAGTAAAAACTCTAATCTAGTGCTCACTAAAGCTTGTGGTATAAAGTGTGGGTAATAAACATAAAAAGTAAACATGTATAGGATAATTCTAATTAAGCTATGTATAGATAAAATCATAATTCATGGAGAGGGAAATATATTCAAAAGTCATTAATTATGTTAATTTTATCTACTAAAATAGAGGAGTAAAGTTATAAATACTTACCTTGAAGATGAACTCATCGAGACTCAATATCTCCCTTGGCCAAAGGTGTTTCACAAGATGTTGTGGTTTGTAAGGATCAATAAGAAAGTCCTAATCATCCAAGACATTTCCATAAGATAATATTCTTCTCCAAGTTTAAACCCTAAGCAATGACTCCTCAAGTAGAATGGTTGAATAACATATTGTAAAGAAGCATAAATAAATAATTAACTCTCTTATCTCTTTAAGAAATGGCAAAATGAATGTGTATATATAGATGAATCTAACCCTAAACCTTTATAAAAGTTTAGCTAATAGGGTTAACCAAATTCAACTCTATATCATTATTTGATAAAAGTAATTTAGGTCCAAGTCTAGGTTAGCCAATTTAACCTATACCCATAATGTGATTTTAGAAAATCAAATATAGGGTTGACCCAGGCTGATAGTGTACTGTAAACTATAAAAAAAGGTTTTTGGTTTAGATAGGGGCTAAGTAAGGTAGTGAATTACTTGGAGGAGTGTGTAAGAGAGAAGGAAAGGCTTAGGGAAGTACATAAGAGAAGGTTATGTAGATAGCAAGTGGTAATAAATGGGACAACAATACTATGAAGCATTAATGGTCTACCCACCCCTTTTTAAATGCACCTTTAAGGTGTGCACACAGAGAGATTGAGACTCGATATGTTCTTTCAAGAGAGAAATCATCATTAATTGATAGAGTTTGAAAATATTATGTGTATACACACCTCTCCCTAAAATTTTTAACATGAATCCTAACTTACATGTTACTTTTCCTGATTTAGACAACGATAAACCAAATGAATTACAAAACACTAGTAATACCACTATATTACCTCTTTAAATTATGGAATGTCTTCCTCTTTATTTACTTCCACATGATTTTACCATTACCCTCATTGATTATACTATTGAGACTCCCCCTCCATGCAATGCATATGAATCTTATTACATACAAAATGACTTTACATGTGATGAGTATGGAGTGGACAAATGATTTCAAGATCCTTTAAACATGTATCCTCTAAAATTTAGCAATCTAGGTGTTTCAACTACTGATTCTCCCATATAAATAAATACATGAACTATTTCTCACACTATGATGATAGTTATATCATAGCCCAAGCCCAATCATGAGATTTAGATGTTCAACATTGTCAGAAGGCATTAGAAAAAATGCATGCCTTCAATCATGATGTCCATGTCATTCATATATCATCTAATATTGAATGATAACCTGAAGTTTATATACCTCATATTAATCCACCTTTATTAGACACATCATGGGTAATTGAAGAAATCCCAACTTAGGAATCTTCTAAAATTTCTACACAAACTAATATAATACAACTTATTATCCCAAAAATAAATAATATTCCTCCTTATTATGATCTCATTGATACCACTAAGTTTATTTAACTCAATATGAATTAAACTTCATATATTGAACAAATTAATCCAAACATTACCAATTTGGTTGACTCTACTCAACTAAATATCCCCAATATAGAATATGTGCCCACTATTACACTAAAAATCACCATAGACATTAAAGCCAATGATGTAAGATAAATACATTATAAATATGATAACAATGTTAAATATATAATTTATTTATAAGTGGATGTCAAATACAATGGACCCTTACCTATACTTCCTAGTGATGAAGCTATACTTAAGCTTCTCCATGTTAAATAACCTTAGCTTCCATGCTAACATCATAAACTTAGTAACTTTAAATAATAGGTTCCTTATTTTAATAATTTCATTGCTAGTGTGGATCCTAAATCATGTCCTATTTCTTCCCTCCCTCTTACTCATACCATTTCTAGTAGGTAAATGTTGTGTTCATCAAATTAACTACAAAACTAGAATATGGTACACCAACATGTCTTTAACCTATTATTATTTCTAAAGAGCTAACTCCTGAAGAGCATGATAGCTTTAATTTATTCTTTAACAAATATATTTCACTTGTTCATATTAATATATGTCAAAAATTTATCCTATCATCATTGTTCATAGCATTGTCACTTATCTGGATACTAAACCTGTTAGACAAAAGCAATGAAAGTTCCCCCCTAAAATTTATACCTTATCTCACAAATAAATCAATAAAAATTTGGATTCTAAATTCATTAAACCCATAAAATATTTGAAATGGGTCTCAAACATTATTCCCATTCATAAAAAAGTCACAATAGTCATTCATTTATGCATTGACTTTCATAATCTAAATTTAGCATGTTTAAAAGACAAATTTCTCCTACCTTCAATAGATGTTATTATTGATTCTACTATTGGGTATGAAATGTTATCACTCATGTATGGTTTCTTAGGCTATAATTAAATTCACATAGCTCCTTAAGATCAACATAAAATAATATTTACCACATAATGGAGCACCTATTGTTACCTTAAAATGCCTTTCGATCTCAAAAATGGAGTCACCTATCAATGTGTAATGACCCATATTTTTCATGATCTTATTCAAAAAAATTGTCAAAACTTATGTGTATGATATTATTTCCAAATATAAGTCATAAAATTTGCCTTCATGATTTAGCTATCATTTTTTATTTACTAATTGAATATAAAATCAAACTTTATCCATATAAATGTGTATTCGGAGTTACATATGGAAAACTTCTAGGTTTTCTATTTTCCCTTCAAGGCATTGATGTTGATCTCGATAAAATCCAAGATATAAGAAACATGCATATTACTCACTCTATGTATGAACATAACTATGAAAACTTGGGGAAATTCACCAGTTTATTGTAGAAATGGCTTGTTGTATTAATTCCATCAATTCTCTTCTTAAAAAAGGTAATTCTCTAGAATGGACAAATGCATGAAAAAAATCATTTGATATTATGAAATAATATTTGTTTCACCCTCCCACTCTTCATCCACATTTAATTGATTATCCATTAATTCTATATAGATCTTCTGCCCCCATATCAATTTGGGTAATGCTTGCCCAACAAGATGATACTAACAGAGAATGTGTTATTTACCATATTAGTCAAGGTTTAATTGATTATGAAAAATGTTATACCAAATTATAATATGGTTACCTGGTTATCTATTTTATAGCTTAAAATCCCTGTCATTATTTGGTTTATTAAAATATCTATGTCATTGTCCATTTTGATCTATTTCATCATTCTTCTCCAAAGCTTTCTTACCTAGAGATAGAATCAAAAAATGGATGGTCCTATTAATGGAATTTGACCTTCAAATTGTTACATAACAATTTGTCAAAGGATAATTCATCACAAACCAACTCATGGTGGATTCATTACCATCTATAAACCAACTTCAATATACTCTCCTTGATGATTAAATTATTTATATTGAAGGTCTTAACCAAGCAGTTTCTCTCAAATATTATTTTCACAATTTCATTGATCTAGAAGCAAATAACCAAGAAGAAACTAATTTCACTCCTACCACTAAATCTAAAGTAATCATCAAAAAATTACCATAATTTATAATTTAATTACATGAAGATACTTGGACACTTCACTTTGATGGCACAAAATTCCTTCAAGGAGATAGGGTAGGTTGTATCTTAACCAACCCACATGGTAAAATTATGCCTTTAGTATTTTGATTAACTTTTGATGTCACCAATAACATGATTGAATATGAAGTTATATTACTAGGCATGCAAGATGTAATTGATTTAGACATTTCATATTTACATGATTTAGGTGACTCAACTTATATGTCATCAAGTTAGTGGAGATTATCAATGAAAAGTGAAAAATTAATAATATATCATCAAATTATCACTATGATTGCCAAATAATTTACCTCTTTTACCATCGAACTAATTCCAAGAGATCAAAATTCTATACCTAATTCTCTCACTTCATCAGCATCTCTATTTCACCCTCATCAAGTACTTCATGATTCTCAATTTCTTATTCAAATGAGAAAATCACCTTCTTTACAAAATAAAAAATATTCTCTAATTTGTCACATTGAGGTTGCTACTATTTGAAAAATACCATGGTATAAAATCATAAATCAATTCATTAAACATTGAAATTACCCTCCAAACATGGATTCTCAAGAAAAGACTCAAAATATCATACAATATTTCAAGTTTGTACTTCAATAAAACACCCTTTACTATCATAAGTAAAATGAACCTTACTCCATTGTGTAATGCAAGAAGAAGTTCTTGCTCTCATAGAATAATCACATGAGGTAATATGCATTGGTCACTGTAGTGGTCATGTTATAACCTATAAATGTTTGTGTATGGGTTAATTTTTGCTTGATATTAAAAAATATGCCATTAATTTTTCTAAAAAGTGTAATCTTTGTCAACTTCATGACAATCTAATCCACTTTCCTCCATCCAAACTCCAAATAGTGGAGTCTCATTATCCATTCTCTATGTGGGGATTAGATCTCATTGGAAAATACCTAGATCATAAGATTGTCATGTATTCATTATAACTAAAACTAAATATTTTACCAAATGGTTAGAAGCCATGCATCTTGTTAATGTAAATAGTATTACCATTTCCAAATTTATTATCAATCAAATCATCTATTATTTTATATTTCCTCATACCATCATTTTTGATAATGTTGGTAACTTCAAAAATAAATAAATGAAACAATTATGTGCAAAATTTAAAATTACGCATAAATTCTCAACACCTTAACATCTTCAATTTAATGGTCGAGCAGAAGCCATCAATAAAATTCTATATAAAATCTTATAAAAAACTATTTGAGAATCTTGTATTTTTTTGGCATCTCCATCTCTATTCCACACTTTAGGTTTATTGAACTAACATACACATTACAACTGGGGAAATGCCATTTTTGTTAGTATATGGGTTTAAATAAATCCTACCATTAGAATTTAAACTCCCATCTTTATGTATATCTCTTCATGGTATAATTCTTGATGAATAATTATGTAAGGCCTATCTTCATGCTTTATATTTCCTTCATGAGTGGCATATGGATAATTTATAACATAATCACAATACAAGGCTCACATCACTAAATATCATAATAAAAAGGTCAAAATATGAAATTTGAATGTTGGTGATTTAATCCTCAAACTCAATTTTACACATGACAAAGAAGGAAAATATGCCTAGAAATGGTGGGGTCCTTAGTAAAATACATCTTTGGTCATATTACCTATAGATTACAAACTAATGAAGGACACATTTTTAAAGAACCCACTAATGTATAATTCTTAAATAAATATGTTGCTTAAATATTTTCTCTTTTATTTCATATACTATAAATACTAACACTTTTTGTAGGTTTTCTCCAAAGATATCTAACTTTGTAGAATTACATTATATTTCATAGCCTTAACCCTTATTATTTGTCCTTTGGTGTATCTTTATTTCTTTAATTTAATTCAATAGTTGCATCATAATAACATGGATAGAACCCGACCATCCTCATGAATATATCTTATTTCATAGTCTTGTCTTAATATTTTCTCTTTGATCATGAATTTGTCATTTTATAAGTTTATTTTCATTATTTATTTCCCTTTTATTTTATGAGTTGAAGTATAAGACCTTGGCTAGGACCAAGCCTTCCTCAAAATAACATTTTTACCCACTTTGGTTTATATTTTATGAGTTTAAATGTAAGACCTTGGATAACACTATGCTTTCCTCATAAAATCTATAATTTTTTTAAAAATATCTTTAAACCATGGTATTTTTCTTAGAAATTTAGGCAATGGTTTAATATTTTGATCTCATACTCTTGATATGGATTTTGTTTATTTTATGGTAGCACCTTTAAAACTAACTATTTATACATGTTTCCCTATACTTACATACATTCTTATGAGAGTCATACTTACTTGCCATTGTATCATTTTCCCATTGTAACATTTTTTGAAATTTGAGATTACTCAATCATTTCATGTTCATTCCCATTGTCCCCCTTATTTTTTATTCCACTTTGGTCACACCAAGGCTAGTTTCAAGATAGCATTATTATTTAACATTCAAGTATAAGACTCATATATACCATGATCTCTAAGTTCTTTTATTTAGCTACCAAGTCTAATTTTTATAGTGATAATAATTTTTAACACCCATGTTGGTTTTCCAAATCCATATGGAAAAGGAATAGAAAAATCCATAAAAAAGTTAAAATACAAATAATTTAAAATAAAGGGCAATGATGAAAAAGCAACTAAAAATTTAAAGTCAAAATCACACCAAAAGATGTGATTATTAAGCATACCTTTTATTCTAGTTGAAGCTCAAACTCTATAGTTGGCCTCCTAAAAAAGTTGAGGTTTATTGGGGTGTGGTAGACCAGTAGACTAGGATAGAAGATTCCAAAATTATTTATAGTGATACCTACTTTATCACACAAGTACCCAATCTTCATAGTATATCAATGGCTCTGTAAGGGGTCCTGAGGAGTGGGAAATACCTTATGGGAAGGTAGGTCCATTTTACTTTTCTTGCATATAGCCTTCATGGGATGATATTTATACTTCACTATATAACCCAAATTTGTGTGGCTAAGGCAAGTTATCTAGAGTCATTAATGTCAAAATTCATCTTATTTTACCAACTTAATTTTAGGGTCTTGATTTTGATAAAGATTTTCCACCTTGGTATTTCCTACATATCCCCCACCACCCATTTCATTTTCCCCCTTGACAAGCAATTTTATTTTCTAAATCTATTTCTCAACTTTTATATTCCTTCGTCTTCACATCTTCTCAAAACATGCTACAAATATTTTTGTTTTGGTGTTATCTATCTTAAGAATAAAATTATATTTTTGAGTGTCTATGCATTACTTCCTTGAACCATTACATTTTTATTCTTGTATTTTCCTTATTTTCCTTTAAAAATTATAAAAACTATTTATCGCTCTTTTTGTAGATAATCTTGTTGTGTTTCTCTATTTTACTTTTTCCATTGTTGTGTGAGTTTGGATTATTACTTATCACTCATCAATGTTGTTTTAATTTATGATTATTTTCCATATTTTTTTAAGTTTAGTTTTTTACTTCTTTTACATTGATGTAGATTTATTATTTCACTTTCACATGTCCTTGGTTTTATATGGTTTGTTACTTTTATGACTTAAGGTACATTTTTTTAAGTTTTTCATTCATTTAGTAGCCTTGGGTTTTTAGCTTACTTGATTTACTCTCAATTATTTCTTGGTCCTTTTGGTTCTAACTTAGCATTTACCACTCTAGCTTACCAATTGACCAAGTCATTTACCCAGTTGTGCAAATTTCATTTATTTTGATTTCCCTACATTTGTTTATTTTTACAATTTATTTTTGTAGCCTTAAGGTTTATCCAAATAAATTCATGCACAGTCCATGATAAAAATTATAAATATAAGAGATACAAATTTAGTGATAAATGTAATTCAAGGTATGTATATTTTACTTTAATTTACTTTAGTTATTTCCTTATTATCATTTTAATTTGTGATTTGTATTGAATTTTTTTGAGATTAGCATTATGGGTTATTATGTTATTTCTCAAAGCACCATCCCATGTTAAAACTACATGACACATGATGAGCTTTGAGTGGGGAATATGTATAGACAATATTTTTTAAAATTTATCAATTACTGATGCTTTCTCTCTTGTATAAATGTATTGAATCTCAATATATTAGAGTGCACACCTTAAAACCTACACTAAGAAAGGGGTTGGAAAATCTTTGGTGATTCATAAGATTGTTGGCCCCTGTACCACCACCAAAAACCAATACAAGATACTATTGTTTGTTTACTTAAGCACTAAAACCACACTTATATAATTCCCTAAGTATATCACCACCTAAAATATCCTCTAAATAAGAGTTATCACTCAAAACATGCACTTATGTGTGAATGGATCTTGTGTTTGATTACACAGGCTCTTCCACACCTAGTGTCTTCAAATTATATGTCAAAGAGTGATTCAGTTTTTCATTTTAATAATGGTATCATCCCACAAGGTGTGGGACTCTTGCTCTCCTTGGGATGAACTTCTAGAGTAGGTCAAATTCCTTATATTCTAGATGAACCTAGTTTAGGACCAACACATAGACCTACAAAGAGTAGAATGAAATCTACAGCTAATTCTAAACCTAAACTTGATAAGGGAAAAAGGGAGATAAAAGGTAAGATGATTTAAAAGGTGATGTACCAATAATAGAGTGATCACCTCACCTCCTTAATGACACAATAAGACTAACAAAGTAGATATAAAATCTTCAAATCGAGCATATTGAATAAGTGTTTCACATGGAAGTAATGAAACACAATGTAATGTTAAGAGGGATAAAAAATGGTCCATATATAACACCTATGAAGACCTATGTATATACAACATGAGACATGCAAATACTTTTGGTCATATGTAGAGGTGCAAAGGGAGGATGGTAATGAGAGGGACAAACATTTGTAAATAAATATTAACAACCATGAATTCACACAAGACAAAGAGCATGAAGAAAGTAAATAAGTTCTTATTAATCCCAAGGTCTTAAAAAATATTAAAAACTCAAATAGGTAGATATTTACTATACCAGGAGAGCGATCTTTGGAGGGCATATTTTGGCAACATTACAATGCTCAAAATATGTCAAAAATTTTACAATGTAAGTCTTTGGATTTTATAGGTAATGAGAATCCCACGGGTCATTAGTTATAATCTCACCCACTATTAGGGTAGTAACAACATTTAATGATGATGTGGAGAGGTGATTAGGATCTTTGTCAAAAGAGATCATGTTCTCATGTTTTGATAATCTAATCATTTACCTTGCATTTAATTATTTTTTGAATTGGTTCCCTTGATGTCCAATTTGATTTAAATACCATCCCCATTTATGGCTTCTACCTATCAATACACTTGGACCTAATCTTCTAGTGTGGAATTATGTAGGTAAATCTTTAGGTTTTGCCTCATCATCCTATGCAGGTAGTGGAGCTATAAATACATGAAGGCACTAGAGGATGATTTTATACAAAAATGCATAATCACCCAAACTCCCTCTTCACTTAGTCTATTCTAATGGTTTATTTAGTATGTGCCTTCATCTATAACCTATATTAGTCTATGAAGAGAATGATACATATTCGAGATCGTAGTCTATGTTTTACAAGGGCAAAGACATGAAATTCTTTGAGTTGGCATGGTAATTCACCATTCAAGTGTGAAAAAGTATTTGAATAAGAGTGCACAAGAATATGGAAGATCTTAATCATGATCTTCATAATTTAGAACTACTCCCTGTGCACTTCTCTCTTTTATTACTTAATGTCGAGGAGACCTATGCACTCTAATTTACATGCCATTCTAGTATATGAAGGAATATACCAATGTGGGATGCACATTATGAACTCTTTATAGGTTTGGATCAACATTATTTGGTGTGAAAACCTGAGTTGATTGTTGAGTGAGGGCATAGATGGGAATCATCTGTGCATAAACTTATTTTGTATACTTTATGATTTTATCACTTGTTGAAGGTGTGGATTATAAATTCAACACTTTTGGTGATCTTTATGGGTCATTTTCATACTAAGTAGGAATTCAGTAGCCTCAAACCAATCCATTGGGTATGAAGTCACCTAAAATTCCCGTCTCTTCTTTCTCTTGATTGTGATTAGGTGCAATAATCCCACATAACCTTAGAAAGAATTAAGATACCTTCTATAAGGAAAAATAAAGAAAACAAATGCATTGAATGGTGCTTAGAGGAATGACAAAACTAAGCTAATAGAACTAAGTAAAAATTCTTAGAGTAAGAGAAACTATTATAAAAAATAGCACATGCACATGGCACTTAGGTAAATTAAAACATCTAAACTACTATTTATAGGAGTGTTCATGATCATCATGTTAGTGCCCAAAATTTCATTAAAGTAATTAATCCCTTGTCGAGTTTGAATGCCTACGTCTTTAGCCTAAGTCTTATTTTCAAGTCTTCATTAGATGTAAAATTTCATGTTAAATTGGATAATTCTTAATTTGGTCTTTACGTAGTGCGTAAAAGCCTTAGGGTCTTTAATTTTTTTGTCAAGACATTTTGTTTGATGGAAATAAGTCTTCATAATTTTTGTTTATGCAAAAAGTTAGAAGACTTATTTTCATCAGGAAAATTGTTTGCAACAAAAAACCTAATAAAATTGCATTGTTCTAAGAAAAATGTAAAGACCTATTTGTTTCAAACATTTTATTTGTAGAAAAAATCCTAAAGGCTTATTTTCATTAGACATTTTGTTCATGGAAAAAATCTTGAAGGCTTATTTTCATCAGACATTTTATCTACGACAAAAATCTTGAAGGCTTATTTATGTCAAACATTTATCCAAGAAAAAGTTCCAAAGAAATTCAATGCTTCAAAGAAAATGTTAGGGGAAGAATGTTCGAGTAAATGATTCAAGTAAATTTTTTTGGATAAAATGTCTAAAATAATTATCCTAATAAATAGCTTGAGACAAATAAAATACAAAAGTCCCAATGACCAAAATATCTAAAGAAATTTGCTTGAATTGTTTAAATTTTGATAGTCTCATGGATGTCATTGATGATCACGTGAATTTTATTGATGGTTACAAGGATGTCAAAATTAATTCTAGGTCAAGGACCATAGGGGTTTAAATTTTTATGGTCTCATGAACATCGTTGATGGTCACATGAATGTCATTAATGGCTATAAGGACATAAAAATTAATCCTAAGTCAAAATTATTGGTCTTAAATTTTGATGTTCATGCAGATGTCATTGATAGTCATGCAAACATTAGAGATGAGCCAAATAGAATGGTCTACATTCAATCCTAGGTTCAAGGGATCAATGGAGGTGGTAAGCCAAGCTACATCATATAGAAGATGTAAGAATATAAATGTTCCTATCCACTAGAAGGAGCCATTGAATAGAAGCATCTACATTTCAAGATTTGTTTATAGATTAAATAGTCTTCCATTTGATCTTAGAGGTAGGTTATTTATGGATTTAGTGTAGGGATTTGTTTCATTTCTTTCTTTCTCTTTCTTTCTTGTCCTCATTTGTATATAGTGCATGTACATTATTTGTTTGCTTTGTATTGTGTTGGTATTTAGTATTAATAAGTCTTTTGAAGATAGTCTTTAACTCAAGTTTCATCCAGTCACTCAAAAAAGGGACTTATCATGTTAGGAATGCAGGTGTGGTTGACTATGATCTAAAATGTGAGATTGATGTTTTAATTTTGGGGAGAATGGTAAAAACTAATGAATAGGCTAGTTGTTCCATAAAATATTGAGCTTGGTTTTGATTTAAACCTAATTTTGATGAGGATTGCATATGCATGATGAAATTTTAAATTATTAGAGCACAATCATGCTTGCACTTAAACAACATTCATTTACTAGGGTAAAGTTTTCAACCAAAGATGATTTAATAAAGATTAGACACTTGAGCAAACCCTAAAACTTGGATAAATTGGTTCCTAACCTTTGCCAAAAAGTTGAAATGGTCGATAAAATGCAAAAAATACAAAAATAATAGCTCATTATAGAACTCAAAAAGAACTTTCTAATTAAAGGTGATTTAGGTAATCTCCACTGGGACTATAGACACCTAGTTGGTAGTGGATCAAGGCCTTTAGTGGAGTTAAAGTCATCTCTATTAGGCCTATGGATGCTTGGCTAGCAGTAGAGCAATGCCCAAGCCTTATATAAGCTAAAGCATGGATTTTAATGAATATCCAATATGTTTTAAGTTAATGTCAATGGTTAAAGACATGAGATATGTAAATTACTCTCTAAATCCCATGGCAAACGTTACATGGAATCAAAGCACACACATAGCATGACTAGGTTTTGATGTTTGATACTAATTTTGCATATGTAAGACTTGTTTTAACCATAAATTAATCTTTAAAATGGTTGTTGATCAATTGGATTTAATATCCTAATTATGAGTCTAAACCAAAATCTCTAAATTTTAAAACATATTTCTATGATAATTCACTTGATCAGGGTAACACTAGCATGTTTGCACATTGTTTTTATTTGAATATCATTTACTCCTAGTTTGGTTAGAATATTTATTAATGATATTGGTTTGAATATTATCTTAATTTTCTAATGTTGGATCTCCATGCTTCATATTATAGGCTCAATTGGAATTTATCTAAAATGGACAATGTTTGGGTTTCATGATTTAATGTTAATATTGGTTTTTTACTAGCCTTTGGTATGTCAAAAGTTGAGTTGAATTTATTTTTGATCATCTTAAAACCCTAATTCTAAATACCCTATCTCAAGTCTTTCCATTTGAATTCAAAATTGATAAGAACATTTTACGTAGGAACATTTTAAAAAAAGTCCATGGACTTAGTTAAATTTGTATACTAAGGCTTGGTCATGTTTATTAACATGACCAAACCTTAGTCTAAAAATACATGCTTAGTCCTTTTTAGGTCTCAAGACCCCTCAGCCTATGTTCCCCATGGTCTAAACTAATGCATGATCCTTTTTCTTTAGCATAGCCCCATTTTATTTAAAGCTTAGTCTAAAACTTTAGCCTAAAGTTTTAATCCATATTTATTAATATGAATCAAAATTGGGGTCTAAGACTATAGCCTAAATTTTATATTATTTCCAAGATATGACTTAGTTATTCTCTTAATGTCCACAAGCACCAATAGCATTTGAATCAATGGATTACAATCAATGGCACACTTTTTCTTGAGCAATCAAGATCAAACGATGTGATTTCAAATTCAAGTTAAGCTTACAATGCATAAAAAGCTTGAGCATGTTCCCATTGATCGATAGTATGTGGTTAAGCGTATGCCTTCCAATAAATATGGTGTATTAAGTCAAGATTTTAGATTAAGCCTAAAGTGAACATAATGATGACATTCATCATAACCATGTTAGACAAAGTATTGAGCAGCCAATGGTGTTTGATCCTTTGGATTGAAATCCAATGGAATGCATTGATCTAGCCTAGTAAGATCTAACGGTGTGAGATCAAAGGGTCCCTTTCATTATGTTCTAACTTGGTTTAGTGATTTACCCTAAAGTTTCATTGTATTTATTAATACAATGAAACCTTATGTTAATTCTTTTTTTATTAAACATGAGGCCTCCTTTTATTATATTACAAGCTTAGTCTAAACTTTAGCTTAAAGTTTTATTCATGTTTATTTAAATAAATTAAACCTTAGACCAAAGACTTTATATTAAGATTTATATTATTCCTCAAGTTTTAACTTAAGATAATTTTCATTGTTTATAGGAAAAAATAATGCTCAATCTCATAGATTACAATCTAACGATGTACATTTGATTAGATGAAAAGATATAATAGTGCGAGAGCATAGTTGAAAAGTCAATACATGGTCACAAGCTAAAGATCAAGCACATTCCTAGAGGTTGATGGTATGAATTCAAGTTTACACAATCTGATCTATGGCCTGTATTAAGTCAAGGATTTTCAACAAATCCTAGAATGAATGCAAGACTACCACTTGGCAAGAGAGCATTAGCCTGACAGGACTGATAGAGTGGGATGAAGAGAGCCCATGGGAATTCCAAGTGGTGACCTTTTTGTTACAAGACCTATAGACATCCAATGGAATTCAACCTTTGGATCAAGATCAATGGCACACATTTTATCAAGTGAGCAGATAAAATGGTGCAAGTTAAGATGGACTTTTTAAAGGGCTCAGAACCAATAAAAAAGTGATTAGTGCATAAATTAAAGCCAATGAAGTGGCCTAGTTAGTTTTAAGCCTTACGAGTGCCAAATTGGATCTGATGTGGCATTTCAAGTGTTAATATGTAGTGATCTTTGGTTGAGAATTGAAAATTAATTATTCTTCCGTGGATGTTCAATTATTAAAAGCATAGAAGGAGATTTATGAGTCATTTCAAAGCATAATGGATCATTTTCTATTTATACCATGACCATAGATCATTCACATGCCATCATTAAAAAATTAAGGTTGTTTTATGGTGTGCATTAAAGGAAAGCCATTTATTCAGGAAGATCTAACTATGTAGGCAAGTGATCAAAAGATTTTCCAGATAGTTACACATGAGGACAAATTTTGTTTATCTCCTCAAAATAATATTCTCCTTATAGCTTGTATGAAGACATATCCAACCATGAAATCAAAATTTTGTTACAAATCTTCATCATTCATTGTAGAGGCATTTAGAGAGATGATTCTTTTCTTGTAAATGGATGAAGATTTTAGGCATGGTATAAGGAATATTCTAGTTGGGAGCATCTTGATAGAATTGGGAGGGTTGTTATTCAATTTTGCAAGTTGTGACCCGTAGTTCCATATTTGAAAGTGTATAAATAGAGGGCTTATCCTCTATTCAAAGGTTGTTGGTCATTATTTTAGGTTTTCATTTTCTCTAAGTCTAGGTTCTATAAGAAAATTTGGGATCAATTATTGTGTGTAGATATTATATCCCTTGCTAAGATGGTTGTAGTTGTATAGCCATTGGTGAGCTTTGAGAGCATCTTTATGTCTCCCTTGTCAAAAGAGAAATCTCACCATGTTTGTCCCCATGGTATCATTTTGAAATATTGATTTTTGTAATATTTTTTTTCAAGTTAATGAAAATTCTTGTGGTTCTTTATTATTTCCTATTTATGAAGTGCAAAACTCTATTTTGAAAATATTGTTGACTGCATATCTAATTTTATGTTCAATATTAGTTATCATTTTGAGCATAGATCTAGGTTATAAAACCCTTTCTACATTATTTTAGAACATGATATTGAATAACTTGTTAGGGCACCCTAGGTTTATGGATTTGATAGGAAAGAGTTTTTTGAAAGTTTAGTTTCAGTGTATGTTCTATTTTTTTAAGGATCATTTTGTATTTCCCACTAGCTTACATTTGAGTTTTTCTACATCTGTGTTAAGGAATGATGTCATGAATCTTGCAAGATACCCTACTATTTGAAGGCCACCAACACACCACCTTCCTTATTTATAATTATACAACTTATCCTACCCTAAAAATAATACACCTAGTTGTATATTATGAGTGTTATTTGCTAGCAGATGTATAAAAATTGCATACTTAACATGTGTCTACATTTTGTGTTTTGAAAGCATAGTGTTGTAGTTTTTCATTTGACCCCTATTATTGAATATTCTATAGAATGAAGATTGCAATCATTTCCTCATTTATTTTGAGTAGATTGTATATGATATAATGCATTTATTCATTATATGTGACAACCCTTCTCGAGTGGAGTGAACAAGTTTGCTTATGACCTAGTCATATTTGTTCTTTGTGTTAAAATCCACATGGAGGTTGAATTTCAAAATCTCTCCATGTGAGAAAGCTACCCCTTAGGTCCTCTCACCTTAGTTCAGGTAGAGCCAAAAGTATCAAGGAGCTTACCATACCCTTTGTAGGTGCCTCTCAATAATTTTATACATTTGGTCCATTCTTGATGCTAAACCCATCCCTAATTATAACGACATGCTAGTAGGTTTTTCATTTATGTTTATCATTTTCTTCAAGTATGCAAGGCCGAGCATATGAGGTGTATAATTGGGAACCAACACATTTTTAGAGAAATTTTTAGGGACACTTCTTGTAACTTGTGTTTTTAGAGACTCTTGTAGAGATAAGTAAGAATTTCATGTTATGAAGTTCTCTATTTTTATGACACTGATTTGACTATCTTGGCCATTAATATTGTAGCACTCCATTGGGGATGTGCCAGGAGTTTTTTTAAGCTTTGGTAATTGACTTTTGTTGTGTTCATTACAAAAATTTGATTAAAATTACACGTTTGAAGGTGTTTTTTCCCTTTTGAACATTATTATAAAGATTTTAGTGTCTTTGTTTTTTATCTCATCATTAACTTTATCAAAGTATGTTGTCAACATGTATCCTATCAGTTCATTAATTTTTATATTCTATAACTTTGATTCTAGTGGCAACTCTAATTTTTATCACGTAGGTTTAAGAAAGATCAATGCCTATTTTGAATATTCTATTAAGTTTCATCTTTGAGTATATTCTTGTTTAGAAAGCTAAAAGGATTGAGATCATCTTTTAAAGGTGACCCATCTAAGAAACTTGTCTCACTATTAAGTTTATATCAAAGACAAAGGAGGCAAGTTTGGAGGCTTATTGAAGGGAAAAGTTTAGCTACTAAGGGTTGTAAAGATTATGATAATCTTGATCAATTTATCAACCCTCCCATTATTGAGGACTATCATAACTCTCCTAGAAACTTTAAAACTATAGTCCTATGTATTACCCAGCTCCTTCTCAACCCACTGAATCCCCTCTCAAGTTTGATCCACCAATTCCACCTCATTTACCCCTTCATATCCCTTTTCCATTTATTCTTAAACCTCCCATTAAAAAAACATGATGCATAGGGATCAAGATGAAAATTAATGTCCTACACTCTATGTTCCTAGATTTAGGCCTCTCAATTTTGATGAGATGGAAGGTTATCATAATGAAGTCCAAAATGAAGTAAGAAAATACCTTCCAAAATTCCAAGGGAATAATGTAGTGAGTGGTGATCAACACTTGACTTATTTTCATAATATCATTGAAGATTATGAGGTTGATCATGAGGATGTGTGCATTAAACTATTTGTACACATGCTACAATAAGATGATTATGAATGGTTTAATTCCCTTCCCTGTGGATGCATTGATTCATGGGAAGAGATGAAGAATGTTTTTAGAATTCAATATGGTGATAAAATTGATTCAAAGTTTATTTTGGTAGAATTTGAGAACATCAAAAATAATCTTAATGAGTGTGTGTGGGACTTCAATACACAATTCAACAAAGTTATGATGTAGCTACTGTAGAGTAAAATACTCTACATTTTATTTTGAGTTTCAGTTGTGCACTCCAAGTTTTGTCTCTGCTCATTTCAGTTTCAAGGCAGTGAGGGTTATGACATAGGGCACTGGTTTTTCATTTTACATGGGTTTTTCATTTTGCCTAAAGTTTTGTCTAAGTCTCAAAGTTGAGCGGAAGCTACCAAGTTGTCATCTATTGGGACACATTATTATTTGTTTCTAAAAGCATTAGAATGTGCCATGTGTCATATTATAACTTAGTGGAGTGTGAAAAGTGTTAGCATCCATGTTTTAGTTTCTTATAAGTTTCAAAAGCTCCTTTCAATAAGCTTCTCTCAGAGTCACATGGAAGGTGCCAGGTGGCAATTATGGAAGGTTTTAATATGTTTCTCTAAATGAAATAGAAAGTGTCGTGTGTCCCTTGTTAAATCTCAATAGAGACTACCAAGTGTCAACATCCACAGTTTCTTCCTTTTGTTTTATTATTAAGGACTATGGTGGGCCCCAAGTGAGTTGCTAAAGTAAGCAGAGCATGCCAAATGTCATCATCCATGTGAATCTAAAATGAGTCCCAAATGTTTCTATAGTGTAGCTAAAGCTCAGTGGAGACTGCCATGTGTCATCTTCCACAGAATTCTCAAAAAGTATCTAAAGCTTTTATAGACAAGTGAAATCCACCACGTGTCACTTGTTAAAGATCAGCGGAAAGTGCTACCTATCCCCATTCCCCTTTTGAAGCTGCTTGGGCAAGAAGTTTTGTGGGTCCCATTTTCTATAAGTTGATAAAGTTTCAAAGTAGAAGACTGTGATAGATGTCAAAGATGGAGCACTCCCAATACAAAGACACAGTAAAGAGTATAATGTAGTGAAAAGTGGCATGTGTCTTTTGTAAGTGCCATGGAAGCTACCAAGTGTCACTTTTTAGTACCTCCTAAATAATGAGATGGTTTTTAAGTGAGGAAAGTGGATGCTACCAAGTGTCCTCACCTATTTTGCATTAGAAAGTGCCACGTGTATCTATTTTAGCTAATAAACTTGTAGGAGACTAAATGTTTTAGATCCAAAAAATATCTTCTTTTAAACACTTCTAGTTAAGTTTGAGCTTAGACCGTTAGGATTGGATCTTGCGATCAATCTAGAGGCAGTCCTATGTTATAAATATGGGTTTAAATCATAGGTTCAATATTGAAAAAAGAAAAGAAAGAAAATAAGGGAGGGAGAGAATTTTCTGATATAGATTGTTATCAAAGATTTACAAGAAGTTTTTGAGACTTTCTTGCTATGGCCAGTAATATCATTTGCCTTTATTCTATTTTCTTAATTCATAAAGTTTGTATAACTATGCATGTATTTGTGCCTTTTATGTGACTGTAAAATTAATAAAAAGACTGAGTTATGTGCCTTTGTTGATATTTTATATGTTATTGCAAAATCATCTAAGTTGTGAGCCTTTGATTCTATTGGTTTTCATCTTTTACATTGATCATGCATTGTTTGCTCTTTAATGTAATTGAATCCTAAAGATAGCTTCACTATGCTTAGTTTTAAGAAATGAATCATACTCAGGCACATTTCCATAGTTAAATTTTCTTTCATTGCATTGGTGATTCCATTTAATTTCTATCCCTTTTTCCCATAATATATTTGAGATAAAGAAGAGCCAGCTTCTTTAAAATCTAGAGGTCATTTCAGGTCACAAGTCCCACATTCCTAAAACTTCCCATTGTTAGTCTTGGAAACAACACAATTTTAAGCATCAACAATTGTTGGCACTCCCAGTGGGATAATCTCTTGAAGTTTCTTTCAAGACTATATGAACCAGAGAGATACAAGGAGTCAGAGCAATGGACCAGTAAAAAGAGCTCAATCTACTATGAACCCAAGTATTCTTTTACCACCATTAATAACTAATTCAAGAAGAAGGTTTAATAAATTTACATCAATACCAAGAGAAAACATGGGAGCACATATAGCCCAAGGAATTATGCAATTAGAACATTGGTAGTCCTCTGATTCTCCTAGTACCACCAACCACTTGGGATCCTATTCCAGTAAATGCCCTAAAATCTCTGCCCAAATTCAGTGGAGAATATTTCAAAACACCTGAAGAAAATCTATAGGATGTGTCTCATGTTTGTGTAATAAATGTGATCACAAAGCATAATGTAGCTATAAGATTGTTAGCAACTTCTTTTAAGGGGAAGGCTTTGGACTAGTATAGATCTTTGACTCCAAATACAATATCTACATGGGATCAGTTTAGAGATGTTTTCTTTGAAAGATTTGAAGAAAAGGGTGATAAATCTTCTTTGTTGCAACAATTGATTACTATCAAAAAGGCACCACAAGAAGCAATGACTAATTTCAATTCAAGATTTCAAAAGACTTGGGAAAGAATTCCTACTACAATGAGACCATTACCAGGTATGGCTATAGTATTTTATCTTAAAGCCTTAAATTCAAATATATTAGTAATGATTCAGTCACTTAGAGGTCAAACTCTACCAGAAGCCTATGACTATGCAATCAGAGCTGAAAATAATTTAATAGATGTTGGAAAGTTTCCCCCAAGGCCTCCCATGCCCATGTTTCTAGAGTTTACCTTACCTTTGCCTCAAGAAGCCCCTAATCCCATATCCCCACCTGTGTCTATGTATACATTTCCTCAACAATCTACTAAAGTAGTTGTCCCTATCCAGTCATCTGAGATGGATGATGTCAAGAACATCTTAAAGACATTTTCTAATGAGATAATTAACCTAAAAAGATAGTATAATCCTTATCCTAGACCCCTATATCAAGGCTACCAAGGAAATAGACTTCCACCATAGCCAAATCAGTATCAGGGTCCTCAAAGGCAAACTAACCCTCAGCCATCGAACCAATTAGTTGTAGTCCCTACACCCTCACAAACAGTTCCCCCTAATCCATATAGGGAGATTATTCTAGGGCAGAATAATTATGTAGATGGCACCAATTCCTGGTGTTTCCCTTGTAATAATGCTCATATGCCTAGAGATTTTCCTAGGGGTAATCTACAACAAAAGATAGCAAAGAAAAGAAGAATGGATGGACAATTTGTAAATAATTTTGACACTCAATCCTACCAATCCCCTGGTATGCAAAATTTAGTCGTGGTGGCTCAAATACAAGGGATGTCCTTACAGCAAGAAGAAGAAATAGCCCTGAGCATGCTTTGTTTTCATGGGTGGAAGATGAAGAGTCAGTTTTCTTAAATGAAGCTTCTACTTCCAAGAAGCCATTGGTAGAATCAGATTACTACACCAAAGCCAAGAGAAGGATGATGGAACAACCTGAAGTCAAAAATAATAAAATTATGGGGATTCTTCCATTTCAAGGTAATCAAAACATAGATACTAGACAAGAAATACCTCATCCAGTGCAGAACCAAGTAATTTTTAGACAATTTCAAGAAAAATCAAGGTACCCTTATTATCCAAGAACCCAAACACTAGGACCGATGAATGTGGTGAATCAGCTGAAGAGGACCCTAGCACATGTGTCAATATGGGACATATTAGCTATTTCTGAGAAAAAGACACTGTTACAAGAAGCTCTACAGGACCAAGTAGTGCCTAAAAATAATAGTACCAAAGAAGGACCTATTGAAAAAGAAAAGCTCAAAGACACGGTTCCTCTATAGACAACAGCGCTTTTGAAAAATGCACCAGAGGTAAGCAAATCCAAACCAAAGCCCTTCTATTTGACTTTGATAGTTGGAAAGAAACTATTGCATAATGCAATAATAGACTCAGGGGCCAATACTACAGTAATGCCTAAACAAATAGCAGATGCTTTTAAAATAAAGTATGAGCCACTTACTAGAGGAGTTATGCAGCTAGATGGGAAATCGGTGCAAACAATAGGGAAAATTAAACAACTCCCATTGTAATTGTATACTTGCCCTAATATAATTGTCAATCAGGATGTGGTAGTCATAGATATACCCCCTATAATTGGCCTATGTTTATCTAGAGAGTTCACAACCAAGATAAGAGGATATATGTCACTTGATTGGTCTCACCTCATCCTAACAACCAAATATGGTACAAAAATGAAAATACTATTGAGTCACTATCTAAGGATCACATCACCAATGATCCAACCCCAAAATTAGAGGTAGCTCATGCTATGTTGAATAAGGAAGAAAGGGTCTTTGTTGAAGAGTTAGGTGACTAGACAGAACATGACCAAGAGGAGGAAAATAACCAGTTGTTAACTATGATGCAAAGTGACCCATATGGAAATTATGACTCTACTGGTCTGGAAACTTATGTCATATTTGATGAAGACCATGAAATCCCAAATGTTTTAAGGGAATAAATGCCAAAGACTCAAGAATTTGAAAAGGACTCAAAAATTTGGACCTTAAATTTTGATGGGGCTAGAAGTAAAAATGGTGTTGGAGTAGGAATTTGTCTTGTTACTCCAAATGGTGAGAAATTTTTAAGAGTTATCCATTTCCAATTTTCCTATACTAATAATGATGTTGAATATGGATCCTTAGAACATGGGCTCATGTTAGCCAAAAAAAAGGGAGTAAAGAATCTGATAGTAAAAGGAGATTCAGAACTATTGGTGAAACAAATCAGAGAAAAGGCAATAGCCAAAAATGTAAGGATGAGATCCTATAGACACATAATTTGGGACTTAATAGATGATTTTAAAGCTTTTGATATTGAAGTAGTTCCTAGAACTCAAAATTTTGAAGTAGATAGGATGGCACAGATTGGCTCACAGTTTGACCCAGCAACTGATCTATTAGTCAACAATGAGTCAGTCAAAGTTATATTAAGGCCAACTATCCCAAACAATGATGAAAATTGGCAAGTCTTTGAAAATGATTTTTAGGTACTCTCATTTTTATAACAGTCAAGGGAATTTGCTGATCAATTACAACCCAAAATTGAAGAAACATATGGAGACCAAATTATTCAATTAAAGACCAATAAGCTTTCCAAAGGATTGATTACTTTAGAAAACCTATTTGATCCAGAAGATGTAAGCCTAGAGAAGAAAAGGTTTCAAGCAAAGAAAGCAGATTATTCTAAGATACAAGTGAGTGAAGGGAGAAAACTAAAGATTGGAAATTCTATAACCCAAGAGGAAAGGGAAAGACTAACTGACTTGTGTGAAAGATATGACATAGTAATAGCCTGGACATATGAAGACCTTTATGGCTATAACAGATACATCATTCATCACACCATAGAACTGACTGAAGGATCTAAGCCAGTTAGATAGAAGCAGAGGCTAGTGAATCTAAGGATTAGACCTCTAATGGTGGATGAGTTGTAGAAACTCTTAGAATCTAAAATGATTTTTCCAATAAAACACTCAACTTGGGTATCCAATCTAGTACCAGTCAGAAAAAAGAATGGTGACATAAGGCTCTGTGTGGATTTTAGAGACCGAAATAGAGCATCTCTAAAATATCACTATCCCCTGCCCTCTATGAAACAAATTTTATAGACTGTGGCTAGATCAGAGAGATTTTCCTTGCTAGATGGCTTCTCTGGATATAATCAAATTTGGTTGGCTGATGAAGACCAACACAAGACTGCATTTACTACCAAATGGGGAATGTTTGCATATGCCAAGATACCATTTGGCCTGTCAAATGTTGGAGCCACTTTTCAAAGAGTAATGGATGTAGCATTTGGAGAACTCATAAATAAAATCATTCTGATTTATCTTGATGATCTCACTATTTTTTCCAAGAATGTTGTTGATCATTTTAATCATCTAGAATCTATTTTTAAGAAGTTTCAAGAGTTTGGAATATCCCTGAATCCAAAGAAGTGTATCTTTACATTACCTCAAGGCAAACTACTGGGACATATAGTATTCAAAGGAGTCTCCATAGATCCAGAGAGAGTCATAGCCATAATGAACTTGCCCTTGCCAGTAAATAAGAAGGTAGTTCAGTCTTTTTTGGGAAAGATTAATTTTGTCAGTCAGTTCATATTAGACTTTACAGGCCTAATGAGACTAGTGACACTCTTATTAAAGAAATACCTAGTGTTCAAGTGGACTACAGAAGGAAGACAAGCTTTTGAGGAGGTCAAGAAAGCAATTTCAATAGCCCCAGTACTTAATAACCCAGACTTTTCTAAGTCTTTTATAATGTATGTTTATGGGGGAGAGTTCAGTGTTGCTACTATCCTAACATAGAAAGATGATCAACAAAAGGGAGAACACCCAATAGCCTTTTTTTCAAGGACTCTTAGGGAGTATGAAACTAGATACAACTTTGTGGAGAAATAGGCATATGCTATGGTAAGCCCTCAAGAAATTTAGGCATATGGTATCAAGAAGTAAGATTCTGATACTTATGGCTCATCCTAGTGTCAAAGAATACATTATGGAAGGTGAAATTACTAAAAAAAGAGAAAACTAGATAACAAAGATCCTTGAGTATGATGTAGAGGTCAAACCCACTAAGTTGATTAGAGGTAGGGGGTTGTGCCAATACATGGCTCAAGATATGGAAAAGATGATACTTGAAGAAACATAAAAGGAAAATGTATTGAGGATACAAGAAATTGATCAGAACTCCTGGGTCACAAATAGAATCCATTTTATGAAACATGGGATTTTCCCAAAAGAACTCTCTCAGAACAAGAGGAGATACTATAGGTAGTAAGGGGTCCATTTTATTTTAATTAACCAAGTTCTTTTTAGAAGAAATACTGATGGCATACTTTTAAGATGCATAGAGAAAGATGAGGCTCAGAAAATACTACATGAAATGCACCATGGAGTCTCAGGTGGACATTTTTCTGCAAGAACCATAGCTATAAAGATAAGTCAGGTAGGTTATTTTTGGTCCACTTTATTTATAGACTGTTATCAACTGGTCTAAAAGTGCCAATCTTGTCAGTATTATGTGGGGATGAGAAGGAATGCAGTAATGCCCCTTAGTCCTATAATTGTTGATGAACCCTTTGCTCAATGGGTTCTTAACTTCATTGGAATGATCAATCTGGTGTCGAGTATGGGAGACAAATGGATTCTAACTACCATATATTATTTTACTAGATGGAGTGAGGCAGTGCCACTCAAAGAAGCAATAGAAAATGTGATCTTAGACTTGCTGGGGAATATCATTACTCACTTTGGGCCTCCTCGTACCATAATTTTAGATAATTCTAAGGCATTTTTAGGGGCAAATATATTTGAATTTTCACTAAAGTATGGAATCTATTTGAAAACTTCCTCAAATTATTACCCTTAGGGTAATTGTTTGGCAGAATCAACTAACAAGAACTTGATTAGACTTATTAAGAGAATAGGGGTTGATCATCACAAAGAGTGGCATAAAGTGTTTAATATAAAACTATGGGCTGATAGAATTACACCTAAACAAGTGACAAAGATGTCCCCATATGAATTGGTCTATGGTAAGCTCTCTATAATGCCCCTGAGCTTGGATATTCCTACTCTCCAGTTATTAAAATAGATTGAAATTAACGAGAATGGCCCCATGTAGGTCAGACTTGTTGAACTCCTGGAAGTTCAAGAAAAGAGGGATATAACACATGAATCATTAATGAAACATAAAAAAATAATCAAAGACTACTTTGATAAGAAGACTTCAAACCCCCATTTTGAAGTAGGCTCAGTTGTTTTTAAATGGGATGCGAGAGCTACCAAGCCAGGTCAACACACTAAATTTGAAGCATTGTAGACTAGCCCCTATAAGATTCGTACATGTAAACAAAAAAATCATTTGAGCTCAAAATGATGGAGGGAAAACCCAAATAGATTCTTTTGAATGGGATCTACTTGAAATGTTTCATTTAAGTAGTATCTCCCATGTATTATAGTTAAATGGTTTCCCTTACCTTGTTTCTCTATTTTCTTATTTTTTTCCCACTCTTTCTTTTAATAAGTGTTCTATGAACATGTGGCCATGGCTTGAAGTCTTTTCAAAAATTTCAAAACTCTCACATTCACTAAATCTCTCTTAAATCCCAAAATTCCCTAAGGTACCTTTACGTATCCACTTTTATGACGTGTCTGACATGCTATCCCATAAAGATTTAATAAGATTTATTAATGGTTATCCAATTTTAATGCCATTTTTGAGACTTTATGTGTCATTAAATACCCCAATAACAAGATTTAATGCTTAACAATGTTTCATCCATTCCTACGTCTGCTAAGAAAATCCCTATTACCTATATTTCAATTCATAGCAAAACCTGATTAGTAAAAGTGTCTTCCCTATTGCAAAGCTCCATACTTATTACATAAGTTCACTAATTCCTAGTATAGACACAGATATGGAGGAGGCACAGTCTTCACAGTAGGGGCTTGGTATTTACAAATCCATTGATAAGCTTCTCACCACCAAATCATATGCTTCAGCTCCTGCACAACCCTTAAGGACCTATCCAAGGACTAGAGTCCCCGAAGTTGGTTATGTGATCGACCTAGCAAAGGTGAAGGATTTTGAAGATGGAATCATAGACCCAACCTTTCAAAAGTCTGGCAAATATTTGTAAGAAGGGGCACACCAAAGATGTATCTAGAGGGCCAAGGCTAGAAAATTTGAATCAATTGGGATGAGGATATGGACTTCTCAATTGGCACAATTCATTGTTTTAGGTGTACATCCATGCCTTGACTTAGTTGAAATATGCACAAAATTTTTTCATGCACCCTCGAGCACCATAAAATAGGGTAAATTCATGGTGAAAATTATGCTATAGGCCATTAGAGACATGTTGGCCATATATCATGACAAAATAGCCACATTTCCCACCATTGCCAAAATGCAAAAAATATGGACAAACATTAATAATCAATTGAGGTTTCTCATATCATAATTGCAATTAGGGGATGATGATACCATTGTGATAGTGCTACCAATAGGAAGGGCACAATTTTTATAGGCTAGTTAAGAGGCACTATCCATGATGGCATTCATTTTTGGAATGAAAAAGGACATAACTGTCTATGATTGGCAAATGGCCATTCTCTTCAGATTAAAAATTGTAGACAAGTCTCAGGAGTATCAGCTAGATTTATCTAAGTAGATTGCCTATTCAATGGTTGACCAACTCACTCATTTCAAATATAAAGGTTTTTTCAAGTATTCTCCTTATCTGTTTCACCTCATGTTGTATCAAAACTCTAGCATCTTTTCACAATATATGCATCTAAATATGTATGACCCAAGTTTCAATCATAATAGGACCATTCCTATGTCTGCATGGACACATATCTTATCCAAAATGTCTGACCCATATGAATTTTGGGAACTTTTTGTTGCCCCTAGCTTTTGTCACCTAAGCCCAGAGCCTGTTGAAAATAGATTAACTCCAAGTGTCAGAGGCCTCATGACAAATTACACTATTCCCTATGATTACTTTTTTGGATCTCATCATACCATCATTAGGGTCCATGGTTTTAATGGAGAACCAGTGTTTCTACCTAAGATTTTGACTCCTAGGTTAGCATTCTTAGAGGTCACCTGGCAAGTGTCTGTGGTTGATAATGACTATGGCACTGGAAAGAAGAAAAATAAAATGTATGATATTCCATGGGTAATGAAAAACATGGCCCTAGAAGTCAGAGATGCTGAGCACTTATTACTGAGGAAGTTAGCTATCTTGGGTTTCTTTCTAATTGAAGATAAATGGAGATATGACCCAAGAAATTTATAACCTTATGGGTCAAGAATAATAAGGTCAGTGCTAAAATTTTGCATGAGGGTCATCCCTTTTAGGAAGATAGAAGAAACCCTAAGGAAGATATTCCTGATTTGTATGTAGAATTGACAAATTTTCCCTTTTAGGAGGCTAGGACATGGGAGACCTTTTATGTTAAGGAAAAGGATTTTGACCCTAAAATCAGAATGACTTCTAGTTTAAGAAGGACATTGAAGAACAAATAATGGAAACCTAAGAATATAGAAGCCTATTGGAAGTATAAGCAGGAGATTTGTGAGACAACTCACTCTTTTGGTAATGTAAACTTAGATGATAAATGGGAGGAAATTTGGGATGAATGGAATCTATCTCCTATTTCTAGCCCTGATATAAGCAAACTATAGACACAAGGTGGAGAGTCAGAGGGGGAAGCAAAATCCACTCATACAGTGCAGGCCCCAGGACAAACCTTATCTACAGTCACTGTAGCTGCTTGGCCCCAATCTCTTAGTGCCATAGAAAAATAAAAGAATGTGGTATCCTCACCACCTAGAGCTTCTTCATCATTGATGACCTTTGGGGTTCCCAATTTTGTTCAATCACCACTAGCAGCAGTGGTAAATGTTGAAGAGAAGGAAGCACAACAAGAAGAAGAAAGGCTAAGGAAACATAAGAAGCTGAAACTTCAGCTTGATTTAAAGGAGGAGGTAGAGCCCTCACAGCATCAACCACTGAGTACATCAATTGTTCCTTAGGTACATGTTATTTCTCTTTCTTCTTAGTCTTTTTCTTTTTCTATAGGGGTGGTAATCCCAACTGGCCAAATATTATCCCTTGCCACCTCTGTTGTGCCAATTTCCCAATTTGCCCCACCTATTACTACTCAATTCATGTCATCACAAGCCACATAATTTCCTCCCTTTCCCCCCTTTGTCCCAAAGAGAATACCTCCCCAAATTCCCCCTAGCCAACATTTAGATATTCCTTATAGATTGCCATAGGGTTATCTTTTTGTAGGTGGGTATATTGCCTCTCCCTTTACCTTAAAAACTCAAGCAGACACTGCTAAGAAGGCTAGGAAAACCCAGATGGATAAAAAGAGAAAGAAAGATAATAAATCTTTGGCTGCACCACACATGAGGTCATTATTTGACCCAATCTAGTAGTAGCTAACTGTGACTCATTTGTCACCTAATGTAGTCAGGCCAAATGAACAGATGTAGCCTCAAGATTATACAATGAATGTAGTGGCTATAGATATGTCACTTTTTAGACCACAAGATAGGGTTGAGCTACTAAATGAAACCACTTCTACTATAGCTACTAATTATTTGAAAGTATCAAAAAAGTTGCAGAAGATGGAGGCTAATCTAGCTCAAGAGAAAGCAAATGGTAGCAATCTAGCTATAGAAATTACAACAAAGAATGATGAAATGGAGAGTCTCAACAAATAGTTGTAAGATACTATTTCTTGTCAAATTCACTAGGCTATTCAATCCCTAAATGCTTATTTGAAAGAGGAGCTAACATAAGAGAAAGCTACAGTGATAACCTTAAGGCACGAAAAGGAAACACTATAGAAAGAATGTTAAGAAAACTTGCAACATGTCACTCAGTTCTAGTAGAAGCTATTGAATGAGCAAAATAATACCGCTACCATACAGGCCCAACTTCAAGTTGAGCAACAAATAACAAAACAATTGACACTTGATTTGGCTAATAGGCCAAAAAATGTAGGATTCTTGAACCTGATCAAGGAATTATATGTATCAGTATGGAAAAGAATCTCTGAGGAGATTACTCAACTCAAACCCTCTCTAACTTTCCTGCTAAATGCACAAAAATTGTGTGAAAAGGTGGAGACTTCAGTTCAAGCCACTCTATCCACTATCTCTTTGAGAGTGTTTGATTCTCAAATGATGCTTCAAAAGATATATGACACAACTGATTGAATGTTATCAGCAGTAGGGATTAGTGACAAAATGATTATTGCAAAAAGGGTGAATGAAGTTCTCAGTTACAACTCCACAAAAATTAATTGCAAAGAGCTCCTAGATGTGGTAAAATAGGGAATAAAAGACATGAAGAAACATATTGAAGATCTGGTGAAATTGGGTCTTCCTTCCCCTTTTCCTGATAGGAATATTATGTTAATGGTTGATGATATTAAGCCTTTGTTGTTGGTTAGACAAAATGATCAGTCAATTTTCTAGGGTTTAATAGATGATTCATCAGTTCCAAAAGTGGAAGCTATCTTAATCCCCATGGCCCAGCTTGATTTCCAATTGAAGGTTGTAGTTCATATTTTGTAGAGTTTTTTGCACAAGGACATCATCAACCTTGATTTAGCCTTCCAGGATTTGAAAAATAAATAGGGACTATCTGATGCTGAATGGTCTATTTATCAGATGGCCTTACAGAAGTTGTGATTTTTTCCACATTTTTATATATTCTGTGGATTCCTTTTTGAGCAGGCTCAAAAGCCCTCAGGGTCACCAAGAACTATAGAATAAAATACTCTACATTTTATTTTGAGTTTCAGTTGTGTGCTCCAAGTTTTATCCCTACGCATTTCAATTTTGAGGCAGTGAGGGTTATGACACAGGGCACAAGTTTTTCATTTTACATAGGTTTTTCATTTTGCCTAAAGTTTTGTCTAAGTCTCAAATTTGAGCAAAAGCTACCAAGTTTCATCTTCTGGGACACATTATAATTTATTTCTAAAAGTAGCAAAATGTGCCATGTGTCCCATTATAACTCAATGAAGTGTGACAAGTGTCAACATCCACATTTCAATTTCTTATAAGTCTTAAAAGCTCCTTTCAATAATCTTCTCTTAGAGTCATGTGAAAGGTGCCAGGTGGAAACTAAAAAAGGTTTTAATAGGTTGCACAAAGTGTTGTGTGTCCCTTGTTAAAGCTTGGTAGAGACTGCCAAGTGTCATCATCTGTGGTTTCTTCTTTTTGTTTCATTATTAAGTAAGGAATATGGTGGGCCCCAAGTGAGTTGCTAAAGTAAGCAGAGCATGCCAAGTGTCATCATCTGTGTGAATCTAAAATGAGTCCCAAATGTTTCTATAGTGTAGCTAAATCTCAGTGAAGACTGCCATGTTTCATGTTCTAAAGGACTCTCAAAAAGTATCTAAAGCTTATATAGACAAGTGGAAGCCACCACGTGTCACTTGTTAAATATTAGCAAAAAGTGCCACCTATCCCCATTCCCCTTTTGAATCTACTTGGGAAATAAGTGTTGTGGGTCCCATTTTCTATAAGTTGATAAAGTTTCAAAGTAGCAGACTGTGATAGATGTCAAAGATGGAGCACTCCCAATACAAAGACACAATAAAGAGTATAATGCAGTGGAAAGTGTCGTGTGTCTTTTGTAAGTGTTGTGGAAGCTACCAAGTATCATTTTTTGGTGCCTCCTAAATAATGAGATGGTTTTTAAGTGAGGCAAGTAGATGTTGCCAAGTGTCCTCACCTATTTTTCAGTAGAAAGTGCCACGTGTATCTATTTCAGCCAATGAACTTGTAGGAGACTAAACATTTTAGATCCAAAAAATATCTTCTGTTAGACACTTCCAGTTAAGTTAGAGTTTAGTTAGACTGTTGGGATTGGATCTTGCAGGCAATCTAGAGCTAGTCATATGGTCTAAATATGGGTTCAAATCATAGGTTCAATATTGAAAAAAGAAGAGAAAAAAAGAAGGGAGGGAGAGAATTTTCTGATATAGATTGTTATCAAAGATTTATAAGAAGTTTTTGAGACTTTCTTGTTGTGGCCAGTAATATCATTTGCCTTTGTTTTATTTTCTTAATTTAGAAAGTTTGTATAATTATGCATGTATCTATGCCTTTTATGTGACTGGAAAATTAATGAGAAGACTGAGTTCTGTGCCTTTGTTGATATTTTTTGTGTTATTGCAAAATTGTCTAAGTTGTGAGCCTTTGATTCTATTGGTTTTCATCGTTTACATTGATCATGCATTGTTTGCTCTTTAATGTAATTGAATCCTAAAGATAGCTTTATTGTGATTAGTATTAAGAAATGAATCATAATCAGGCACATTGCCATAGTTAAATTTTCTTTCATTGCATTGGTGATTTTATTTAATTTCTATCCCTTTTTCCCACAATATATTTGAGATAAAGAAGAGCCAGCTTCTTTAAAATCTGGAGGT
Organism: Torreya grandis; assembly: GCA_037957365.1. Classification (NCBI taxonomy): domain Eukaryota; kingdom Viridiplantae; phylum Streptophyta; class Pinopsida; order Cupressales; family Taxaceae; genus Torreya; species Torreya grandis. The sequence goes on along the minus strand of JARHVA010000338.1, from coordinate 2,929,648 downwards.
CATTTCAAGTCACAAGTCCCACATTCCTGAAACTTCCCATTGTTGGTGTTGGAAACAACACAATTTTAAGCATCAACAGCTACCTAAAAACATCAGGTCTAGTGATATAGTGTGCTTGATAAAATATTGTGATGTCTTTGATAAGAATTTTGTGTACTACTTGAGGGACAAGGCTCCCATGAACCTATGCTTGGCATTCAATATGGCCATCCAAATTTAGAATAACATAAAGGTTATGGGAAATCACATAAATAAGAAAGCTGATGTAAAATTGGTCAATCCATAAAAGACACAATCCACAAAGATATATAACCTTGAGAAGACTATTAAAAATTTGGCCTCTGCTATCAATTAAATGTCATACAAGTTGTCTAGATCTAAGTAAGGGATCTGTCATATGTCTACCATTCAAGAGAGGGTTCAAAATTTGAATCAAGCACAAGGAAGTCCTACTTTCCACCATCAAGATAATGATAAAGGGAAGACGCTTACATGTGAAGAAATAATGGACATAAATTAGAATAGAGGGGTTGGAAAATAAGTACATGATCCATTAAATGCCAAAGTGATTACAATGAATTATGACATTGATATTGATTGGTGTGACAAGTGCTTCCTTCCACATCCCACATGTGATATAACTAAACTGATTGATGAAGATACAGACTGTGTCATCTGATAATGAGATCTTGATGTTTAATTATCAAAGCCCCTGAAGCATTTTGACTCAATCCATGAAATTGTTAAGTGTTATTACTATTGATTAATTTTGGATTGCAGTTGAAAAAGTAAGTGTCCCAACTCTTGAATTTTCTTATGACATATATATGGCACAAGTATATGAATTGCCCATTCATGATTTTGATTTCTTATGTTCTATGATGATTAATAAATATTATGGGGGAATTTCATTAGTTAAGGATAGGAAGATTCTAATCAATGTATTAATTGCCCAAGATAAGGAGTATCACTTGAGAAATAAATATCAAGTTGTTCCACCTTAGGACACTAACCCTATAAATCCAAATGTAGGGGATTCTAATAAAGAGGCTAAGAAAACTACAGTAGTCCCTAAATCTTCCAATCCAGTATTTGTTTCCCAATTTGCTAAGCCTAGAGGTGCTCCATCCATGAATAGGGTACCCATATTATCTAGTATCCCTAAGGCTAAAAATGATGTTAAGACAAATCTTCATTTAAAGGCTACCGATAAGAATGTTAATCCATCCCAACTTACTCTATTTTAGACCTTAAGTGATTATATTCTAGCTAAAGGTGTTTTTACCCTTCCACCAAACACGTCTCTCTTCCTTAGTACAACATATGTGATATGGGCCAAGTATTGAGCCAATTGAAAATCACCATGTCACTTGTTGAATTATTATGAATACCTAAGCATAGAAAGAGAGCATTTGAATATTTATGATTTGGTGAGAAATCAGCTACAAAAAAAATTGATTTACCCTAAACACCCCCAAAAAGTGATGAAGAATCAAAAGAGGTTGTTGAACCCTCTCTGGAGGTCTATTTGGGGATTACAATTGTAGAAAGTTAGTTGAATATGGACCTATTTTATACAACTCTCTTGATCAATGGTATGATTATTCACAATTACATGTTTAATTCCAATGCTTCTTATAATGTGATTCCCCTGGGTGTCATAAAAGAGCTTGGAGTGAAAATTACATCAACCTTTGGCAAGTTTTATGCCATGGATTCACAAGAGGTGGCAGTTATTAGACAATTTAAGGGGTTGGTGGTAAAGTTGGTAGTACATCTAGGCAAGTATTTGAATATTGGTGTGGTAGTTGTGGACTGCCCACCTAAGTGGGGGATGTTATTGTTACATAAATAAGCTACTAGCATGGGTAGAAGTGTGAAAATGGACCTTTCTTATGCCACCATTTTGTTGGAAGGTAAGATGGTCAAACTTTATAGAGTGTAATAGATTCTACATGTGATTATAGATCCAAAACATGATCTCAATGAAGTGTTATACATGGATGTTGACTTGGGTAGCTTTATTGTGAATGTTGATGCTAATAAATAGCCTATTGTGCTTGATGTTGAACCTAATAGCAAAGGTGCAGTTTGGAAGATGTGTTTTGATGGGGCTTACTCCAATCTTTAAAATGGAGTTGGGGTTATTTTCTATGCCCCTAATGGAAAATGTTTCATGTTTTATTTTTATCTATCCTTTGAGTTCATGAATAATACTTGTTAGGTTGTGGAGCTAAAAGCTTCACTGATGCAGACATGGAGGAGGTTGTTGAGAGGTTGCTGAGTTATAGAGAACTGACGTCAGTCTGATCAATCGATGTTAGTCATATCCAGTGAGTAGAACAACTAACATCGATCAGGATCAGTTGACATCGGTCATCCCCAGCCAGACAGGGACTGACATCGGTTGCTTGTGCGATTTTGAACTGTGAGTTTTACGAATAGTTTGTTAACAAACTAGTTGTTTGCATGTTAAAGGCTAATTTGAGTCTTGGAGCTGCAGATCTAATTATTGTAATTGGATGTCTAATTATTGTTTGCATGGGATCTATTTAATAGACTCATGGGCTATATTGTAAAGTGTGCTAGTTTGAGAGAGCTTGGTTAGCTCCTTCAGTGTGAAGAGAGCAAGGATAGATCCTCCTAGTTCCATAGGGGTGATGAGTGTGTATGATCAGGTAGATCTATAGGATAGCAAGATCTGGTAGAAGATCTACCAGGGTACTGGTTTGGAGAATCATAAGGACTTGGTGAGGCAAGGACAAGGGTTCTTCAGGGTGTAGTGAGATCTACATGGTAAGTAAGATCATTGATTTATAGGTGTGTGTGTGTGTGTGTGGTATAGGTTTGTAGGTGTTGTAAAACCAAGTTGGTCTGCAAGTGGCAACAAAATTAGGGAGATCAGCAACACAACAGGTAGCAAGATCAGGTGGGATCTACTTTGAGTACGGTGTGTGCTCAGTCATGTAGTACATGGAGTACTTGTGTATTGGCAGTAGTGATACTGACTAGTGGTACTGGCAGTAGTGATACTGACTGGTGGTACTGGCAGTAGTGATACTGACTGGTTGGAGGTGAACACCAACTCTGTGTTTGAGTGGTGTGTTGGGACCGTAATTAAGAGAGTGAACTCTTGAAGGTGAATTACTGTACACTTGGTGTGGGAAGCTTGTAAGGTGTGGAAGAGTGTGGCATCTCTTCATTGTAATTTCTTTCTGGAAGAGTATTAATACAATTGGGTATTGTCTCTCATATTCTGTGTTATTTTTGAATTCTAGTTGTTACTGCTGGTTAAATTTTTCATTTAGTTGCTTGTACATGGTAATCAATTGTGCTCCTGGGTCCTAACAATACTATTAAGTATGAGGCACTCTTTTTTGGTTTATAAATTACCCATGAATATGGAATTAAAAGCTTGATTATCAAGGGTGATTATGAGCTAGTGTTAAATCAAGTCCATAATGCCTATGCCACAAAAATAAAGGGTTGAAACAATATCAAAATGTTGTTTGGGATTTCTTGAATTCTTTGATGCATTTAATATTTGTTATCATGATAAAAGTTTTAACAAAGAAGTTGACATACTTATAAGATTAGGTACTCAGTTTGATATTATAGATATGATCCCTCATTCCCAGTATCAAGTGGAGGTGCTTTCTCAACCTTCAATCCTAGATAATGTTCATCATTGTTAGGTGTTTGATGATGATGAAAAAAATTAAGAGGTTTATAAATTATGAAGCTAAGCTCCATGATCAACTCATAGACTTAGAATCCATGGTTCAGGTTTGTGATGGAAAGGAAACCTTGTTTGGGAAGGACATCACTCAACTAAAGATAAACATTAGAAGTGTCTTTTAATGGAGTTGATAGAATCAAGTTGAGAGACTCATTATCTCAAAAGATGTGACTGAGTGCAACTTGGGTTCTCATGATAATCTAAGGAAGGTTTGGTTGGGTACTCACCTAAGTGCAATTGAGAAGCAAGATTACATGTAGATATTGAAAAGGTACTAGGATTGCTTATCATGGTCTTATTTTGAGCTAAAAGAATATAGGGAAGACTTATTTTAGCACATCATCCTAATATAGGCATATTAACCTCATCTTAGCCACCAAGATGAGGGATGAGTTAAATAAGCTAGGGGATAGGTGTATCATTTAGCCCATTAGGCATTCATCATGGATTACAAATTTATACCCTATGAGAAATAAAATGGTGACATCCACTTGTGTGTGGATTTCAATAATTTGAATAAATCTTCTTTAAAATATAATTATCCCCTACCTAATATGGAGAACCTATTGCAAAGTTTATTGGATCAGAGATTTTGTCCATATTAGACTACTTCTCAAGGTATAACCAGGTTGTGGTGAAGGAATCTGAGATAGAATCTGAGATATCCAATATTGTATCCATTATGCCTTGGGGCATGTATGTATATATAATGATGCCTTATGGGTTGATGAATGTTGGTGCAATGTTTAAGTGAGATATAGGTGTCACTTTTGTAGTGTGTTAGTTCCTAGTTGTACACCTATCTAATATGGCCTTACACATTTGAGTAAAAATGGAAAATCGTGATGAGAAACTTGATAAAATGTCATTGTATCCAAGGGAGGGTTTAGCATCAAGAATGGACCAGACTAAGAAAATGACTAGGAGGCACCTACAAAGGGTATGGTTAACTCCCTGCTACTTTTGGCTCTAATTAAACCAAGGTGATAGAACTTATGGGGCAACTTATTCACATGGAAGGATTTTACAATTCAATATCCATGTGAATTCTTCACATAAGGAATAAATATGACCAGAGCATAACCACATCTATACACTTCACCTATGAAGGGTTATCACACAAAATGTACAAATGCTCTATGTCATAGACAAGCTGCTAAAGATAGATGAAATTATGACTATAATATTCATTTAACAAGATATTCAATAGCAAAAGGAACTAAACAAATATTGTAATTTTAGGATTTAAATCATAAATTATAAACACATTCTAAATAGGCAATATCTTATGCATTTACATGGAAAGTAACACTTACAATATGTAATAGAGTGTGTCATTTGTAGGTAGGATGAATTAGGACAAGTTTAAAGTTAATTATAAAATGGAAGGTGGCAGGCTGGTGGCTTCCAAATAGTAAAGTATCTAACATTACTTCATGATAATATTCCTTGGTAAAGATGTAGAAAATAATTCATATACAAGACAATGACAAACACTAAATAATCCCTGAGAAACTAGGACATACACTGAAACTAGAATCTCAAATACTCTCTCCTACTAAATTCATGAACCTAGGGAGTCTTTAAAAGGTATTCAACAATGTTTTTTCAAATATAAATGAAAAAAATGATTTATAACTAAGGTATATGCTCAGAATGACAACCGGTAATAAATCATAAACCCAATTATCTAATTAGTATAACTTGAAAAACATATTATTAATTTTCATTAGAAAAATATAGTAAGGAACTATAAATGTTTTCCATTAATTTAAACAAAAATATTGTAGACATCAACACTTTAGAATGATGCCATGGGGATAGGCATGGTGAGACTACTCTTTTAACAAGGGAGACATGAACATGCTCTCAAAGCTTGCTAATGGTTATATAGATATAACCACCTTAGCAAGGGAGAAAAATTTTACACACAATAATGGATCCCAAAAAAAATCCTATAGAACTTGGACTTAGAGAAAGAGGACACCTAAAACAACCTATATCATCCAAAACCCAATCTCAACCAACAACAACCAACAACCTTGAAACATAAGACAAGCCTTATATTTATAATTTTTCAATCCTTCCCAAATCTAGGACCATGGGTTGAAATTTTGAAAAATTGTATAATGAAATTTTCCATTCCCATCAAGATGCTCCCAGCCAGAAAATTCCTTTTGCTATACTTGAGATATTTATTTATTTTTAAGACAGATCATTATTGCAATTGCCTCTTCAAATAATAATGAGGACTTGAAACCACCTAGAGCATGCTACTTGATCTATTGGTTGAAAAATGTCTTTCACACAAGACTATAATGAGAACATTCACTTGAGGATCCAAATGGATTTTGTCTTGATGTAGAACAACTTGAAGATCCCCTTGATCACTCACTTGCATAGTTGGAGGAAAAATCATTTGAAAACCAAACAAATTTTGTTTGTATATGCAACTTCTTGGTTCCCAATTATACGCATATGTCATTTAGCCTTGCACACTTGAAGAGGGTGGCAAGCAAAGATGAGAAGCTATAGGTATGTCATTACCACCAGGGAAAGGCTTAGCATCTAAAATGGACTAAATAGAGCAAGTGATTAGGAGGCACCTATAAAGGGTATGGTTAATTCCTTTATACTTTTGGCTCTACCTGAACCAAGGTGAGAGGACATACTGAGGTAGTTTTCTCATGTGAATTATTTTATCACTTCAATCTTTATGAGGATTACTAGTAAAAAAGGGGAAATATGACCAAAGCATAACCAAACTTATACACCTCACCTGAGAAGGGTTATCATGTAAAATGCACAAATGCTTTACATCATATGCAAGCTACTAAATATAGATGAGAGTGTGGATACAATTTTCATTTTGGAAATTATTTTTAACAACAAATAATATGTGATAATTATATCACTAAGATTTACAACATACACAATGAACACACTTTAAACATGTAGGGTTTTGTGCATCCGCAAGGAAAACAACACTTATGATATGAAAAAAACATGTTATTTACAAGGAAAAATAGGGTAAAACTATATTTATTAAAATGATGTATAAAGGTGTGGATGTCCAGTAAGTGACATTGGATAAGTTCACAAAATATCTATACTAGCTTCATCAACAAATGTTATTCAGTTTAGAAACAGGTAAAATAAAATCATGCACAAATGATCCTCAAAAGTTTATAAGCAATACTACAAATCACTCTTCAAGAGCTCCCTCCAACTGAATTCATGATCCTAGGACTACTCTTAAAAAGGATATCAATGATCTATTCTAAAATCTAAAAATAGAAAAGAATGTATACTTTGGTTTTAGACCCTAAATTACTACCATGAAGAAAAATACATCGGTTAACCAATCTATCGAGCATGTAAAATAAAACATTGTACTTCAACAACAAGAAGGAATAGTAAACCATGAAAAAAATTCATTTATCAACTAGATCAAAGCTAAATATAATATGTCTTGAAAATTATATAACAAAACACTATGTGAAACAATTTTGTAACAAGGGAAAGATTTGAATGTTCTCAAAGCTTGCCAATGATTTTACAACAAAAATCAATTTGGCACCATAAAATCACTCAGGGAGGACTCTCCAAGATATATCTTTAGACTCAAAAATTAACCAACCTATGTAAAGGGATATACCCCCTTTACTTTTATAATTTCATTTACACTTAACATATTCCTAAAAGATGCTCCAATTGGAAAATTATTTTACAAACCTAGAGCCTATTAGCTGTTGTGACAAATATGATTCATAAAACTATGCTCATGCTTATATGATGATGAAAAACTTGTTACTATACTATGGTAGAATATTTTCAGTTATATACATGGAGATTAATCCCATAATAGATAAAAATAAACTTTTGTCTCCTTGCACAACAAACATAAAACATCCCTTTCATAGGCAAATGATTATACAAAAACTAATTTTGAAAGGGATGTGCCACTAATGGGTAGGGTACAATAGTTTCCTAGTGAGAAACAAGAAAAAATAAGAATAAAAAGAAAGGGAAGAAGAGGGAATAAAAGGGAGTGGTGCCAATCGTGAAGAAACCAAAACACTTGATCAAGCTCTAGAATCAATGTTGATAACTAAACCCCTCACCAACCTATTCTTATAATTGGCAAATCTATCAATCATGGAGGTGATATCATTTTGATCCAAGCCTACTTGGTATTTTAACTTGGAGTTATATTCTTTAATCCAAGTGGTGACCTTCTAAAGTATGGCCTGACTATGCCCAAAGAGTACATTGAGTTGGTCATAATCCTTCTCAAGTGCCACCAACATCCTTATCTTATGGGCATCAAATGCTCCTTGAGGTGAATTAATGAGGATTTTCAGAGTATTTAGTATCACTTCTTCTAAAAAATAACCTTCACCCTCAAGGTTCACCATTTTTCTAAGGGTAACATCTATTTCTTTTGTCATAGTCTTGAGAGATTGTTCTTCTCCCTTAAAATCAAAGATTCCCTCCTTAAGCATCATCAACCAATGCTTCACTACTAATTGATATTCCTTGGGCTTTTTATGATCATCAAAAGAGATGATCTTCTCCACCACGAAAGTGTTTATGCCTATGTTTCATATTTCACCCGCTTTGGGTTGGATATTTTCCCAATTCTTTATATCTACATTGTAAGTGAACATTTAGGTGTCACATTCACCCTATTTATCCATTATGTCATCTAAACATTATAATTTTGAATGGATAATTTCTTTGGTCCTAGTTCTCAAACCTTCTTGTCATTTCTCAGTTGCCCACTCTCTAAATTTTAACTCATCAACTCGGCTGAATTTTAGTGATCCTATGGAGAAGAGAGGAAGGTCTGGATCCTTAATGGCAATTGGAGTTACTACCTTCAAATCACTCAGTAAATTTTATAGGTATTGGATCATGGCTTGATTCTAGGCTTTCAACTCTTCCATGGTGGCTTTATCTTTATCCATCATGTGAGACACCATGCTTGCCAAAACTTGTGAGTTGTGTTTCTCATTTCTATAAGGCTCCCCTAGATCATATATATAAACTATGTAGCTCTCAAGTGGAACATCCTTCTTTAATGCACTAGGTGGGGGAATATCTATTTCCACATTCCTTTGTTTTGCATCAATAAATGTAGTCTTGGTAAGTACTTTAGCCTCTTTGGGGTTTTGGACTTATACACTTAGGCAAACTTCATTACATCTATATCCCTAACTTTGATCAAAACACCCTTCTTTTCCTTAACTTAATCTTCGATCCAGATAAGGGGTCTAGTCTAAAATATCATTAGTATAGTAGACACTGATATAGGCTTTAAAATATCAAATTATGGCATTGATGGGGCATTTGGTAAATGGAATGTCACATGAGTGGGTTGTGGACTTATCACAAACTATTCAGTATCCTTGTCACTTTATAAATCCTTTTCATCCCCTTTTTTGGCTCCTCATTCCCTTTATAGGTTTGGCTTGACTTGCTCCAAAACTTCAAAATCTGACTGAGGTTGATGGGACTCCATGAGCAATTTATCAATGGAGTTCCCCTATTCCATAAGTTAGTTGGAAGGTTTTATAACCACTTCACCTTCCTTATTAGGTTGAATCCCTAGAGTGGATGAGGCTATGGTAATTTCCCTATCACCTTTAGGCAACTCTCTACCAATCATGGCTTTGGGACCTTTATTTTGGGTTGGATCATGAACCTTGATGTGTGGAAGGAAACCCTGAGGTACTTTAATTGAAGTAGTATCCCTTGAGACACCTTCCTCAACATCTTTATTGAATTGATCCAATTCTTTATTTGCCTCGAAATGAGTGGTGGTATCCATTTTCAGATTTGTTCCCCCACCTTCTTCTATATTTAACTTCTGCCCTGGTGTTGGGCTTGACACCTTTAAAAGGGAAAGGGCACTCAGAAATACCCTGACAGTTGCTTGTTCTTCCTTCTATTCCTCCACCTTTTCATTAATCATGGGGGCTTGGTCATCACACTAAAGATCTTTCCCATTCTTCACACTAGATTCTTGAGTGTCCTCAACTCCATCAACTTTATCCTAGCTTGGTGGTTGAGTGATGATATTTTCAACAAATGCCTCTGTGTTTGAAGAAAATGTATCTTTCTCATGAGGGGATTGAGCTTGGGTAGCTACATCAAATCCAAATCATACCACATATTAAAAGGATAGAGGATCATTTAAGGTCAATATATCCTCCTCATTACCTCCTTCCTTTACTCCTAAGGGATCTTATTTAGCAAATAATCCTACCATCAGGGCCTTCACCAAGGTTTGTGGCCTTTCTCTTGGATTTATTTTCCCCATATTTACTTAAGGGGTAGTGAATACATGTTTCCATTTCATTACCTTAGTGATAGGCCTTCCCTTAGTGATAGGCCTTCCCTCATCTGAATCCTCATCATCACTCATGTCCCTTAATTTTTGTGTGTATGAAGATTGATCTTCTTTTTTCTTCATGAAGGTTTCCTTAGAAGGCACATCTTCAAATGAAATCTTCCTCTTCTTGGGACTCCTAGCTAGAGGTTGAAACACTTTATGGGGTCTCTTTTTCCTAGGATATTTTTCCTCTCCTTTTCCTCCCCTCTTTCTTGTGCAGGTCTTTGTGGAGGGATCAACTACTAGTTATTATTCATGTGTGGCATGTGGGGTAACAACTGGATCAATTAGTGGGGTGGTTATTGGAATGGTTGGTATTACTGGGACTCCCTCAATTGTAATGGATATATGGGTAGCATTGTTCATTTGAACCTCCCTTATGGAAATTTTATTCCAATTTTCTACCAAGATTGTTAACTTGGAAAATAATAACCCTACTTTGGATTGCAATGTCATTATTAATTCTATGTCAATTAATTTGGTGAAACTGATATCACCAACCTTTCACTTCCCTTCACCTCTTATTGGTGCCATTAGAGTTAAAGGATCATTAATGTATGCTGGAAGGAAACCTTTTAGCTTGTTAACCTATCTAAGCTGTTGAAGGCTAGGGATATTAAAGCCACCTAGGTCAACCCCCTATTCCATCAACTAACTAAAGGTTCTCCTCATGATCATAAAATCCCTCCATGTGATAGAATCATTATCTTTGATACTAAAATCTACTTATGATATAGGATAAGCATTAACATTATAATTGTTGTCCACACTGGCCAGTGTCATCTTGTCATCTGCCATATCCTTAGGGATGGGGGCAATGGTGTAGGCAAGAACCTCATGCACCATCAATCTCATGAATTCTAGTTTCCTAAGATCTTCTTTAGTGATGCAATCAGACCATATATCTTCATAGTATGAATAGTGTAGGATCACATTTGTTATTATATTTACTAACCATCTAATATCATAATTTATCCAAGGTGGCATCTTTTCAGTATTATAATGGCCCATTTCTTATTCCAATCATTTCTCTCTGGTAAGAGAAGGACACGAGTGGTATCGTATCTCCATTGGAAACTTGAAAGGTTCAATGATATTCTTGGCATCAATTATCTCATTTGGATGCACCATTTTCCTACTCAATTCCATTATTACAACTTTGTCATCCATGTACCTTGGCAACTTATATGGAAACCTTAAGTAACCATTAACCCTGATGTATGTAAAAGTCCTAAATTAAATGTACAAGGCACCATATTTATCAATTATGTTCTTGACTATCTTAGTAATTCTATCGAGGCTTCTTAATGGGAAGAAGACACTCATCATAGTGTCAAAGAAGCAGTTATAAACTCTCCATAAATTATTCTTAAACCCCTATAAAGTAACTTTAGGGTATACTTCATATAATCTCATTCTTTAAAGGTTCTTGGGGAGCCCTTAGAAGATCCTTTTGTGCACAAGGATATACATTAAATAAGAAGACACATAAGAACTACCTATGAATTATTCTTTTGAAAAAATGGTAATATGAAGCTACATCACTTGATTATGCAAATTATCACTCAAGATAGTTGCCTAGTCTAATTTCTTATTTCCCTTTAACACGTAGATTAAGATTAAGAACATCCAAGGTTTAAATTTCTCTACAGCGGGCATGCCATAGATTTGGGTAGTCATGGTGATCATGTATTGGGGTAACTCACTAAACTCTATTAGCTTTAGGATTTTTAACATTTGAGAGACCTTATACCTCTTCTTAGCAAGCCAACAAGAATTGATAATATCCCATACCACCTTGTCATTTTCCACTGCATATTATTGGCACTCCTCCAAAGTAAGTTTGATACTCCCATGTTTGGAAGGAATTCTGAGCATGATGTTGAGGGAATTGATGGTGAATGAACATAAAACTAATTGACTTCCATCCAAGACAATCCTAGTGTCTAGGTGATAAAATTTGGCACAAGCAATAACTAGCTCAGGATACAGGGCAGCCAAAGGGAATGTTATCATAGGGACCATGTAGTTCATGTTGAGGTTGGAGACAACTAGGAGAGGTTTAGGCCACTACAAAACATTTAATAGAGCCATGAAATCTAAACCTTGAACATCTATGTCTTATATCCCATCAGAATAAAAAGAATGTTATCCTTTACTGATGTCAATGATGTTGTCATTTCTCCTAACCCTACTAGTCCAATAATATAAACTAGAATGAATTCTTCACCCTAATCACCCTCTAGACACCTTCTAATTCCTTCAAAGAACACAATATGAGAGAATAGAAGACACTTATTGGTAATTCTAAGGGATGCACACAATGGGAGCCATAAAATCCATGAAGAATTCATCATAAACACTATTTCCACTCTGCACTTAGCTATGGTACACAAATAACTTGAATACACAAGTATAATATCTTAACATAAATGTGAACACAAAATTAAGGAAAATTCTTAATTATAATCCTTTGCATTTCAAGATTAGGGTTGCCATGAATGCTTTGAATCATAATGGCTAATCACCAACTACCCCATTAATCACTTAAGTTTCCCCTTTCTTTTTGAAAATAAAAAATGTTATGAGACACACAAATATTACCTTTATACTGAATGTTCCTTTTGCAACATGTGGATTTATAAACAAGACTCCCATAGTAGCATTTTTCAGTTCTTCAAATACTTTCACACCTTTTTACTTATCATTTTCCTTTGGTGTAATGGTGCAAAATGTCCCAAGCCTCTTATGGAATGTATTAACACCACATGTCATTACCTTAGGCATCCAATCCTTTAGGGACCTTTTAAACCTTACACACTTTCCAAGTGAGGCAATCTTCAAAAAGGGCCCAATACTCCAAACCCCCAAGAGCCCACCACATGTTCTTGATCTTATCATGCACATTTGGGTACTCACACTTCAAGAACATTTTAAACATTTCCCATCAAAAGGTAAGTGGGGAAATCTTCAAAAAAAGATTGAATCTCATTAAATCCCAAGAATTAGACATGTGACATTCCCTTTAGTTTATTTACTTAGTCATTTGACCCCTAGAAACCTTCTGCACTTTTCCCATGAAAAACTAAGTGGGACAATCCATAAAAGGGTCCCAAAACTTGTAAAAACCCTCGAGAACCTACCATGTGTTTTATGTATATGTTGTCTCAGACTCTTGACTAGCCTTTCACCTTTGCACTATCCTTATTTGAATGAAGTGTGCAAGATCCTCTTGACTCTTGAAAAGGTTCATAACTTTAATCATTAAAACACATTAAATGTGAAATAGGACAACCTCCTTTAGGGCCATGGAGTGTCTCCCTCTTGACCTTAAGGCAAAAATAGAATATACACATAAAATCATACATATACCTTCATACTTAGAGAATTTTCCCATTATGAAAATATCTTTTAGGAATAGTGCAAGTGTCCCCTGTCTTTTGAAGTATCCCTTAGGAAATTCATAGATATCCTTTACCAAGAAATAATTAATACAGAGGATTTAACAAATTTTTCATACTAGCTTAGCCTCCTAGAAAAACATGTGGAGATCAAACCTAGGCTCATGACATAAACTTCGGTACAAATAAGGGCCAAAGCTTTTATATGTCAAAATTCAGCACTGTCTAACTTATACATTTTCACTTGATAAAGGGGATAAGGGCTTAATTTCTTAATGAAACTTTAGGCACTAACATAGGCTCTTTATCAAGGATGGGTACCCCTAATAGGTACATAGACAACACTAGACTGGTTTCCTATCCAATGGGCCATGGAGTCAAAGGAATTCATCACATAGGTAGGAAGAAACACACCATGGGTAATTAGATTTATAATAAGGAAGCTATAAAAATAACATAGAGGAAGAGGAAAGACACAAAATATACAAACACAAACTATAACAAGACCATAAAGACAAAAAAGGGCAACACATTATGTACATATTTATAAAAGCAATCATGGACTCAATCCAAGAAATGCTTGAGGTGTCTGCCCTTAACTAGTAGTTCTAAAATTTCTCCATCAATATCTCTAAGATAAAATGTATGATTTCCTATTTGATAATAAATATTGTAAGGACCTATCCATAGGGAATCAAATTTACCATGATTTCCCTTATCTTCATGCCTGTTATCCCAGAATATAACTATATCACCGACCTAAAAAGCTCTCAAGGTGACTTTCTTGTCAAAGATCCTTTTGAGCTACTCCTTAAACTTCACATACCCCTCATGAGCTTGTCTATGAAAATCATCAAGCTCAATTATTTATTCAAACATTTCATCATAGTGATTTAATTCTTCTTCATTCTCAGCTATTTGTTACATGAATTGGTAAGTGGGTAACTATAAGTTTAGGGGTAAGATAGCCTGAGTTCTATAAACAATGTCAAAGGGGCTTTTCTCAATATATCTCTTCTAAGTTAGCCTATACACCTAGACAACAATCTTCAACTTTTCACCCCATTTTATTTTGTTAGCATCCAAAGTTATATTGATGATCTTCAACAAATTAATATTACTAGACTTGGCTTGCCCATTTCCTTATAGATTGTGATTGGAGGCATATGCTAAATTAATCCCATAATATTTACATATCCACTAACTATTTAAATTTAAATCACATATCATTGTCACAAATGATTTTAATAGGCACCCCAAATTGACAAATCACATTATTCAATAGGAAATATATGACTACTAGGTGGGTTGATCTTCTAGTGGGGATTGCTTCGACCCATTTCATGAAGTAATTAGTAACCACTAAGATAAATTTGTGACCATTACTCAAGGCATATGATATCTCATGCATAAAATCCATCCCCCATTTCTTGAAAGGTCCCTCAATAGAGACTAGCTATAAAGGAAGAGACTCATATGCCTTCATTTTTCTAGAGAATCACTGGCACTCTTCACATCTTCTCATCATGGAAGTAACATCTTTAAATAATGTGGGCCACCAATATCCATCCCTTAAAATCTTATGTGTATTGACTTTAGGATCAAATTGACCACTACACACACCACTATGGAACTCTATAATCATTGAATGAGTCTTATTTTCCACTAGACATCTCAAGAGAACACCATCTAGGTTCCTTCAAGCCATATCATCTTGTAACAAAAGATACTTTTGGGATACAAGATTTAGTGTCCTCTTTTGATTTTTATCTAAATGGGAGGGATAATTCAAAGTCTTTAGATAATATACTATATCTTTATACCATGGATATTGGTTGTATTTGGATTCAAGGTTATTGATCACCCCTTCTACATTATTGACTTCCATAGCCTGTAAATTTGTTTCAGTCATCAACTTGGCTAGACCCATGCCTCTGACCAACTTAGTAGTCTATATCTCCAAGTCATATTCTTGCATTTTGTTAACCCATCAGCACCTTTTTTTAGTATATTCACCTTGAGTTAGTATATCCTTTACCATAGTGTGAGTAATCCAGACTAGTAAGCACTAAGGCATTCTTCAAAGTTGCCTTGATATCTTGAAATGAATGGGTGGACTTCTCCTCCCACTTTATAGTTTGATCTTTCTTCAACATTGAAGTGATAGGTAGAGTAATCTCTATAAAGTTGGAAACAAACTGTCTAACAAAATTAATCTAGCCAAAGAAAGATTTAATACCTTTCTTGGTTTATGGGATGGGTACTCTATCAATGGCCTCCATCCTTTTAGGGTCTATCATGACACCTTGTTGAGACATAATGTGTCCTAATAGCTTTGCCTTATATACACCAAAATGACATTTTATGGGATTCAGGGAGATTCCAAATTCTCTACATCTTATAAGCATTTATTCCAAATGCGCCAGGTGGTCACTTCTCCTCTTAGAGTACATTATAACATCATCCTAGTATATAATAATGAATTAGTTGATTAATATATCAAAATCAGCATTAATTTCTCTCTATAAAGTGGAACCTACATTCATCAAACCTAAAGTCATTCAAACATAGACATAGGTACCCCATTGGGTAGTAAAATCAGTCTTAGACCTATCAAACTGCTTCACTACCACCTAGTTATAACCAGAAAAGCCATCTAAATTTGATAATAGTTCAGATCTAGTGACATATTGAAGCATGTTTTCCATGTTAGGCAAAGGATAATTATCCTTCAATGAATCCTTGTTTAAGGTTCATAAATCAACATAGAAGTAGATGTCTATAATTTTCTTTCTGACAGGGACTAAATTTTTCACCCACGATGAATACCTGATGGGTTGAATGATCCCACCATCCCTTAATTTTTTCAATTCTTCCTACATTTTTATATCCAAGATGGGATTGATGGGTTGCTAGTTTTGGTGAAATGATTTTGTATTAGGGTGGAGGGGAATAACATGGTGGAACAAGTCCTCCCTATAAGTGTTTAGCTCTGAATATGACCATGCTAAGAGATCTTGGCACTTCTTTAATATCATGATGAATGTTTCCTTTTCTTTCTTACTTAGGTGGGTATCAAGCCAAATCTTCTTCAAATTTTATCTTGTCCCAATATTATTCTTGATCACATCCTTTTATATAGAAATGTTTCTAGATTTGACTCTATCAACTCTATCAAAGGATGCTTCTAGACTAACCAATCCTATAGGGATAGTATTAGTCTTTAACTGGATTATTTCCTTTCCATATAAGCTTTATTTTCCATCACATACATGTATCATAGAGTTTTAATCTATAGTGATTCCTTAAAATTCATCTACATAGCACAAGAATCTTATTATTTGATCATCATTGTCAAAAACTTACCAGTGATCAATGTTGTCTAAAACAAAAGGTCTTACTAGTATTTCAACCTCATACTCACAAGAAGTATTGCCATGTTCAACCTTAAATTTTACAACCCTCTTTTCCAGCATATCTACCATGTAATTAATCTCTCAAGCATGGTATTTAATATTAAAGGCATCAAACCATTCCAAGTAGTCTCATACAACATTATGTTAATGCTTCAATATTTTTTACTTCATGGTGTAAATAGCCCAGATTTGTTTCACCACTAGTTCTAAATCTCCCTTAACCATAAACTTCTTGAATATATATTCATGGGTGATTTGGAGGCTAATCAGGAGTGCCTCATATTCTACAATATTATTTGTGCACTCAAAGGCCAATTAAAAAGAGTATCTATAAACTTGGCCATTAGGGGTATAAAAAATAACCCCAGCCCCATTTACAATGTTTTAACATGCTCCATCAAAATGAATGGTCTAGATGGAGTCTTTATGATTGATACCAGAGTCAAGAGGCAACTCTATGTACTCAACACTTCCCATAAAATTCCCAATGTCTGTATCCACATATAACACTTCATTCAATTGGTACTTAGGATCTTCTAAGACATGAAACATTTATGGATCCCAGTTTAGGTGAACCATTTTCCTATCCATAGGTATAGTGGCATAAGATAGATCCATCTAACACTACCTCCAATAGTAGCAGCCCATTTTCTAGATAGTAACATACCCCATTTTAGTGGACAATCTACAATAATGATGTCCATACTCAAAAAATTTATAGGGTATTTCATGAGTTGTACTACAAATCCTTTGACCACACCAACAATAGGCATTTATTTGGAATCCATGTTGAGGAATCATCCATATGCTATAGTTATCCTTATGTAAAGTTCATTTAGCACAGCCAACAGCATGATATTACAAGATGCATCCAAGTCAAACACAATTGTGGATAATTAGTCCATGAATTAGTAGGGTGGTATATAATGAGTCAACATCCATCTGATTCTCCACCAATGTTATTCCCAAGTATACCTCTAGGTGATGCTCAGGAGATCTTGAGGTGTCTTCACCTTCTATAGGGAGAGTGAGAGGAAACTTAACTTCAACAATTTAATTGGTAGTGACTTTCTCTCTGAATCCCAAATACTCAAAAGCTCTTTTCCTATGCTCCAAAATTCTAAGAAATTCCACAAAGGGTACTATGAATTTTAGTTGACTTAATACATGGGCCACATCATAAATACTATATTTAGGTAAAGGAGTGTTATCAATTAATCTTGTAACATTTTCATTTGGGATATATCCTTTAAGAGTTAGGGGAATAGAAGCAAGAAAACTAGCATTCTTAATTTCACTTTTCAAGGGGGGCTTCCTAGGTTCATCCTTCTTAGGAATGCTAGACAATAAAGGAGTTCAATTCTTGGCCTAGGTACTTTTTGGTTTGACACTATAGGGTACAAAACCATGCTTGATAGAACCTTGGGCCTCCTTACTCCTTGTGGTCCCTTTTTCTTTAGTCTCTACTTTAGGGGTAGTAGAGTCTTTATCTTTTAGAGGAGCATTTTAGTCCTTGCTTCTCAAATTGTCTCCTTATTTTATTTGGAAATTATTGTGTTGATCATCAAATACCACTCCTCAATTGATGGAGGAGAGTCTCCATATTTTCCTTTCATCATTGATCTTAGAAACTTAAAGTCATGAACTGGAAACTCATATTCATGCATCATATTTATTTCATAGATAAAATCTAGGGATGGGACCCTTACCTTTTCACATGCTCTCCAAAATTCTCAATTATAAGTAGCACCCATTAGCTATGTTAATGGAGAATCAACCATCACATTTGGTTCATCAAATTGGAAAGTAAAATGTTTATATGTTGGGGTATCCTCACAATCAGGGATAATTAAGGCACTCATAGCTTCCTCTTTGAAAGTGTAACTTTTATTTCTTGGAAGTCAACAATGTAGATATCATCTTCATTAGATGCAATTTCAAATCTATCTACATCTTAACTACCATCACCAATTATGCTACAAGGGGGATGAGGGAGGAAACATTTATCATAATAGTTGATGTTGTAATCAACTATGTTGGATTTAACAGCTAAAGGATCTGGTACTTCCCTTATACTTCCCTAATTATGGTTTCTTTCATGTATATTATCCCTTGACAAGCCTTTTCCCTTATCATTATTCTTGGCTTAGAAAGGTGGCCTAACTAAACCATGATATTGGGGATGATTCTTTTCATCTCTCATATGATCTCTCCTATCATCATGTTTACTAGGACCTTAAGACAACCCCTTTTTAGTTATAGCCAATTTATAAGAGATATCTTTCATTACAATGGTCAGATTCTTTACCATTTCCTCTAGTTCTACGCTCTTGTGAGAGGATTGAGGCTTTTCAAGATTCACCAATGTGACACAGCCCTCTTGTTTAAAGGCTTACCCACAACTTTGATATTATTTTCTATTTGGATAGCCAAATTGAAATCCATCCTTATATTTGTGGGTGCCTTATCTCTAAGATAATAAGCCAACTTCTTGTCAAATACATCACAATACTTAATCAAAGAAGTATCACCACTAGGTCTGATGTCTTCTGGTTGCCTCCTCGATACCTTATTGAATCTAGAATTGAAATCCTTCACACACTTGTTAGGATTCTTCTTGAGGTTCTCAAACTTGATAAGCAATAATATAGGGTCTATACTATCACCATATTGAATCTTAAATGCATCAATCATATCTTGCCATGTGTCTATGGATCCATTGGGGAGGGATTTGAACCATTCTCAAGCCTCATCCTTATGTGTGTTCACAAATATTTTTATACATACGTCTTCTAGATCTATCTCACAATATTCAAATGACATTAAAGAAGGCTTTCAGATGTTGTTCCCCAGACACTGCATTATTCCCTTGAAACTTAGGTAGTACATTTCTAATCTCCATAGGGACCTCATTGGGGAAACTAGGCATACCATTAAAATTAATAGGTCTAATCCTTAGGATCATAAATGGTCTATGTCTATTACCCAAGCCTTGATCATCTTCTCCATCATTATCATTGTCTATGTTAAACATCCTCCTCATCAAGTCATAGTCTCCCATTTCTAAATCTAAAGATGAAGATGAACCAGGGGATGGTTGAGGATGAATATTATGTGGAAGACTCAAAGGAGGGGAAATAGAGTGAATCTTTAATGGCCTAGTAGGAGGGGAAAGACTTATTTGCATAGAAGGATCTTTACTCATGAGGAGATCAGATTTATCTAAAGTGATATAGTATCCTTCAAACAAAGGGATATTAGAGAAAAGGGAGTAAATATAATGGGCAGTGAATTGATCAAGTCTTACTTGATTTCTTGAGCTATGTCCCACAACAAGTTTCCACACTTGTTTTATTTTGGATGGAACTTTTAACTTAGGGACAAGTTATTTTGATGGTCCTCTAAAAGGAAGACCTATTACCCTCTATATTTGTAGATCTAAAGAAAACTCTTCAAAAAAAAGAAGGGTACATATAGTAGGTAGTGATCTTTAAACATTGATATAATAGAGTCACCACTAGAATAAATTTGTCTAGACCAAAAAAAAAAAGCTATAAATAGTAACTCATGAGATACCAACCCTCATATGTTGAAGAAAACTTCAAGAATATTGAGTAACTTCTCATAAAATAGAGGTGAACATCCCTAGTGGAGTCACCAAGAAAAGATACAAAGACATCAATTAACTAAAGATGAATATCTCATTATGGTAATAGTAGAGAGTGAAACAAATAAAACACTTATAACTCTTTTGCAATCATGTACTCATAACAAAGGTAACAAAATATGTCCCTAAAAATAGTGCCAAAAAAGTGTTGGTTCCCAGTTATACACCTCTATCATTTGAACTTGCATACTTGAAGAGGGTGGTAAGAGAATATGATAATCCTCTATTATGTCATTACCATTAGGGAAAGTCTTAGCATCTAAAATGGACTAAACAGATAAAGTGACTAGGAGGCACCTGTAGAGGGTATGGTTAATTCCCTTCTACTTTTGGCTCTACCTAAACCAAGGTGAGAGGACCTGCTGAGGTAGCTTGCTCATGTGAAGGAGTTTATCACTTTAATCTTTATGAGAAATACTAGTATAAAAGAGGAAATATGACCAACTCATAACCAAACTTATACACTTCACTTGAGAAGGGTTGTCATGTGAAATGCACAAATGCTTTACATCATATACAAGCTACTAAAGATAGATGAGAGTGTGGCTAAAATTTTAATTTTGGCAATTATTTTTAACAACATGAAATAAGTGAGAATTATAGCACTAAGATTTATAGGATACATAGTGAACACACTTTAAACATGTAGGGTTTTGTGCATCTGTAAGGCAAATAACACTTATGATATGAAAACAACATGTTATCTACAAGGTAAAATAGGGTAAAATTTTATTTATTTAAATGACGGATAAAGGTGTGGATAACCAATAATTGAGCACAAATAAGTTCACTAAATAGCTACACTATCTTCATTATCAAATGTTATTTAGTTTAGAAATAGGTAAAATAAAGTCATACATAAATGATCCTCAAAAGTTTATAAGTAATACTACAAATCACCCTTCAAGAACTCCCTCTAGATGAATTCATGAGCCTCAGACTACCCTTAAAAAGTCTATCAATGCTCTATTCCCAAATCTCAAAATAAAAAGGATTTTATACTCTAGTTTTAGACCCTAAATGAATACCATGAAGAAGAATACATCAGATAACCAATCTACCAAGCATGTAAAATAGAACATTGTACTTCAATAATAAGAAGGAACAATAAACCATAAACAGATTTCATTTATCAACTGAATCAAATCTGAATACAATATGTCTTGAAAATTATATAACAAAACACTATGCAAAATAATTCTATAATAAGGGAAACATTTGAATGCTCTTAAAGCTTGCTAATAATTTTATAATAGAAATCAATTTGACACCAAAAAATCACACAGGGAGGACTCTCCAAGCTATAGCTTCAAACTCAAAATTTAACTGACCTCTATAAAGGGATAGACCCCCTTTACTTATACAATTTCATTTATGCTTAGCATATTCCTAAAATATGCTCTAGTTGTAAATTCTTTCACGGACCTAGATCCTGTTAAATGTTTTAAAAAATATGATTCCTCAGACTAAGCTTGTGCTTTTATGATGATGATAAACTTGTTACTATATTGTGGAAGAATATTTTTAGCTATATACATGAAGAGCAATCATGTAAGAGATAAAAACAAACTTTTGTCTCCTTGCACAACAAACATAAAACATACCTTTCATAGGTAAATGATTATACAAAAACTAACTTTGAAAGGGGTGTGACACCAATGGTTAGAGTACAATAGTTTCCCAATAGGAAACAAGAAAAAAGAAGAAGAAGAAAGAGAAAGGGAAGAAGAGGGAAGAAAAATGAGTGATGCCAACTGGGGAGAAACTGAAACACTAAGTCAAGCTCTAGAATCAATGTTGATAACCAAACCCCTCACCAACCTATTATTATAATTGGAATAACTATTAATCATAGAGGAAATATCCTTTTTATCTTGTCCTACTTAGTATTTGAACTTGGTGTTATATTCTTCAAGCTACGTGGCAATCTTCTGAAGGATGGCCTGCCTACACCCAAAGAGTGTTTTGAGTTGGTAACAATCCTTCTCAAGTGCCACCAATTACCTTATCTTGTGGGAATCATAGGCTTCTTTAGGTGCATTAATGAGGCTTTTCAGATCATTAAGTATTGCTTCTTCCATCAAATCACCTGCACCCTCAAGGTTTACCATTTTTCTAAGGGCAGCATCTATTTCTTTTATCATACTCTTGAGAGACTACTATTGTCCCTTAAAATCAAATATTCCCTCCTTGAGCATCATAAATCAATTCTTCACTGATAATTGATATTCCTTGGGATTTTTTGATCATCAAAAGAGATTATCTTCTCTACCACTAAAGTTTTTGTACCCATGTTGCATATTTCACCCACCTTGGGTTGGATCTTTTCTCAATTCTTTATATCTACATTTTAAGCAAATGTTTAGGTGTCACATTATCCTTATTTGTCCATTATGTCATATAAACATTCTAATGTTGAATGGATAATTTCTTTGGACCTAATGCTCAAATCTTCTTACCAATTCTCAATTGTCCACCCTCTAGATTTTAACTCATCAACTCGGTTGAAATCTAGTGATCCCATGGGGAAGAGAGGAAGGTCTAGATCCTTAATGAAATTCAAAATTACTACCTTTGGCTCACTTAATAACTTATATTGATAATGGATCATGGCCTAATTTTGGGCTTTCAACTCCTCCATGGTGGTTTTATCTTTGTACATCCTGTGGGATAGCATGCTTGCCAAAACTTGTGAGTTATGCTTCAGCTCATTTATAGAAGGCTCCCCTAAATCATATCTATAAACTATCTAGCTCTTGAGGAGAGCATCCTTCTTCGATACACCAAGTGGGGGAATAGTTATTTCTACATTCCTTTGTTTTGCATTAGTAAATGTATTCCTTATAAGTGTTTTGGCCTCCTTTTGGGGTTTAGCCTTATACACCTAGGTAATATTCATTACATATATATCCCTAGATTTTCTTGAAACACCCTTCTTCACCTTAACCTACTCTTTGATCTAGAGAAGGGGTCTAGTCTAAAATCCCATTGGCATAGTGGACACTGATATAGGATTTGAATTAGTAAATGGTGGCATCAATGGAATATTTGGTAAAGGTAATGTCATATGAGTGGGTTGTGAACTTAGCAAAAATTTCTCAGTATCCTTATCACTTTTTGAATTCTTTTCGTCTCCTTTGTTGGCTCCTAATTCCATTTATAGGTTTGGCTTGACTTGCTCCAAAACATCAAAATTTGACCCAAGTTGATGGGACTCTATGATAAATTTATCAATGGAGTTCCCCTATTCCATGGGTTGGCTATAAGGTTTTGTAACCACTTCACCTTCCTTATTAGGTTGAATCCCTAGAGCAGAGGAGGCTATGGTAATTTCCCTATCACCTTTAGGAAACTCTCCACCAATCACAACCTTGGGACCTTTATTTTGGGTCAAATCATGAACCTTGATGTGTAGAAGGAAACCTTGAGGTACATCAGTTAAAGTAATATCCCCTGAGACACCTTCCTTAGTATCTTTATTAAATTAATTTGATTCTTTATTGTCCTCTAAATGAGTAGGGGTATCTATTTTTAGTTTTTTTCCCCTGCCTTCTTCTATAGTTACCTTCTCCCCTGACATTGGGCTTGACACCTTTGGAGGGGAAAAGGCACTCAATAATACCTCAATAGCTACTTGTTCTTCCTTTTTTTCCTCTACCTCTGCATTACTCATGGGGGCTCGTTCATCATGCTCAATCTATTTCCCATTCTTCCCACCTGATTATTGAGTGTCCTCAACTCCATCAAATTTATTTTGGCATAGTGGTTGAGTGATGGTAGTTGTAACAAATGCCTCCATATATGAAGAAAATGTCTCTTTCTCATTTGGTGCTCGAGCTTGGGTAGACACCTCAACTCCAAATCATACCAAATATTCAAAGGATAGAAGATCATTTTTGGTCAAGATATCCTCCTCATTACCTCCCTCCTTTACTCTTAAGGGATCTTATTCAGAAAATAATCCTACCACTAGGGCCTTCATTAGGGTCTGTGACCTTTCCATTGGAGTTATTTTCCTCATCTTCACTTGAGGGGGAGTGAATGCATGATTCCATTTCATTACCTTAGTGATAGTCCTTCCCTCATCAGAATCCTCATCATTTCTCATGTCCCTTAATTTTTGGGTGTATGAAGATTGATCTTCTTTTCTCTTCATAGAGGTTTACTTATAAGGCACATCTTTAAATGCAATATTCCTCTTCTTGGGACTCCTAATCAGAGGTTACAACATTTTATTTGGTCTCTTTTTCCTAGGTTGTTCTACCTCTCCTTCTCCTCTCCTCTTTCTTGTGTAGGTCTTTGGGGAGGGATCAACTACTAGTTTTTGTTCATGTGTGGCATGTGGAGTAATAATTAGATCAATTAGTAGGATGGCTACTAGAATGGCTGGCATTGCTGGGATTCCCTCGGTTTTAATGGATATAAAGGTAGCACTAGCCAGTTGAACCTCCCTTGTGGTAATTTTATCCCAATTTCTATCAAGCTCATTAAATTGGAAAATGATAGCCCTACTTTTTATTGTGATTTCACTATTGATTTTATGTCAATTACTTTGGTGAAATTTATATCACCAATCTTGCACTTCCCTTTGCCTCATACTAGTGCCATTAGAGCTGAAGGATCACTGATGTATGCTAGAAGGAATCCTTTTAACTCATTAACATGTCTAAGATCTTGGAGGGAAATGGTATCATAGGCACCTAGGTTAACCCCATGTTCTTTAAACCACCGAAAGGTTCTCCTCATGATCATAAAATCCATCCATATAATGGAATCATTATATTTGATACTAAAATCTACCTATGATATAGACTGAGCCTCAGCATTAGAATCATTGTACACACTAGCCAATGTCATAGTGTCATCCATCATATCCTTAAGGATGGGAACAATGTTTTAGGTAAGAACCTCCTACACTATCAATCTCATGAATTCTAGTTTCTTATCATCTTCTTTAGTGGTGAAATCAACCCATATATCTTCATAGTGTGATTGGTGTAGGATCACATTTTTTATTATATTTACTAACCACCTAATATTATAATTTGGCCTAGGTGACATCTTGTCAATATTATAATAACTCATTTCTTGATCTAATCCTTTCACTCTAGCAAGAGAAGGACATGAGTAGTATCCTATCTCCACTAGAAACTTGAAAGGGTTATTGATCTTCTTATTAGCAATCATCTCATGTGGATGCACCATTTTCCTACTTGATTCCATTATTACAAATTTTTCATTCATGTACCTTGAAAACTTATATGGAAACCTTGAGTAATGACTAACTTTAATGTATGTAAAAGTCCTAAATTGAATATATGAGGTACCATATCTATCAATTACATTCTTAGTTGTCTTAGTCATTCTGTTGAGTCCTCTTAATGGGAAGAAGACACTCATCATAGTGTTAAATAAATAGTTATGAACTCTACAAAAATTATTCTTAAGCCCCTATAAAGTAACTTTAGGGTATACTTCATATATTCTCATTCTTGAAAGGTTCTTGGTGAGCCCTTAAAAGATCTTATTGTGTACCAGGCTATAAATTAAATAAGAGGACATATAAAAAGTACCTACAAATTATTATTTTGAAAAAATAGGACTAAAAATTTACATCATTTGATTATGAAAATTATCACTCAGGATAGATGCCTAGTCCAATTTCTTATTTCCCTCCAACATGCAGATTAGGATTAAGAACATCCATGGCTCAAATTTCTCTACAGTGGACATGCCATAGATTCAAGAAATCATGGTGATCATGTATTATGGTAACTCATTTAACTCTATTAGCTTTAGGTCTTTTGACATTTGAGAGACCTTCTACCTCTTCTTAGCAAGCCCATAGGAATTCATAATATCCCATACCACCTTATCATTTTCCTTTGCATCTTGTTGGAACTCCTCCAAAGTAAGTGTGATACTCTTAGGTTGGGGATTAATTCAAAGCATGATGATGAGGGCCTCTAGGGTAAATGAATGTACAACCAATTGACTTCCATCCAAGACAGTCCTAGTATCTGGGTGATAAATTTTAACACAAGCAATAACTAGCTTAAGATACAGGGCAGCCAGAGGGATTGCTATCATAAGGACCATGTAGCTCATGTTGAGGTTGGATACAATTGGGAGAGGGTTAGGCCATTGCAAAAAATTTAATATAGCCATGAAATCTAACCCTTGGACATTCGTGTCTTAGATCCCATCAAGAATAGAAATAATGCTACCCTTTACTAAGATCAAAGATGTTTCCATTTCTCCCAACCCTACTAGTGTAATACTCTAAACTAGAATGAATTATTCACCCTAATAACCCTTCAGACACCTTATAAATCCATCAAAAAACACAATATGAGAGAATAGAATACACTATTAATTCTAAGGGTTGCACACAATGGGAGCCAGAAAATCCATGAAGAATTTATTACAAACACTAGTTTTACTCTGTACTTAGCTATGGTACCCAAATAACTCAAAGGCACAAGTATCATCTCTTAATGAAAAAGTGAACACAAAATAAAGGCAAATGATTATAATCTTTTTCATTTCAATATTAGGGTTATCATTAATGCTTTGAAACATAATGGTTAATCGCCAACTACCCCATTAATCACTTAAGTATCCCTTTTATTTTAGAAAATAAAAAATGGATGGAGACACAAAAATGTTACCTTTATACTAAACACTCCTTTTGTAACATGTGGATTTATAAACAAGACTTCCATTGTAGTAATTTTTGGGTCCTCAAAGACTCACACCCTTTTACTTATCATTTTCCTTTGTTACAATAGTGAAAAATATCCCAAGCATGAAATGGAATATATGAATGCCATGTGTCATTACCTCAGGCATTCAAGCCTTTAGGGACCTTTTGAACCTTACCCACTTTCCAAGCAAGGAAATATTTATAAAGGGCTTGATACTCAAAACCCTTGAGAACCTACCATGTGTTCTTGATCTTATCATGCACGTTTGGGTACTTGCACTTTAGAAACATTTTAAACCTTGCCCACCAAAAGGTAAGTGGGGAAATCTTCAAAAAAGGACCGTATCTCAAAAAATCCTAAGAATTGGACATGTGGCATTCCCTTTAGTTTATTTACTTGATCATTCAGCCCCTAAAAACCTTCTTCACTTTGCTCATGAAAAACTAAGTGGGACAATCCTCAAAAGGGGCTCAAAACTTGTAAAACCCCCCCAAAAACCTACCACATGTTTGATGTGTATGTTATCTTAGACTCTTAGCTAGCCTTTCACCTTTTCATTATACTTCTTTGAATGGGGAGGAGTGCAAGATCCTCTTGAATCCTGAAAAGGTTCATAACTTTAATCATTAAAACATATTGAATGTGAAACATGGTAACCTCCCTTAAGGCCATGGAGCATCTCGGTCTTGAGCTTAAGGAAGCAATGGAATATAAACATAGAAACATACAAATAACTTCATACTTAGATAATTTTCTCATTATTAAAATATCTTTTAGGAATAGTCCAAGTGTCCCTTATCTTTTAAAGCATTCCTTGGGAAATTCATAGATATCCTTTACTAGGAAAAAATTAATACAGAGGATTTAACAATTTTTTCAAAATGGCTTAGCCTCCTAGAGAAACATGTGGAGATATAACCTAGGCTCATGACATAGACTTTGGTATAAATAACTACCAAAGCTTTTAGACATCAAAAATCAGCATTGTCTGACTTATGCATTTTCACTCAACAAAGGGGGCAAGGGCCCAACTGCTTAATGCAACTTTGGCCACTAACACAACTTATTTGGAAATGCTTTTTTGTTACTCAATTTTCAAATTATGTACACTTATGGATAATAAATCTCTTCTTTTTTCATGCTAAGGGAAAGCCCATTACCTATAATAATGGCTTGGGAGTTCATCTGATTACGACATGAAACTAAAATGATCTGCAATCATGATTGGAAATATTCACTCTTTGTGCTTTTAACCATTACTACATCCATGGAAAATCCATAAATTTTATCTTTAAAAATAAATCTTACCACATATTGACACTTGGAATTCCACCTTGGATCCAATTGGGCATCCACACAGCTCTAAGAGTGACTAATGGCTTTAGTCTAGACACATATCACCTCCTCATATAATCATATCCCTCTAGAAAGCCTATTCTAGATCACACCATTGTATCTTCATCTCTTGATCACATGCAAGTCATAGATATTGTAATGAGATTCTTGAGCTATAACCTTGTGGTATGCAGTTGTGCCACTTATTATCCCTTTATTTTCCCATGGGATCCTTGATTTTTTCAAACTTGGCTACGTGTCATTAGATTTGACTAGGGAAAAAACATGATCCATCAAATCATTATCTAAAGAATGGAGTGTTATTATATCTTGCTTCTTCCTTGACCCTAAGGATGTGCCACTTGGTAGCCCTGTGGGTTTCTTGCATACCTTGCAAATAGTCAGTCATGTTCTGAGTGTGTTTATGCCATGTGTATGTGTCTCACTTAATCTCAAGTTTTTCTAAATTAGTGAACTTCTCATTCAGACCATCAGATCTTAGACATGCTTAGACTTTAAAACATGCTCTGTGAGCTTAACACTTGATAACCCCATAGTTATCTTGAATTCCTTTAACTATTCACCTTTGATCATGCACCATCAGATTATATTTCTATGAGTAAATGCATGCCATTGGATTTTCCCCATTTGAAAAAAAATGGTTATATCGTGGGGTCTAAAATTTATGCTCGCATGACCATCATGGAAATTTTAATCTCAACAACTACTTGTCATGACCTAAAGTTGATGTTTACGTGCCTATCAAAAGCATTTTAAATCCAACAGCTAGTCCTTGCAGCTTAAATTTGAAGTCTATGCACATGTCAAAAAAAATTATGAGACCATCATACTTACAACTTAGAAATTTTCTTCTGGGGACTTTGTTCCATGGCAACTTTGTCTGAGTCTTTATCTTTGGCCTCCTTATTTTATTTGGCACTTCTAAATTGATTTTTTACCCTTCAAATGTTTATCAAGATAATTGTTTCAGATATTTTGTCTAAAATAATTTCCTTGAAGAAATTATCTTTACACCTTTACCAAATAAATTAGAACATTGCACTTTCACTAAAATAAATGGGAACTTAGCTCCTCACCTTTGTCAAAATAATTGTTTCAGACAATTTATCTAAAATAATTTCCCTATAGAAATTGAACTTGGTCTCCTCTTGAATAAATGCAATTCCTTTAGAATTTTTTCTCAAAAAAATGTCTGAAGGAAATAAGACCTCTGCTTCACAATAATTTTTCTAAAATAACCCTTTGATAATTTTGAACATACCCTTCAGAGTTTTTTTAAGGGCACCCACCCTAAAAAAATTCCCTTCAAAACTTTTGAAAATGTCTTCCATATTTGGAAAATTCCCTTCGATAACTTTGTCTGTGTCCTCTAGATCCAAAAATTTCCCTTTATAACCTTTTTAAAATGTCCTTCATCTTCAAAAAGTACCCTTCAGGAACTTTGTAAAATTCCCCTGACATCTAGAAATATCCTTCAGATGTTTTATAGATATCCTTCAAGAATTTTGCAAGGGAAAAATGCCCAAAGGAAATAATCCTTCAGAACTTTTACAAAATCAAAATGACCCTTCAAGATTTTTGAAAATATCTTTCAAGATTTTTATAAGTGTCCTTTACCCTTTGAAATTACCCTTTGGGAATTTTTCAAGGGCAAAATGCCTAAAGGAAATGATCCTTCAAAGCTTTTGCAAAAGCAAAAAGACCCTTCAGGGCTTTTTGGAAGTACCTTGGCCAAAGCAAATGACCTTATAATTCCTTTAGGATTTTTGTGTGGGTAAAATTCCCAAAGGACAAGTTCCCTTCAAACTTTTTGTCATGGACAAAAATTCCAAAATAAACAAGACCTAGCATTTTCTCAAAATAAGGAGTTCCTTTGGGCCTTTTGTGTAGGACAAATGTCCAAAGGGTAAGTGCCCTTAAAACATTTTTATGTGGACAAAAAGTCCAAAATCACCCAAAACATTTGAAATATCCCTTAGGAAATTTTGAAAAAAACTTAGACCAAAAGAGATAAGTCATTGAATTCCTTTGGAACTTCTATAGTGGATAAAATGTCTAATGGAAATAAACCTTCAACAAGTAAAGATAAGACAAAGGACTTAGCCACTTTTTACATGAACTTGACCTTCCAAAGGAATACATAGAGATAGAACTTGGGCCAATTATATACACATTAGTATATACAAGGGATTAATTTTTCCAATACAATTTTGGTCACTAACATTGGCTCTCACCCGAGGATGCATACCCCCCTGTGAGTGTGCAAAGAACCATAGAATATAAGACCAAGTGCCAATCCATTGGGATACGGAGTTGAAACTTAATAATTTTTTAGAAAACATCCATGAAGGCTATAAAAAACATGGTAGACTTACAAAAATAGGCTAGGAGGATCTACAAATGAACACACAATAAAAGGAATGGAAAAGAACTATACAAATAAGGCCCAAAGGGGCAATAAAACAATAAAATAATAAAACAATAAACACTATACAATATGGTACACATGTTTCAGATGGACCCAATCAAGGAAGTGTTTTAGATCCCTACCATTAACTGGTAGCTCTAGTATCTCACCATCCATATCTCTCAAGAAGAAAGTATGATCCCTAATCCTATAGTCAATGGAATAGGGGCCCATCCACAAGGCATCAAACTTGCCATGTTTTCCTTTCTCTTAATTCCTATTGTCCCAAAGCAAAACCAAATCACCTATTCAAAAATTCCTTAGAGTGACCTTTCTATCAAATATTTTATTCAACTTTTCCTTAAACCTAAGGTGTTTTTCATGAGCTTGTCTTTGATTTTCATCAAACTAAATAATATGGTTCACCCTACTTTCACCCTACTTTCATAATGATGGACATGTTCATCATCCCCTAGCTATTGTATGAGATGATAAGTGGGCATATATAAATTCATAGGTAGAACTACTTAATATCCATAAACAAGATCAAAAGGGCTTTTACATGTAGCTCTCTTAGGTGTAATCCTATCAGCCAATAAGGAAAACTTTAGCTACTCACCCCACTTCTTGTTTGCTTCCAATGTTATCTTAATGATCTTGAGTAAGTTCTTGTTGCTTGATTCAACTCACCCAATTCCTTGGGGGTTATAGTTAGAAGCATAATTTAGGTCAATCCCATAGTCTTTGCATAATGCCACTAAAGGTTTGGCTTTAAAACTCATGGCATTATCAATAACTATCTTAATAGGTACACTAAATCTACAAATAATCTAATTTAATAGAAATTCCAAGACTACCTCGTGCATTGATTTATTTATATGGATTGATTTGACCCATTTTGTGAAGTAATCAGTTGCAACTATGATCCATCAATGTCTAACACTTGACAAAACAATGATTTCATCATTGAAATCCATTACCCATTGTCTAAATGGGCCTTCAATCATCACTAGCCACAAGTGAAGAGAACCTAAAGCTTTCATCCTCCTAGAAAAGTGCTAACATATCTCACATCATCTTACTACCTAAGCAATATCCTTGAAGAGTGATGGCCACCAATAACCAGCTCTCAAAATGTTATGATCTATAACTTTAGGTGCAAAATTCCCACCACAAACTCCGCTATGGAAGTCTTTAATCAGGATAGCAGTCTACTCTTCCAGCACACATCTTAGGAGAACCCCATCTAGATTCTTCCATGCCAGTCCATCCTAAGTTAAAAGGCATTTTTGGGACACAATCTTAATATTTCTTCATTTATTATTGTCCAAGTCAAGGGGACAATTCATATTTTTCAAGTAGTAAACAATGTCTCTATACCACTAAGATTCATTAAACTGATCCAAAGAATCATCAACTTTAACAACATTATTTACCTCAATAGTTTGCAAATTGGTCTCAACCATAAGCTTGGCTAAACCCATCCCCCTTACCAGATTAGTGGTCTGAATATCCATGTCATACTCTTGTAGCTTGTTGACCCACCTACACCTTTTTTTGGATATGTCAATCTGAGTTAAAATGTCCTTCACCATGGTGTGAGGGACATATGTAATAATCTTCAAACTCAGAATATATGGCCTAAACATTTTAACAGTTTTCAAAAGAGCAAAAGATTGTTTTTCCATAATAGTGTATTTTAGTTTAGGACCTTGCATAGCTTTACTGAAGAAAGATATGGGCTTCTCATGACCTTCTTCATTCTTTTACAATAAGATAGTAGCCAAACTATTGGATGATGCAAAATAGAACACTTGAAATGGTTGTGCGTAGTCATGACTAGCCAAAAGAGGGGTAGACTTTAAAGCTCCCTTGATGTCAATGAATGCTTGCATAGCCTCCTCATATTTGATGGTCTAGTCCTTATTTAACATAGAAGTAATAGGCAGAGTGATCTCTACAAAATTAGACACAAAACTTCTTACAAAGTTAATCTATCCAAAGAAAGACTGAATTCCTTTTTTGGACTGAGGGATAGGCACTTTGTCGATGGCTTCAACCCTTTTTGGGTCAATCATGACACTATCCTTGGAGACTATATGTCCCAAAAACTTGTCCTTTTATACTCCAAAGTGCCACTTTTTGTGATTAAGTGAAATGCCAAACTCCTTACATTTGATTAATACCTTTTCTAGATGCTCCAAATGATCTCTTATTTTGGAGTACACTGTGATATCATCTTGATACACAAAAATGAACTTATTAATTATCCCTACAAAGGAAATGTCCATAGCTCACTAAAACATTGTATCAATATTCATCAATCCAAAAGTCATCCTCATGTAAACATAAGTGCCCCAGGGCATTATGAATGCAATCTTGGACCTCTCAAATTCCTTGACAACAACCGGGTTGTAACCTAAATATCCATCCAAAGTAGATAAAAATTATGATACAGTGATGCTTTGGATCAAGTTATCCATATTAGGTA
Source organism: Torreya grandis (assembly GCA_037957365.1). NCBI lineage: Eukaryota > Viridiplantae > Streptophyta > Pinopsida > Cupressales > Taxaceae > Torreya > Torreya grandis. The sequence continues at coordinate 2,896,067 of JARHVA010000338.1, read as the reverse complement.
AGGGATAATTGTCTTTCAAAGAAGCTTTGTTCAAAATCCTAAAATCCACACATAAGCAAATGTCACCATTCTTCTTTCTCATAGGGACTAAGTTCAAAACCCATGATGAATACTTGATAGGCTAAATGATTCCACCATCCCTTAGTTTGTTTAATTCTTCTCACATCTTGGTGGCCAAGATTGGGTTAATGGGTCTTTGTTTTTACTTGAAAGGTTTGATATCAGGATGTAATGGGATGATGTGTTGGAACAAGTCTTACCTATTATTGTAGTTAAGTGTTCATTTAAGTAGGTAGGGTGCTCAGTCATGTGAATAACTCTAATTATCAAGAATTTCTAGGGTTACAAGAGTTAGGTACAAGGGGATTAAGGTCTATTACACAACATTCAAACACATTGGTGTGTTGACATCATTGTTACATAAGGTGCAAGCCTTATGCACTCACCTAAAGTGTGACAGTGAGGGGACTAGGTCTATGTTGGGCTAGTTACATCATGGTACAACCAAAGGTTATGTAGGGTGTAATGGTTTAGGAGGTTCACTGGGTCTCTAGCATAGAGGATCAAAAGGATAGGTTCATCAATGTATGCTTAAACAAAATGGGATATATATGGGGGTATCTATTTATCCTAAGTTTTCCCTTTAGCACTGGATCTAGTGCAAGGGCCTTTGTAGTGGGTAAGATGTCTAAGTAGCACAAGGCACCACTTACTATAGGGTTGAGTTCTAGTTCATCAACATTATTCATGGGGAAGAATGCAACTTAACCAATATAACAAAATAATATGTATAACACTTAGAAACTAATATTCATCCATTATCATCTGGTATTCATTACAATAACTAGTAGCAACCTTCACTACTCAATCCTATTCTTACTAGTGCCAGAGGCTCACAAATGAGCATGGCTTACATCCATTACTTTAGTGCTCAAGATTTAATCCCTCTATCACTCTCAAATTTTCTATAGCTCTGATATTAATCCCCCACCTCCTTTCTCTTGGAGGTCACCTCCTTTTTAAAGGCACTATCCACTCTTCTTGATGACTAGATAGGTGCATGACAAAAGGGGGGTAGTTGAGAGCCTGTTGGCTCCATTATACCATATAAGACACTTAATACATGTGTTAAGTGTTAAGATATTAGATGGGGATATATGCCTACCTATTCCACTAATATATTTATGCTCCTCAAGCCTCAAAATATTGCATGTCATATTGGGTAGGTATGCCTCAAGACTCATGATGTTATACAACCATCTGTCAATTGGCTCAAGGATTTTGGGAGTCTATCTAGTCAGTGCTAAGGTGTGTAGAAAGGGTCCTTCACTTCCTTCAAGGGTCTTCATGCACCAGGGTTGTTCTAACTTGTGAAATATCAAGTCTTCTCAAAAATTGGTCCTAACATCACCCCATACAAAATTGCTAATCTACCCCAGACTAGCCCTGAAGTGCTTTAGGTACGCAGAATTTGGGTGCACCCTACTGTAAATTCTCCTTAAATTTTTAAAACCTTGGATGGAACCCTTAAACTCTTCAATGAAACCATCCACTTTTATATATGTTACTTCCAAATCAAGTATATATGTGCTTCCTAATTCCTTTTTAAAGGCTTTCAGCCTTTCCTTAGCCCTTCTCACTCCTCCATCTAAGAGTTCACCCTACTCACTGGCCTTCATTTGGAAGGCACTAAATACTACCTCTTGGTCTTACTATTATGTTTTTAGCTAGGTGTTGAGGGATTTAACTTGAATTATCACCTACATGCACTCGGTCCTTGAAACCATGAAGGAATGCTAGAGCAAGGCATCCTTCTTTTCCTTTATCTGCTTGAGGTACATGTTGATGATCTCCACCTAGTGCACAAAGTTACAAAAAATGGTATCTACTTCTTCAATTCCTCCTTCGAGCTTAGTGAATAGGTCTTCAACCTCTTCCATATTATTTTATATTTCTCCCCTTATAGCCTCATAGGGGTCCTCTTCTAGTTCTAGCTTTAGCCTAGGGATCATTCACTTAATGAGCATGCAAGCATAGTCAACCTCCTTCATGCTAGATTAGTCGAAATTGTCTCAAAGGGAGGGATCCACTTCCTTAATGTAATTGATCATTTTTTGAAGCTTAAGCTTGGTTTCCTCAAATTCTTTCTCTGTGTCTCTAGAAAATTTCCTCTAGTTGCTAGCATGAACATCATTAATGATGTTATTACATGCCACAAAGGTTTCCATCTTTATCAAATCATTGGTCAAGTACATGGGGTTCATGTCATAGGGCTTGAATAGATGGTAGTCATGGCCATCTTTTGGCTTCTTGGTATATCAGATGACCTTTATAGGGACCTCAAACATTGGCTCATTCATGTAACAATCCATGGCTCGTGAAACTTGGTGGTGCATAAGGGTTGTGGCATTTCTTGGAGGCATGCACTTTATCATGTAGAATTAATCATCCTCCTTGAACCCCATGTATGACTTCTCACAATTTCTAGGCTCAACCTCTAATTTTTCCCCAAGCTCTTCTTCTTCATTGGTACTGGTGCCAGTCCTTATTTCTTCAACTCTCTCTTCTTTTTCTTCATTGGTACTAGTGCCAATCCTCAATTCTATCTTCTTATTCCTCTCTTTCCTCTTCGGTGCTCGGCTCATCATCTTGTTGTTAATATGGGGGTTCTTCATTAAACTTTTCCCCTTCATCCTCTTCCTAGTGTGGTGCCTCTTCCTTCACCTATTTTTCTAAGGCACTAGCATCACCTTTTTGCTCCTTAGGCACCCCCTCCAAGTTAGGGCATGCCTTTTGTGTGTATTTTTCCACTATTTGGGTGTTGATGCAAAGTGTTACCTTGACTTCTTCTCCCCTAGGCTCCGTGCTAGTGGAACACTTCTTTTTTCCCACTCCTTTAGTATGCACACCTTTTCCTCTTAGGCCAATTTTGCTTCCCATTCCTTCTTCTAGGCATGTTCTACATATGCATTCTCTATCCTTTATTCTTTCTTTACCTTACATTTTTTGGCCTTTCTTTGTATTGCTTGTGTGGAAGACTTTTCTTCCTTCTTTTTAACTTCTTTGACCTTGAGTCAATCAATATCAGCCTAGGTTAGGCCCGAGGACCTCAACTCCTTGTGCCTCTGGTATAAGGTGAGTGTTACATCAATGTGGCCTTGGTCTAGGCCCATTTCTCTCCATTTATTTAGCAAATCTTCCTCTTTGTTGCCTATACTAGAGGGAGTTGCTTCTTCAAGCACTTTGCCTACTTTACTCATCTCTTCCTTCTACACCCTACACACTCTTTCAATTTTTTTCTCCTTTACCTCTACTATTTAGATGACCTCAATGGGCACCCTTACCTTGGCCATCTCCTCTTTTTTCTCCCTTAACTCCCATGCCCTTTTGGTCTTGATCTCATAGGAGCCAAGTCTCCTTAGCGTGTGCCTTGGTTTTTTTAGTTGTACATGTAGAGGAAGTGAAAGGGATTGTTCACTAGGGGATAATTCTATATCCTTAGGCACAATATAGGTACCATATCCCCACTCTTCCTCTTCTAATCCCTCTTTTTATGTGTCTTTTTCTGATGTAGGTTAAGGGTCCTTTTATTTCTTTTTCCCCTTTCGGCTTGTATAGGTTTAAGATTTGAAGCGCACGCACTTTTGGTGTGATTCTATCACTGAGGCTTCCCTTTTTGAATCTATATTTAGCTTCAACCTCTCCTCAATCTCTTCTATTATCTCCCCCCTCTTATTTTTGGGGAGATTATTCTTTTCCTAGGGTGTGGGGGTTCCTTCCTTCCCAACTAGGACTGAGGGGTCTCTTTATTTCTTGGCACTAGACCCCACATCATCATCCTTCCTTCTAGGCTTAATTGCATAGTATAATCTATGGATGAAGTGTAGGATCATTACCTCTTATATAAGATCAATATATATCTAATTTGAGGCATCCTCTTCATCTTTTTTCATACCTATATCGATGTGAGGGAATCTGCACCTCATCTACTAGCTTTTTACATCTAGCTTTTTGACTAGAATGATTAGGCTCTACACATTGGGGATTTCGTTGAGCGCATCCCAAAAGAACTCAACTGAGATGGAAAATGGAAGCTTCAACCATCCCAAATTACTCTCATCTTTGAGTTCTATACAAATTATGTAGTAGTGTTGCATGATGGTGAAGGTCATCATTCCAAACATGCTCACTGGGATTCTTTGTGGGATGCACAACTCTAACTTGAAGGCCTCTATGTATTGCTCACACCACTTTAGTACATGAGTCTTATACTTGGAACTAAATTTCATGGGTTAGGTCAAGTCCTTGTATTTCTACATTTGTCTTTCATGATGTTTTTGGAACACTCACAAGTTATCTTTTCTACCATCAGGGATCTTGATTTCTTTCATGATTATTAAGATGAGGATGGAGCCGCATTTGAATGCCCCCTTCACACTATGGCACTCCAACATGTTCTTGGTCATTTTAATGGCATTGAACTTTATCATTTTGAACTTTATCCCTTATGCCATGTGATAGGTTAACCAGAGGTATGCCTTGGACACATCAATCCATCTCCCCCTGGGCATAATTTTAAGTTGACCAGTCATGTTGTCACCCTTGTGCCCAGGTCCTCACACCTAATTATGGGGAAAGTGTATCCCCACTTGAAGTAATTAAGGATCTTTGTGATGTGATCCACCTCTTCATCATCACCCATTAGCTGATGGATGTCTCTTTTAGAGTTTGGTAATTTAGTTATCTTATTAATTAGGCACACAAATATCTTCATACATCACCCTACAAAGTACACATGGTCTTCATGTACACATGAGAGGAGGAAATAAACAAGTTCTTGTAGATTTCCAAAATAGGGCAACTTATATAGTTGATTTGTGCCTAAATCCTTCAAGCTATCTCTTATTGAGATGTTAAAGATTGCATCTCCCTTTAGGGTCTTACACCTAGTGTCCACCATCCAATCTTGCATCAAGTCTTGAAAGTGACTTGATATCTTATGGTTGTAATCCCATAGTTGACATGCATGCATGAATGAGTAACAAGGTTCACCCATAGACACTTCAAGTATAAATTTCATGTGTTGGTAGGACATCTTGATCAACACCTCAACTTTCACTATCACAATGTTGATCAATTTTACTACTTGCACCCTTGTCTTGGTGATAGCTTCTTCCTATAATATTTAAACCCACTTGGGTTCAAGTCATGTCTCTTCATATATTGATGCCTTATACTTATTTGTCATTCTAAATCTATTAGAATTGAAACATGGGAGGTGTGGCTTTCAAAAACCCCTAATTTTGGTTTGGTGTGAGTTGTCTACCTAAGCTTCTCTGGCCATTAATGGTGGCTTGGTGTCTATTCTAGTGTGCCTTCTCTACTCCAAGTTTGGTGCACCACTTTACTCTTGATGTGTTGTCTACTCTAGTTTGCTACACCAATACCTTACTTCATGTATTATCTGATCTATGGGGATTCACTCTCTTGGGATTATTTGGCTTTGGTTCTTCATCAATTTCATGTAAGTTTGTAACCATGTTCATTCACCATTCACCCTATTTATAGATTGACATATCAACCACCATAATTAATGCCTTTGTCTAGATTTGATTGTCAAATTTCCCAAGAGATTATGAGATCTTCAAAAATTCCATGTCTTATCTGCATTAAATGTGTATCTTTGTTCCACCATCACATTAAATACTTCTAACATCTTTTCAATGATGTGACATCTTTTTTCAAATGGTCACTTCTAATTTTTCTTGGGTGGATGCTATTTATCCTCAATGATCTCTTTTTGCACCTCTCCTTGGTGTGACCCTCACCTCTCTTATGGTAACCTAGGTGCAGTACCTCACATGTATGCAATTCAGTCTCCTTAGTTCCACTTTTTCTTGCTATGCTCTTCTTTTAGTGTGCCCCTTTATCTTGGTTGATTTTTCTAACATCATCTTGCCTTGGCCTAGATTACCCCATTCAAATTCCTTGCACTGGCCCTTTGGTGATTGGTATCTCCATCTATTTTATGCATTTCATAGGAAGTGCATTTTTTCACCAATCTTACACTAAAATAATTTGAGAATCTTCTCATCTGATCTTGCATCCAACTTAGTTAAATGTCTTCTTTTATGCCAGACCTCTATCAATTTAGCTTGTTCAAGGGCTCTTCCTACCATCTCACCATGTGCCTCTTACATAGATGTTTATTTTTTTGCTACTACTTGACCTATTGGCTTCACACACCCATAACTTAGGTGTCTAGACTCATTTTATAGTGGTACAAGTTCTCAACTTACCTGATTGGATTTATATATGGATTGGTAAAACATAGAGACCTCTATAGCTATCTTGTACCACCTATTGCTAAAAAAAATACATGGTTTGGCTTGTGCCAAACCTTATTTTGGTTAACTTAATTCAAACCAACTATTGATCAAAGATTTTTAGTATCCTTGGCATGAGTTTTAACCTATTTCCAATATGGCTTTAATTGGTTGCCATTGAAATGCCCTTGAAACATTTTTCCAGACAAGGTGCACAATTTACATGCACTAGTTTCTAAAATGTGATAGATGACATAAGGACCCATCCATCAGATCTATATCTTGCCTAGGTGTTAAACATATTTGGAGTCATATATCAAGACTAAATCTCCTTCAATTAGCACCTTATGCTTGATATGCTTGCCATGCCACCTCTTTTGGCATGCCTTCTCAACTTGCTGACCCCACTTGGCCTGGGTGTGCATTTCATCCAAGCACTCCAATTCTTCCAACCTTATGCTCAAATATTCCTAGTCATCAAGGTGGCCAATTAATGTGATGCACAAGGAAGGTACTAAAAACTCTAGGAGTAGAACTACTTCTACACCAAACACTAGTTGAAATGGTGTAGCCTTGTTTAGGTGCTTGTAAGTCATGTGGTAGGCCCATAGTATTGTAGAGACATGATCATCCTAGTCCTTGTGACCTATGTCACATATCTTGGTGAGGCACATTCCAAGGATCTTATTGAATGCTTCAACCATGTCATTGTCCTAGGGATGATATAGGGTGGTCTTATGGTGCACCATTATGTATTCCATTAGAAGGATACACACCATCTCATTGATGAAATGATTTACCCTATCACTAGTTAGACTTAATGGGTACCCATATCGACTGATGATGTTCTCTCAAATGAATCATGTAGATATTTTATCTTTGGTTGACACTACCTCAGCCCACTTATTTAAATATTTAATTATTGTGAGGATATATCTGGCCTCTATGCATTATGTTATAGGGGTGATTAGCCCTACAAAATCAATGGCCCTTTTTTTGAATAGCACCTAGGCTAAAATAGGGATGATAGGTATCTCATCTTGATGGTTTAGCTTTCCAATGAATTATCATATATCACATGCTTTCAGGTATTCCTTAGTATTATTGAATAGGGTTGGCCACCACAACCCTAATTTTAAAATCTTGGGTACTATTATGTCTTTGATGGAATGTCCTCTAGCTATTCATCCATGCACTTCTTAAAGGATGGAGTCCCACTCATGTTCAAAAACACATCAATGCAAGACTTCATCCCTACTCATATTGTATAGCTCCCCCTCAATGAGCTAGAAGGGGGAGGTGTGGATAGAAAGTTGTTTCTTCTCCTTGGAAGATAGTGTTTGTGGTGTTAGCCCTAAGGTTAGGAAAGTGGAAATCTTATTAAGTCTTATAGAACATGATGAACCTGGTAGAGCTATGCATCTATCATATCATCTTTAATTGGCACTACTGCATCACCAAAGTTGATGCAAGATAAGTGGTCTGACCCCAAATTCTACTTCACATTTTTAACCATGACTAAAAATTAAAACTCCTAGAAGAGGACAACCCATCTATAAATGTGCCCATGTAAAACATGTTTTTTCATGAGGTATTTTAACACCTCATTATCAGTGAAGAAAGTGAATGGTATTTCTAGTAGATATTGTCTAAACTTTTTCATGGCATAGACCATTACCAGTGCTTCATGCTCGATGGTGGTATAGTTTTGTTCAGCCTATGTCATCTTTCTACTTGTGAAGGAAATGGGGTTTTCCATGTTACCTTCACCTAGTTGTGCCAAAATGGTGCGAATGGATGATATTAATGCATCGATGTAGACATGAAAAAGAGTCATCAAGTTTTGAAACTAAAGTATCAGTGCACTCACTAATTTTAGCTTCAAAGTGTCAAATGCCTCTTCTTATACCTCACCCTAGTAGTACAGGTCATCCTTATGCAAGAGTTCCTCTAGAGGCATGATGATTTTTGTGTATCCCCTTATGAACTTCCTATAGTATCTATAATGACTTAATAAGGAATGAACATCCTTCTACATGGAAGGGATCTAGATTTGGATGATTGTTGTAATATTCATTAAATCAATGAGCAATCCATCCTTAGAAATGATGTGCTCAAGTAGTGTGCCAAAAGGGGTGTCAAAGATGCACTTATTTAGATTCAATGATATTTGGATCTATATGCACCTTTCAAACATAAGGCACAGTTTGTCATGGTGGTCCTTTATAAGACCATACATGATCCAATCATCTAGATATACTTGGAGGAACTTATGGATGAAGTCCTTAAAAGTGGAGATTACCACTCTAGAGAATACAGTTATCATGTTCTTGAGCCCAAAGGGCATCATGTTGTAAGTTAAATAACCCCATTAAATTATGAAGGTGTTTTTGGGCCTATCCTCTTCCTCTATCTACAACTGATGGTAACTTGAGAACCCATCAATGAAAGTGTAGATTTCACAACTTACAACCCCATCCAGGGCTTCGTCAGTGAATGGTGTTGGTAAAGGATCATTGATGCAGGTGGTATTTAGCATCCTATAATCAATTCAAATTCATATACACCCATTTTTATTTATGTTGATGACCATAGAACTCACCCACTCTGATTCTTGCACTGGGTAGATGACATCAATGGCCAACATTCCATTAATCTCTACTTTCACCTTGGTGTAGAGATTGGGGTTCATCCAATAAGGGCACTTCTTGACTAGTCTTACACCATCTACTAGTTTGATGCTCATCTTTCCTAATGAAGGGTGGGTTCCCTTCATTTCATTATAGCTAGGTGGGAAGAGATCTTTAAATTCCCTTAGGAGGTTGATAATGCATGCAATCTCCACCTTAGACCAGTATATGCTAATGGTGGCCATTTTGGGCTCACCTTTGGTACTAATGTCTACTTAGGTGGTCTTAAGGGGTGTGCAATAGGGTTCATTTCTCTCTTAGTGGGAGTCTTTAACCTACCTCATTCCCTCTATCATACCAACCTAGAGGTGCATCAGGTATTCATCATCTAGAGAGTTGGCATCAATGAGGAACATGATATTTTGTTTACCTATCAGGGCCCTCTAGTTACACTCCTTATAGGTCTCATCATCTTCTTCATTAGAGTCACTATGGAGCACCATTTATTTAAATAAAGTTGGAAGTTTCAGTCATTTCTCTCCAAACATATCCTTTAAACACTCCTCTGTGATAGTTGTATCCTCCAACATAGCTTAGTGGATAACTTGTAGTGGCTCTAGTAATTTAAGGTTCTATGAAGAGAAGGAGAAAGTGTGCATAAAATTCTCCTTCATCACATCCCAATTTCCTATTTCTCAATGTGGCTCATTCATGATGTACCATGCTCATACCGTGTCTTCAAAGTTATATAGAATGCATGTACCCACAAGTCTTATGGCACATTTTCTCTGTAGATCTCCCAAGTCTCTTCACAAAGCTAGATGTGTGCAATAGGGTCAAAATTTCCATTGTAGGGGATATGTCCAGATCCTCATTACTTTTACCAAATATGGTGCACATGGATGCCTTCACATCTTGCCAAGTGGGTAAGCCATGTTTATATGTGGCCCACCAACACATGGTAGTACCTTTTAGTGTATAAACCAATTCACCCAATTGATTAATTTCCTTTGGGATGCAAGCCTTAATATCCTATGCATACCTCTTAATAGGTAGGCTTCTTTCTTACTTAGGAAGTGTTTTCAGCTTTCCCTTGTTGATCTAGAGTACTCTCTTTCCTATCTCCTTATCATGAGGAGTCAACTTCTTATAGGGTCATACAATTCTTACCAATCATATGCTAAATATTCTAGATCTAACTTTGTGCAGTGGTAACATCTACACCCAATGACCTCATAGGCTTCTTTGACCTAATGTTCACAAGGTATGTCCATTATATCTGAGGCTGATTGGACATCTTCCCAAGTGAGAACCCCTTGCTCACTAGGATTGAGAGTCTCAGTGCCTTACATTTTGATGTTATAAATGTGGTAAACCTCATCCTTAAGTTTAACACTTTCAACATAAGGTGGCCTTTGGTTACCTAAAAGAGGAACCACCACCCTCTCCTTGCCATTTTTGAAGGTCATATAACACTTTTTGAAGTGCATATCAATATTTTTTGCATAAAACCATGGCTTTCCCAAGAGGGTTAGGTAGTTGTCCTCCTCTACTAGATATATGACCTCAAAGTCAACTTGGAACTTGATGCCCATGATGTCCATAATGGCACTGTTTAATATCCCTATGGGTTATGCTCGAGTCTTATTTTCCATAAACAACGTGTGTGGTGATGGTCTAAAGGGTGGCCTCCCCATCTTCTCATAAGCATTCTTGGTTAATATATTGACATATGTGCCTATATCAACTAGTGATTCACAAATTGACCACCCATTGGCAGTGGCATCTATTAGTAATTCCTAGTCATACTCAGTGTTCTGAGTATGCCTCACTTCTTACATCCACTCCATATATAGTGCTAGAATTTCTATTGCTTGGGGGATGGATTCCCACACTTGTGTTTTCTTTACATGCCTTAGAATTAAGTCCTTTAGTAGGGGTACTACCCCTTCCATTTGTAGGAGGCATAGGATCTTGGTCAACTCCTAGACTTCAGCCTCCTACTAGTCTTGCCTTCTATACATTATGGAAACCTATACCTCTAAGTCTCTAGCCAATTGGAGCTCACCCTAAAATTATTATATCATAGTCATCACTTATTGTAGGATGTCCTTTTTTTATGTAGGATTAAGATATGGCATTTCTTTTGGATTTAGTTATGTCATGCACTTGGTGCAACTTGACTCATTATATTCTAGGTGTGGGTCTTGGTTTGGTATAGTGGGTGGCTAAGTGGTGTGCCCATTCTATGGCATTATCTACACCTTTAGAGGCCCTTTTAGATTATGTTGTGTCTTGGGGGCCCATCTCCCTTCTTTGGACTCATGTCGCACCATAGTGGCTCCTCTATCTATGCCAGGTCACCCCTACATTAACTTCTTGTAGAGATTTGGGTAGTCTTCAACTATGTGTGGGCCTTGATAGTACCCACATGTTGGGTGTGTTGGGAATTCATGTTGATAATGCTTAGTTGACCCACACTTATAAAAATATCATGGTGGGAATCTCCCTCCCCCTCATCTACCCCCTTGGCCATGCACTCCTCTTTAGTTTCCATAACCCATATTGTTCAGACCATAACCCTCATTCCCTTGGCCTATCTACAAAGCACCTAAATTCATAACTTGCCTTGTACCTCTCTCCATGTTTTGGCACATCTCATTGATGACTCTATAGTTTTCCATCACATATGTGTAGGCATCACACATCTTGTAGTAAATTGTAGTATTTACTTAACCAACATGCTGCAATGAGGGACAATTTCAAAATTCATGCGCTCCATAGCAAACCTCATAGTTGGGGAGTATTGTGTAGATATTCCTACATGAGTAGTTATTCTTATTATGCCCCTCTATCTCATAGTTAGTGCACCATATCCCACTATGATATTCATGTGCCTATCCAATAGTAAGCTTTTATAATTTAGAAGCCATCAATGCAATCTATGCTTCCATGAAGGGACTAATTCTAGTGTCATCACTTCCTACCACCTTAGCCCAAAGCATAGCTTTAAGCACTTAATGAGGTTATGTGAAGGTATTCATGGATAGTGTCCTTTACAATGGTACCATTAGGCCCCCAACAAACTATTACACATGTTGGGAAGGGTGGATATCATAAGGAAGCTTAGAAAGGATAGTCTTAAACTATGCATCATATAAGTGCATGCTCTTGATTAACCCTTGACTGATTTCCTTGAGCACCATGAGGCTTTGTTGTTCAAACTTAGGAATTTTAAACTCCTTCAGTAACACTTCCTTCACCATGTCATAGTCAACCATATCGTAGTTCTGATCAAACTTCCAACACCACATATGAACATGATCCAGTAGGGTTGTCATGAACTATGTTTCCTTGTGCTTGAGTTGAGTAATTCCCCAAACACACCACTGTAACTCATATTTCAGCATATGTTTCATAGCATTTTCAACTCCATGATACTTAGGTAGATCCATGCCCATATCATAGTATTTTACTATGGTGGTGGCATAGGATTTTGTAGTTCTTGGCATCCTTATGTCTGCACAAGGGGAAGTCCTCTAATACCCCCACTAGTAGGGTTGAGCATTGACCTTAATGGAGTAATTTGTGTCATAAATCTTGATGATGTATCTCTACCCATTGGTAGTGTTGTACCACTTCCTATGGGTTATTTATTGATTGGCATGACTGACATTCCTTGCATAAGAATATTTACACTTTTGTTCATGATACTTAGACTAGCACCTACTTGGTCATTCATACCATTGCTCAGCTCCTCATATGAGATCACTTATTCAATCATAAATCTATCGTCCAAAATTTTGGTCCAATCATAATCTATTATGGTAATAGGTTTCCTTACCTTTCTTCTATTTTCAAAGGGGGAATTTAGTGCATTGGCTTACATTTTAGGTTCAAAGGGGGTATGTGCTTCTAGCACATCTTCTAGTGCCTTATCTTATAGGGACATGCTACATCCCACACCCATTTATGGAATCTAACCACTTGTTTCTTCCTCAATCTCAGTGCTCTATGTCCATTCAAAATATCCTTTACCATACCCTTCTTACTCACTATAGGTCCTCTTGGTACTTCTAATTTCTAGGTCTTCTATCAACCTTCATCTATGCTTACTGTAGTTCAGCCTTTAGAGCTCTTGGGTATCAAGTTGTTATTCTTCTTCCATGGCACCTTTCCTACACTTCCCCCTTCTGCCCTTTGTGCTTGCCCATACATTCAAGGATTTCTAGCCTTCCATCCTCATGGTCTCTATCCCATAATTGACCATGAGATTTTTTAGCTTGGTGCAGAGTCCTCTGATGAATGTTCCCCTTGGTTCTTGAAGAAACTCATGCTCTGATTCTTCTAGACATAAAAAGGTTGACACTATGAACTCTAACATGTAGCTATTCAAAGCACCATCCCACCACTTATCTACGATGCACATCCACACTTCATCCAAGACTTTCAACCTCTCTACATGCTCTATGGTGTACTTAAGGTGTTGTCCATAACTTCTTCATCTATTATTAACATATGCAGCCAACCATTTATATATGTGATTAAATAGCTTGTAGAAGAACACTTCATACAATGGGTCATACAGATAAGTCTAAACCCATTTTCATAGCTTCTCTCCTTCATACGTGGGATGCTTCTACATGAAGCAATATTCAACTTTCTCTAGCTAGTGCTCGACATTATTGAGTGATAGTCAGAGCATTGCTTTGTTGTAACATCTTAGAAATGGAATTCAACATGTCCCAACAACAAAACTAAAATGTTGTAGTTAAGTGTTCATTAAGTAGGTACAATGCTTGATCATACACACAAATCCAATTATTAGGCATTTATAGGGTTATGAGAGTTAGGCACAAGGGGAAAAAGGTCTAGCACACAACATATAAACACACTAGTATGTTGGCATCTATTTCACATAAGGTGTGAGCTTTATGTACTCACCTAAAGTATGACAGTGAGGGGGTCAGGTCTGTGTTGGGATAATTATGTCATGGTGTAGCCAAGGGTTATGTAGGTTTTAATGTTTTCAGAGGTTTATTGGGTCTCTAGCATAGAGGCTCAAAAGGATAGGTTCATCGGTGTATGCTTAAATAAAGGGGGATAGATATGGGGGTGTCTATTCATCCTAAGTTTACCCTTTGATACTAGGTCTAGTGTAAGGGCCTACTATTGGGTAAGATATCTAAGTAGTACAAGGTGCCACTTATTATAGGGTTCAATCCCAATTCATCAACATTATTCATGGGTAAGAACACAACTTAACCAATATATTGTAATAATATGTATAACACTTAGAATCTAATATTCATCCATTATCATCTAGTATTCATTACAATAACTAGTAGCAACCTTCACTACTCAATCCTATTCTTATTAGTGTTAGAGGCTCATAGATGAGCATGGCTTACATATACTACTTTAGCACTCAATATTTAATCTCTCTATCACTCTCAAATTTACCAGATCTCTATTGTTAATCCCCCTCCCCCTTTCTCTTAGAGGTCACCTCCTTTTTAAAGGCACTAGCCACTCTTCTTATTGACTAGATAGGCATATGCCAAAATGGGGGTAGTTGAGATCTTGTTAGCTCCATTACACCATATAAAAAACTCAAGGCATGTGTTAGGTACCAAGCTATCAAATGGGGTTATACACCTACTTTCTCCACTAATATCTCTATGCTCCTCAAGCTTTGAACCATCACATGTAGGACTAGGTAGGTATACCTCAAGACTCATGATGTTATACAACCATTGACCAACTGGCTTGGGGATTTTGGTATTCTATCTAGTTAGTGCCAAGGTGTGAAAAAAGGGTCCTTCAATTCTTCCAAGGGTCTCTGCATGATAGGGTTGGTCCAGCTGGTGTGGGATCAAGTCTTCTCAAAAAGGGGTCCAAACACCTATATGCTTTCAACTCAGAATAAGACCATGTTAAGCAATCTTGGTACTTCCCATCCTTATATTAATTATGCAATATTGATACTTCCCATCCTTGATTTTAGCAATTTTGGTACAGATGTGTTGGGTATGTTGAGCCTTTTTATTTGTTTCATTTAGGTGAGTACTTAGCCAAACCTTCCTTGGATTCTAATGAGAACCCAAATTAAATTCAGTTACTTCCTTTGAGATGAATAAATCTCTTGACTTGATTCTATCCAATATATCAAAATATTCCTCTAAGTTTATCAGACCTCATAGGATAGTTTTTGTCTTTAGTTAAATAATATATTTCCCAAACAAGGTCTCCTTCCCATTACTAACCTAAACCATGGGTTCCAAGTCTATGAGTTGATCATGGAACTCAACCTCATACTTCAAAAACCTCTTAATCTACTCATCATCATTAAAGACTTGCCAATGATGAACATTATTTGGGATTGAAGGCCTAATGAACATTCCACTTAATATTAGTAGTGAGGGCTCATATTTGCAATGTCAAATTAAGCACCTAGCCCTGCAAGTCTGTCAGCTTCTTGGTTGAAAATTCTATCATGATAACACAAATTGAATGCATAAAATAACTCCAAAAAGTCCCAAATAGCATTCCTATACTATTTCAAGATTTTATTTTTTGTGGCAAAAACACTACAGACTTGCTTTACCACTAACTCAAAATTACCCTTAACAATCAGACATTCGATTGCATGTTCATGGGTAATCCTTAAACCAATAAATAATGCCTCATACTCATTAGTATTATTAGTACACTCAAAATAAATATGGAAATAAAACATAAAGCATTTATCATTGGAGGCATGGAAGATAACCCCATCTCTATTTCTAAGATTTGAGCAAGCCCTATTAAAGCACATTCACCAGACTACATTTTCTTTGTCAGGATCAACTTCAAGAATAGTAGAATGTTCACTAACTTCAACATTCCAAAAAAAGTTTCCAAGCTCAACATATATGTACAACACTTCATTGAAAGCATGCTTTGGATCTTCAATCACATGTAATATCTTTAGCTCTCTATAAATTTTGACCGTCTTACCCTCCAAAGGAATGGTGGCATAAGAAATATCCATCTAAAAACTTTCCCCCATGATAGCATCCCATTATGTGATAGTAGCATATCCCATTTAGGTGGTAAATCTATAACTACCATATCCATATTCAAGTACTTACCAGGATGAACTGCCAACTGTACCACTAGCCGCTTAACCTATCCAACAATTGGAACCTCTCATGAGTCCATGGCATAACACTTGCCAAAGGCTGACATGATCTTCACTCCAAGCTCATTGAGGAAACCCAAGGGCATCACATTGAAATAAGTTCCATAATCAAACATATAGTTGTGAACAACTAAACCATTGATTAGTAGAGTCATATAAAATAGATCCACATTTAGTTGACTCTCCACTAGTGTAGTCTCTAAATAAACCTATAGAGTAAGTTAAAAAACCTATTCTAACTCTTCATCTTATTCTGGGATTGCCTGGGGAAGATCAAATTCAATCATAGCTAACCTTTCACCAAATTCTAAATATTCAAAGTCCCTCTTCTTATGCTCAAGTATTTGTAATAACTCAATAAGTGGTATGGCGATATTTACTTGACTCAACACTTGAGCCATGTCACACACACTATATTGAGGAAGAGGTATATTTGGTAGAAGGGTAAGGACACCTTTAACTAGGATATAATCACTCAAGTTCTGAAGTGGAGTAGGCTGGGGTAGATTTGAAACTTTGATAGCAACTTTCAAAGGTGGGTTTTTCTTGAGCTCATTTTCACCCTTGGGGATGCTAGACAATATAGGCATTCTATTTGTCCTAGTAGGAATAGCTCTAAGCTTAGCATCTTGGGTTATGGGCACTATCTTGGAAGCTTTCAAAACTACTACAAAATTTATTATCTCCTTATTTGCATTCCCTTATTTTGAATTTATAGGGGCAATATCTTGAGGAACAATAATTAGTTTCCTACTTCTCAAGTTGTATTCCTTCTTTTAGGTAACTGCTACATTGATTAACAGCTACTTGTCATCAATTGATAGAACTCTCCTTGTATATTTCTTGATTATCATAGAGAGTAAGAGATAAAAATCATAGATGGGTAATTTATATGCTTGTGCTACATTGACATCACAAGCAAAGTTAAAATTTAAAACACTCTCCATTTTGATAGTGCTCCAAAACTGATCAAACATAGTATCAATCCAGAACTTGGTGGAGGCAGTCAATTCATCCAGAGGTCTTTGATAATCAAAAATAAAAATCTCATAGTTGGATGACACATGTTTAGGTGCATCTAGATCTTCATCAAGTTGTTCAGCAATATCACACATAAGGTGAGGAAGGAAGCATTTGTCACACCAATCAATGTCCAAATCATAATTTTCAATATTTACCTTGGTATTAGATGATCAGGTACCTCCTTTGCAGCCCTTCATTCTAGTTTCTCTTCATCCTATCTTTATGTGCAAGCCTCTTTCCTCTATCATTATCTCTATTATGGAAAGTAGGCACCCTTTACACTTGATTTGGATTCAGAGCTCTATCATAGCTAGTAGACACTTGAGGGACCCTCTTTTTAGCTCTATCCAACTTGTATGACATTTCTTTGATAGTAGATTCCAAATTTTTGATAGTTTCCTCCAAGTTGGCTATCTTTATGGTCTATTTCTTTTCTAGATTGACCAGGTTCACTTTAGCCTATTTTTTCAAGGGATTACCCATAGCTTTGATGTTATTATCAATCTGGATGACCATATTAAAATCTAAACACAAGTTAGTGGGAGACTTGTCCCTTAATAAGTATGTATCCTTGTTATCAAAGGCATTATATTACTTTATCAATCATGTTGCGTCATTGGGCCTAATGTTTTTGGATAACCATATCATAGTCTTATTGAACTGAGTGTTGAAGTCCTACACACACACATTAAGATTCTTCTTGATATTTTCAAATTTAGCCAAGAGAAACCTTAGATCAATCCTAGTACCATACTAGATTCTAAAAATATTTTGCATCTCTTCTCATAAATCAATACATCCAGTAGGAAGGGAATTAAACTAGTTATGAACATCTTCCTCCATCGTGTGTATAAACAACTTGATGCACACATCTTCATACTCAATCTCATAATCTTCAATGATATTCTGATAGGCCCTCAAATGTTGATCACCACTCACTGTATTATTCCCTTGAAATTTTGGGAGGCATTTCCTAACTTCATGTGGAACCTCATTAGGGTAGCCCTCCATCTCATCAAAATTGATGGGTCTAAATCTAGGAATTCTAAATGATAGATGTACATTATCCTCTTGGTCCCTATGCCTCATGATTGGTTCAATAGGAGGTTCAAAAATAAATAGCAAAGGGATATGAGGGGGTGAATGAGGTGGACTTGGTATATCAGACCTGAGAGGGGATTTATCTGGTTAAGAAGGAGCTAGAAAATAAATAGGGTTATGTGTTTTATAATTAGTAGAAGAGATATTATAATCCTTAACAAAAGGGAGGTTAATAAATATTTTAAGATTATCAAGGCCCTAATGGTCTTAAGTAGCTAAAATCTTCCCTTCAATAGGCCTCTAGACTTATCCCCTTATTCTTTAAGGAAACCTAAGGGTGAAACAAGCCTCTTTGATGGGCCACCTTTGAAAGATGATCTCAGTCCTTCAAGCTTTTCAAACAAGAAAAAAACTTAATTAATATTTAGAATAGGCACCAATCTTTGTTGAGACCAAAAAATAGAGTCAAATTTGCCACTAAAATCAAACTTCTAGAATAGAATGATTTACAAATTATTATGATACAAACTAAAAATAGACTTGTTGAAGCTAAATGAGATAAAGAAAAAGGACACTAAAATTTTCAAAATAATTTTTAAAAGGGACAAAACACTTTTTAACATAAAATATTAATAGTTCTTTACAGTAGACTCAACATAAGTCAAATTGTCAAACCTTAAAAACTTCTTGGCAAGCCCCTAGTGGAGTGTTGTGATGTTGACGCACCAAAGATAATTATATCAATGAAGATACTGGCAGAGAACTTTCAAACTAATATAAAATCTTTGTAAGAGTCCTCGATAACACAATTATTATAGGTATCTTTTCTCTCCCAAGTAATGGTTCTAGTTAGGTGTTGATTCCTAATTGTACACTTCTCTAATCTGGCTTTGCATATTTGAATAAAAATAGAAAATAGTGATGAGAAACTCATTATAATGGAATTTTAGTTGGGGGAGGGTTTATCATCAAGAATGGATCAGACTGAGAAAATGACTGGGAGGCACATACAAAGGGTATTGTTAGCTCCTTGCTACTTTTGGTTATGCCTAAACTAAGGTGAGAGAACCTATGGGGTAACTTGCTCACATGAATGTATTTTACAATTCAATCTCCATGGGGATTCTTGGCATAAGGAATAAATATGAGTAGAGCATAACCACATCTACATACTTCACCTGTGAAGTGTTGTCACACAAAATGCACAAATGCTCTATGTCATACATAAGCTACTAAAGATAGATGAAATTATGACCATAATCTTCATTTAACAAGATATTAAATAGCACAAGGAACTAAACAAAGATTGCAATGATAGGCTTTAAAGCACAAATTGTAAATACATTCCAAATAGGCAAGATATTATGCATTTTTAGGGCAAGTAACACATATAATGTGCAATAGAGTGTGTTATTTGTAGGATAGGATGAATTAAGACAAGTTTATAGTTAGATATAAAATGGAAGGTGGCATGATGGTGGTTCCAAATAGTAAAGTATCTAATAGTACTTCATGAAAATGTTCCTTAGTAAAGATGTAGAAAACACTTAATATATAAGACAATGATAAACACTAAATGATCCTTGAGAGACTAGGATATACACTAAAACTAGAATCTCAAATACTCTCTCATATTAAATTCATAAACCCAGGGAGTCCTTAAAAGGTATTCAAAAATTCATTTTTAAATATAACTATAGAAAGGGATTTATAACTAAGGTATATGCTTAGAATAACAACCATTAATAAACCATAAACCCAATTATCTGATTAGAAGAACTTACAAAACATATTATTGCATTTCATTAGCAAAATATAGTAAGGAACCACAAATGTTTTCCATTGATTTGAACAAAAATACTATAGACATTAACACTTCAGAATGCTACCATGGGGATAGGCATGGTAAGACTGCTCTTTTGACAAGGGAGACAACACATGCTCTCAAAGTTTGTTAATGGATGTATAAATGCAACCACCTTAGCAAGGGAAACAAAGTATACACATAGTAAGGGATCCCAAAAAAATTCATATAGAACCTAGACTTAGAGAAAGAGAATGCCTAAAATGACCTATATCAACTAAAAGCCAATCTTGACCAACAACAACCAACAACCTTGAAACATAAGACAATATTTCTATTTACACTTTTTTAATCCTTCCCAAATTTGGGACCATGGGCTATAATTTTCAAAAATTCCATAATAGACTTTTCCAGTCTTGTCAAGATGATCCCTATTAAAAAATTCCTTTTGTTATGCCTGATATCTTCATCAATTTATAAGACAAATCATTATTTCAACTACCTCTTCAAATAATAATGAGGAATTACAACCACCTAGAACATGCTACATGATCTCTTGGCTAAAAAATGACTTTCACATGATCCTAAAAGGAGGACATTCACTTGAGGAGCTACACAGATTTTGTCTTGATGTAAAATAGCCTAAATATCCCCTTGATCACTCACTTGCATAGTTATAAGAAAAATCATTTGAAAACCAAATAGATTTTATCTATATGTGCAACTTATTTGTAAATTCTTTTTTGTTACTCAATTTTCAAATTATGGAAACTTCTGGATAGGAAATCTCTTCTTTATGCATGCTAAGGGAAAGCCCATCACCTGTAATGATGGCTTAGGATTTAATTTGATTGTGACATGAAACTAAAATGATCCATAATCATGATTGGAAATATTCACTATGGAACAACTTTTAAACATTCTTATGTGATTCTACCCATTGCCACATCTATGTAAAAGCCATTAATTTAGCTTTAAAAATAAAGCTTACCACATATTGACACTTGGTATCCACCTCAGACTAACTGGGCATCCACATAGCTTCAAGAGTGACTAATGGCTCTAGTTTGGACACTTGTCACCTCCTCATGCAATCTTAGCCCTCTAAAAAAGTCTATTTTGGCTCACACCAATTGATCTTCATCTCTTGAGCACGCACAAGTTGTAGTTATTAAAATGAGATGCTTGAGTTGTAACCTTATGGCATGCAACTATGCCACTTGTTGTGCCTATGTTTTCTTGCAATATCCTTGAATTTTTTCAAACTCAGCTATGCATCGTTAGATGTAACTAGGGAAAATAAATTCACTCCATCAAATCACGGTCCAAGGAATGGATTATTATTGGATCTTACTTCTTCTTTGGCCTTGAGGATGTTCTACTTAATAGCCCCATAATCTTCCTAGATACCTTGAAAATAAATGGCCCTACTCTAAACATGCTTATGCCATGTGGAAGTGTCTCACTTAATCTCAAGTCCCACTGACTCAGTCAACATCTATCTCACACCATTAGATCCTAGGAACTTGTTCAAACTTTAAAACATGCTCTATGAGCTTGACACTTGGTAGCCCCATAGTTATCTTAAGTTTTTTGACTATTCACCTTTGATCGTACACCATCAAATAATCTTTTTCTAAGCATATGCATGTCATTGGATCTACCATGTTTGAAAATAAATAGCTATTTCATAAGGTCTAAAATTGGCATTCACATGACCATCATAGACATTTGAATCCTAATGAATACTTGTTGTGGCCTAAATTTGATGTTTATGTACCTATCAAAAGCATCTAAAATCTAACGACTGGTCCCTACAGCTTAAAATTGACATCTATGTACTTGTGAAAAATGTCCATGAGACCATCATACCTGTAACTTGGAAATATTTTTTTGGGTATTTTATTCTATGTCAACTTTGTCTGAGTTTTTTTCTTTGGCCTCCCTATTTGCTTTAGCACTTCTAAATTAAGTCTTCACCCTTTGAATTTTCATCAGGTTAATTATTTTAGATATTTTATCCAAAATAATTTCCCCAAAGAAATTATCTTTACACATTTACCAAAGAAATTATACCATCACACTTTCACCAAAATAATTGGGCACTTAGCTCCTCACCTTTGTCAGAACAATTGTTTTAGATAATTTTTTCAAAACAATTTCCTCACAAAAATTGAACTTGGTCTCTTCTAAAATAAATGCAATTCCTTTGGAATTTTTTCTTGGGAAAATTGTTCAAAGGAAATAAGACCCTTGCTTCACAATAATTTTTCTAAAAGAACCCTTCAGGCATTTTGAACATACCCTTTGAATTTTTTGTTAAGGGCACCTACCCTACAAAACTGCCCTTTGAAACTTTTGAAAATATCCTCCATATTCAGAAAGTGCCCTTCAAAAAAAATTTAAGTTCTGCTGAATCCAAAAAGTGCCCTTCAGAACCTTTTTAAAATGCCCTTCATCTTTAGAAATTGCACTTTTGGAAGTTTGTATAAGTCCTCTGCCATCCAAAAATATCCTTTAGAATTTTTGTAGATACCTTTCAAGAATTTTGTAAGGGAAAAATTCCCAAACTAAATAATCCTTCAAAACTTTTACAAAATTAAAATGACCCTTCAATATTTTGAAAAATGTCCTTCAAGATTTTTGTAAGTGTCCTTTGCCCTTTGAAAGTTCCCTTCAATATTTTTTCAATGGAAAAATGCTCAAAGGAAATGATCCTTCAGAAATTTTTCAAAATCAAAATGACCCTTTGGGAATTTTTGGAAGTACCTTTTTCCAAAGAAAATGACCTTATAATTCCTTTGGGATTTTTGTGTGGGAAAAAATCCCTAAGGGCAAGTGCCCTTTATACTTTTTAACATGGACAAAAAGTCCAAAACAAACAAGACCTAGAATTTTCTTGAAATAAGGATTTCCTTCAAACCTTTAATTTAGGAAAAATGCCCAAAGGGCAAGTGCCCTTCAGACCTTTTGTCATGGACAAAAATTCCAACCCAAAAATTTTGAAATATCCCTTCGAAGCTTTTGCAAATCACTTAAACTGAAAGAGATAAGTCATTGAATACCTTCAAAACTTTTATAGTGGACAAAATGTTTGATGGAAATAAACCTTCAATAAGCAAAGATAAGATAAATGACTTAGCCACTTTTTACATGAACTTGACCTTCCAAAGGAATACATGGAGATAGAACTTGGGCCAATGAAATAGAAATCAGTATAGATAAGGGTTCAATTTCTCTAGTGCAATTTTGGGCACTAACACAAGGATAATTAACTATTTCATTACTATGTATCAGGACAACATTAATGTGTACTCCAATAATAGAGAAGAATATTTGGAGCATCTAAAAAAGGTGTTGATCATATGTAGGGAGTTTGACATTTCACTTAATCCTAAGAAATTCCACTTTGGAGTACAAAAGGCCAAGTTGCTAGGATATATAGTGTCCAATGATGGTGTCAGGATTGACCTTGAGAGGTCAAAGCCATTGATAAAGCACCTATCTTGTAGTTCAAGAAAGAAATTCAATCTTTCTTTGGATAAATTAACTTTGTAATGAGATTTGTGTCCAATTTTGTAGAGATCACTCTGCCTATTACTTTTATGTTAAAGAAGGAATAAATCATCAAGTGGGAAGAGAAGTTCATGTAAGCATTCAATGACATTAAGGGAGCTTTAAAGTCTACCACTATTTTGACCAACCCTAATTACACTAAGCCATTTCAGATATTCTCTTTTACATCATATAATACTATTGTTATTGTCTTATTGAAAAATAATGAATAAGGTCATGAGTAGCCTATAGATTTCTTTTAAAAAGTTATGCAAGGTGTTGAATTGAATTACACCATTATGGAAAAATAAGCTTTCACTCTCTTGAAATCTATCATGACATTTAGATATTATATTATGAGTTCAAATATTTTTGCTTATGTCCCACATACCAAGGTGAAGGACATATTAACTCAAACTGAAGTATCCATCAAGAGATGCAGGTGGGTCAATAAGTTGAAAGAGTATGACATAGAAACTTAGACCACCAAGTTAGTAAGAGGGATGGGTCTATCCAATATTATGGTTGAGACCAATTTACAAGTAATTGAAGTAAACACTATTGTTTTTAATGTTGATGATTCTTTGAGTCTATTTAACATGTCTTCATGGTATAGAGATATTGTTTACTACGTGTAAAATCTAAACCATCCCCCTAACTTGGACAAGAATCAAAAGAGAACTCTTAAGCTTATTTCCCAAAATACCTCTTAACTGAGAATGGACTATCATGGAATATTCTAGATGGGTTTCTCCTAAGATGTGTGCTAGAAGACCAAAGTGATGACCTAATTGAAGACCTCCATAGTGGAGTATGTGGTGGCCATTTTGCACCTAAGGTTACAACTCATAAAATTCTAAGAGCTTGTTATTAGTAGCCATCATTGTTCAAGGATGTTTCTCAGACAGTCAAAAAGTGTGAGAAATGCCAGCACTTTACTAGGAAGATGAAAGATTTAGGTTCTCTTCCCTTATATCCTATGATGATTAAAGAGCCATTTAGACAATGGGAAATGGATTTCATTAAATAAATTGTTGATTTTTTAAGCACTAGACATAGATGGATACTATTTGTAACTAATTACTTCATAAAGTGAGTTGAAGCAGCCCCTACAAATAAGATGATGCACCAGGTAGTTATGGATTTCTTGTTAAATCAGGTTATTTGTAGATTTGATGTGCCTATCAAGATAATTTTTTATAATGCCATGAGCTTCAAATAAAAACCTTTGGTGATATGATGCAAATAGTATGATATTAAATTGGCATATGCTTCCAATTATAACCCTCAGGGTAATGGGCAAATAACATCTAATAATAAGAACTTTCTCAAAATTATTAGACAAACTTTGAAAGCAAACAAGAAGTGGGGTGAATATTTGAAGTTTTCCTTATGGGATGATAGGATTATACCTAAAAGAGCTATAATAAAAATACCTTTTGAGCTTGTTTATGGAACTCAAGTAGTTTTGCCTATGAATTTGTAGTTGCCAATTTATCCACTTATAAAACAAGTAGAGGATGATGAGTAAATCAATCACTATGAAAGCAAGATGAACCAGATTATTGAGCTTGATGAGATTCAAAGACAAGTTCATGAAAGACACCTAAAGGTCAAGGAAAAGCTAAAAAAAATATTTGATAAGAAGGTCACTCCAAGAACCTTCCAAGTAGGTGATCTGGTTTTACTTTGGGATAGCAGGCATGAGGAGAAAGGCAAGCATGTAAAATTTGATGCCTTGTGGATGGGTCCCTATTCCAATGACTGATGGATTGGGAAACACACTTTCTTCCTCAAAGACCTTGATGGTGAAATATTGGAGCTATCAATCAATGGAAAACATCTAAAACACTTATTTTATTAAGTCTTTAACATGTATACATTAGTATATAATGTATAGTTTTGTCTTTCTATTATTTCATGTAATATCACCCATCTCCTTTAGGCCTTGATTGTATAGTTTCCTTTCATGTTTCTATTATGTGTTCATTTTATAATCCTCTTGATATATTTTTTTTAGTCCTCCATCATTTTTTTAAGCCTTCATAAATGTTTGCTAAAATTTCTAAGTGTTGACTCTTTGACCCACTAGATTGGCACCTGGTCTTACATTTTAGGGTTCTTTGCACACACGTAGGGATTATGCATCCTTGAGTGAGAGCCAATACTAGTGCCCAAAACTGAATTGAATTAATTAATCCCTTGTCATGTTTAAATTCCTAAGTCTCCATCCCAAGTCCTATTTTTAAGTCTTCATTAGACATCAAGTTTCATATTAAATTGGCTAAGTCTTAATTCAGTATTTACTTAGTGAGTATAAAACCTTAAGGTCTTCAAGTTTTTTGTCACGATATTTTCCCTGATGGAAATAAGTCTTCAGGATTTTTATTCATCTAAAAAGTCCAAAAAACTATTTTTCTTGGGCAAATTGTCCACAACAAAAAACCCAATAAAATTGCTTTGTTCTAAGAAAAATGTAAAGACCTATTTGTTTTGGATAGTTCATCTATGGAAAAAATATTGAAGGCTTATTTCCATCAGACATTTTGTCTATGGAAAAAATCTTGAAGGCTTATTTTTATCAAACATTTTGTCCATGGCAAAAAGCTTGAGGGCTTATTTCTATTGGACATTTTGTCCATGGCAAAAGGTCTAAAGAAATTCAATGCTTCAGAGAAAATGTTGTGGAAAGAATGTTTGAGTAAATTTTGATGCTTTAAGGAAATTATTTTGGACAAAATGTCTAAAATAATTGTCTTAACAAAAAACTTGAGACAAAAATGCCAAAGACAAAAGTCCCGATGACCAAAAGTTCTAAAGAAATTTGCTAGAATTATTTAAATTTTAACAGTCTCATGAATGTCATTGACAGTCACATAAATGTCATTGATGGTCATGAGGATGGAAAAATTAATCTTGAATCAAGGACCATAGGGTTTTAAATTTTGATGATCTCAGGGACATTATTCACGATCGCATGAATGTCTTTGATGGTTGTTAGGACATCAAAATTAAGCCTAGGTCAAAAATCACCAGAGTTAAATTTTTATAATTGTGAGAGTGTCATTGATGGTCATATAGACATTAGATATGAGACAAATAGAGATCAATGGTATAAATTCAATCCTAGTTTCAAAGGATCAATGGAGGTGGGAAGCCAAGCTATATCATATAGAAGAAACAAGTGTATAAATGCTCCTATCCATAATAAGGATCCATTAAATGGAAATAGCCACATTTCAAGGGTCTATTATAGATTAAATAATCTTCCATTTGATCTTAGAGGTAGGATATTTATGGATTTGGTGTATGTATTTATTTCATTTCTTTCTTGCTCTTTCTTTCATATCCTCATTTATATATAGTGCATGTATATTATTTGTTTTCTTTGTATTATGTTTTTCTTTGCTCTTAAAGCCTTTTTGAGATAGTCCTCAGCTTGGGTTTCATCCAGTCATTCAAAAAAGGGACTTATCAGGTTAGGACTCTAGGTGTGGTTAATTATGGGTCTAAAATATGAGCTTGATGTTTTAATTTTGGGGAGAATTGTAAAGACCAATGAATAGGCTAGTTGTTCCCTAAAATCTTGAACCTTGTTCTAATTTAAACTTGATTCTGATGAGGATTGCATATGCATGATGAAATTTTAAATTATTAGAGCATATTCATGCTTGTAATTAAACAACAATCATTACTTGGGGTAAATTTTGTAACCAAAGATGATTGCCTGAAGATCAGACACTAGACCAAATCCCAAAACTTGGCTAACTTGGTTCCTAACCTTTGCCAAAAAGTTGAAATGGTCTATAAAAAGCAAAAAATATAGAAATAATAGCTCATTTTAGAACTCAAAAAGAATTTTCTAATCAAAGTTTATTTAGGTAATCTCCATCGAGGCTATGGACACCTGGTTGGTAGTGGCGTAGGGCCTTGAATGAAGATAAAGGCATCTCTATTAGGGATATGGATGCTTGGCTGGTAGCAGAGCAATGCCCAAGCCTTCTCTAAGCTAAATAATGGTTTTTAATGAATTTAAAACATTATGTAAGTCAATTTTAATGGCCAAAGACATGAAATCTATAAATTTCTCTTTAAACCCCATGGAAAACAATAAGTGGAATCAAAGCACACACACAACATGACTAGGTTTTGATGTTTGATCCCAATTTTTCATGTGTAAGACTTGTTTTAACCATGAATTAATCTTAAAAATAGTGCTTGATCAAGTGGAGTGAATATCCTAATTATGAGTCTGAACCAAAGTCTCTAAATTTTAAAACATATTACTATGAGAATTCACTTGATCAGGGTGTCACTAGCATGTTTGCACATTATTTTTATTTAAAGATCATCTACACCTAGTTTGGTTAGCATATTTTTTCATGATTATGGTTTAAATATTATCTTAATTTTCTAATATTAGATATTTATGCTTCATATTGTAGGTTTAATTGGAATCCATCTGAAATAGGCAATGTCTAGGTTTCATGATTTAATATCAATATTAGTTTTTTACTAGCATTTGGTCTATCAAAAGTTGAGTTAAATTTACTTTTGATCACCCTAAAACCTTGATCCAAATACCCTGGCTCAATTCTTTCCATTTGAATTCAAAATTTGTGGGAATATTTTAGGTGGGAACAAATATTTTAAAATTCCATAGACTTATTTAAATTTTTATACTAAGGCTTAGTCATGTTTATTAACATGACCAAACCTTAGTCTATAAATCCATCCTTGGTCCCTTTTAGGTCCCAAAACCCCTTAGCTTATATTCTTCATAGTCTAAACTAATTCAAGGTCCTTTTTATATAGTAGAGCCCCATTTTATTTCAAGCTTAGTCTAAAACTTTAGCCTAAAGTTTTAATTCATATTTGTTAATACAAATCAAAATATTGGTCTAAGACTATATCCTAAGTTTTATATTATTTTAGACCTCTGACTTAGTTATTCTCTTAATGTCCATAGAAACTAATAGAATTTAACTCAATGGATTGCAATCAACAGTAAAAAAATTTCTGGGCAATCAAGATCAAATGATGCAAGTTGAAATTTAAAAGGTTAAGCTTATGATGCATAATAAAGATCAAGCATGTTCTCATTGATTGACATTATGCAGTTAAGTGTATGTATTCCCATCAACTAGGCATATTAAGTTAAGATTTTAGATCAGGCCCAAAATGAGCATGGTGATCACACGCATCATAACCATGTTAGATATAGTACTGAGCAGCTAATGGCATTTCATCCTTTGCATTAAAATCCAATAGAATGCATTGATCTGACCTAGTAAGATCCAATTGTGTGAGATCAAAGGGTCCTTTTTATTATGTTATAATTTGGTCTAGGGATTTACCCTAAAGTTTCATTGTATTTATTAATACAATGAAACCTTAAGCTAAAACCTTATTCTAAGTCCTTTTTTATTAAGCACGGGACCTTCTTTTATTATGCTATGATCTTAGTCTAAACTTTAGCTTAAAGTTTTATTCATGTTCATTTACATAAATGAAACCTTAAACCAAAGACTTTAGCTTAAGCTTTATAATGTTCCTCAAGTTTTAAATTAAGATAATTTTCACTGTTTTTAGGAATAAATCATACTCAATTTCATGGATTGCAATCTCACAATGCACATTTGATCAGATGAAAAGATCTAATGGCATGAGAGCATAGTTGAAAAGTCAATAATGGTCATAGACTAAACATCAAGCACATTCCTAGAGGTTTATGGTATGCATTCAAGTGTACACAATCTAATATATGACATGTATTAAGTCAAAACTTTTTAACAAAGCCCAGAATGAACGTAGGACTACCACTTGGCAAGATCATGTTAACCTAATAGAACTGATAGAGTGGGATGTAGAGAGCCCATGGAGATTTTAAGTGGCACAATTTTGGTACAAGACCTATATATATCCAATGGTGTTTGATCCTTTAGATTAATATCAATGAAATACATTTCCTTGGGCAAGCAAATATAATGGTGTAAGCTAAGATGGACATTTCAAAAGGATTAGAACCAATAAGAAAGTGACATGTGCCTAGATTAGATCCAACGAAGTGACCTAGTTAGTTTTAAGCCTTATGAGTGCCCAATTAGATTTGATGTGGTGTGACAAGTGTCAATATGTGGTGAACATTGGCTGAGAAGCTAAAATTAATTATTCTTCCATGGATGGGCAATAATTCAAAGCATAGAAGGAGGTCTATAAGTCATTCCAAAGCATATTTTCAATCATAGCTATCGATCATTTTTTATTTATACCATAACCATGAATCATTCATGTGCCATCATTGCAAAATCAAGGTTATTCAATGGTATGCACTAAAAGAAAGGTAGTTATCCAAGAAGTTTCAAATATGCAGGCAAGTGATCAAGAACTTCTCTAGATGGTTGCACATGAGGATAAAGTATATTTAGATATTTAAATTAATATTCTCCTTCCAACTCGTATGAAGACATCTCTAGCCATGAAATCAAAAGTTTATTATAAATATTCATCATTCACTGTAGAGGCAGTTAGAGTGATGATTCTTTTCTTGCAAATGGATGAATATTTTAGGCATGGTAAAAGGCATATTCTAGCTAGGAGCATCTTGATAGAATTAGGAAGGTTGTTATGCAATTTCACAAGTTACAACCTACAGTTCCATATTTGAAAGTGTATAAATAGAGGGATTCTCCTCTATTCAAATGTTGTTGGTCATTTTTTTAGGTGTTCATTTTCTCTAAGTCTAGGTTCTACAAGAATTTTTGAGATCAATTGTTGTGTAGATATTATCTCCCTTGCTAAGGTGGTTGCATCTATACAAACATTGGTGAGATTTGAGAACATCTTTATGTCTCCCTTGTCAAAAGAGTAATCTCACCATGTTTGTCCCCATGGTAGCATTTTGAAATATTGATGTTTGTAATATTTTTTTTCAAGTTAATGAAAATGCTTGTGGTTCTTTATTATTTCCTATTGATGAAGTGTAATAATATATTTTGAAAATATTTTTGACTGGATATC
Organism: Torreya grandis; assembly: GCA_037957365.1. Lineage (NCBI taxonomy): Eukaryota > Viridiplantae > Streptophyta > Pinopsida > Cupressales > Taxaceae > Torreya > Torreya grandis. The sequence continues at coordinate 2,865,485 of JARHVA010000338.1, read as the reverse complement.
TAGTTTTATGTTCATTAGTAGTTATCATTTTGAGTATGGATCTAGGTTATAAATCCCTTTCTACATTATTTTATAACATGTTGTTGAATAACTTGTTAGGGTACCCTAGGTTTATGGATTTGATAGGAAAGAGTTTTTTGAAAGTTTAGTTTCAGTGTATGTTCTATTCTTTCAAGGATTATTTGGTATTTCCCACTATCTTGCATTTGAGTTTTTCTACATTTGTGTTAACGAATTATGTCATGAATCTTGTAAGATACCCTATTGTTTGAAGGCCACCAACATGCCACCTTCATTTTTTATAATTATCCAACTTGTCCTACCCTATCCTACCCTAAAATTATACACCCAATTGCATATTATGAGTTGTATGTGCTAGCAGATGCATAAATATTACATACTTAACATGTGTTTGCATTTTGTGTTTTGAAAGCATAGTTTTGTAGTTTTCCATTCGACCCCTATTATTGAATATTCTATAGAATGAATATTATATTCATTTCCTCATCTATTTTGAGTAGCTTATATGTGATCTAGTGCATTTGTTCATTCCATGTGACAACCCTTCTCGAGTGAAGTGAACGAGTTTGGTTGTGCCCCGGTCATATTTATTCCTTATGCTAAAAATACCCATGGAGGTTAAATTGCAAAATCTCTCCATGCGAGCAAGCTACCCCTTAGGTCTTCTCACCTTGGTTTAGGTATAACTAGAAATAGCAAGGAGTTGACCATACCCTTTATAGGTGCCTATCAATCATTTTATACATTTGGTCTATTCTTGATGCTAAACCCATCCCTGGCTATAATGGCATACTAGTGGGTTTTTCATATTTGTTTTCCATTTTCTTAAAGTGTGTAAGGCTGAGCATATGAGGTATACAACTAGAAACTAACACATCAAAAATAGTGATTGAGATGAATCACATTGATAAGAATGAGAAACACTTCTCCACTTGGTCTTGCAAGCTAGTATGCATTGGCTTACTTGTAACTAACTATGGTAAATGGGTCATTCCATATAGCATAAAATTTTATAGGTTTCTTGGCCTTTTCTCTATCTATATCCCACTTGAGTACCAATTCTGCTTTATTGAAGCTTCTTTCAATAGTCCTTCTATCAAATGTTTTCTTGGTCTACACTTACTGAAGTTCCATTGTGTGCATGGCCTATACCCTGAGTTCTTTGAGATCTATCAACTCATCTAACCTTACTATCATGGGGTTACTCTCATGTACTTCTAATTGATGAAATAGCTCTAGTGAAGGCAATTCAAGAGATGCAGGAAACCTTACTTCCTTTTCATAGACCAACATAAAGGTTGAATTCCTCAACACTCTTTTCATCATTATTTGATCCTCTCAGAGGTCTATTTTGAGCTTAGTATGTTAGGATCACTAGTTATCCTCCATGGTTTCCTTGATGATGTGAACCAAGTTCTTGTTAGTTGATTTATCCAAACCATTACCTTATGGGTAATAATTTTAGGAGGTGATTAGATGGATGTTATGTCTAATTTCCCATTCATTGATCTTAGCTCTAAGAAAATCCAGTGCATTGTATGAGATAATAGTGGCCAAGATACCAAATCTTGTCATATTGCTTTCATATAAGTCCAAAATGGAAACCTAATTAGCTTCTTTGAGTGATATCACCTATGTCCACCTTGTAAATTAGTTAGTTGCTATGAGGATCCACTTGTGTCCATCACTTTATGGTAGATTTATCATGTTGATAAAGTTGTGGCCCCACTATACAAAGGGTTGATCATCTTATATTGGGTATAGGGGTAGGGCTACCAATTTTTGCTTGCCTATAAATAAGGTACACTTTTTATAGCCTCATACCCATGCATGTTTATCTTTGAATATAATTAGCCAATAATCGCTAGTTCACATGATTCTCATTGTAGTGGTCTTCATTGAGTAATGGGTTTGGTTTGAAGGAAGATCCTCATGCTCTCAATCTATTTCATTGGGGCACCTTGGTCTTCTAGTTGGCTCTCATGTAGTGAAATAACTATGTAGTCTTCATTCTTCACATCCTCTACTATCTACTCATAAATTCATTTATCTCACACCAACTTGGTGATTTATAAGTTTGTATCATATTCCATCACCTTTATGACCTAGTTGAATCTCTTCTCATTGATGTCCTTACTAAGTAATAACTCATTTATACTTGAGTGTGATACCATGAGCTAGATATTGTTATTGGAGATCATGTGCCTAAATTTATTGAGTGGTCTTATTACCATGAGGGTGTGCTTCTCTAAAAATTTATAGTATAACTCATAATCCTTGAGTGCCTAACTAAATAAAGAAATAGGCTACACTAGTTGATCATTGTTTTGTTATGCAAGAATAGATGACATGCCTTAAGCTCTACCAAATTCATAAAGGATGAAATATTTACCATAATCTAGTTTATCAACATAGGAGCTTATGTGATGGCATTCTTGATGGCCTCAAAACTAGTTTATCCCTCTTAGCTCTAGCTAAACATAGTGCTCTTCTTGAGCATTGTTGTGAGGAGCTTAACTAGAGTTATGAAACATGGCACAAACCTTTTGATGAATTTTATTTTCCCTAAGAAGCTTTGGAAACCCTTATTGTGACCTAGGAGAGGGAGTGATAGAATGGCCTCATCTCATTCAGGATCAATTATGAGTCCTTATTTGGAGATGATGTGTCCCAAAATTTTACATTCATGCACTATGAATATGCATTTTATTGGGTTCAAACAAATCCAAAACTCTCACCATTTTTCAAAGACTTATTCTAAGTGACCCAAATGATTTACTTCACACTTTGAGAAAATAGTTATATCATCAAGGTAAACCAAGATGATATTGTTAAGGACTCTCTTGAATTCCATATCCATAGCCCTCTAGAATGTATCTCCTACATTTTTCAAACCAAAGGACATCCTTTGGTATATGAAGGTACCCCACTTAGTGGTGTATAAAATTTTGAATTGATCACCCTCCTAAAAAAGCACCTAATTATAGCTTAAATAACCATTTAAAATTGAAAACCTTTTTGTGCTTTAAAATATTTGCATAATTTGATCCATTGATAGGAAGGGGTATTAGTCTTTGAGGAAGGATTTGTTAAGGTCCCTGAAATCCATGCACAAGCAGATCTCTCCATTCTTCTTATGCATTGGAACTAGATTGGCCACCCATGATGAATGTTTGATTGGAAAATATTATTTTAGCCTCAATGATATTTGAGATATCCTTCCTAAGTAAATTATAAAGCTTTAGATTAACTAGCCTCTATTTCTACCTAACTAGCCTAGTATTGGGGTCAAGTTCAATCATATGATGGACTAAACTTGGATCACAGTTTTTAAGGTATTTATAAATCCATGTGAAGATGTCATCATACCTTATGCTTAGTTCAATGAATTCTTTAACTTTAAATGGGGAGCATACCTTACTATCTTTGAATAGTTTTCTATCAGAGATAGACATTGGCTTCAACATTTCCTCCTTCACTATCATGTTTCTCCTCTCACCTTTCAACTGGTCATCAGAATTGAAGATGGTTTTTAGCATGATTATCCCCCTAGGTAGATTATTCCCATTTAACTTAATGATCTACTCTTCATATAGAGCTTGGATTTGAGGTTGATTATTGGTGTATAATTTAGATTCATCTTGTATGAAGTTTATTTATTTGTTTATCACTCTTGAATACTTGTCAATTACTTACATGTTTAGGATTTTTGGTTTGACTACAAGTCTTACAAGCTATTAGAACATATTATTTATACTATACAAGAGGTCATATTTTTCACCCATGATTGTGAGACTATCAATGTCATCATTATTTACCCTTGGTATGGAATAGATATTAAAAGCATCAAACAATTTAATCATGTCTCATGCCCTATGCTTATAAGCTCTTAGCAAATTATTTTTGGACATGTTTTGTGCTCTAACTTGGTTTACCACTAGTTCACTATCTCCAAAATATTTCAACACCTTGATTCCTTTATTATGCACCAACTAGAGACCTTGAATCAGTGCCTCATATTTGATGGCATTATTTGTGCATCTAAACTATAATCTAAATGCATGGAAATATTTTTCCATTTTAGGGGAGACCATTACAACATCTATTCATATGCCATTTTTTAATTTTAAATCCATTAAATTATAATTGATATATGCCTTTGAGGTATTCTTATGACTTTACAAGGTTAGGCAATAAGGCATATTCCTCAAGAATGCAGTATGTGTCAAGCCTTATTTCCCTTGCATTGTCATAAGATCACACTCATAATCATTTCATGCCCATTCATCAAGTAATTAATACAAGACATCTTCAAGTGGTTTGGTAGTCTCATGAAGAATTTTTTTCCTCTTGATCAAATAAATTATAGTTTGTATCAATTGGGTTATGGGTGTATGGCTCTATTTGATTCTTTAAAATTGTCTTGGCCTTGATGGTCACTTTGGTCTCATATTTGGTTCTGATTATCATGTGCAACCAATGTAAGGATATATATCTACCCACCGTCATAGTGAAATCTTGGGAAAGGCATATAGAAAAGAAAGGGGGTAAGTCAATGACTGAAATGTCCTACACAATGGAAAGGATTAGAGATGCATGTAGAGTGAGACTTAGATCCTTGACAACTCACATTTTTTATTGATGTCTAGTTAGATTGGATGAATCCTTTTAAAATGGGAGAATATGTTATGCATGTAATGTCTATGATTTTATTCAGTATGACTAAACTACTCACTCCTAAGTCTACCATACAATTGTGAATGAGATGCTCACCAATAATTAGGGAGATCTAGAATAGGGGCAGCTTGCTATTTATATGAACTCCTTCCTTAGGTTTACATAAAATTGTGTTCATAGTAGCCATAGTATAAAATATCCCATAAGGTTGGAAGCTTCTTAGGGAATCTTATATCAAATTCCTTTGGGAAGAAATGTTCAATCCATTTTTCTTCATCTACTCGACTATATTAAAGGGGATTTAAGTCCCTTTAATTTTCTCTTTCTGGATAGTAGCCCCTTCTCATACCTATATTTTTATTTTTTTATATGTGCACTAAAGGTTTCACAGGTGCTTTAACTTAGGTATATGTGCGCTAAACTTGGGGCACAAAAGTTGAAGGTTTTAAATAAGATTATTCCACCATTGTTCTCTTCTTGAATCTTATGTTAAAATCAATAGGGTTACTTCTTATGCTCGACATTTTTTTTATTCACATAGTTTAAGTCTCCCTCTAACAAATTTAATAAAGTAGATCTATCCTACTCTTGTATTTGCACATTTGGTTCATCCCTTGGCTTATATGAAATAGATGGAGGCTCTTGAGGAGGTGGTGTATTCTGCATCATAAATGCCTCATTTATTGCTCTATATATGCATTAAATATTGTGTGGCTAATCACTTGGATAGAACCATTCATATTCTTATGACTTCATGGGTACAAGAGATATAAAAGTTACCATAGTGTTAGGATTTGGTGCATAAGGTAGTTTATTATATGTATTTGATTTTGAGTTTATGCAGCATGTTGGTAGGGAGACCTGTTCAATTGATATTATTAGTTGAAGGGTTGATATAGCCTAAAATGCTATGATTCCTACCTTTTGAGTGCCACTAACTCAATAATAAATATCTTCAATAAATAATTAACTTTGTGTAGCTCACTCAAGGGTGTATAAGTTAATAGAATTGGTAGGCTGGCAATAATAAGAATGGAAGATAGAGTTAGAACGGGGGGTAGAGTAGATGAACTTATATATGGGGGCTCAAGATATAAGGGCATAGGGGTTCTAGGCATAATTTTCCCTACTTGAATTAATCATTTTTATATGTGTATAATGACATCATACACATCTAGTAATATTTTTCCACCCATAGATTGGATCATTACAGCCACATCATTGCTCAACAATCTTAATAAATATAAGAACATGGTGTTAGTATTTTTCCTTACCAAGAGTGTAATTTGGTCCCATGTCCTCTAGAATTTAAAGTTTAAGTCAAACATCTACTTATGTGGAACCATTTTAATGTTTTGAATTGTTCCATCAATGACAGGTGGTTACTTTTTTATTCAAAATGCCTATATAGTGTCATTCCTAACTCATCCTAATTGCGAATAAAACTAGGTCATAAGCTAAAATACCATTAGAATACTCTTCCTTTCAAATAAGAGGCAAGGAGTCACACTATGACATTGTCTTTAGTCACATTATGGATGGATAAAATATTTTATATGTCCTATATATTCTCTATAGGTATAGATGAATATTCTCTAGTAAAGTAGGGGATGCTCTTAAGAGAAACTATGGTAATATCATCATACTAGGGAAGGATCAATGGGTTGCCTCCATTAAAAAGAATAAATGGTTGATTTCTCTGTGTATCCATGAAGGAAATATGGGATAATCTTTATTTGTGTAGGAAATCAGACAAATATAGGTGTAGATTGAATTATAAGAGGTCATCTTGCATCACTTTCCCTCCTAGTATGAGACAAGGATACTCTAACTCCCCTTCTTATAAAAACTATAGGTAGATCAAATAAATGAAAATTAGTGCCCCTTGAAGATAATATCATTTGTCTTAGCATATGGATGCAAGGTTGATATTTATGAACCAAGAATTCTTGGAATCACATGGTGCTCTATAGGGTGTCTTCAACACTTGAATTATTGGGAGTAGCACCAATCTCTTAGATAAATTTTAAAGCAAGTCCCACTAGGCATGCTAGAAATTATTATTATTTTAAATGTGCATCCATGTGTGAATGTCTTGTATGCTTGATTACACATGGATTTTTCATGCCTAACACCTTGGATGTGTGTACTAGAGAGTGATTATATGTCTCATTGTAATAATGGGATTATCCCCTAAGGTTTGGGACTCTTGTGCTCCTTAGGATGAAACTTTAGATTAGGTCAGCTTCCTTCTATTCTAGATTCACCTAGTTTAGGACCAATGTGTAGACTTACAAAGAGAAAAATAAAATCTACAGGTAATGCTAAACCTTAACTTGATAAGGGGAAAAGGGAGAGAAAAGGTAAGAGGGTTGATGGAATGTAAAAGGTGATGCACCAAGAATTAAGTGAACACCTCACCTATTTAATGACATAATAAAACTAATAGACTAGATACAAAATATTCAAACTAAGCATGATGCATAAGTGTTTTTTGTGGAGATAAGGTAGTATAATGTAGCATTAAGAGGGATGATAAATGGTCCATAGATAACACCTATGCAGACTTGTGTATACATGACATGAGACCTGTAGAGACTTTCAATTACATGTAGAGGTGCAAAGGGAGGATGAAAATGAGATGGATAAACATCCATAGACAAAGATCAACAACCATAAATGCACATAAGACATAGAGCATGAAGAAAGTAAATCAATTCTTATTAATCATAAGATATAAGGTGATATTACAAACCCAAATAAGTAGAGATTTTCTATACCAAGAGAGGGTTATTTGGAGGGCAAATTTCGGTAGCATTATAGTGCTTAAAATATGTCGATATTTTTATAATGTAAGACCTAGGATTTTATAGTAAATGAGAAGCACATGGGTTATTAATTAGAATCTCACCCACTATTAGGGTAGTTATAACATTTAATGATGGTATAGAGAGGAAGTTGGGATCTTTTTCAGAAGAGATCATGTGCTCATATTCTGACAATCTAAAATCTACCCTTGCATTTAATTATATTTTGATTTAGTTCCCTTAATGTCCAATTAGATTCAACTACCATCCCTATTTATGATTACCACCTATCAATCCACATCACCATTGGTTAGGTGTTATGGTCTGATGTTAGTCCCATCTTGATCGACACTGGTCCCCTATCAACTAATGTCAATCAAAAGTGATCAGTGTCAATCACTATGTATTGAGTTTGATAGCTAAAAACCCTAACTTGCATAGCACACCTTCCCTAAAAACCAAAAATAACTAATCTACTCCCTCCTTACCATTTTTCCAACTAAAATCAACCTAACACATTCCATTTCCCCCCTACCCTCACAAATTCCCTCTACCACTTAGACACACACATTACAAAACCACATACCCAAATTCATTACACTAGAAAAAATTCAATAGATAAAGCACCCAGTACTTACCTCATTTTGTGTACACTACCATGGTATAGCCCATTTCATAGCTACTACTCACCCTCCACCCCTGGCTCATCTTCTAGATCGCTACATCCTCACCTACCTCTATCCTACTTGGCCCACCTAGAACCCTCTACAACAAATCACACTCCACTCTAACTAGATTCAATCACACTCCACAACTCCAATCATGAGTTTTTTCCACCAAGCATCATTTTTTCTTAGGAAAAATGGTAGACACAATAACCAAAAATGCAAAAAAGAATTACTTTTAACCTCTTTCGATCACCGACCCCCTTTTAGGGTTTGGTTGATGATCAATACTAGTCACCAATTAAGGTTAGGTTGACCAATGTTGGTTGACCTTGATCAACATTAGTTAACATAATTAGGGTTTTTTCACCCTTATCTCCCCTTTTCACCCCAAGGGATACCTTTCTTCCCATGGCACCACCCATGGGAGCTCCCCATTAGTCCCACTTTGTCATTAGTCACATCCTTTTTATGACATCCTTTTCATGATAATTTTGACCACTTATCCCACCTTGCCATGATCCACAACATTATACTCATCCATGACTTTTGTCTATAGACCTTTTAGATGCCTATAAAATACCCACTTATAGTTCTGGTAACTAAGACCAATTATACCTTCTTAAGATGACCCTACTTTTGAATCCCTATAAATATGGATACCTTAGCATGGAGACTTGAATTTATAAGTGCACCCATATCAATTATGCCTAATTCTATGACCTGGTTCACTTTTCACTTGTCTTCCTCAATGCCACCTTATTTTCCACTTCATACCATCCTACCTACTTTACCATTCATATACACACTTGTCAAAACTACACCTAACTTCATTTTTACCTCATCATATCTTAGTTTTAGGGGCAACACATCCTCCCATACTTGGGGTATCCAACCTCCCACTACACTATTTTTATTTTTTTGTATATTGAGGATGAAACTTACATAGCAAAAAATAGTAAAATGTAACACTAGAAAACCACACCACATGATTCTAGTCATCATAAACTATCCCTTTAGCCCCCTTGGTCCCCTCAGGTTAGGATATTTATTTAAACCCTTTATACACACCCATTTACCCCATTTTTACAATTTAATTAATTAATTTAGATGAGCCTATTTACACCTCCCCACCTAAATCCATGGCTAATTGATTGACACCTAACCTTAGGACTATTTCCCACCTAGGCATTTGATGCCCTAACCTCCTAGAATTTTTCTTTACACATATCAATGTTTCCTTAAATAACCTCAAGCCAATTTTATTGGTCTTAATGGCCAATATTAAGTGTAAATGGTTATTTTTGGTAAACTTAAATTTTTTCTTCTTGGTTGACATTTGTCACCCCTCGATCAATGTTGGTTGACCAAGACCGATGTCAGTTACTTAAGGTAACCCAAACACCTTGCCTTAAGAGGTTAAACTTTTTGAGTGATAATCACAACTCTTGAGTAAATCCAAGTTTTTAGGCAAACCAACAAACTTGACCAGAGACAAGAAAGTGTTTTTATCACCTCATTACAAAGAGTTCAAGAACCATTAATCTATCCACATTGTTTTAGGTTCCCAAGTAGCTTACATCCAACCTCAAGAATTCTTCAGGATAGCAAACTCCAAAATCTAAGTATCTTGCACTTGTATTAAGTTCAAATTATTTATTTTTCAAAATTTTAGTGATTGTATCTACTCCCCATCTCTCTTCATACCATCCCTTGTGTTGGAGTTCTATAACTCCAAACACTTCATTTTCCACCAAATACCCCTAAACCATTCCTAGTCACTTAAGTGTCAAACCCCTAAGTTTGATACTTATAAGAATATATTTTGACCTCACAACCATTATTTAATCCTAAAACAATTCATACAAACATTTTTTTAACTCACTCAACATCTATTTTACCCAAAACTAGAACCCACATTAACCAACATCAATTGTCCCTTGATCGACATCAATTGCCTTAACCGATATCAATTGCATAGTGACCAGCATCGATCACTATGTAATTTAGTTTCCTAAAAATAGAAAGCTAATTCCACCCATCATCCCTTGCCCAAATTCTAATTTTTAGACTTATATCACATCACAGGGTCTTAAAATATTTTTTAAATCGAGTTTTAACATTTTAGCATTAGTTTTTAACAAGTTAATAATATTTTGATAAAATTACTCATTTCTCTTCAAAATAATTTCCTTCATTGAGTCTTATTACTTTATATTACTTTATGCAAGCATCTCTTTTCATTTTCTAGAACTTAACTTGTTTAAAGAGTGGATTGACATCCCTCTAAGGAAGTTTAGTACTTCTTGGAACTAGCATTCTCTAGGAAATCCACTTATCTATCTTGATAATTAATCCATTTCTAGCTTATTTCTTATTTTAGGTCATCCTCCCAAGCCAAAGAGGAGTTCTCTACATCGACTGGATCATGAGCATACAACTAAATCTAGTTTTTTCTAAACCATACCCTTCTTTTGAGTTTTTACTTGTTTTATAAAAGAATAATAAAATAAACACAAAAAATAGTGAAATAATGATTTCTTGTTCTATAACACTTAAAATTTCATTGGCAAGGGCTAACTTGTTTAAAACATTTCATAATCATTTCTTGTGTACATGTGATTGAATGTAATGTATAACTATGCTAATTGATTTCATATGAACACTCATGATTATCAATAAATTGAATTAGATGATTCATAGCATTATTGATTAATTTTTTGTAAATAATTATTCTCTTTGCATTCATAAAGTTATAATTAATGTAATAAAATAGTCACATAAAGTTGTATCTCAAAAATGGTGATGCACATACAGTTTACAATGGCAGTGATATTAGTTGATGATCTTAGATTTAGGATTGGTGACAATCATTTGTAATTTTTGTGGCATTTGGTTTATGTTTCATCTTGGTTTAATTTTTATTATTATTATAATTTTATATATTATAATATTTTACTCTAAAGTCTAAATATGATGCTAAACATTATTTTGAATACAAATGCTATAATTTTCCCATTAACATTTTGAAAATGGTTTGAATTTTTCATTTTAACATCTATATTATGTTTGAATTCCATTGCTACTAAATTAATGGTTCAAGTTCTAAGTCCTCATTTTTTTTGGTTCACAACTTATGGTTTATATCCTTTCAATTTACATAGAGTCATAGTTTGTGGGAATGACATAGTCCAGGTGACATGGTCTACACTCTTTGCCTAAAGTTTGCATTGGTAGGTTCAAATATGGTCTAAACTCTATGACATACTTGGAGTTTGAGACATATTAATTCAAATATTTTGGAATAAATTTTAAGGCATGCTATATCTTTATGACTAATTTGTTAAATCCTTAGAATTTATATGGCATGTTCTTATCTTGTCTTGATCATTTATAAACTTGCTAGAATAGATAGTGGATGAAAAAATATAGTAATATATAAATGAAATGGGAAGGTTTTAAATTTTTTACTATATACTAGTAAGGTTACTAAATGCATTTAGTAACATTTATTATTTTGTTATTTTATTGAAACTTGACTAGCCTGTCAACTTAAAGGACACATCAACTTGGTTGAATTCAATGCAGAGCAATGGGATGGAATTTGTCATAAGGTAGTTAGTTACTTTCATTCACCATTGTAGAACTAAACTCTGAGTGAAACTTGAACTCTACAATTTTATATTTTTGGAAATAAAAGAAGAATATTAGGTTTGAAATCATGAAATTCAATGTTTGATTACAGGGATTCATTGGTAGGTATTGTTTTAGTAGTTTTTTGTTTTTTACTTTTAATATAATTATCTAATAAAAACTTAAAGAAGTGTAGGGTTTATGAGGAATACCTAGAGATAAGAAGATGTTTATGTACTATTTGAATCCAAAAAATGTGGCAACTCCTTTTTTTCTTGGAAGAATAATCTGCACATAATGAGATAACTTGGGAAAATTTTATTAATAGATAAATAAGTGAGCTGCCTATTTAGGAACTAATTCTAGGAAGATATAAAATTCCTCAAGTGGATTCCATCTCACTACTTTCACAATTAAGTGGATAATAAAAACTGAAATTACAAAATATAAAGATGTGATATGGATGTGATAACAAAATACTTTGGAACTAATCTTCATCTAAATTATCAATATAAGTAAAATATTCATCCCAATAAGCTCTAATAGAATTCCCATAGTCTTTTATATCATCTAATTAGTTAGAAGTTGCTTCAACTAAAGGAGAATAGACAATGGCATAAAGTGCTAACTTAAAAGCTATGTCACTCTGGTTGGTGAAGAGAGGTTGAGAGATGATGGGCAGATCGGTGATATTAATTACTTCATGTGAAATTATAGGTAGAATCATCTATAGATAAATTCCATGTTTAGAAAGGTAGAAGATCAAATCAGCTTGAATCTAAGATAGATTTTTATGACTAAATGACTCATATTTTAAAATAGAGTGTAGGGATTCCTTTAGAATTGGTACTGATTAGGATGAATCAACATTGATTCTACTAAAATTGTAGAAAGTTATAAATAGAAAGCTAAAGGATGACTATGGATATTTGAAAAGGAAACTTGAGATATCTGATATGTTATGATAGTGGAATGAGTATAAAAAGATAGAATGAAATAACAAATGAAATATTCAAGATAGAGAACTTACCTTGAAATAGATGCAAGAAAAGTATATTCTTCCTATAAGTGCAACCAATCTTCTTTATTTGGGATGACCATTCTAGACAGGGTATAGCCTAAATTTATCAGTGTGGAGATATAATTTGTCTTTGATTCTCTGATTAAATCTTAACATCTCTTTGAGATTGAAATTTTGTGGGGGTTAACCAAAGGGTTTCTCATGTATATATAGATTGATGTCGATCAGGAAAATTGGTGTCGATCATGAGAAAATCAAAAAAGTTTGTTTTGATTTGTTTTAGCTTATTCCAACTATAGGTTAATTTGGGATTAAAAGTGTGGGTTTGTTACTAATGATTTACTACGAGGGTAGTTTTTTTGAAGGTAAGATTTATGGATTTTAAATTATATTTTAGTGGTTAGAAAGGTAAAATAGTAATTTGTAAGAATAAATTATCGAGTATCTAATGGTAAATACTTTAAACTTTTAAAATAGGGGTATTTTGGATGAAATAATAATTTAAAGTCCTAAGACACCAAATAATTCATATATGACATATAAAATTTTAGTGTCTATAATTTCCCCTTTTTGTAGAATGATATATAATAACATGTTGTGAGACAAAATCTAAGAGAGATCTAATGCCTCAGGTTTATGTGAGGAGGTATCCCCCCTCAAATCAAGAGATGGCATAGGATGATGAGTGAGTGATGGGTTTGAAATATGGATTAATGGATAGGATGAATAAATAACAAATGGGAACCAAGAGTGTAGATGTATAATATGAAGTATACTTTTTACACTGACAGGGTGTGAGATAGTACAAGCAGAGATGCCCCAATTTAAATCATGTAATAAATTTCCATAGTTATGAATAAGTGTGCTTAAATGAAGTCCAATAAAAAAAATGATAAGGTTTGGCTAACCGAAGCATCCAATGTGCTTGATGGTTTGTGCTCTACCTATAGATAGTTATTCTCAAGATTAAATGCATTCTCAAGACTTGTAAAGGAGAGATGTCCAAAAAAGTGCATGCCTTATGTAGGTTGTAGGACCAACAAGGGGTCTATATCCACAAGCCTAAAATATAATAAGAAAAATAATGGGATAGGTGTGTAAAGGTAACAATATTGTTCTTTAGATAAAAACTAGATGCTTAAAAAAGTATAAGTAGTGAAAAAAAGAGAAAAGGTTAAACAGATCAATGTCAATTAAGGAAATCAACTATGATCCACCTAAATCGACACTGATCTGAAAAAATAGATACTAATCTAAAGATGACTATATAATCAAATCCATTATGGAAAATAGTTCATTTGTTATTGATGTGTGGAAAGTAGAAAGATAAAATTTGATAATAATTTTGACGTGTACTGTGATGAAGGTGAGCAACATTGATCAAAAGTAGCAATGACAATCTCAAGATAATGTAGGCCTTATTTTTATTTAAAAAAATTTATCTATTGTTATTTTTGGTTAGGGTAATGTGTAAGGTTTTTAAGGTATTACAATGACCTAGGATCATCTTCAATTCAGTGGAAACATCACTGATTATAAATAAATTGATGTTGGATTATTAAAAATTGCAAATAACTAAGTTAAAGAGTCTAGGGTTAAACTAAGTGAAATTATTAAAAAGTTTAAGGCTTATATAAGATTATGATAATATGTGTGAAAATTGTTGAGGATAAAGGACTAAGTACTGCCTCTTTTAGAGTGGTTACATGATCAGTTGAGTAATGATGATTGGGCCTATATGGTGGTTATGGGCTTAAGAGGAGTACACTTCTCCATCATATTCATAGAGACACAAGCCTGGTAGTAGCATTACTCGAGTGGTGGGATGTGACAAATGGTAATTTTTGGTTACCTACAAGAGAGATGACCATTATAGTGGATGGAATTTATAAGATATTATGGCTCCTAGTGAAGGGGGCTATTATTATACATGTGGATAAATGTGATCGCATAATAGTATTAACATAGGTGTATGGTGGATATGTCATGGATATTAATTTTATAATAGGAAGATTTATTTTTGAGATGTTATATGATGTAGATATGGATGGGATATGAGTGTTGATGATGATTATATTATCCATTTCTTGATATGCTCTCCCTAACTCAGGTGGAGGTAGGTTCCCATGGAGCCTCATAGGTGTCATTGAAGATATGTAGGAGAGATAGATAGTATTTGCTTGGGCCTTGACTTTACTAGCATGGGTATATAGGGAGTTATGGGGGTGGAAGACCTAGAGGAGCTATGGTTTGGATGAGACCTTTATTTTCTAATGATAGCCATATGAGCACATCAGAGTGATATGACCCATTGGTACCCCATGGATATGATGGTATGATACTACTTACAATGTTACCTTTTTTTATGGAAGGAAGATTTGGTGTAGGCTTACACAAATGGTGTGACATGATACCTAGCATATTATCAGTGAGTCCTTAGGGAATTACAAGATGATGACATCATTTGGAAGCCTTAAATTAGATTTCTTACATGACCTAGGATATAGGTAGAGTTAGCAAACATTCAAAGGGAGAGATGGTTGATAGGGAGAAAGATGGATTATGTAGAGTTTTTCCACTTTAGGAGAGTGAGGAGATAGTTTGGGATAATTCAAGATATACCATGGGCCCCATGAGTGTATAGATGGGATGATACAAAGACTAAAATACTAGAGGCAGATGTCACACATATTCTAATAGGGTTTGACGAGGAGGTGGTAGATTTAGAGATAGAAGATGTGGGGTGTACCCTGGCATATTTAGTGTGGTGGTTAGGGTAGCTAGATGCAAGACATGAGAGGGTGGTGTGACCTCAATAAGAGGGAGCAGATGATGAGATGTAGGATACAAAGGAGGAGGGAGGAGAAGATGAGTAAGAGAGGGGTAAGGTGAAGGAGTTATATGTTATAGGTATTATTGCTAAGAGGGATGCACTAAGAGCCCAATACATCTCTTTATAAGGATAGGTGACCATAGCATAGGGGGTTATCACTACCATGTTGATAGAGTGAGATGGTATATAAACCGAATTAAATGTTTTATAGGTAGAGTATGACACCTCAAATTTGAGTAATGATCTAACAATTTAGGCTTAAAATAGATACCATGCTAAGAGGGATAGATTATGGCAAGGGCATAGAGGATCCATGGGGTAGATAGGTGTAGGGGGAGCTAGGCCAAGTATAAGATAGGTAGGTAATTTAAGTATGGATAGATATCGATAGTTGGTAGTTGAGATGAAATATTATGAGAAGATTGTATTAAATCTACATCCAAATATTAATTGGTATACCACACATGTGGCCATACAAGGTAGGTCCTCTCGATAAACACATATAGGTTTGGTTAGCATAGGGAGTGTATCACAAGGGAGAGATTAGAGGGGAGATATAGGATGAGATGGGTTTAGGGATAGAGGTAGAGGTAGGGGTGGAGGTGAAAGTGGGGGTGGAGGCATTGGGACCATCCAACTAAGCCATCTCTAGTTTATCGAGTAGCCTATTTTTGTATTTATTATACTAGATAGAGAGCCATCTATTTTGTATACCAAGACTTGAATGATGTATATCTAAGAATTTATATATAGATAAATGATTTTGATTATGAATTGTGGTGTTATATTTTGTGATTATGGATTTTATTAGATTATGGATTGGAATGTTATGGATTTTCGTTAAAGTGTTTATGTAGTTTAGGATGCTTTGGGTAGAGATTATGTGATTATTGATTTATCTATTTAGATTAAATGATGATGTGATAGATTTATTATGTTATGGATTTACATTAAAATGTTTATGGATATGATTATGGATTTAGCTTGGGATTTTATGGATCTATGTGATGCAATGGATCAGATTAGATTATGGATTATGGATTTATGTTTTATGATTATGGGTTTAGATTAGGATGCTTATGGATATTAGATTGTTATTTTAAATGATTTAATGGATTTAAATTAAATTATGATTTTCTTGTATTGTGATCAATATATTAATGGTGATCATGCTTTATAGAATTAATTAGCTCAATTTTGATTTATTTAGGATAAAGAGAAATAAAGATTTTATTACTCATCATGGGATTTACCATAACCTAAGAAAAAACCTCTTGCAATAATTACATGTGCACCCTTAATTGGATATTAATAAATATCTTAGAGGCCTTAGGTTAACTAAGTTCAGGATCTATGGGTTTGAGATTGAATTTTTAGGGAGTTTTTTTTTTTTAGGATTTTGATAGAAAGTAGATTTTTTAAAAGATGTTTTCATCATACATACCAAAGCTAAGGCTGACCCTAGGATCCTTTTGTGCCAATCCATGTAGATTTATCAATGTGGGAGGTTTACAAATTTAGATAAAGTTGATCAATGTGGGGAGATTTCTTTGGTTATTTCATGCATGATAGCCATCCTTTGAGGTAGTGTCTATATTTTGAGAGATGTTTTTTAATGTAGTTATCCTTCAAGGGAGAAGTTTGCACTTTTGTTATTTTTATGAATTTTATAGCTTTCCTTTGAGGGATAAATCTATTATTTTTGCCCTTTTAAAGATATTCTTTTTTTTTTGCTTTCTTTTTTTATCCCAGTTTTATTATTTTCTTATGGATTGGCTTAAGGTAACCTAGAATATTTTATAAATATTTATTGTACAAGATGATATTATTATTCCCAAAATGAACTACTATGGAGATAGGGAGTCATTTCAAGAAATAATGATTTGGGGCACCTTCCCATTATAGGCAGACTTTGTCCATTTAGAGCATGTTATGAATAGAGTCGATTTATTCATATTCAAGGTTAGAATAGACAATGTTTTTGGAAAACCACATGAATCTATATATCATTATTTGTTATTTTTAAAAATGAAAAGGATATGGTTTTAGCTAATCAAACCAAAATAAAATAAACTAGGTTGACCAAGGTGACTATGACTTATTAACAATGTAAAGGATGCAAATTCAATGCATTAAGAGGTTCTTGTTTTGGTTTTCCATTAAAAGAGGTCAAACAATACCCTAGATCTAGATTTATGGGTGATAGTATATGGTCCAAGCTAATTTGGAGCAAATTTTCCTCATTTTATCTTTTCCATGTTAGTGACATGTTGATTTTATTTTAGGACAAGGTTGACAATATTAAATTCACGTTATTTTAAATGTTTATTATAGGCACATTTTATTCATTCTTGATATACATGGAGATGGTCAAGGGCAGTCGATCAATGCTCATCTAAGAGCTCAAGTTATGATAATCATTCTTGATGGAAGTCATCCTTAGAAATAATATCTTTAAAAGATATGCAAAGGGAAGGAATCTAAACCTCAATAGGAAGTACAACTTTGACATCATAAACTAGAGAGAAAGGGGTAGCACCCATAGGGGTTCAAATACTAGTTTGATAATCCCATAAGTCAAAAGAAATATGAAGATGCCAGTTCTTTCTAGCTTCATTAATGATTTTAGTTAGTATTTTGATAAGATTTGTATTGGATGCCTCGGCTTGTCCATTAGCTTGAGGATAGTAAGGTGAGGAGAAGCTTATATTTATGTTATAAGAGTAATATATTTTTTGAATATTTTTATTTTTAAAATATTTTTCATTATTTTTAATGATGTTATGAGGAATTCCAAAGTGAAAAATAATATGATGATTAATAAAATCCATAATTTTGTCTACTTTGGTAGAGATAATTGGAATAGCCTCCACCTATTTAGTGGTGGTGATGATAAATCCATGGCACTAAGAAGATTTAGGACTGATTTGACCTATAAGATTAAACCCCCACTGGGAAAATGGCCAAAATTCCTATGCTACCTACAATGCATGACTAGGGACATGTGATAGATTGGCATGTTGTTAACATTTTATGTATTTATTAATGTACTAGCAACAATCCTAATTTAAAGCGGGCCAATAATAGCCTAATCATAAGATTCTCTTAACAATGGTGCAACCACTAAAATGTCCACCACATGACCTATCATGAACTTTTTTGATAGCGAGGGTAGCTTCATGATTTTGAAGATAATGAAGAAGGATGTTGTCAAAACCACATTTAAAGAGAACACCCCATAGTATGAAAAAACAAGTGACGCATTATTGGAAATCTCACTTTCCATTTTTGGATAAATTTGGAGGAATAATCACCCTTGATAAATAATTGAATATCTACATGGTCTAAAGATCCAATGGGTTTTCCTCTATATTGTAGATGGAAGGAAGATTAGTTTTGGTAAAATAAGGTTGATTTATTTTTTGATTGAGAACACATAACTTATATTCCTGAGATGAAGATGGGATAAATGAGGCCAAGGAGGCCATGGTATCCACAAACTTGTTAGTTGACCAAGGAGTGGCTTGGATAACATAAAGCTCAAAAGCAGCTAGTAATTGATCAACCAAGGTCTTATATTTTTGGAGGGTGTCATTTTTAAAATGATATATTCCCTTTAACTAATTGACCACAAGCTGAAAATCACCATACATATTAAGTGATTTAATACCTAAGGATAAAGCAGTTCGAAGAACTATGACCAAAGCCTCATACTCTACCATATTATTGGTGTAGTTAAAATAAAATTTAAAAAATAAAGGTATAGGTGTCCACCTAAAGGGATTAGGATAATTATAGATCCCCCACCATGCTTGCATTTAGATCCATCAAAGAATAGATTCATTTGATATTGAGGATCTGATTGAGATGTGGAGGCTATGGACTCATCTAAAAATTCATAATTGATTGGTTGATTATCAAAAAGAGGTCCCTCATCAAGTTGATCAGCAATGATCTGACCTTTAACTAATTTTTGGTGCATAAACTCAAGATCAATTTTTTCCAAAAGCATGAGCCATTTGGCCATTTTCTAATTTTAATAAAGATTTAAATGCATAAATTATAGGGGATTCACATTCATGATCACATAGGTTTTATGATTGAGCAGTTAATGGTGAAGCTTAAAAGCTAAAAATATAAGGTCCAAGCATAATTTTTATGTATGTGTATAGTGTGCTTTGTATTCAATAAGACTGTGACTTTCATAATAAACCACCTAATCTTTATGTTTCTCATCATGATGGGTAAGCATGGCTTCTAGGGCATTTTCTATGGCTGAAATATATAAGAAGAAAGGTTTCCCCTCCTTAGGAGGAATGAGAACTGGTGGTGAGAGAAGATAGTTTTTAAGGGCATCAAAGGCTGCCTAATATTCAGAGTCCCAAATGAAGTGGGTATCTTTCCTTAGTAGGTGATGAAATGGTTGGCATTGATTAGATAACTGGGAGATAAAATGATGAATAGACTAAAATTTTCCTTGTAAACTGAGGAGTTGCTTAAGATTGGATGAGGATGGCATTTATCTAATGGATTTGATCTTAGTGGGGTCAACCTCTATCCCCTAAATAGAGATGATAAAACCCAAAAGCTTACCTATTAAAACCCTAAAAATTCATTGCTAAGAATTGATATGGGTGTGAAATTAGATTAGGTGAGCAAAGATTATTTTAAGCACCGAAAGATGGTTTTTTCACAATTTTGACTTACCAAGGAGATCATCCACATAATATTCAATGATTTTATGGATTATGTCATGGAAAATATATGTCATGGCCCTTTGATAGGTGGCTCTAACATTATTTAAGCTAAAAGGCATGATCTGATAGTAGAAGGTCCCCTAGGGAGTAATAAATGAAGTCTTATGTTGATATTTTAGTGCGATGAGAATCTTATTGTGTATAGAGAAACCATCCATAAGTGATAACATTTCATGATCAACTATTAATTATAATATTTGGTCAATATTAGGGAAAGGGAAATCATCTTTAGGACAAGTGAGGTTAAGGTCATGAAAGTCAGTACAAAGGCACAGTCCTCCTATTTTATTTGTGATAGGGATGATATTAGACACCCATTGAGGGTAGTCAACAAGTTAGATAAAATTAATGGATAAGAGACATTGAAATTCTTCTTTGACCAAGAGTGAAACATGAGGATGAATTTTTCAAAGTTTCTATTTAATAGGTTTGACATCAGAAAATGTGACAATGTTGTGGATGACAATAATAGGGTCAATACTAGGCATGTTACTATAGGACCAAGCAAATGCTTTACTATGATATGCTATAAATGTAGTGAAATCTTGGTGATCTTGAGGATTTAAAGATTTATTGACCTTAATAATTCATGAATTCTCATGAGATCCTATGTAAATGTTGATGGTAGCTTCATTTAATAGACTAGAGGTTTTAGATGGAAGAAAATTGTGTAAATGGGAGGTCTCCATGCCTAAATGAGTTAAGATCAACTCATCATCTTGGTGCTAAAGAATAGGGATGGTGGGAAAATCCTGACCTATCATGTTTGGGTAGGAGAGAGGAATGGTTTTGGTTTCCCAATTGATGTGATAGATGAAAGGTTATATAGTGATAACATTGACTAAAAAGTCTGGAAGAATGGATACAACTACGTCTATCTCAAAAGGGGTGTTAGATGGTGATAATGACATGTCCTCCTCAAGAATAGGTAGAAGAGTGGTTTCTAGGATAGTTTTGGTATTTTTGTTAAAACCTAGGTCATGTTTTTAATGGGGATTCTTAAAATCCCCTAACATAATATCATTTGGACCTTGTTCATAATGTCCTACACCAAAGCCATTCAAAGCACACCATTGTATGTATGTTTTTATAAAGTGGGGTTTATATAGGAATGAGAAGTTTGAGGTGAATAGTTTGGCATGGGCTCGATTATCAGGACCTAAAGAAGGTTGATAATCCCCCTATAGATTACATGAGTGTAGAAGAAATGTGGATTGAAATGAATGAGTTTCATAAGATTAAGATAATATGCATGTTTTTTGTCAGGACACCCATATTCTTAGGGAGTGGGGAGAGTGTTGAGCATCAGTAACTGATATTCTCCCATCGATAGTTACTAAAACATGGAATCAATAAAATCCTTGCTAGAAATTATTGAGTTAGGTATTGTCTTAATTGATGACACTTCATTAAATGATGATGGGATCATTCTTTTTAATGGAATTAAGATGTCATTTGGTCAAAAATTAAGGTTTCAAGTTTTAAATGGATGGGGATCAGCCAGAACATTATGGACCTTACCTTCATGTTCAAATTTAAGACATCAGTGCAAGGTGGAGGGGATGCAATGCATAACATGTATCTAAGTATGTCCTAATAGGATATTGTATTAAAATGTCCTTTCTATTACTAAAATAACTCAAGGAGGGTACATATACCTACTTGTATGGGAAGGAAAATTGTTCCTAACATAGGGGCTACAAATCATTGAATGATCATAAGATGGTTAGATATTGAGCTACAACAATTTTAGCTAACTGTATTTTCTTAAAAACATGAGAGTAGATAATATTTATGCTTTCTCCATTATTAATCATTACTTGTTTGCTTCAGGTCTGATCAATTTGGGTAGTGATAAATAGTGATGGATCCTGGTCATCAGGATGCAACTATGATATTTCAAAATCATGAAATGTTATGGATTATGAATTTTGAAGTGATGAAATAAAAGCTATTAAAGGTTGGGGTTCATCTGATTGTATCTTGATAGATTTCAAGGCTTTTATCATAGCCTCATGATGTTACTGAGAGTTTTAGACAATTTCATATAAATACATCTTAGCTGGGAGTTGATGAAGCTACTTTACAATGGATATATGTATCAATTCTAAAGCATTATTATTTTTCACTTTTCCTAAAATATAAATTTTAGGTTTTGGGATGGGAAATATAGTATTATTTATGGTAGAAGTAGGATATTTTTAAATAGTCAATTTGGCTTTATTGGGATTTTGGGTCTTATGATCCTAGGTTTGGGATCATGTAGCTACGTGAATCACATCTATCTAAAATAGTGGTGGATTTATCATGTTTTTAGACTCATCCAAATCTAGAAAGTTTAGGAGGGGTTGATATTGAGTTCTATCAAAGGCTCTATCTTCCTTTAAAACTTGTTCTAATCCTCTTGGTAGTATATTAGTCCATGAGGTGGATGTGACTCTAGTAGTTTGACTATGGGGATATTCATGACCAAATTATTTCATTAAAATATCATCCTCTTCTAATAATTTTAGGACCATAGCTTTTAGTGTGTTACAAATTTTAATATTATGTCTTGTTATTTGATGATACATGAATTTATTATTTTCTTGATACCACATTAGCTTTTGAATATGGGGGTTAACAGGTTTTATGTGTGGTAGTCTGATAATGGAAGTTTGAAGAAGTTGATTGAGAATATTAGAGTACTACCCCCTCAATGGATCTTGGTTGGGTTTTTTGAATTTTTGAGGCATTGGCATAGAGGTTTCATTTTTTTTTGACCCTTGATCCTTTAAACTGGTTGTTTGAATATTCCCTATAGTAGGTACTTTATGTTTGGGATAATACTTTACACCTATACCTCATGGGTAGTAAGGATTTAAAGTATTATGAATTAGAATTATTACAATGGGAAGATCCCTTTGTAATGGTATATTCTCCTTGGAAGAGGATTATACAATGGTGGTTTTTATTTTTTATAAAGGATGAGGTCCCAATATGGATGCTCTATTTTAAATAGGTGGCAGAGGCATCTTCCCTTTTCTAATCTGATCAAGGGTAGAAGGAATATCCTCTCTAGGGATTTCAAACTTTATAAGAGGATGTTGTAAGGATTTTCCTCATGATACCCCAAGGTTTTTGATTTAAATTCCTAAATCCTTCCCCCTAATTTCTCTCCTTACAATATTTGGCTCTTCCCAATCTATGAGGGAAGTTGGTCTTGGGTTTGGTTGAGGTAGCGTAATAGTCTTCTTAGTGGGGAGTAAGAAATAGGGGATGTGTATGCTACATGAAGGTATTATAGTGACAAAAGGAGTGGAATGCGTATCTTTTGGGATGTCTAAATAAGCATCTTCCTTGATAGTTTTTTCATCCTTTGTTTCTAGTTTATTATCTTGAATAGGTTTAGGTAGTGTTTCCTCAAGAGGATCCCAAATAATGAGACCTAGAAAGCTTAAGTGAGTCTTAGAGATAGCTCTACTTAATTAAAATGGTTTGAAGGAATATCTTATAAGGAGATATAAGATTTTAGTTGTCATGAAAGGTGATTCAGAAGCACTACCAACCTCTTTAGGTAGAAGTTGATCATGGATCATACTTATCACATGGGTCTCATGGTCCGAGGTACATCTTAAATTAGACTATACATAGTTAGATGTAGAGGCATGGTTGGAGAATGGATACCTAAAGATGTCTATGGATTAATCAGGAGGATAATTAGGGTTATCTAACTATAACACTCCTTGATCAATAAGTTTTTTCACTAGACCTTTGAAGTAGTGAAATCTATTAATGTCATGACCTGGTACATGATGGTAATTGTAAAAGTCATTTTCTTTAAACCAACTGGGCTTAGGGAAATAGTTGTCAAGAGGTCTAACTGGAGGAAGTTTTATGATAGACACTTTTAAGATCTTTTCTAAAGTAGAAGCATAAGATTCCCTTAAGGGTGTGTACTATTGTGGAGGAAAACAAGTTAATGATTTTTATGATTGTTCTTGGGAGGTAGAGGGTTTGGATAGGCTTTTTGTCTATGGGGGTGTTGATTTTAAGACCATATCATTAGCATTGCCTTTATTTTTGGTATTGTTAGTTATTTTATAGGGATCAAGTTTAAATTTTTTATTACGTAACTTTATCTTACCTTCTTGTAAAGCTCAGATTCCTAGTTTATGGGCCATAGAAAAGGCTTCATCAAAAGTATTGAAGGATTGAGCCAGTAATGTTAAAAATATATGTTTAGCACATGATCTCATAAATAATTTGATTATTTCTCATTGAGGAAAGGAAAAAATAATTTTGTTTATAAGACTCCACCATCTAGTCATGAAATCAATGATAGATTCATCATTGAATTATCAATGGCATAGAGGTTGGTTATGGTCACTTTTCTTATGATGTTGATGGAAAAGTAATATAAAAATATTTGGTCTAGTTGCCCAAAATATAATAGGGAATCTTGAGGGATATAACTATACTAATCTAAAGCTAGTCCAACTAGTAACATGGGAAACATTCTTAGGAGAAGAGCATCACCATGGGTTATAAGATAACAAGCATGTGTAAATACTCTAATGTGTTACTGAGGATCTTTCTTATTTTGAAATTTCATAAATTTGGGAAGTTCTCATTGTGATGGGTATGGTCTAATAGGTATATTTGGATTAATGGGTTCATTACATATTTTCTCATAAGTAAGCATATTTTTCTACCTAGAGGCAGAGGCTTCTAGATTTGCCATCCTATTTATAAAGATGTTTATAAGGTTAGGTTGGGTATTATATTTATTAATACCCCATTATATTGTGGATTTTGATAGGTATGAAATAGAGTGGAAAAGGATTGTGACAAGGGGTAACCAACTGAAGTAGTCATAATCAGCCGGGATGTCATTGAAAACTGAGGGACTTGCAAGGGTATATAAGTAGACCCAAGGGATTGTGAGGGAGATATGTATTAGATAGTCAATGGGATGTACTACTGAGGATGTTGACTCAAGGGAACTTGTTTCAAAGGCTAATTTTGGGGATTTGAATCTATGTTAGTTTTAATGGGTGGGAGAGTTACATGGATTAAAATTACTATGTTTTAAGGTGTCATGGTAAGAGGTGGAGTAAACATAGGTTTAGGTGTGGTAATATTTTAGGATTGGGTACTAATTGGGGATAGACCACTATATTTTATTAGAGGTGGATTGTTTAAAGGTTACATAGTGTTAGTATCAGAACCTATTGGGGGATGATTATTGAGAGAGGAAACCATAACTATATTAAATGCTTCAGGTCCTTCTAGGGGCATGCCAAAAACATTCCTAGAAGACTATGTATGAGGGGAAAGTGGAATATGGATGGATATAGTGCTAAGGTAATGGTTAACATCAATGGGATTACTATCCAATATGGTGGTAAATTTAAGATCTACCTAAGTATAGAACTGAGTAATACCCTCCCCCATAGACTCAGGAGAGGTAGGAGGATTCAAGGTGTTTTCCATGGATGAGGATGAGGTTGGGTATTTAGTTTGATTTAGCAATAATTATCACATCAAAACCATGTAACATTGAAGAGAAATCAAGAAATGAAATAAAAAAGCACACAATAGTATTTTTTATTATCTCATTTTATTGGAAATGAGCACACACACTACAAAATGTACTTAAAAATATTTTACTTTTTTTAAGAAATTAACTTTAAAGTGTGACAAGGAAAAAGGTCAATGAGGGTAATAAAAAATGGTAATCTAAAGATGGTTTCAAGTTTTTATTTAAGGATGGGAGCCTATATATACATAAAGTTACATTGAGGCCCGCTTCCATGTTGGAAGAATGTATGTGGCTTGGTATTATGGTCTACCCCCTCACTTCACACACTGTAGTGATAAGGGTGTTCGGTGCTTAGACTTTATAATTCTTGCCATAATTTTTATACTCAACTGATACACCAAGTTGGTTTTCCCCTTGGTGATGAAATTCAAGTGGGTCCAACTTAAGAAGGAAAATGTTTCAATGCTAATTTTAAGATTATGTGGTTTTGGTTATCTGTGAGAAGTTGTGATTACTTGATATATTGATCCACCTAGATTAGTCTATGTGAATTATCTAAGAAAGCAAAGGATGAATTCAATTATTTTTAAATAATAAAAGTAAAAGTAAGAATTTTTGGATTTTTTTCTTTTTGAATGAAAGCAAACAATCAATAAAATGCAACAAGTAAAAAATTTCACAACAAGAACAATGAGACCTTAAGGTTCCCATCAGGTATGCTAGAATGTTTTAATAATTTTTTGGTTTTTCCTTTTAATTTGATTATATACTAAAAACTTAAAGAAATGTAGGGTTTATGAGGAATACCTAGAGATAAGAATATGGTTGTGCACCATTTGATTTAAGTGAATGTGGTAACTCCTTTTTGGCTTGGAAGAATAACCTGCACATAATTAGACAACTTGGGTAAATTTGATTAATAGATAGATAATTGAGTTGCCTAGTTAGGTACCATTTCTAAGAAGTTACGAACTTCCTTAAGCGGATGTCATCTCATTATTTTCATAATTAAGTGGATAATAAAAATTTAAATTACAAAATATAAGGATATGATATAGATGCAATAACAAAATTATTAGGAACTAATATTGATCTAAATTATCAATATAGGCAAAGTATTCATCCAAATAAGCTTCATAAGAATTCACATCTTCTTATATAGCATGTAATTGGTCAGAAGTGGATTCAATTGAAGGATAATAGACAATGGAATAAAGTGCTAACTCAAAATATATCACTATAGTTGGCAAAGAGAGGTTAAGAGACAATGGGTAAATCAGTGATATTAATTACTTCATGTGAAATTTTGGGCAGAGTCATCTACAGATAAATTCCATGTTTAGAAAGGTAGAAGATCAAATCAACCTAAATCTAAGAAAAAGTTTTATGAATAAATGTCTCATATTTTAAAATAAAATGTAGGGATCGATGTTGATCCTTTAGAATCAGTATCGATAGGATGAATTGGTGTCAATTCTACTAAAACTGCACAAGGTTATAAACAAAAAGCTAAAGGATGACTAAGGGTATTCTAAAAGAAAACATGGGATATCTAATATGTTCTGATAGTAGAATGAATAAGAAAATATATAATGAAATAATAAAATAAATATTTAAGATAGAGAACTTATCATGAAATAAATGCAAGAAAAGTATATTATTTCTGTAGGTGCATGAAATCTCCTTTGTTTGGGATGACTAGTCTGGACTAGGTATAGCCTAACTTTGTTAGCTTGGGTTTAAAATTTGTCTTTAATTCTCTGAGGAAATATTAACATTACTTTGACATTGAAATTTTGTGGGGACAAACCAAAGGGTCACCTCTAAATATATAGATTGATGTCGATCAATAAAATCAACACTGATCATGGGAGAATCGTTACCAATTCACCCTTTTTGGAAAAATTTTGCTTTGATCCATTTTAGCTTTTTCCAACTATAGGGTAATTTTGGATTAAAAGCATGGGTTTGTTAGTAATGTATTTACTACAAGGGTAAGTTTTTGGAGGGTTAATATTTATGAGTTGTAAATTAGATTTTGGTGGTTAGAAAAGTAGAATAGTAATTTATAAAAACAAATTATCAAGTATCTAATGGTAAATAGTTTAAACTTTTAGGATAGGGGTATTTATGATGAAGTAATAATTTGAAGACCTAAGACACAAAATATTTCATATATGACATATTAAATTTTAGTGTCTACAAGTATGACCTTTCAATTCATTTTTTTGATCTTTTCACCTATCGAAGGAATATGTATGCCCGTTGAGAAATTTTTGTCTAGGTTCTTTTTCATGCCATTTTTATTTGCATGTTGTGGATATTTCTGGTAATATATGCATTAATGTTTCCATAATAAAGATTTATATATGAAAATCTTTGGTTTATTTTAATTTTTATGTTTACTATGCATATTATAAGTCCAAGGCTCATTTCAAAAGCTTTATAATGATTGAGAAGGAAGATTGCAAATTTTATTTATAGAAAATACTATTTTTGGTTAATTTGAAGGTTTATGATTTTTAATCGATAACCTTTTTGTTTATTAGAGTTTTTGTTAATATATTTAAAAATAAATGTCAGCCATTAAACTCCCAAAATAATGTCAGCTCTTCCCATGGGAAAAGAAAACATAGGGGAATCTAATAAATAGTCTCCCATATCAAGCTTAATACTGTGACATTTTCCAAAATAGTTGATCATACCACCATATATAATCATAACCTAAACATCTAGAGCTAGATAAATTAAGAATTTCAAATGAGTAACCAACTTACTCTTGATGAATTTATGTGTACTCATAGTGTCAATTAACATAGTCACCTTATGTTTCTTCAATAACCCCACCACCTTAAGAGTTTGAGGTGTATTAATGCCTAAAATTTCATGACAAGAAATAGTAGGTTGCGAATATTCAGACTCATCCTCAGGTTCTTCTAACCCTTCCCCTAAGGCCTCCTCATCTTCTTCCTCATCATTGGCACCGTCAATGTAAAACAACTTATTTTTAGCACATCGATGCCCTTTGCTCCATTTTTTATCATAACCAAAATGCAAACCTTTTGCATGATTTTCTTCCACTTATTGAGGGGTTAATCCAATAGGCTGATGAAATGATGGTGTTGGAAATCTGCATTCATGAATATTAGTGAAAGGTCTTTGTCTAATCATCTCTTTTTCCTCAAACATGTGTGATTTTGGTACGGCCTCAAATACATTACTAGGATGAAACATTTGAACCTCAAATTAGATGTTATTTTTTAGGCCACCCAAAAATAGGTCAGTCATATTTTCCTTAGTGATGTCTGCCACACATAAGGAGAGATTATGAAATTGATGATTATATTCCTTGACAATCTTGGCTTGGTGCAACTTGGCTAGATAATTGAAGTAATTTTTAGAGACATTGTTGTGATAGTAGAGTTTTAACTCCTCAAATAATATATTGAGACACTCTTCTTTTTCTTTTAAACACACAACCAATGATACCAAATGAATGGCTCAATTTCCAAATAGAGAGAGGCCATAACCACTTTTTACAAACATAGAGTTTGATGTAGATCAAATAAATTTTCAATTTGAGTGATACAAGTGAGTGGATCATTACCATAAAACTTGCATAGGTCCACCTTTGGTAACATCCACTTAGGGCCAATATTGGTATTGGTATTGCATGGATTAGGAGAACCAAACTGAAGTGGTGGAGGATTATTTTGTAGTGGATGAACTGATAATTTGGCCAATTGCCTAGATAGTTTTTTAATTGATCCTTCATGATATCTAAGTCCCCTCTCAAACCTATGATGTCCCCTTGAATCGTATCAAAATCATCTTTTTTCACCATTCTCTATAACTCTAACTTAAGTTATTGAACTACCTTTGAAATAGATGTATCAAAAATTTTAGATTCCATGTCATCCTTGTGAGGAGTTTTTTGAGTTTCTTTCCCTTCCCCACATCTATGAGTGTTTGGCCCAGCCATGCACAAACCCTAGGAGGGTTTCATCTTTGAAAAAATGTACCAGTGGAGTACATCATTGTGATTACCTCACTGAGATGAATGCAACAATTGTTATTGTGCACAAGGGTGAAAATTTTTGACTCACAAAAGTGTACCAGTAGAATATATTATTATGATCATCTCATAGAGATGAATCTAACTACTGCTAATTTACACAAGGTAAAAAAAATTCTATACTTTTTTTTATTCCCATAAAAAATGTTCTTTCTTTTTTTGTAAAAATACCTTATGAACAAAACTATGGTGATGAAAAAATCAATTCCTTCTAAATCACAAGTTAGGCCTAGTTTTTAACCATATAGTTTGTTTCAATCTTAGATCAACCAAAATAAAATTACATGATCATGTATAGGCATGTATGTTTGTGGCATGGAGTGGCCTAAAAAATGTATAGTTTGAAATCAACATAGTTTGAAACCTTAAATTAGTCCAAAAATTATAAAAATCATATTTTTGGAAATAGGAGAGTGTGCTCATGGTGATGGTATTAATTTTTTAATTTTACCATTTAAATTCATAGTTATTTTGGTAATCAAAGTTTAATTTTATTTTTTTATCAATACTCTCTGAATCTGCTATAGATTGACAGGTCCAATCCTTTGGCTCAGGAATCCAAGCTATTCCCAAACCAAAAATCTTGGTTTTTTAATTCAAATTCAAATAACATGATCACGTTATTAATGTGATTGCATTATTAACCACATTAATAACATAATCATGTTAGTTAATAACATGATTATGTTAATAACATGATCACATTATATATTCATAATACCAAAAAATGCATGTTTGCTCTTGAGCTTAAATTTTATATATGTTCTTATATGTTATTAAGATCCCTAATAGTAGTGTTCTTTCATGTGATAGGGAAAGGTCCATAACCTTGGATAGTGAACTAAGGTGTTGTGGTATCACATTACACTTCAAAACATTTATGGGCATTTTAATATGTTGACTTGACTACTTATAATTACTTGGTTTTAAGGTGTAACTCATTATATATTGTATGATATAACTAATTTTATCATGAAATGTCATAAAATGCATTTTTTAAACCTATAGCAAAAACTTAGCTTTTGGAGTACCAATCTAGTTGTGCATCTAAAGTAAATTGGGGCTATTTTGAGCCCCTTCAACCTAATTGCATGACTATAAATGTGATCTTTGGGGGTTGATCAGCTCCAATTTCATTATCTCAATTAAATCAAAGAAACATTATTTATTTATATGCAAGTTTAACATGTATAGAATGTGGTTTTAAGCTTAATAAACTTTAAGTCATTAGCTAATGAATGCAAATGTCCATTAGTTCAATTATGGAGGTATTAGGGTCAAAATGAGCCACATTAACTATTTTAAATCATATATGATGTGATTTAGAGTGATATTAACCCTAATGTCATGTCATATATAATTAACCAAAGAGTTTATTCATTTAACCAAGGAGGCATTTGAGGCCAATTTGAACCCCTTCAAGAGTATGATATGATTTAGGCTAAAATTAAGTTTGATTCTATCATGAATTTATCTAATTATTCAATTTGTGCATTTAGGGGCATGATTTGGGAAAATTTGAGCCCTAAAACCAAATTTATGGATCAATCAATTGTATAATTTATGAAACATGTATGGATTAATTAAACCTACTTTTATCATAAATACAAACATGAAGGCAATTATCACAAATAGGTGAATAATCAACTCAAATTTTATTCAATTACCTTAGTGATTGGACTCTATATCCGATATCTTAAACCCTAAACCTTATACCATTTACCATAAACCCTATACCATTTACCTTGAACCCTAATCTGTAAAACCTAAACCTCAAACCCTTTAAATTATATACCCTAAACCCTAAAAAAAACAATTTATCCCCAATTAGCATCCTTTATATAGTAATAATTAGGTTTATAGGTATCAACTTTATCAAAATCACATCACTCATTACTACAATTGATTTAAGTGGCTCAAATTATGATTATTTAGGGGATAATTAAACCCAAAATCACATTCTACTAGCTAGATATTTTGTAGGATATCAAAAGTACCTAGGTAGTCATGGGATTAAATCCCCTTCATTTAATGCTGAAGCTCCCATATGCTTATATCTATTTACTTCTAATTATTCATAGCTTTTAGCTATTCATAGATTATATAGATTATGTGTAAGTTGTCTTATTTTTGGGGTATTACTTTAATCACATATTTCATGAACCATAAAAAGGTGATTTTGCAGCAAGTAAGTAGCTATTTCAGAGAATGTGTAAAGAAATTTTGGGAAATTAAGAATGGAAAACTAGAACATACGAGAAGAAAGAAGTACTTCACCATAAGCAATTTTATAGATCTTAATGAATCTATACAAGTAAATAAATATCCAAAAGATAATAATATTTTTAGAAAATGACTAAGAAAGAATGGAATTCACATTTATATTTAACGATAACACAAATTTTACCATTTTAATCTTCACAAATCCACCAAATTATCTCTTGAAATGCAAATTTCCACAAAAAACAACTTCTATCTCATTCACTTTTAAACAATTTCATACAAAACAAAAATTCAAAACTATAAACACAAATTTTTAGATTTCTTAAAATCTACTAATTTAGTTACAATTTCTATCCAAAAATTATCAACTTCAAGCACACAGGGTTGCACTTATATTTATACAATTTTAGAAGTAAAAAATAAATAAGAAACAACTCTAAATTTCTGTGTTGCACTAAAAACTGGGAACCATTGAGAGGCATCCTCCTAGAATTTCTCCTCTATGGCATGCAATTACTGATGACATGTAGTACTTCTTAGTTTCCTTATTTGGATCAAATACAAACTCCTTGAAGTAGTGCAAATCTAGCTTAAGTAATTTGATTTTACATAATGACTTCAAGTAATAGCAATTAGCCAAGTTACTTGAGTCTTAAAATTTTACAAAGTAATTTACTTTGACAAGTAACTCCACTAAATGACTTTACTTAAATTAATTACTCATAAAAAAGTTACTTTATAAATAGAATGGAAGAAAATGGAAAAAAGAAAGAAGAAATTATCGAGAAGAGTAACAACAATTATTCCACATCATGGACTTCATATCTACACTTTTCTCTATATTTGATATGTTGAGACATCATGAACTATATTACTACATCATCTAGTTTAGCAAGTGATTTCCTTTCAGTATCAAATCTTAGCATTTCTCTTTCTAACCTCCTACTATGAGATTTCATCTTTTTAAGTCTTGGTTCAAGCCTCCTGATTTCATGTTGACATTTGATTAACTCCTTTATAGATTTAGCTGTGAAAGGAGTTGTGGCCTTTTCCATTAATTTCTTGAATTGTTGATATAACTATTCATATGTCCTTAGAGTTTTATCAAACCAAATGTTAGTGAGACCAAAGAGATAATCCTCTATATTCACCTTTTTATTGCAAGCTTCTTCTTCTAAAGTCTTCATTTATTCACACATTGCCTCAAGAATACACATGTGAAAAGATAGGAGGTATTATTCTTATTTTAATTTCTTTATTGATCCTTCAGGGAAAATCTTCTTTTCAATCAAAATTGTCTCACTCAAAGTATTTATTCTTTGCAAACTCTCTTCCTACAACTCAA
The DNA here is from genome assembly GCA_037957365.1 of Torreya grandis. Taxonomy (NCBI): domain Eukaryota; kingdom Viridiplantae; phylum Streptophyta; class Pinopsida; order Cupressales; family Taxaceae; genus Torreya; species Torreya grandis. Next base: position 2,831,904 of record JARHVA010000338.1, on the reverse strand, counting down.
AAATTCCATTCTCATTTTATATTAACTTCATTACTATCTTTATCTCTACTAACTTATTTGTAATATCAGCATGAATACCTGGGACTTAATGAAAGAGCTTCTGGGTAGTTTGATGCATCTTCTCCATCCATTTGTCAATGGACTTAGCCTTATCTCCAGTTTCCTCTACCTTAGTTACTACTTACTGACCAATTAAATCTCCTAAAAGAATTGATTTTTGTGAAATGGACCTTACAACTTTAACAATTATTTCACATAATTTGGATTTTTTCTCTTTTAACTTAGCCTTAGCATCCTTCTCCTCATAGAGCTTTTGAAAAAGTGTGTTGATCAAGGTTTGTGTATGTTATTTCAAGCCCTCTATGGTAACTTTTCCAAGGGACATTTTTGTGATTGTTAAGTCTTGTTCAATGATTTCATCCTTACTTTTACCTAGAGGAGGAGTGGATACCTCTACAAACTTCTACCCTAAAGGTTCAATTATTAACTTGGAAGTCACTTTAGCACTATTGGTATTCTTTCCTTTTCTATCCAAACTCTTCAACAGCTACAAATAAATTTCTTCTAAGTTTATTACTTCTCTAGACTCAGGAGTTGTGTGCATTTCCAAATAAGAAGAGAAATACATACTAGTGGAAGTGTCTGTATGAATCACCATTTGTTGTTGGTTATTCCTTACCACTAGTTCTTAAGAAGGAACTTCTTGGGTCTCTATCACTTTCTTGATCTCTTTCTTAGATTTTTTCCCTCTTATTTCTCCTTTGTTTTCTCTATCAATTTCTCTACATCTATCTCTACTTCCTTCACTTTCTCTTTCTCCAGTTCCTTCTCCTTCTCTACTTCCATTTCCTTTTCCTTTTCCCTCTCCATTGTCTCTACCTCAATTTCTTTCTCTTTTTATTTCTTGACCTACTTCTCAACTTCTATTTCCTTCTCCTTCTCAACTACCTTCTCTACCTCTACCTCTATTTCTTTATCAAGTTTAACCATTTCCTTCTATTGTTCTTGTGTTACCTCCTGAGATGAGGTATCTTTTTTAGTATTTACTTGTTTAGACTCATTTTGAGTGGCTAGTTGATCATTTGAAGGGGGTGGAGGTGGAGCAGTGGGTGGACAAGATGGAGGAAGATGAGGAACAACTATCTTCTTTTCAATGGACTTATGAGGAGGCTTGATGCCATGAGATTTTGGAGGTGGCATGAGTATTAATGGATCTGTGGTAAGTGAATTAGAAGTGGAAATAATGGGTAGAGAAGTATCTATGGAAATAACCAAAGGAGATGTGGTAATAGTTGACTGAATTGGTTTTTTATATTTGATCAAGGGGTAAGTGTCATCAACATTCTTCTTCAACTTTAATTTCTTAGGTACTTGGTTGCTCTCTCCTTGAATTACCTTCCTCTTATGGCTTATTTTAGTAGTTTCAATCATTATTTCCTTCATGAAATATCCCTTATTAAGGATCCAATTGGAATTCATAGCAAGGACCATAGAAGTTTTGTCTACAATAGTTTTAACTTGATCTTTTCCAAAAACAATCTCTGGAAGTGGAGCATTATCTCCCCCTGTTGCATGGTAGACATCACTAGTTACAATCCCATCACCTTCCATGTCTTCTGGAATTTTATCTAAATCAAAAGTATGAATCTATTCAAAAATCAACCTACTATTGTCTCTCCTTTTTACATAAAACTCATCCCTATAATCAATCCAAAAATCCTCAAGTGTAATAATATGTGTATATTCGAGAGAAACTATGTTTTGAGCTACACCTCTATAATCAAAATTTTCTCTAGATCAAAATGGGTCTGATTGTAGTTTTGGTACATCTCCTTTTGCACATTATTTTATTTTTAAATGCTAGGGCAATGATAGTGACCAATAACAATATAAAAACTAACAGAAGGGCGGTGAACATTTGACTATAAGTCATGTAACTCAACTAGTTGCCTACACAACTCGATAAGAATCTATTTGTCACTAGGATACCTTGGCAAATTTAATGGTGTGCCTAAGAAACCACCAAATTTGATGTATGTAAATTTGAGGAATTGAATAAAAATGCATTCAAATTGGGAAACTGCATCCCATGCTCCATCAGATACTCTCTTGTATTTCAGAGCTACATTTAACTTGAAAATGATTTCATAGAATAATCCATCATTCACTACCTTAAAATTATTGTAGTACTTAGAAAGAACAAATTGAGGATAATATTCATATATTGGATCTATTTCTATCATCCCTTTTGTATTTATCCTAGAAAAGGCTCCATTTAATATTGCATCATATACTAGGTATGAGGTCATCTTGAAGTCAAAAGTCTTTAATACATTACTTAACTGTTGATCCATGTTGTCATTTATCAACCTGGCCAACTCAATCATTGTGAAAATATTATTGACATCAATGGCCCTAATAAATTCATACATCCAAGTTGAAAATCACTTAGCATTCTTTTCCCTATTTATTCTACATGACAACTGAGTAATGTCATCTACTTCTTGAACCAAGTCTGACCTTACTATCTGCTTTGGAAATCTTGAAGCTTGCTTAGCTTTTTTTAGATAGTTTGTGTTTATAATTTTAATGCACTTTGTTGTCTTACTCTCCCATTATCTCTAAGATTTTTCCATTTTAATATCTAATATTTTAGATGTTGTTGGGATATACAAATAATAGTTGAAATATTGAACATATAACCTTATTACTACATTTCCAAAGGTATCTTTGATTGTCCTAGTAAGAGATTCATAGTAATTGGCACATGATAGGATAAACTCAGGAAGTTGAGTTAAGCTTTGGAAAGCTATAGCTTGTAGAATCACACTATTATTCATTGCCTTCATGAGTGGAGTCTTGGCTATAGCTTTGGATCTTTATAATAACTCAGTTATGGACACATGTCTCATATCTGTATCACTTATTTTAGTTAACTTGGAAGTGATACAAGATTCAATAGGTTACCCTTTATACTCATACTTCATCTTTGGCTCTTTTGATTTGGCTCTCTTAGATTTTTGTTTTACCCTTCCTAATTGGCCCAGGTATTTCTTCAAGTGCTAACTTAGGGACTTCTTTAATTAAAGTTATTATTTCTTGTACTTATACTCTAGCTTTTTCTTCCTCTAATCCTTTTGACCCTAACATTTATTTTGATTAACTCTAGAAGAAATTTATAAGTATTTTTAAAGTTCTATGATTGCTTTTATTGGGTTAGAAAAGGTTGAATAAATAAGCTAAGTTGTTGTCTCAAACAATACCTCTAAACTAGCTTTAGGTTTCAAGCAGTAGAAAGTCTTGAAAACCCCAAGTAACTCATAGTAATCAATAGGTTATCACAACCCCTAGTTGGTCTAGATGATCTACAAGTCTTAAGCATTCAAGAATCTGAGTAAGTAACAAGAAAAAGTCATGGGTAACTTTGGGTTTCTCTTAGTTAGTAACTTGGATTAGAAAACCTGAGTAAGTAACTAGTAATGAGGATTCCAAGTTTCACTATGGTATTTTAATGGGTTTCTCAAGTATTTCAACTTCATATTTGTCAGGGCAAGTAACTATGGCTGGAAAACTTGAAGTAGAAGGTATAAGCAATTACAATGTTGTGTAGTCATGATACTTGAGAGTTTTGGGGTTTTTTAGGGCAATAACTTAGGGTTGAGACTTCAAGTGAGTAGTGAGTAATGGGAAGTCTGATTTGTTAGGATGTTTTTGGAGTCTTAGGTTTCTTAGGGTAAGTAACTTGGATTCAAGATTCTGGGTAGGTAGTTGTGGAAAACCTAAGTGGGTAATACTAGGTTATGCGCTAGGTTTTCTATGGGAAGATTCAATCTTTAGGATTTTGCATGTGTTTTTACATGCTTAGGGTATACAAGAATGTTTACACAACTTTTACAACATCTAAACAAGTAAAATTTGATAAATAAAACCAAGAAAAATAAGCACAAATGATAATCCATCCATGACAACAAGTGGAAAATTACCAAAGAGAAATGAGAAGAAAACACTCAAGATGAAGCTATGAAAACTAAAATCACATGATTTACATACCTCAAATACAAATGGGTCGAGATGGGTTTGATCAAAAATCACTCTAGAGGCTCGGATAGTGTAGCTTTAGGTTCATAGGGATGGCAGCTTGGTCAAATAACTTGAATACTAGGTGGGAAATGAGTTGGAATTCATCGATATTTATATTTTCTAATGCATTAATGATAATTTGGAGACATGTGGGAAGGATCCATGTAATCCCTTGACTTTTATTGGGTTTTACTAATTGCTTTGCTTAATTTGGCATTTGAATTCAGACTTGTGAGAAGATTTTACTTCTTGTTTAATAAGTTAATTAATTTTGGGAACCCAATTTAGCTTGGAAATGAGCTCATATTCTTGGATTTTTGATCTTCTAGGAAAGATGAGTAAATGGGTTTTTTAATAATGGCCTTAGGAAGATGGTTTCAACCTTTTGGAAAAATTTGAAGTAATTGAGAAAATAAATAAATCAAAAACAAAAACTACTAAATACTAAGAATTTATTCAGGGGATTGGTTTAACAAGGATAATTGACTCACATAAGACAAAATAAAAAAAATTAAAAATGGATAACCCAAAAAATTTAAGTGTGAAATTTTTGGGACACCACTTGGCTCTAATTGAGGACATATTTATTTTTATCGAGAAGAATGAAACAAAGATGAGATCCCAGTATCTCTGGTTTTGCATCTTATATATTGGGTACAAAGTCTTTATAATAACTCAATCACAAAAATCATAAAACAAATAAACAAATAGGGAAACAAAATAACTAAAAACTTATTTATATACATACAGGTGTTACCTTATTATTTAATTCTTATAGAGCTTCAAGTGTTGCCTATTGAATGGCATCTGGTAGTTCAATTCCATCCTGATAAGCTAAGATGAAGTTATCTCTTCCAAAAATACTCTTCATAGTGAAAGGACCTTTTCATAGTGAGTCAAACTTGCCATGCTTTCCTTTTTATTCATTATGTTTATCCCATAGGAAGACCAAGTCACCAACTTCAAACTATCTATCTCGAGCCTTCTTATGAAAGATCTTCTTCACTTTCATTTGATGATTATTCAGTCAGTCAGCAACTTGAATATGAATCTCTTATAGTTTAGTGAGAAACATGATCCTTTTATAAAGTGAATCTTGATAAGTCACATCTTCAATAGCTTTGGACAATTGTAAAGCAGGCAGCTCTATGGTGATTGGTATCTCACAATTTATTCCATATAACAAATAAAAAGGTGATATATCAATGGCTTTTTTTGGAGTGATCTTATCATCCCACAATGCATCAAATAGATTTGTGTGCTAGGTACATTGATTATCATTCACTAGTTTACAAATGATGGTCATTAGGTTCTTGTTTCTTGATTCAGCTTGACCATTCCCCTGAGGATAGTGCTTTGAAGCATGAACCAAGTCTATTCCATATGAGTAATATAAATTATTTAGTTATACTAAAGAAAATTTGGTTGCATTATCTATTACTATCTTGTGTGGGACACCAAACCTTACTACAATGTTCTCTTTGATAAAATCACATACAACTTTAGAAGTGGCATGCTTGATCAAAATGGCTTCTACCCACTTGCTAAAGTAATTAGTTGTAGTTAAAACATAGCAATGTCTAGCACTTGAAGAAGGATTCAACATGCCAATAAAATCCATGCCCCACTACTAGAATGGTTCATTTATTATAACTAGTTTTAATGGCAATGCTGGAAACTTTACACATCCCACAAAGTGATAACATGCTTGACACTTAGCAACCCAATCAAAAGTATCTTAGAAAAGGGTAGGCCAAAAATACCTTACTTGTAATATTTTATGTGTGGTGCCTCTCATTGAAAAGTGACCACCACATGCTTTATAATGGAATTACTCTATAAGTCTCACTTGTTGCTCTTTGTCTACACATCAGAGGAAAACACCATCAATTCATCTTTTGTACAAACCATTATCCCAAAGGACATAATCCATTGACTTCAATTTAATGTTATTTTTTTCTTAACATGTCAAATCAGCTAGAAATTCTCCATAAGTTAGGAATTAATCAATCTTGTTGTACCATTCATCAATAAAGAGCACCATAGGTAAATCTTTATATAATTCATCTTGGAGTGAAGGTACCATTGTACTTATGTCATCAGGTTTTCTCTTTATCATCAATTGGCACAAGCCTCTTCCTCTTACCAACTTTTTTGGTTTGATATCAAGATCAAATCTTGTACCTTAGCTACCTAGGTGCCTTTCAGTAATCCCTGCTCCTATTGTGTTTTGAATTAATTTGATTGTAGTGTTACGTATATAGATTTTAGTATGTGAAAACAAAATGTAGCACCTAAAAACTTTACATGGTTTGACTACAATAAAGGCATGTTTCTCTATTTATAAATACTTAAATTTGGATATTTTTAATAGATATCTCATGAAATCTATTGGGGATTCAATACCCTCATCATTATTTTGTAAGAATATGACCGACATAGTGTGCTCAGAAGAATAACAATAAATAATAAAATCTTGGGAAACTAGCATTAGAGCTTCAACTATGGCTACTTTGATCCTTTCAAATGTTAACTTACCTTCAAAATTCCATTTTAAGTCATTCTTCTTTTTCATCATATCAGATATGTGGTGAGTCAACTTAGCAAAGTCAAGAATGAATCTTTTGAGAAAATTAACCTTGCCAAAGAAGGAATGCACACCCTTCATGAAAGTAAGTAAAGATATAATTTGTATGGCTTTCACCCTTTCTAGGTCAATCTGCATTCCTTCCATTGATATAATGTTATTGATAAGTTTCCCTTTAATCATGGCAAAAATTAATTTCCTTGGATTTAATGAAATCCCATGTCTGTTGCATTGGATGAAAACTTCTTCTAAGTCAGTCATGTGATAACCTATTTACTTGGAGAAGACTGTCAAGTCATCAAGGTATACCATAATACTCTTGTTTTTTAAATTTGAAAATGTTAGATCCATTCCTCACTAAAAATTTACTCCAGCATTGATAATCCCAAAAGGCATCTTATGATAAGCAAAAGTCCTACATGGTATTGTGAAATTTATCTTGTATTAATATTCCTCATCACTTTAATCTGATTGTATCCTAAAATTCCATCTAACATGGGTAACATCTTTGAATCTATAACTACTTTTAAGGTGTGATCCATAATGGGTAATGGGTAGTTATCTTTCAGATAAATTTGATTTAGATTGTATAAATTGACACATCAACATATTTCTCCATTTTTCTTTCTTCGTGGGATGATATTTTCTAACCATTCTAAATGGTGGATAGGATAGATGATCTTTGTATCAAGTATCTTATGTATTTCAACATAAATAGTACCTATGATAGTTGGGTTATGATGGCATAACTTTTACTTGAAGGGCTTTGCTTCTGGCTGAAGTGGAATGTAATGATGTACCTCATATGGCTGGAAGGTCTTCAGGTCTTCGTAGGACCAGGAAAACACATCAATGTATCTTTTGAGAATCTCAATGAATACTTCTTTTTCTTCTTGAGAATAATATTTACCAATGTTGACCATCTTAGGTTCTTCTTCACTATCTAGGTTAATCTATTGTACTTCTGGAGAAGAACTATCACCATATTCTTTCTTTTTCTTTAGAAACTAATCATGATTATCAAAGATTTCTTATAAAAATACTAACCCTTTAGGACTTTTATTCCCATTTAATTGAATTATATCTTGACTATGAGTAATCTTAGGGTTAGTGATACTTTTTATCATTTGGCATGGAAATGAAGTACTTATTTTAAAGTATAGTTCCTTAAAGTTATCTTGTTACCCAAAGAATGTAGCTATTTACTTGTCATCATTAAAAACTTACCACTAATCAACATTATCTAGAGTCTTTGGATGGTAAAACATCTCTAATTTATATTTACCTTCCCAAAAAAGTGTATGTTATTGATATGGCCTTAGTAGAGATGTAGTAATTACAATAGAATTAGCTCTAGAGTTTTGATCATGAGGAATTGAGTTGATTGAGAAAGATATAAAATAAAGTATTGCACTCATAAATCAATCACAGTAGTGCCTCAACTTGTATTTCCTTACTTGATATTGGCCATGAATTTTCCTTACTATTAACTTAGCATCACCTTATGCTTTTAAGAGTCTTATTCCTTTTTCCTTTGCTTGTTCAAGTCCCAACAAGAGTGCCTCATATTTTTTTATGCTATAATTTTTAAACATGAGTTTATATGAGTAAATAAATACTTTACCATCATATGATATCAATACCACCCCAACACCTGAACCAAGAAAACTGTAGCTATCATCAAACTCTAGCATCTATATCTGATCTTCTTCTTCTACTTCTTCTAGTTCTTGTATCTCCTTGCCCAATTTGAGGTAGTAAACTCCATGGTCTAATTCTTTGAAAAATATATATGACTGTAGATCATTAGACTTAGGAACCATGTAATTAGACTTCTTTTCAAGCTCAAGTTTATGATTTACTCCTTTGATTGGAATGTGAGCACATGACCAATCCATCTTGACTTCTCCTAGATCTTTACATAAGTTTCTACTTAGTAACATTCCATAAGAGACAAGAATATCTGCAACTAGAATTATCATTTTGAGTCTTTTATTTGGTAAAGCTACCAATATAGCTTGGGCATCTTTGATTTTTCCAATCAGGGGAACTTGTCTCTCCATTGAGTAACATATACCTATTGTCTTAGTCAAATTGAGGCCAAGGGCATTAGCTACTTTAGCTAGCATGACATTATCATAATCTCCAAAGTCCAAGATGTAATTACTTAACTTAAACCCATTGATCAAGAGAGAGACATAGAATGGCTCTATCATTTTATATGTAAAAGCAGACATAGGAGAAGTAGTTGTAGTACTATTCTAGGAAGGAAACTATTTTGGATTAGGTAAGATACCTTTACAGGCATTGACTAAACTATTTAACCCTTTATTTTAAACATACTTGACTAATCTATTCAATTGATCTGGATAAGACCTCAAGTATTTGACTTCTGACATTTGAATTTTGGTTTTATTTTTTTTATCGATTATGTCAAAAGAGGGGATAGATGTAGATAGAGCAAGATTAGCTTTAGCATTATGAGTTACTAGCTTATGAGTTTGAGAATAAGAATCTACATACTTATATTTTGGAGCTAAAGAGTAAGGTATAGGACTACCTCTCTTAAAAACTCTTACATTTGATGTGGAGTCTCCTTTCTCTTTCTCTTTCTCTTTCTCTTGCTCCTTAGAAGGTTTTTCACTAGCTTGTTGAGTCTATGACCTTGTAAACACTGTAAAAGAGTGACTATGATCTTCTTCAAATGCTTCTTCATAATCACTTTCTAATTGATATTTGTAGTCAATGTTGGAGTCATTAGTAGGATCTATAAATTCATCTTCATCAATAAGACTTTGATGAGTATCATCAGTCATTTGATTTTCTTCATTCATCTCAACATGATTTTTTGGAGCATTTTTAATTGCCAGTATTTGTGTGGGACTAGCAATGCAGTTCCTATTCTGATTATTAAAATTTCATGTAGGTGCATTCCTAGGAAAAAGAGCATGATTACCTTGAGAAATTTATCTTTTGACCTATAGAAAGTTATTATCCAACTTCTATAATAGGGGATCAGTGGTATGTGATGTGTTTGAAGTAGAATAATCACCCTTAGAATTGTTTTCTTGATATTTCTAACCATTATCAAGTCATCTTCAACCTCTGTAGTAATATTTTGAGTTACTACTAGATCAATTAGACATGCTCAGCATAGTTAATAGCTGACCTCTAGTAACTAGGCATTGATGAAGAAGCATTATTTATTATCTTTAGTGGGTAGGGTAGCTTGAGGAATTTTATAGATTAATCTGTTAAACTTGGTAATGAAATATTACATGTGCTCATGTAGTTCTTTTTTAAGTTGAGTTAGTTAAATAAGCAATATATGAGAATCTTCTATAGCTTTGAATCTCTTTTCAAACTACTCACACATAGTATCCCAACTAACTATTGTGATATGATCAAAATGGTAAAACCATTTTGTAGCTAAGTCATGCAAGGTCTCAATGAAGATTCTAACTGAGACATCTTCATGTTCAATGCTAATTACTCCATAAGTTATAAATAAGGTATCCAAGTGTTCATCTAGACTTTATTTTCCATCACCTGTGAATTTTTGGAAATTCTTTCTTAACCCCTTTGGGAATTCATGAAGAGGAGGAGTCAAATTTAGTGGGCCAATCATTTCCCTTGAAGTAATAGGAAGTGGTAGCACCATTTTTCTAGGAATAAGGAATTGAAGATTTGTGAGTTGAATTATTCCTGAGGAATTATGTTTTAGCTGAGTCATAGGATTTTGTGCTTGTCTCATGGGTGAAAGGTTGGCTCTTCTTATTCTATATTGAATAAGAAAGCTAAAATTTAACCACTCTTACAATTCAAAGAAATCATCAGTTTGACCTTGAACTCTCTTTGCTCTAGTGAAAGGTCCATTTGCTAGATTGAAGTGTAAAAATTCTTCTAAAGAATTACTCAACTATTTTAGTTTATAAGAAAATACTTAGGTGATGATTTACTTAACATGCAAAGGTTTTAAGATAAATAAGGTGTAAAATAAAGCATGGATTTTGAACATGCAATAACTTTAAAATATCAACATTTTTATTTTTAAAAAGAAGAGTTAACTTCAGCAAGGATGTGTTTTACTTACAAGTGCATAACTACATCTGCATGTAGCATTTAAGATGATCAATTTGAAAAGCATGAAAATTTTCAAAACCTAAGCATTAACTGCACCTATCTCAACTTGAACTAATAATCTATTTTTAGATTCTATGAATTGAGTTCATCATTCCCCAGTGAAGTCACCACAAACTATTGGCTAGATATTTTGTAGGCCATCAAAAGTAACTAGGTAGTCATGGAATTAAATCCCCTTCATTTAATGGTGAATATACTTTATGCTTATGTCTATTTACTTCTAATTATTCATAGCTCTCAGTTATTCATAGATTACATAGATTATGTGCAAATTGTCTTATTTTTGTTGTATTACTTTAATCACAGAGTTCATAAACCATAACAAGGTGATTTTATAGCAAGTAAGTAGTTATTTTAGAGAATGTGTAAGGAAATTTTGGGAAATTAAGAATGGTAAACTAGAACATGTGAGAAGAAAGAAAGTGTACTTCATAATAAGTAGTTTTATAGATCTTATTAAATTTAGACAAGTAAATAAACATCCAAAATATGATAATATGTTAATAAAATGACTAAGAAAGACTAAAATTCACATTCAAATTTAAAGATAACATAATTTTTACCATTTTGATCTTCACAAATCCACCAAATGATCTCCTGAGATGCAAACTTTCATAGAAAACAACTTATTTCTCATTCACTTTTAACCAATGTCATATAAAATAAAAACTTAGAAATCTAAACACAAAGTTTTAGATTTCTTAAACTCTCTTAATTTAGTTACAATTGCTTCTAAAAATTAACATCTTCATGCACATAGCCCTACACTTATATTTATATAATTTTAGAAGTCAAAAACAAAGAAGAAACAACTCTTTGAATTTCCATGTGTTGCACTAAAAACTAGGAACCATTGAGAGGCATCCTCCTAGAATTTCTCCTTTGTGGCATGCAATGACTGCTGAAATGTAGTGATTCTTAGTTTTATTTTTTGGATCAAATGCAAACTCCTTATATGCAATGCAAAGCTAGCTTAAGTAATTTGATTTTATAGAATTACTTCAAGTAATAGTAATTAGCTAAGTTACTTGAGTCTTGTGATTTTACAAAGTAATATACTTTGACAAGTAACTCCACTAAATGACTTTACTTAAAGTAATTACTCATAAAAAAGTTACTTTACAAATATAATGGAAGAAAATGGAAATAAGAAAGAAGAAATTGTTGAGAAGAAGAGTAACAACAATTATTCCACATCATGGACATCAGATCTGCACTTTTCTCTATATTTGATATTTTGAGACATCATGAGCTATATTGTTGCATCATCTAGTTTAGTAAGTGATTGCCTTTCAATATCAAATATTAGCATTTCTCTTTCCACCCTCCTACTATGATCTTTCATCTTTTCAAGTCTTGGTTCAAGCCTCTTAATTTCATATTGACATTTGATTTAATCCTTTATAGATTTAGTTATGAAAGGAGTTATGGCCTTTTCCATTAATTGATTGAATTATTGATATAACTATTCATATGTCCATGGATTTTTATGAGACCAAATTTTAGTGAGACCAAAGGGACAATCTTCTAGATTCACCTTTTCATTCAGAGCTTCTTCTTGTAAAGTCTTCATTTCTTCACACATTGCCTCAAGAATACACATGCAAAAAGATAGGAGGTATTCTTATTATTTTAATTTATTTATTAATCCTTTAGGGATAATATTCGCTTTGATTAAAACTTTATAACTCAAAGTATTTAGTCTTTATAGAATCTCTTGCTGTAACTCAAAAATTACATTCTCATTTTCTATTTCCTTCATTACTATCTTTATCTCTACTAATTTATTTACAATATCAGCATGAATACCTAAGACTCAAGGAAAGAGCTTCTAAGTAGTTTGATGCATCTTTTCCATGCATTCATCAATGGCCTTAACCTTATCTCTAGTTTCCTCTACCTCATTTATTACTTGCTAACCAATTAAATCTCCTAAAATAATTGATTATTGTGGAACAGACCTTATAAATTTAATAAGTATTTCACATAATTTGGAACTTTTCTCTTTCAACTTAGCCTTAGCAGCCTTCTCCTCATTGATATTTTGAAAAAGTGTTTTGATTAAGGTTTGTGTATCATATTTCAAGCCCTTTGTGGTAACTTATCCAAGGGACACTTTTATGACTGTTAAGTCTTGTTCAGTGATTTCATCCTTACTTTTACTTGGAGGAGGAACAAATACCTCTAAAAACTTCTACCCTGAAGGTTCAATTATTAAGTTTGGAAGTCATTTTATCACTCTTACATTTATTTCCTTTTTTATCCAAAATTTTCAACAACTACAAATCAATTTCTTCCAAGTTTATTACTTCTCTAGAGTTAGGAGTTGTTTGAATTTCCAACCAAGAAGAGAAATCCATACTAGTGGAAGTGTCTGTATGAATCACCATTTGTTGTTGGTTATTCCTTACCACTACTTATTAATAATGAAATTCTTGGGTCTCTATCACTTTCTCAATCTCTTTCTTAGATTCTTTCCCCTCTTCTTTCTCCTTTATTTTCTCTATCAATTTCTCTACATCTATCTTTGCTTCTTTCAATTTCTCTTTCTCAACTTTCTTCTCCTTTTCTAATTTTATTTATTTTTCCTTATCTAATGTCTTTAACTCAGGTTATTTCTCTATTTATTTCTTAACCTACTTCTCAAATACTACTTCCTTCTCCTTCTCAACTATCTTCTCTTCTTTTGCCTTTATTTCTTTATCAAGTTCAACCATTTTCTTTTATGTTTTTTGTGTTACCTCCTAAAATGAGGTATCTTTTTTAGTAGTTACTTGTTCTAACCCCTTTTGAGTGGTTGGTTGATCATCTAAAGGGGGTGGATGTGGAGGTGGAGTAGTGGGTTGAGAATATAAAGGAAGAGGAGGAAGAACAATTGTCTTCTTCTAAATGGGCTTATGAAGAGGCCTAATGCCATGAGATTTTAGAGGTGGCTTGAGTACTAATGGATCTATGGTAGGTGTAGTAGAAGTGGAAATGATGGGTGGAGAAGTATATGTGGAAATAACCAAAGGAGGTGTGGTAACAGTTGATTAAATTAGTTATTTATCTTTGATCTAGGAGTAAGTGTCATCAACATTCTTCTTCAACTTCAATTTCTTAGATACTTGGTTGTTCTCTCTTTGAATTCCCTACCTTTTCTAGCTTATTATAGTAGTTTTAGTCATTAATTCCATCATTAAATATCCTTTATTATTTATATAATTGGAAGTCATAGCAAGGACCATAAAATTTCTATCTACAATATTTTAAACTTGATCTTTTCTAAAAATAATCTTTGGAAGTGGAGTGTTATCTCCCCCTATTGCATGGCAGGCATCACTAATTACAATTCCATCATCCTCCATGTATTTTGGAATTATATATAAATCAAAATTATGAATCTATTTAATAGTTAACCTGTTATTATCTCTCCTTACATCAAACTCATCCCTATAATCAATCCGAAAATCCTCAAGTGCAGGAATATGTATATATTCAAGAGAAACTATGTTTCGAGCTACACCTCTACAATCAAAATTTATTCTAGCTTCAAAATGGATTTGATTATATTTTTTTACCTCTCATTTTACATAGTATTCACTTTTTAAATGCTAGGGAAATTATAGTGACTAATAACAATAAGAAAATTGATAGAAGGGTGGTGAACATTTGACTATAAGTCATGCAACTCAACCAGTTGCCTTCATAACTCCATAAGGATCCATTTGTCACTGGGATACCTTGGAAACTAGACTGGTGTACCTAAGAAACCACTAACTCTAATGTATGTGAAGCTGAGGAACTGAATAAAATTGCATTCAAATTGGGAAACTACATCCCATGCTACATTAGATACTCTCTTGTGTTTCAAAACTACATTTAACTTGTAAATGATTTCATAGAAGAATCCATCATTCACTACCTTATAATTTTGGTAGTAATCTTAAAGAATCAATTAACGATAATATTCATATATTGGCTTAGTTTCTATCATCCCTTTTATATTTATCCTATAAAAGGCTCCATTTGATGTTGCAACATATACTAGGTATGAACTCATCTAGAAGTTAAAAGTCTATAATACATTGTTTAACTACTAATAAATGTTGTCACTTATCAATATAGCCCATTCAATCATTATATAACTCCTATTGACATCAATGGCCCTAATGTATGCATACATCCAAGTTAAAAATCACTTGGCATTATTTTCCCCTTTGATTCTACATAACAACTAAGTAATGTCATCTACTTCCTGAACCAAGTCTGACCTTACTACCTACTTTAGAAATATTGAAGCTTGTTTATCTTTTTTTAGATAGTTTGTGTTCATTATTTTAATGCACTCTATTGTCTTACTCTCCTATTATCTCTTATGTTTTTCCATTGTTACATCTAGGATTTTAGATGTTAGGATTTTCAAACAATAGTTAAAATATTGAACATCTAACCTTATTACTACATTGCCAGAAGTATCTTTGATTATCCTAGAGAGGGAGTCATAGTACTTGGCACATGATAAGACAAACTTAGTAATTTGAGCTAAGTTTGGTAAAGCTACAACTTATATAATCCCACTATTATCATTGCTTTCATGAGTGGAGTCTTGGCTATACCTTTGGATCTTTCTAATATCTCAATCATAAACACATGTACCATATCTATATCACTTATTTAAATTAACTTAGAAGTGATACAAGATTCAATAGGGTACCATTTATACTCATACTTCATCTTTGGATCTTGTGATTTGGCTCTCTTATCTTTTTTTTTAGCCTTCCTACTTGGCCCAGGGATTTATTCAAGTGCTAACTTAGGGACTTCTTCAATTAAAGTTGTTATTTCTTGTACTTCTACTCCATTTATTTATTCCTCTAATCCTTATGACCATAAAATTTGTTTTGAATAACTTTGTAATAACTTGATAAGCACTTTTCAAAGTTTTTTGATTGCTCTTGTTGGTTTAGAAAAGGTTGAAGAAATGGGTCAAGTTGTTGTCTTAAACAATACCTCTAAACTAGCTTTAGGTTTCATGCAGTATAAATTCTTGAAACCCCCAAGTAATTGATAGTAATCAATAGGGTATCACAACCTCAAGTTAGTCTAGATGATCTAAAAGTCTTAAGCAATCAAGAATCTAGGTCAATAACAAGAAAAAGGCATGGGTAACATTAGGTTTCTCTTAGCTAGTAACTTGGATTAGAAAACCTGAGTAAGTAACTAGTAGTGAGGATTAGGGGTTTCACTATGGTATTTTAATGGGTTTATCAAGGATTTCAACTTCATATTTATCAGGGCAAGTAACTATGGTTAGAAAACCTAAAGTAGAAGTAATAAGCAATCAAAATGTTGGGTAGGTAGGGTACTTGAGAGTTTCAAGGTTCTTAAGGGCAATAGTTTAGGCTCAAGACTCTAGGTGGGTAGAAATTAATGGGAAGTCCAAGTTGTTAGGATGTTCTGGGAGTCTTAGGTTTCTTAGGGTAAGTAACTCAAATTCAAGAGTCTGGGTAGGTAGTTGTGGGAAACTTGAGTGGGCAATGCTAGGTTATGCACTAGGTTTTCTACAGGAAGATTCAACCTTTAATATTTTTTGTGTGTTATTACATTCTTATTGTATATGAGAAAATTTACATAGCTTTTAAAACATCTAAACAAGTAAAAATTGACAAATAAAACTTAGAAAAATAAGCACAGATGATAATACATCTATGATGGTAAGTGGAAAATTATTAGAGAGAAATGAGAAGAAAACACTCAAGATGAAAATATGATAAATAAAAAGACATGATCTACATACCTCAAATACAAATGGGTCAAGATAGGTTTGATCAAAAATTACTCCAGAGGCTCAGATAGTGTAGCTCAAGGATCATAGGGGTGGTAGCTTGGTCAAACAACTCAAATGCCATGTGGGAAATGAGGTGTAATTCATCAATATTTATGTTTTCCAATGCATTAATGACAATTTGGAGACACATAGGAAGGAGCCACGTAAGCCCTTAAATTTTGTCAAGTTTTACTAACTACTTTACTTAATTTGGCATTTGAAGTTAAGAAACTTCACAAACCCTACTCGGTCTTGACTGGTGAGTACTTTGAGTTCATAAACCTTCATTACTTTTACTTTTGGATTTAGGGAAGTGAAGTTATTTTGAAAACTTGGTTTGCTTTAGGTAATGTTCTATGGGTTTTTAGGATTACTTTACTTGAATTTTGATGAGAATTAAAGTTGTTTGATAATTCCAATTTGAACTAAGCAGTGCAACTTGGACATGTGGGAAGATTTTACTTCTTGTTTAATATGTTAAGTAATTTTGGAAAATTGAATTATCTTGGAAATGAACTCATATTCTTAGATTTTTGATCTTCTAGGAAATATGAGTAAATGGGTTTTTTAGTAATGGCCTCAAGAAGATGTTTCCAACATTTTTGGAGTAGTTTGAATTAATTGGGAAAAGAAATCAATCAAAAATAAAAATTACTAAAGACTAAGACTTTATTTAGGGGACTAGTTTAACAAGGACAACTGACTCACATAAGACAAAATGTAAAAAATTTAAAATGGGTAAACCAAAATTTCTAAGTGTGAAATTTTGGGGATACCAAAGTCTTTACTCACATATCTAGGTTTAAGTATCTCAAATTTTCCCTCATTATTTTCATTATTGTACCTTATATACCCTAAAACCTATACCGTAAGCCCTAATCCCTAAAGTTCTTAATCCCTAAACTCTAAACCATAAATATAAACTCTTTAAACTATGAACCAATCATTTTATCCCAAATTAACACCATTTAGACTAAAAATTAAGTTCACAGGGCTTAGTTTTTCCTAAATCACATGAATGATTGCCCCATTTGACTAATTCACTTAATTTGCACAATGACATGGGGTATAATGACAACCCAAAAACACACTATATAGTCATAAATATGTCCAAGTGATTCAAATTGTCCTCAATTATCTTTGTGATTAGTTATTATGTACCTTAAACCCTAAACCTTATATGTCTTAAACCCTAAGCCCTAAACCATAAACCCTATACCCTATATTTTAAACCCTAAACCAAATTATTTAGCACTAATTAACATCATTTAGAGTAATAATTAGGTATATACATTACAAGTAATTTACAGATTAGTGAGTAATTTATGATGATGTGGGGGCTAATTGATCCCAAAAACATATTGGACCCAATGTACACCCTAAACCATTTATACATTAAACCCTAATCCCTAAACCATAAACCATAAACACTATACCCTAAATTATAAGCCATAAACTTTCCCTATTTACCAATTTATTTAGCCCTAATTAACATCCTTTGTAGAAATAATTAGGTTCACATGGCATAGAGTGAGTAAACCTTATATACACCCTTAAACCTAAACCCTATGACCTAATCCTTAATCCCTAAGTTCCATAAATATAAATTATAAGCCCTATACCCTAATGCCCTAATCCCTAATCCTTAATTAGGGTCAAAATGAGCCACATGAACCTATTTTAAATCATATATGATGTGATTTAGAGTGAAATTAACCCTAATGTCATGTCATATATAATTAACCATTTGAAGAGTTGATTGATTTAATCAAGGAGGCATTTGAGGCCAATTTGAACCCCTTCAAGAGCAAGATATGATTTATGGAAAAATTGAGTTTGATTCTATCATGAATTGATCCAATTAGTCAATTTTTCAATTAGGGGCATGACTTTGGCAAAATTGATCACCTAAACCAAATTTATGACTTAATCAATTATATAATGTATGCAACATGTATGTCTTAAATTACCCTATTTTTTTATAAAAAATACAAACATGAAGGAAATTGTCATAAATAGGTGAATAAATAGCTCAAATTTTCTTTAATTACCTTATCTATTTGACCTTATATCTTATACATTAAACCCTATACCCTATACAATTCACCTTAAACCCTCAACCATAAGCTTTAAACCCAAAACCCTTTAAATTATAGACCCTTTAACTCTAAACCAATCAATTTATCCCTAATTAACATCTATTCTAGTAATAATTTGGTTCACATGGATCAACTTGGTCAAAATCACATCACTCATTATCATAATTGACTTAATTAGCTCAAATTGTGATGATGTGGGGGCTGATTGATCCCAAAATAACATTCTTTACTCACAAATCTAGGTTTAAGGAGCTCAAATTTGCCCCAATTACACCTTATATACCTTAAACCCTATACCCTAATCCCTAATCCTTGAATTTCCTAATCCATAAACTCTAAACCATAAATATAAACTCTTTAAACCTTAAAGTAATCATTTTAGACCAAATTAACATCATTTAGACTAAGAATTAAGTTCACAAGGCTTAGTTTTTCCCAATTCACATGAATTATTGCCCTATTTGACTGATTCACTCAATTTTCATGATGACATGGGGTATAAAGACAACCCAAAACCACATTTTATAGTCACAAATAGGTCCAAGTGATTTAAATTATCCTCAATTATCCTTGTGATTGACCCTATGTACCTTAAACCCTAAACCTTATAGGTCTTAAACCCTAATACCTAAACCATAAACCCTATACCCTATATTTTAAACCCTAAACCAATATATTTATCACTAATTAACATCATTTATAGTAATAATTAGGTATATATATTACAAGTAATTTGACCTAAATTTCATTACTCATTGTCCTAATTATCTAAAATTATTGAGTAATAGGTGATGATATAGGGGCTAATTGAGCCCAAAAACATAGTGGACCCTATGTACACCCTAAACCATATATACATTTAACCCTAAACCCTAAACCATAAACCCTAAATACTATACCCTAAATTATAAATCATAAACTTTCCCTATTTACAAATCAATTTATCCCCAATTAACATCCTTTGTAGTAAGAATTAGGTTCACATGGCACATATAAATTAGAGCTTATATACACCCTTAAACCTAAACCTTATTCCCCTATCCCTAATCCCTAATTTCACTAAAACATAAATTGTAAGCCATGTTACCTAATGCCCTAATCCCTAAACCATATGCACTAATGCCCTAATCCCTTAACCCTGTGCACCAATGCCCTAATCCATAATCCCTAATCTATATTAATTATAATGTGATCACATTATTAAATAACACAGTCATGTTATTTTCAATATATAAAAAACTCACTTCTCAAAGTCTATGTTTAACTTAAATTTAGTATTATGAATAACATGATCATGTTATTGAATAACACAATTGTTTTATTACATAACATGATTTCATTATTATTAATATAGACAAAAATCACTTTTTAACATCTTTTTTTAACCCAAATTGATAATTATGTCCCCAAAAACATTCTTTGCATAATTCTATGAGACCTACAATACATGTGTACTTTTAACCCCACCTTTGAAAATATTTCAATTACCCTTCATGGGTGACATCACATTCAATGATGAGGAATATATTGAATAACAAAAAACTAGAGGAATTAGAAGAGTTGATAGAGAAATGCAAGATATGAATGCAAAAACTTTGTAGTAGACAACGTACAAACCCTAATCCTAATGAACTAAATGCTATAGATAATGAGCCTATTGATAATAATGAATTAAAAAATGATGAAATTGACCATAAATAATTGAATAATGATGAAATTGACCATAATTAAATGAATAATAATGAAATTGACAATAATTAATTATATAATGTTTGAATTTTACATTCAAAGTTATAAGTTTTTTATTTTGTTGATGTTGAGTCTATGTATGATGTTTCACCCCCCATGAATGAAGAAAATTTGGTTGAAACAAATAATGATGAAATTAACAATGAATAAAATTTCATGGAAACATATAATGAATAAATAAACAATGAATAAAATGGCATCCACCTCTAAACAATGAAAGTATTAATTATTTTGAAACACGCTCTCAACAAATTCCACCATCAACAACAACTCCAATAATTGTGCATAGAAAATACAAGTACTTAATTGAAGTTAATGAAAATATTTTAGAACAAATGCATAACAAAACTTGTTATCACCATTCAAGAAGAGTGGCTCAACAAATTTGGGATAGTTTTTTTCATAATTTGGATTATGATAGTCAAATATGTCAATTATTTGTTTCATTAATAAAATTGATTAAGATGAGACCTATAATGTACATATTAGGACTAATAACATCTAACATGGATGATCAAAATAATGAAATTATTGAAAATTTACATGATGCATATAATATTGTAGGCCCAAAATCATGCACCCAATATTGTAATGTTTCCCAATGTATACTTATAACTTGTGTAGTAAGTGGCCAAACATGGACAAAATGAATGCTTTCAAAAACAAGTTGAACACTGAATATAAATAGAAAAACATTAATGAAAGCAATTGAAAAACATGAAAGGCTTAATGAACCTAATATCAAAGAGATTTGGGAATTCTTAGGTAAAAATCCATGAAATTACAAGGATATAATTAATGCTCTCAACAAGTTTCTTGCTCAATTTTGGAAAGACAATACAAGAATTTCACCTAATGCAAGAGATGTAGTGAAAATAAGAGTTGGTTTTCATAACCGTGAACTACATCTGAAACATTTCTTGGATATGACTCAAACACAATTGCACTCTAATTTTTTGGAAAAACATCCACAAATTTATATTTATCAAATATATTTTGAGATGGCCAAACCTTTTTTTGTAAAAATAAATCACACACGCACCACTTGTTATAGGCAACATGTTTAATTTTCAATGCACTATGATGTTTTTTGCCATATTCATTGTACTTTGCATACTAAAAACATTTTTCAAGAGTGTGGCATTAAATCTCCACAAAAATAAGCCAAGGAATTTATTCTAACTATTTTTTACAAAATACTAGATGGACAATTATTTTATAACAAATCATGTTTAGATGGAAATTGCAACATTTGTGATGGATTGACAAAAATAAAAACTTATATCCATGAGGAGAGTACAAGTTAAATTGGATAGGAATCAGTTGGTTTAATCAAATATAAATTAGTAACTTATCAAGTAAAATATGGCAAAGAATCTAAAAGGTGTGAGATTGTTACAAAAAAGATACATGTTTCTATTTTTCTTTTCAAATTTAGGGAGAAAATTGTTTGAGTATACAAGGCACACACAGGGCTAGATGGTTGGATGAAAATTTCAAGATAAGTAATGATATATTCCCACTTGGTTTGATTGTTTTAGTATTTGACTTAACTTAAAATTACACATTCAAACCCCAAATGGAAGTCCAATCATAGTATTACAACTAATCACAAGTTTCCATATTCATGCATATAACATTTATACATGCACCTGATAGTATAGAGTAGAAGTATAAAATATTTAGGGAGTACCATTTCTATATCAACAATAACTGATCAAATTGTTTAGAGTATGTGCAAGGTTTTTTTTATAAGTTCTATGAATATTTGACTCAGGGGAACATTATTTTCAATCAACATTACATTTGGCTAGACAATTATACATCACAATTCAAAAATACATGGATGTTTTATTGGTTGAGCAGGATACATGTTACCATTAGTGTAAAACACCTTTAGAGTTTCACAAAGGCTATCCATGGAAAATGGGAACATGATAATGTTGGAACATGTGTAAAAAGAGTTTTTTTAAAGGGAAAAATTAAAATTTGAAGAGGGTGTTGATTTGATGGATGCAAAAACCATGGTTAAATGGTGTAATGAGAACATGTGTCATGATGCTCAACCAAATTATTTTTAGGTTGTGGAGCTAAAAGCTTCACCCAGATGCAAACATGGAGGGTTGCTAAGTGTCACAGTCACTGACATCAACAAGCCACAACCGACGTCGGTCAGGGATCAATAGAAAGCAACTGACATCGGCAGGAGTCGGCCGACATCAGTCACCTCCAGGCAGACAGGGACCGACGTCAATCACCTGTGTGGTTCCAAAATTGTTGTTGACAAACAGTCAGTTAGTTAAATAGGTTATTTGCATGTTAAAGACTACTTCGAGTCTTGAGCCACTTTTATAAATTAGTGTATGTATGGGATCTATATAATAGACTCATGGGGCTGTATTGTAAAGTGTAGAACTAGGAGAGTTCTTCCCATGGTAGAATCAAGTAGGATTCTTCATGTATGTAAGATCAGGTTTGATTTGCAGGGTGATGCAAGATCATGGTGGAGATCTACATGTGATAAGTAAGATTAGGTTGGTCTGCAGGGGTGTGTTTGAGTGAGGGTCAAAAGGAGATCAGCGGGGTAGCAAGATCCAAGGTGACAGCAACACATCAAGGAGCAAGATCATGGTGAGATCTACTTAGAGTACCAGTTCATACTCGATTGTACTGGCAGTGTTGTACTGACTGGTTGAGGTGAACAACAGCTCTGTGCTTGAGTTGTTTGTTGTGACTTGTATTGAGAGAAGATTACTCTTGAGGGAAGATTACTAGTATGCCCACAAAGTGGAAGAAAGAGTGTGATCTCTTTGTTGTAATTTCCTTCTAACTAATTTGAATACAATTGTGTGTTGCCTCTCATATTCTGTGTTATTTCTCATTAATAGTTATTTGTTCTTCTAGTTATTTCCGCATGTTTAAGTTGCTTATACAAAGGTAATCATATGTGCTCTTAATTCTGACAAGTTGTGTCAGAGCTTTGGGGAACCTAGGTCCTATCAATTATATTGTATTTAAACATTTCTATTTAATGGAATAAGAACACTTGGTAAATTATGAGTATTTTATGAATCTAATGGGTTCAAGTGAGCTCCACTCATTTCACAGCTCAAATGCAAGTTTTTTGACTATTCATACAAGACACTTGGCATGTTTTTATTTTGAATGCATGGACTCTATTTGGAATGAGTGTGAGTCGCAAGAGTGGGTAGATGATTGGATTTCCAAACCTATAATTCCAATCAACACATATTAGGTTCCAATAATATTTCAACTTATAGATATGATATTATCAGATGACTTTGACCATGTATCCAATCTAGTGCAACTAGGTAGAATATTTTTCATTATATAAAATTTATTCTCATTATATATCTTCATAGTGTCACTAAAAATGGTCTTTTGTGATAAAAGGCATGTTTTTGTAGTTATTATAGATGAGGAAAATGAAGAGGTCATAGATTAGTACTTGTGTCAGTGTGTATAGAGAAAGAAAAAATTGACTTCCCCAGTTATAGATGGAGAAAAAAATGACTATCCCACTGGGTTAGTGATAGTCACTAGAACTTTTTTTTATGATATCCTATAAAAATTTCATATCAATGGTTGTTTTAAAAGTTTGAAATGCATAGGAAGATACTGCACTATTCAAATTTGATTCTTAGAATGAATTTTTAATTACAAAAATATCATTAGAGGCCACTAAATAGGAAATTATGGAAAGTTTGGGAGTCAGACCATGAAGATATGCTTGATATTATCATAGTAGATCCTAGTGGTTTGTTGGATTGAAATATACAAGTATGTTGACTTTTATAATGTAGATGTAATTAATATTACCAAATGTTTTTATTTTATATGTATTACATATGAATTTATGTTTTAATTACTTACTAATAATTTTTCTAAGGCTAGTTGTGATAGATAAGCTTTCACCTTCATGTGGTTGGCATTGTCAATAAATAATTTTGTGTTCTTGAAGCTAAAATAAGCTTGCTAAAAGTACTTAGCATTTAACCTTGAAACTAGGTTGCCTTGAAAGAAGGCATAGAAGCAACATAATGGCTATTTGAACTATTTTATGTGGTCAAATGCCTTCATGATTTGACCTATATTTGGGGATTTTGGTTTCCTTGATTCCATTTTTATCTTAACTCACCATGTCCTTGCCTTCAATGTTTCACTTATTCTTCAACCAACTTGTTTTCAACTCTCATGAATTAGTTCCATTATTATAAGGTAGTTTGAAATAACTTAAATACTTTTTTGACTCCATCAAATGACTATTTAATTACCCAAGGCATAGGGGTTGCATGTTTGACATTATTTAAAAACAAATTTTGTAATAGATCATGGTCTAACTATCTCCCCATTCGGCATTTATTCCTTCTTATCTGCATATAACTAATTGTCAACTCTCAAGTTGCCACTCTTTCATTTCATTCACTAGTATCTTAATGATATTGCATGATTTTCAATGTATGATCCCCACTTATGGCCATTCATCCACTTTAATCATGGAAATTAATTTTAGGCATCTTTTGAAGTCTTATTACATCTAAAAATCTAATTAAAATCCTCAAATTAGAGACCTATTTCCTTGGAGAGGAAAATTATCTCCTATTTATTCTTGACTACACCAATCCACCTCATTAGTGTATACAAGGTGGATAGTGTATATATCAATATTATTTTGTTTCTTTACCTTCATGTGGTTTTTTTATGCATGTTTGAACTTAAGATTAAAAAATTGCATTTTCTTGTATTGGGAAGGGCATTCTTGAGAATAAAATGGGTGGTGAGTTTATTTTTCAAGTCAAATGAGAGGTTAAAACTATTACTATATGTTATCCACCCCCTAGTTGTGTTGGAATTTCTAGTTTTCAATCAAGAAGAATCAGAGTGAGAGTTTTAGAACCACAATTTAAACTTTGACAACATTTGTTGTCAGTGTTGTTACACCCCTAAACGGTAGTGAAAATGCACTTCTGAGTGGATTTGAACATCATGGTAGTGTGATCATGTGTAATTTTCATCTCTAAACATGATATAAATTATGGATTCTCAATTGGAGGTCCCAGAGGTAGAAATGGCAGTTGGAGCTCAACAAGTTGCCTATTCAGTGCCAAAAATTTGCATTTTAGGACATGTCACTACAACCTATCCAAAGTATTTCTATCGAAGTTTAAACCTAAGTGATATAGGGTGTAATTATTAGGCTTATATAAGTATGGGATGGATCTAATTTTTCATAAAAATGACTTATATGTTTCATTTTATGCATGTTTGAACTTAGGCTAAAAACTACATTTTTTTGTATTGGGAAGGGCATTCTTGAGGCTAAAATGGGTGGTGGGTTTATTGTTCAAGCCTGATGGGAGGCCAAGAACCTAGTCTTGAATTTTATCCACCCCTCTATATATTTTAGTAGTTCCATTTTTTGTTCAAGAAGCATCAGAATGAGAGTTCTATAACCACAACTTAAACTTTGATAACATTTATTGTCAGTGTTTTACACTCTTGAATGGTAGTGAAAATGAAATTTTGGGTGTATTTGAAAATTAAGTTAGCTTATCTAGACATTATTGAAGTGATATATTCTCAATTGGATGTCTTAGAGGTATAAATGGCAATTGGAGCTCAAGAAGTTGCCTATTCAATGCCAAAAAGTTACATTTTAGGACCCGTCACTATAATTTGTCCAATGGATTACTCCATAAAGTTCCACCTGAGTGATATGGGGTGAGATTAGAGGGATTAAATATTCATGATATGGATCTGATGGTTCATATAAATGAAATATAAGTTTCATTTTATGCATGTTTGAACTTAAGCTAAAAACTATATTTTTATTGTATTGCAAAGGACATTATTGAGGCCAAAATGAGTGGTGGGTTTGTCGTTCAGGCCTGATGGGAGGCCAATAACCTAGTCTTAGATGGTGTCCCCCTTTTACATGTTGGTAGTGTCATTTTTTGGTTAGGAATCATTTAAATAAGAGTTTTTTAACAATAACTTAAACTTTGACAACATTTGTTGTCAGTGTTTCTACTTACCTAAATGGTAATGACTCAATCCTCCACACAATTTTCCATATTATTGCTCCATCTATCCCTCTTTCCTAAACCTCTTTCCTACTCTAATTAATCATACTACTTCCCCCTACTCTCCTAAACCACACACCCCCATGCAACTCTTTCTCTCTCCCTTTTCTCACCCACTTTTGCATGAAAATGTATTTTAAGTCTTCAAGGTGATTTGGAGGATAGAATAGGTTTATGATATTATCAAATATCAATTATAAAACATCAGATGTAGGATACCTAACACCATCAAGAGATAGGCCTATAAAATAATATAACTATTAATGGGCATTGACTTGGGTCTAGAGACCTCAATAGGGATTTGAAGTATGTCAAGAGTGAGGTGTTGAAGGTACTGAAGGAGTGAGGTATTGAAGGGTCAAAAACTAGTCTCAATAATGTGCATTAGGCCTATTAGGCCAAATATCCCTTGAAGGGAAAAAGTTCAATAAAGTTTAAAGGAATGTGGATGCCTTTTAAATTATATTGAGTGGGTTGAATGAAGTTTAGATAGATGGATATAAGAGATAGAGGAAGTGTTTTTGAAATTATTAAAGAAGAGGAAGCAATATAGGCATAGCCAAATCTAGGGAATGTATAGTGAGAGAGTGTGAACATTGAATGATAAAAGGGTTAGGTTGGAGGATAGTAAAGGTGATGCAAGAGCATCACCAAATACATATAGAATCTATGTTGACAATAGTCTTAGGTAATTATTAAGACCTATAAAATAGGTTGGTTTAGTAAGTTTAATTTGAATGAGTAAAATAGAATCTGAGAAAGTTTAGCAAATTACTAAGATTTTTTTAAAACTCTAAAAATTTGATAATCCTCACTCCTAATGAGGATTAATCATACAAGACCAACCAAAGATCTTAAAAGGATAAAAAATATGATTTTTGAAGAGGTTAAAACATATGTTGTAGGTTTATCTCAATGGAAAAGGACTATGTAAATGCATTATTGTTGCACATAATAAATATTTTTGAGTCCTATTTCATTTTTTCCATTGTATTACGCTTTTATAATATGATTCTAATACTTTCATATTGACTTCAAGCTTAAATCTCAGTTATATTCTTGAAACCCTCAAGAATTTTGTATTTTTACTATTACTATCATTTTTTTAGGCTTATTTACACATGAAAACTATTATATAAACTCAATTTTAGAATTTTAATAGTTTAAGAGGTTTTTTTAATACTAATATACATTTTTTATATCATATAAAATCCCAATAAGCTCTATGAAATATCAATAATTAGCTCTTGACCTGCAAAAATTCTGACTAAATCTAAAATAAGGGTTTCATGAGTAAAACACCTCTAAAACTCAAATGATTGAACAATAAGGTATGAAAATTTGTGAGAATTAGGGTGATTTATATTATAACTTATTACAATTATCATTATGTTGACAAGAGGTTTTAAATTTTAGGTAAATAGGACTTTTTTCTATACACCAGTAGAAGATCATTTTTGAGAAAGTTGTGCATAAAGTAAGATGGGTTTTTGGTTGATTTGAGTTATATAAACTTTGATAATTATTGTAACATGTTATAATTGATAAAATAATACTATAAATATAATTTTGAATAGATATAAACTCTATTTTGATAAATTTACCTATTGGAGCAATAACTAGGTTTAGAGCCCTAGAAACATAAAAAGATAGAATTTAAGAATGAAAGTTCAATCTCTTAGAGACTTATAGTTGGTTTATTTATTATAAGTTTTTAAACCTAAATAAATCCTTGAGTTTTCCTAATACCTATCCAAATTATCTTAAATAATATTTTTTTAGAGGAAGGAGAGCAGACCTAATGAGTAATTGATTAGTTTAAAAGAAGATTGTTTGAAAGTGGATTTTGAATCGAGTTGAGAACAAGAGTGGATAAGTGAGTTTGGAATTATTCATTATCTTAAAGAATATGAATATGACTTCCATATCATTCTTAAACATAAAATATTAAACATTGCATTAGGTGGTATTAGGGGATGATAAAGGGTTTTTTCCAAAGATGGATCATTGTTTCATGAGTGAATATTATGTTTCAAGTCAGTAAGGTTGCCTTTTATCAAAATAAATAAATTATAGTAAAGGTCAAGAATAATTTTCATCTCTGCATTATACAAGTATGAATATGATTGGGTATGGGCCTTAAGTGAAATCAAATTACATGCTAATGATCAATTGAAAATTTGTAGATGGGTGATGACAAATGCAAAATATATAAGTGTCATCAATTATTTCCACTACATGCCATAAAATAAAAACTTTAATTTACAAAAATATGGGAGATCAAAGATTTAAAATATTTATAATATTGAAAAAAACAATTTTTAATCCTCATTTATGCACAACATTAAATATGAAATTCAATAGATAATAGATTGGAAGATCAAAACAACACTACACAATAACATTTTAAATTGAAAATAAATGTAAATTAGATATATTAACATAATTCAGATGAAAACTCCAAAAAAATCATATAGGCACATGTACAATGTCAATAATACATAAATTTCCATGATAGGCATATAAAAAATTATAACATCTACTAACATAGTATCTAATGTCGAGTGAATGTCAGATATGCATATACAATGCCATATAGGCATACAAAAAATCACATCTCATGTAAGACATCCTAATCATCAAATAGCCTCCCTTTCTTTCCCTTCCTTGAAGAAGAATCTCCTTGGGATGCCCTGTTGGTAGATGGAGATCCCTCTAATGCCTTGGATTAATCCAAGGCATGACTGTGGGTCTTTTACTCATAGCTCACTTGGAGATGAACTTATTTAAATACAAGTATTATTATAGAATTAACATAAAATACATTCAACCACTTGTTAATAAATAATTTTTAAACTAGAACAAAAAATCATTTAAATGTTCACTTACTGCAAGCTCGCAGTCCTGCTCAATCTATTTTTGATGATCCAATGAGTTAGTGTTAAGCTCAATTATTCAAATAGGTGTCTGAAATAGGGAAGAAACATGAGAATTTGCCCTAATAATCATCTAAATGGGACTATCAAATGTCATGGGATAACCCTGTATACATAATACATTCATATATGTTATATCTCCCCAAGTATGTAGTAAAATAATTAAAACAAGTCTGTTTTTACAATTCAAAATTACAAGTTAATTAATATATGCCTCTGTTAGTGCCTATGTAGATGACATTATAGTAGCAATGCCTATGTCTATCTTAGCTCATAGAGATGGAGGAGTGTCTACTTAAGCCATCGAGTGAATGTAAAAATGGTCTCACTTACTTTTATATAAAGTATCAAAGATATATATGGCAAGTTTTCTCATTTATTAAACCAAGAGTGTATTTAATAGCATTATACTTGAATTTTGATATCCTTGATAGATAAATTTAAATTAAACTTACAAGGAAAATATACATTGACTAAATGTACATATATCAAAAAATTAACTCAAAATTTTACCTCTATAAAACTAAAGGGTGTCATCCTAACAGAGACAGATACAGTAGTGGATGGGATAGTAGCTAGATCCAAAAATGTAAATAATAGTTACATCAAATCAAATGTTTCAAATCTCAACTATGATTATGAAGTCACCATCACCTCCTAGGACATAAAAAATGACATATTATTCAATTATTTAATTAATTATTAGCTAAATTAAATTTGTAATTATAACTTAAATTTAACATGGCATTTATATAAAATATACCTACATATATGTAATGGCTAATGTTTGCACACCAAATGTGCATGCTAAAAACTCATCACTCATAAGTATATTATCTAATCCCTCTAAACCACCAGTGTTAGCATCATCAGAAGGTCCAGTGAATATAGATCTACAATATTTGTAAGGGTAGGGTTGGGTATGCACACTAGGTGGTGTATCTCTAGCATCGATCTATGAGAGACTACTCATATGTTGAATGAGTGTATTAGTGAGAGAATTAAGTGCATGTAGAGTGTCAATCTCCATAACCTAATGAACTACAAAGGGTATAATTGGCTCAAGTGGCTTTTGGATATGGATCCTTGTAGACTGATTAGGTGCATGATGTGCACCTGGTCAATCCTAGGTGGAACCTTTCACTCAGCCCTCAAACTCACTAAAATCAAAATAGTTTAGAATCTCATTGAGTAAAAACTCACAATAGAGTTTCTTCAAAAAATATAATGGGACCTCATGGTTTTCACATGGTGGATAATCAAATGCCATCTACCATTAATCCCAAAATTTGGTTGTGATTAAATTATGTTGGTAGCGATGGATTGAAAAACATTTTGTAGTTATTATAAATGGTGCATTGGTGGCTGAGTCAATAAATAAGGCACAAATGGAGGATTTTAATATGTCTTTGTTCTTGACCTCATGTTTTGACAATTTATCAGCATAATAAGCCATACAACTATCTTGATATGAAGCTTGTTTGTCAATTTGACTCATTATAGAGTCAATTTAACCTAATAATGTCTCAATAGAATTGGCTAGATAGTTACGGTAGGTGTTGGTAGAAGTGGGATCCCTCATTCTCCTAATTAATTATTCAATTTCTATTTTGTTTTCCATAATGTGATCAACTAGACTCTCTTGACTATTTGGGGGATTTTGTGGAATTATAGGAGGGTTAAGAGGAGGGTTAAGCTAAGGAACAAGAGGATTAGGTGGAGGGTTAGGAGGGTTAGGTAGAGTAACATGAAGGTTAGTAATATGGGTTGTTTAAAATAAATAAATTACAAATTAAATAATGAAAATAATTTAAAAATACTAAAATTAATAAACAATGAATAGATTTTTAGCACTTACCTCTTTTATGTGGTGGAATAGTCAATTAATAGCTTACTAGGATGAATTCCAGCAAGGATTGGCCTCATGAGGGCAAAATTTGAATGCAGAGTGGAGTAGAGTGAGGGAAAATATAGATTGTAAATACAAAATGAGGAAATTTTGTGTTCAATTTTTTTTTTTTGTGATATAGGAAATGTGATCATGTTATTAATGTGATCATGTTCCCTATTTTAAAATAACAATATCACATCATTAACATCATCATGTTATTTGTATAAATAACGTGATCATATTAATTAATAACACAATCACATTATGGTTCGGTAATCATCGAGCCATAATTCAAATAACATGATTGCATTATTAAGGAATGCCCTCAAGAATGAGAAGCGGATCTTGAACGTGCCTAAAAAAGGTGAGCTTTGAACCAAATTGGTAGTAGGTGGGATCATTGTATAGTTTACAGTGATTGGGTATCAAAGGAAATCTGCATGGCTCACGTAAGGAAAGGAGAACCAAGGAAGCAGGAACCCAAAAACTTTGAAGAGTGGAGAGCAAAACAAGATGTCTGGAAAATCCTGCAGAAAGGGAAGGTTGTGAACTACATGGAAAGGCACCATGGTTCAAAACCTCATATTACAACGGCTTTTTTCAAAAACTGGATTGATGATAGGGTCACTCTGCATGGTATCATAGTGAATCTAACAGAGGAATTTATAGCAAAGGTTACGGGGCTGCCTACAGAAGGAATAAAATTCTCCAAGCAGACTAGCATTTCAAATGAGGCCTTTTGTAAATTCCCTAAGACGGATGTTGAAGAGCAGAAGCTGGAAAAGAATGGGGATTTCTTTGAACTGGAACAAATTAAGGGCATTTGGAGGGATGTCCTATGTTGTATTCAAGAGTACTTCATACTCGATGGAAGAAGCAAGAGAGACCACAAATTCCACTTTGTATTCCTAAATCATTTCAGACACAAAGTAAGAATTTCCTTTCCCTTTTATCTGTGTTTCTCTTTGGTTCAAAGTTTATTCGCTCACAAGAATAAGGAAACGCATCCTATTCTGCATGAAGGATTAATTCTGATAATTGAAGGCTACTACAAGAACAAGGCCATGGTTATGAACCCTTATTTGGGGGAAAATAAGGATTCACAGAGTAACAAGAGTGAAATTGTTAAAGGGAAAGATAAAATCAAGCCCCCTAGTGTCAAGATTCAGAATGTTGATGAGGATACAGAGTGGGAGAGAACTAATTAAGTCTAGGGAGGAAAGCTTGGAGGAAGAGGGAGGAACAGAAAGCAGGAATTCAAGTTCCAATGAGGAAGAAGAAGTTCAAGAGAAGAATGAGAAAAAAGGAGTCAACATAAAGGAGAAGTCTGAAAATAGTGAATATGACTCTGAGGAAAACCAGCAAGTGTTTGAGGATGATAAAGTCCTGGATGACCTGATTGAGGACCCTATTTCAATAAATGAGAGGGAAAACACAGTTCAGGCTGACAACCAAGAAATGGATTTGGGAGTTCAAGCTGAAACTAAGGAGCAGAATCAAAGGGGAAGAGAGGACCACATTGAAGAAGGCAGGAACAGTCCTAATTAGAACACAGAAGAGTGGAGTGATAAAAGGTAGAATGATGGAAGGCACACACCTACAAGATGGGTTAATTGTAAAGTAGAGGCTATCCTCCAACTCGATTCATGGATTTTTAAGTAGATAATGGATCTCCAAAGGAAAATGGAAACAATGGAAGACAACCAGAAGGCAGTTTGGAACAAAATCAATAATATGGAAAAATAGATGAGAGACATCCCCATCAAGCTCAAAGACTATGAGAACAACCTAAGGGAACTCATCAAGGAGAGCAGAATGAAAATGGAGGAAGTTACATCCAACATATGTGCTGCAGTTGTTAATATTGGAAAAAGAGCTAATGAGGAGATCAAATCCTTGGAGGGGCCTAGCAAGAGGATGAGACAAAGCTCAAGAAAGAAAGCTATGTAAGAGGGAGCCATGTCGGTGGCTACTGCCATTCAGGATACTACTATGAAAGGTAAGGAAGCAGTGAAAATGATTTTGGAACTGGAATAATAGCCTGGTTCTTCTAGTTGGTTGTGTTATCTGGTCCTGTTTCCTTATTTTTTGTAATCTTTTGACTATGGTGTAGCCAGGTCTATGTATAACCTGGGTCATGACTTATGGTATTTCCGGTGGTTTCAGGTCCATATAAAACTTGTTTATGTTACTTCTTTTTAGTAGGTTTTAGGTTTTGCATGTGGTCGTAAATGCTTCATCTTTCTATCTTTGTTTCAAGGTTTTGGGGTCCCTTCAAAACCTGTTTTTACCTTAATCTAAAACATGATTGCATTATTTAATTAATGTGATTGCCTTATTAAATAACATGATCATGTTATGGGAAATGTCCACATAATTATCCCTCAAATCCATGAACATACCTAATACAACTACATTTGAGTTTACTTTTTGGGTCTATTTAGTTACATACGAGTTTTAGCGGTAGACTCTATTTATAGTTGTTTTGGATAGTACTTGAAAATATCTTTTGGTGATAAATAATATATAGTGTTCATTTTGTCAAAATGCTTGGTTTTCATTTCCTTATTTCTTTGGGTTGTTCAATTGTATGTGAATTATTTTGATGATTTTTTGGGATGATAATTTTTTGAAATAAGTAAACATAATATGTTGTGGACTTTCTGATTAGATCTTTATCTTTCTTAGTATCTTGAAAATGAAACATTTATTATTTATATTATTTGGTTTCATTTAAAAATTTTATCCAAATAAATAATTGATCTACTTTTTTAAATTTGGTCTTAGAATTTGTATTAAATGGGACTCTTTTCTCATCTAAAACCATGCATATTTTGAGTTTTAGGAATATTAAGTGATGAGTTTATTTTTAGAATTTTAAAATGTTTTTATGGTTTTGGCTATACATCTTGTATTTAAATCCTAAGTTATTATACTTGATCTTTGTCATATTTTATTTTGAAATCATATAGATGCAAATCAATTAATGTTTGAGATGTTTTGTTAAGTATAGTTGGTTTCTTTGTTTGAAGGTAGTACTTGTTTTGATATTTATTCTTTATGTTTATTTCTTGAGAACTCATTTTATGTTGAACATGGAATTTTTTAGATGGTATAGATTAAGGTGCTAGGATTTCAAAGCAATATATAGTTAGAAAGAGTTAAATTTAATTGAATGTTCGATTTACTCAGTTTGAAAATTTATATATGTTTATATTTCCTTAAAGTGCATAATATTTTGATTTGCATTCTAATATTAAGTTTACTATATGATTTTGGATTAGTCTTTTAGTTAATTTATGAATATAACTTGGAGAGTTAAGGTAATACAAATAGTGGGTAAAATAATGGTCATGAGAGCCTATGTCTTTGAAAATATCAAATAAAATTTAGATTGGTTGGTAATTAAGGGTAAATTGATTATTATATCTTGAATTTATTTCATACATGATATTTGTGTTTTGTAATCAGTTGTGAGCTATTTTTCTTAGAATTTCATGCTAAATTAAGATATTCAAAATATATTGAATACTAGACAAATAGATGGGCTCTTTTGATTGATTTGGTTTTAGAGAATGGTGATTCTGAGAAGGAACGTTTGTGATATTATAATCATGTTTTCATTTTCAGTTCAGTGGTTTCATTTTTTTAGGATTTGGTAGTTATTTGAGATACTTATTATGTTATTAAATTCAATACTTTTTAATTTTCTACATAGTTTAACAATTGAATTTATCAATATACTTGATTTGGTTTTATTACTTTTGGATTATACTTTGAATTTAGTGGTTTTTTAATTTTGATCATGTGGTTATCTAGATATTCAAATTTAGCTATGGTTATATGTTATGGATTTTATTAATTATGAATTTGGATAAATCATTAGACATGGTTATATGTTATGGATTTGATTAATTGTGAATTTGGATAAATCATTAGTCATGGTTATATTAATCATTAAATTATATGGAAACATGTTAGGGATTTGTTAAATTATTTATTAAACAAATTAGTAGGGCCCCACATGTTAGAGATGTTTATGTTGGTCTATATTTTAATTATATTCTTGAGTCTTATGAAATTTACTAATAAATTTCAAATTATAAACTTTATGAGTTGTAAAGCAATTAATTATAAAGTGGATAACTTTCTTTTAAACTTAATTAATTTTATAACTATAACTAACTAATAGTTAGTTGTAACTTAGAAACATAACAAACTCTAATGAAGAATCTTTATAAGGAGACTTAAAGGATGTAACAAAGGGAGAAAATGTACATAAGTATAAGAGCTTTCTAATTTCAAATATTTCATACTACACTTCTTTCAATGAATCATCTCTAAGATTGATCATCACTTACAGATAAACTAAATAACACCTCTAATGGTTAAGTGAACTACTTAATAAGCATAAGTATATCCAAGTTTCTTGTTGATTTATAACCATTTATCTAAATTTTTCAAGTATTAATTCATTTAATGATTGTAGATACATATTCATGTGTGCAGAAATAATTGTACTTTACCCAAAAATTGACGAATACATCAAATTTTATGACAAATTGTTGGAATGATATATGTATAGTGAATATTCTTTTGAAGAGTTGATTGTAAATTGTATTGAGTGATACATTTTACTTAATAATTCTCTCATTTAATAAATTTATGGGTTGACTTCTTATATTTTTCATTTGTTCATTTTAGTTAGTCTATTTATATTTTCTTTACTATTTTATTAAGTAGTTTTAGATTAGTTTTACTTAGTCTTAGATTAGTATTTATTACTTAATTTTTTTAATTTTAATTTAATTTTAGTTATAATATTTTAGCTTAGTTTCTTTCTTAAATATTTGATCTTTATGAACTTCTAGCTATAGTAGTATTTTAGTAAATAACATTCTAATTACTAATTGTGTAGTTTAACTCTTAATTTAAGTATCAATCCTTATTTAGTTTAACTTTGATTTAGCATTTACTTCTATTTTATTTCTTATTCATATGTGTGCTAATATTTAACTGTTGTAGCTTGTTTAGATTAATGTTGATTCTAGTTAACTTTTCTTTATCCAATTTCCATGTCTGTTTAATCTATTTTTATTTCATTTTCCTCCATTACTTTTTTTTAGTTTCTTTTGGTTTTGTTGTAGAATTAGAGAGAACGATTATAGATGATATTTTTTACTTAAGAGTTATTTCCTTCAATATATTGTGTCTTTCATAGGCTCTACTCCATTGGATATGTTAAATCATATATATAGATTTGATTCATAGTTGATATATATGTTGAATTGATTAAATTGATTATCTAAATAATGAAATTTAATATATGATTTTATTAATCTCATTTATTCCCAGAACATTAAAAAACCCTCTACACACCTTAGGACCAATTCTTGTCCCATAGATCCCTTACGATTAAACTGATATGATTATAACTTAACCTTCACAATAGGAAAAATAGTTGATTCATTGACATGATATTTCACTATCAAGTGTAGTATGAAAACTTTGAAAATGGATAACTTTTGTACCTATATATGTTTTATTTTAGATTGATATTCACTTACAGATAGACCAAACAACACCTTCTCAAATGGTGAAGAGAATTATTTGGTATTTTATCAAAGTTTGGGATCTAGTAGAATGTTAGACCCTAATTAGATAAGTTTTTATTCAAAATTAGAATGCTATAGATATATAATAAATGACACAAATTGATTTATAACTTTTTAAATCAAGAAACATAATAAATATGGAAATTAAAAAATATAAATATAAACTTAGCTAGAAAACTATGATGCAGACTATTTTCATATCTAAAACTAACAGGGTGACTCTATGACTAAGTGTGGACCTAAAATAGGATTCACTAAGGTTTTTAGACAGAAACATTATAATTAGACAATAAATTAGTACATTATTATTTGGATAGAACACTAATGGCTAGTAGATAATAAAGACTTCATATTTTTGGGTTAGCTTTACCTTCACCTGTTTACTCTATGGATTGTGTAGTAGCTTTTGATCTAATGTAGGGACCACTATGTAAATATTTATTCACTCAAAACCCTATCTCAATAGATCACAAAGACAAATTCAATCATGGAATAAAATGGGTTAGCATTTGAAGTTAATTGATATCAAAATCCCATGTGTTGAGCCTAAAGAGGGATGAAAATTCTTGTAGTTCTCCCATGCTATGGTGGTGTGTGTGAAAGACTAGTGAAAAATTCTAGATGTTGGTGTAATCCATGTATGATTAGTTATTAAACTATGAATTGTGACCTTGGAAGTGTATTAAAACTTTAGCTCAGGGTTTTTTAAAATTATAATTGGGAAAAATATAGAATTTACTCTCAATGTGCAATTAGAATTTTGGGATTTTTAAGTATGGAAGCCTCTTGTGTGTAAAATGGTTTGAAATGTGGCTTTATAGTGGTATTTTTAGAATTCATTTTAATAAGACTCACTAAACTTATGGACAAACCATTACATAACTTTGAATTTTAAAAAATTAGTCATTATTTGGTGGGAAGACAACATCGATGGATTTGGATAAGAGAGCAATGCATTGTTGTCATATTAGGGAGTTGTTTAAGAGGCACAAATAGTTGTTACAGGTACTAGGGATAATATGAGTGTGATATTTGAGTGTTTTTCAAATATAAGGACATTCTAGAGTCATTTATATGACTTAAAAGTATAGGTCATCACACATAAAGTGAAAGAAAATGATCAAAATGCCCTAGGATAAGGCATGAGATAAGTGTGTCAAAAGGGTGGTCACAAGTGCACTATTTAGCTTAAATGTTAATTTATGTTTCTACATTTACCTCAATTTTATTATAGTAATGCAATAAAGTTAAAATACTAGAGTAAAAGGAAAAGTGTTTACCTAAACTTACCTATGAAGTGTAGCCCTAAATATAGGCCACAACATTGAATTGTGCTTCATATAAGCCTGTAATGAAACATGTATAAAATTAGTCCCTAATTAAAATGAAAAATAAGAAGAAAAAGATAAATAGATTAGAGAAACAATAACAAAGAATAAATACACCTAATTGGGTATGTGACTCATTGTGTTTCTTGTGCTCAACTAGTAATTGTATAGGGTTGGACCTTTAGAGATTTCATTTGCATTGAAAAGCTTGGATTGGATTGTGCATGTCTCAATCCACATTGACTAGGAGAGTGTGCTTAAGAACTCAAGGTGTGCTTGAATCCATTATTACATACTTAAATTAGTGAAGTAGTTTGGAATCCTTGTATGAATTCTATGTTGGAGTAGATGTGTTCACACTAGCTAGTGGTTTGGGCTTTTACCAAACCAATTTTGTTACTAGTTGTGTTCGCACTCACTTATGATTTAGCTTGTTTTAGGAATTAATTAATTAGTTTTTGTGTGTTGAATATTTTCACACCTATTTTGTGTGTGCAAATATTCCATATCAACTACTATTTATTTTACATAAAAAATTATGTGTTGTGCTTAACAACCTTTTATGCCTATTTAATAGGCCTTCCTATTACTTCTAGACTAGTGGAGAGAGATATATGGATGTTTGTATTTTGACTTTGGTAAAATAATGTAGAGACTAGTTTGTGTATAATGTCTGAGATGAATACTCTATGGTAATGGTTTGCAAGAGTGATCCTATTGGTTATGAGTTCATTTTGAATTCTGACATCATATCAAATCATATCTATGCAACCATTACTGTGTTGTATTTATTCTAATTTCATCTCTTGAAAAAATCTATCTTGACAATTTTTTTAATTGGTGTTTGTTTGGTCTCTAGGCCATACACTTCATGCAGCGTATGTTTATCCTTTTGAGGAGATTGTACAGGCTATCTTAATCTTTGTATTGATTTTTTTCATGGATTATATTATTGAATGGCTCCAAACTCCATTAGATCCACATTGAATTGATACTATAGTACATTGGTCTCCACCAGATGATGTTTTTGCATTGCAAAGGTACCTAATTTTAGTCAAAGTCTAATCATCATTTGGAAGATTGAGTATAGCACCTAGATTTATTGTGTAAAAACATAGATAGAGTTAGAGTATGAAATGTATTATGGCATTATAATGTATCATGTGTTGCTAGGATTGATCTGGGATCAACACATCTTGGCATGATTGTTCACAACCTAGTGAGTTATTTTCACTCAATAACCCACAATTATTTAAATAAAATTAAAATACTATATGTTGGATGTTTTATTTATGATTCCCATCTAAATTTTAGCCAAATTTTAGTAGAAATGGTCCTGTAGATCTACATTTGGATCCCTCCATTTTTGGTGAGATCTACTCTCATCACATCCACTACCATCATATCTCTTGATATTATTTTTAAACATCCATAAAAATAATCACTCCATTGGTATTGATTTTGATGATCTTCTTCAATCCATTTTTGGTCAATATCTACCTACCTAAATGACTAGCATAGAGTATTATAGTCTTGTATATGGTATATGGTGGGAGAGATGCACTCATTTTTTATCTAATTGAAAGACCTCAATATTGCTTTGAAAGCCTTAGAATAGAATTTCCATGGCTTGGAGCCTATGATGACATATGAAACCTCCAATATTGATAGCATAGTACTATGAAGTTTTGTTAGCTTGGAACAATG
Source organism: Torreya grandis (assembly GCA_037957365.1). Taxonomy (NCBI): domain Eukaryota; kingdom Viridiplantae; phylum Streptophyta; class Pinopsida; order Cupressales; family Taxaceae; genus Torreya; species Torreya grandis. The sequence goes on along the minus strand of JARHVA010000338.1, from coordinate 2,791,856 downwards.
CCTATACTAGACCAGCTATGTTTCTAAAGGTACATTAGTATTTGGCTGTGTTTTTTTATTTGCCTATCATGTCACCAAGACCCAACTCAAGTTCTTACATCTCATCTAAAATGGTGTTCACCTAGTGAAATCTCCTCCACGTGGATGCTTCCCTCCCTATCTTCATGAATGAGAATAGATCTTTCATGGTTTTTTATCTCCCAATTATTCATCAGCTGCCACCTATCTTGGTTAGTTTTTAACCACTTATGACTCAACCATACCAAAGGTTTCTATCATTTTTTGAAATGTCATTGGATTTCAATTTTTGGAAATAACATTTTGCATATGTAATTTGTTATAAGTTTAGTGTGGTGTAGTGGAAATTACCATTTTATTCAAACCCTTTTAAAAAACATATATTTAGGGTTTGAAACCCCTCCCAAAATTATTTTTTTAATTGAAACAAATTTTCTATTTATTTTTCTAAAATAAAACAAATTTATTATATATGAGTGAGGGAGGGGCCATCACTTTTATATGGTGCTTAACTAAAAAGTGGATGAAATCATTATAATGGTGCCTAAATTTTTAATGGGTATATTTATTATTTTTGGCATCAACATTATTTTCTTCATTAACATGTGTTGAAGATCATAGGGTAAGGTATGGTAGGAGGTTAGACCCCCTCATAGGAAAACAAACCTATTTCTTGATCTAACCTTATTTTTTGGAGGTTGCCTTCATTGTAATTCTCACACATTGTATTCATTTCACTTATGAATGCATTTTTAGCAGATTCTAATGTCCCTCTATGTGTTTATACCTTTTGTCCACATGTTATAATTATGGATGAATTTTTGGTGGTAATTGACATCCCTCTTTGGCCAATTTTTCCATTATTGGTTTTTCATGTCTCTGAGTATGGACTCATGTATGCTTGAACCCCTTAGTGATTCAAATTACACCACCTAGAAAACCAAAATATAGATGCACTTACAAATGAAGGGATTGTGGAGAGTTATGCTTGGTGATTTTCCTATTTTCATTGATAAGGATGATATTGTATGGCTTGCATCTTTGAAAAAGGAGGCACTTTTGTTTATTCACCTCTATGTTTCTGAGAGTTTGTAGTTTCACATTTTACATGCCACATCACTAAGGAAGCATGGGACATTATTTTTGTATTATTTGTTGAGGTAAATTCAACTCCACATGTCCCTCTTTTTCCTTCCTCTCAAAGTGAGGATTCTTCTATTGGTGACATTGTTTCTCCATCATCTTCTCCCATTTGTGTGAGTGTGATTCTTGATGGTAATTTTCATGAGGAATCTTTGGCATCTTCATCTTATCATATTAGTTCTTTTCCTCTTTCCATTATTAATGAGGACATATTTTTTGAGGATGAGGCACTTATACCACCTCTTCCTACTACTCATGATGTAGATTTGATTACTAGTGGTCACTTAGATGAGGTACCTTCACCTCCTCCACCTACTAATGCACATTATGATGTAGTGGTTATTGCTCTTATTTTTTATTTTGTTATGGCTCTTAATAGTACCCTACTAAGTCCTAAGCAACCCATTGATCATATGGCCTCTTTCTTAGCACTTTAAGAAGAAAATAGGAAACTCATGATGTATAATTCTCTTATGCACTCTCTAATTCATAGAAAAGATTCCCTCATTTGTTCTTTATAGAATGAAATCATTGGTATACAACATCAGTCTAATACCCCATCAAGTATTGAATATGGTACGCATCTACTTTATGTACTTTTATAGTGTGATCTAACAAATTTTGAGCAACCCATTGTTCTTGTTGCTCCTATTATTGTAGATGATACTTTTGTGCCTACTTTTGATGCACACTATGCACATCCCACTCTAGTTATACCTACACATATGTCTGATTCTTTTGAGCAACATGCCACTGGCTTTAGCTCCTATATGCTTCATTCTATGTGTCACACTACCAAACTTGTAAGCATTGGAAGCATTTACAAGGCATTACTTACCTTATTTAGCTTGTTATGTGGATTGCTCAGCATGGCCTTGGTTATGATGTAAGTGCTTCATCTTCATTGGGATATATTGATAAAGCTCCATCTTTTGTTTGTTTCACTCTTCATGAGGACTATGAGCTACATATGGGCTCTTATGCACCTTCACTCAAGCCCGAGAAACCTGAGATTATAGTGGTTAGACATGATCTACCTAAAACTTCATTGGATGTTACCTCACACTATTATATTGTGGATTTTGTACCCACACGTATATATGCATCTTCATCCACTATTTGTGTTGATTTGGGGTGGATTTCTAATCATTTATGATGACATTGATAGCATTTTTTGAGAGGAATCTATAGGCAAGGTTCCTCCACCACTCAACTTCTTCAACCACACATTGCTCCTCTTACATTTTGATGATCCATATATATTTGAGATATTTGTTAGGTAGATGCATTTTTTGGATCCCACATCTCTAATTTTATAGATGTCATCTATTACTGACTACATTGTGTACTTTTTTGTGTCACTTGGTGATATTATTATTGTATGGAACCTTTATTTGTGATCACACTGAGAGTCATGGAGACTTTTTCTTCATGTTTGTATGTTTCACATTGAGAACTTTACTCTTTGGTTATTGACTATCCCATCATCACCATGGGCATATTTTTTGAGATATTTGTATCTGTATCCTTGATGTTGGCAGTCTCCTTAAGATTTATTGTGGATTTTGATCTCCCTCTAAAGAGTAGCTAGTATAGTGCAGCCCAATGTCAAAATTTAAGTGTTTTGTGGTGGGATTGGCCCACTTATATAGATATGTTTTTTTGAGTCACTACACCCACTTCAAAAGTATGGGAGGGTGTGTGCACATACTACTTTAGGTGTTGTTCTTATTGTTATCCCTTGGCACAGCACATGTTATTTTAGAGGTAGTTGATTGAGTGCATCTTTTGTTCAATGGGACTCATTCCCTTGAATACACCTACTACAATATTGTGTTGAGTTTTTTGAGTCATGCTTATTGGGATGTCATGCAACATATGTTCTCTTCCTAACTCTCACTATGGCTCTACTAATTTTTTGGGTACCTTGTGGTGATACATTTCATCTTTAGTAACTCTTTTTTCCCAGTGTTCTATGATTAATGTTTTTTATAGAGTGAGACTCTTATAGAGTATCTATTCCTATTGAACTTAGTGTTTACAGTGACTCAATATCTATGTACTCTAGTAAGATGGATTGGTTATCATAAGGACACTTTGTATTTCACTAAGATTTATACATGGGTACCTGATCAGGACTAGTTATCAAGACCCATTTAGTCTCTTTGATTTTTCTTCTCACTCCCTATTATGTGCTTAAGGGACGGTGTTGGAGTAGACATGTTCACACTAGCTAGTGGTTTAGGATTTTACCAAACCAGTTTTGTTTCTAGTTATGTTTGCACTCACTTAAGAGTTAAGCTTGTTTTGGGAGTTAGTTAACTAGTTGTTATGTGTTGATTATTTACAAACCTATTTTTTGCATGAAAATATTCCATATCAGCTAATATTTGTTTCACACAACAAATTATTTATTGTGATTAACAACCTTTTATGCCTATTAATAGGCACTCATATTACTTCTCCTAGACTGGTAGAGAGAGATATATAGATATTTGTATTATAAGAGGCAATAATGCAAATATTACTTTGTGCATAATGTCTGAGATGAATACTCTATGGTAATAGTTTACAGGAGATATCCTGCTAGTTATGAGTTCAATTTAAACTCCAACATTCTAATGGATTATTTTGGCACCAAAATTGGTGAAAAAAGGTTAACCAACCACTATATATGGGATAAGGCTCATTTTTAGAAAAAAAAAAGGTTAAATCAATCTAAAATTTGGTATATATAGTATGGACAATGACAAATATTTTCATTTGATTTATGAAATTGATACAAAACTGAGTAAGGAGGAAGTCATATGTCATGCACATGCCCCTAATTTGATATCTTTTGTATATGGATTTTGAGACTTGGTAATGATAATTAATATTCTAAGTAATAACCTCTATGCTAACCTAAAACACATGCCATGCATAATTACCCCAAACTAAGCAAATTTGAGATAAAACATAAGTATTTTTAGGAAATTGACACTGTGAACTTGTTACAAATTGATATATACTTATTGAGATTTTTGGAACTTTTGAAAGTGACTATTTTCTAGGTACTAGGACATCAATGTCTTTCTTGGACAATAGAGGGGTACACTCTTGTCTAAATGGAGTGATCATAACTAAATTTCCTCTCTAACTGATATCTAAAAGTGTTCTATGATCTAGTGTGTGAGATATACAATTTTTTTCATATGAAATATATTATAGAGGCTTAGTCTCTAAGATAATCCACTATGTATGCCCTCAATTTTAATGTGAGTTGTTAGAAATAACATAACTCAAAATAAAAAATTATATGAAAATTTTATGTAAAATATGTTAATGTGAGTAATAGTGATAGCATAGAGGAGCATGGCACCATCATATGTATAAATTAGGTAAATTAATAATGTGAGATGCATGTAGGAACTATCATACATAGTGATAATATCAAGATAGATGTTAGCAATTTGGCATGTAGATAAGTGATCAAAATTGAGTACTAAAATCTGAATAGAAAAACTTGGAGAGAGATGCATGGCATCCATCATGGTATCAAAAACTAGGAGGATGCATGATATCTATCATGGAATCAAAAATTTATCAAAGTGCCATTACCATGATGCACATAAAAAAAGAGTACATGCAAATAACATAAAAATACAATAAAAATCCAAGGGGCCACATACAAGAGACATATTCAAATTTCACTCACACACATAAAAACATACAATGAATACCTAGAGCCATAGACAAAGACATGTTCAAATGTACACAATTCAAATAGAGAATACACATAAGACATGAAGTAGTTAAGAAAACTTGAAAAAAATGCATGGATACATGTAGTTGATCAACATAAACAATCAGTAATACTAGTAAGTTCAGTAACTTAGGTATCTGGTAAGATATCAATGTTTTAGTGAGTGAGACATATCAATATATGTTATAATATGTAAAGTGATAAGATATGAAAAATAAGTAATATCCAAAGGAAGATAAAAACCTATGAATAAGATGCCCCAATGAGCTTTTTGATGTATAGACAAGTTGTAAGAGGCATGTGTCTAGTTTGGATCTAAGAAATAGTAGATTTTTCTCATTGGGATAAGAATGAGGAAATAAGAAAACAATGTGGTACACTCATGTCTAAATAGGGTGTTATTATATGAATGTAGTTACAGAGTCTAAGAAAGTGAAATAGCCTACAACTAGATTTGGGAATGGCATCTTATGTGTTCTACACCCACTCATGTACACTCATGAAGCATATATTATATAAAACTATATAGAAAAAAGTATTAAATGATTATGCACAAATTAACTAACATAAATGAACTAAACATAAGCATTCATTGGTCCTTATTTCAAATTTTTTATAAAATATCTTTTTTTTTGTATTTTGTATGTGTGTGTGTGAGAGAGAGAGAGAGAGTGTGTGTGTGTGTGTGTGTGAGTGTGTGTATGTGTGTGTAAAATAAAAATATAAAATGTAAATAAATATACTAACTGATGATTCCTTCAAGGGACTCATGATCGATTACTCATGTGTCTATAAGAGGAATGCTAACATTTCATGAAGGGAAAGGGCTATGCTATGGTGATTGAGCTGAGTTGAATGGAGAATATAAATACTAATTACCCTTAGTACCATAAATTCCACTAAAATATTAATGATTTGTAGCATATTGTGCCTATTTTTGAGCATGATAAACTCTAGGGTTTTTTGGAACCCATCATGGAGTGTATGAATCCTGTGTTGGTGCCTTATATGAGGTACACTTATTGCCCTATAATAACAAATTGGGATATATAGGGGTAAAGAGAATCTCTCTAGAATATATTACAAATATTACTTGAGATGGCCTTTCAAATATATGCCTTTATGGAAGGGTAGATACCTATTATGTAAATATATGAGTAGGTCACACCTTTTTAGGTGATTCAATTGAAATCTTATGTATAAGAACCAAATTTGTTTATGATAGAGGGTACTTACCCTGAACTATAAAGACCTCATTATCATAAATATAATTTAAAAACCTATAAAGTATAGAATTAATTACATGAATCTATTGAATCCAAGGGTACCCCAATAACATATCAAAAACCCATGCACTAGGTACTACTATGAATCTAGTGTCCAAAATGTAAGGCCAACCTATAATGGTAATGTAATAACACTAATGGAACTCTAAATGCGACCATTAAATCTTTCTATGACTATGGTGGTAATAAGAAAATCTGTATCTATGTAATTGAGATGATAAATAAGTGTGATTGTACACATATTCACACTTGAACCATTATTTCCCATGACATTGTGAATATGTCAGTGATCAATGTGAGTTGAATGAGAAATGAATGTAAATTTGAGTCATCATCTACTATTTCATGATCTATAAATGTGATGAGAGTCATAGATGGTACTAAAGTATGGTAGGTACTAATTATGTCATTAAAAATATGTTGTGCCTCTATATGATAATGATAATAAACTAGTGGTGGAAGTGAATTATATCCATAATGCACTCCTGATGTATCTATTGTCTCATTAGTTATATGTTTAGGAAAATTATTACTAGAGATTTTTATTGATTTACTTTTATTTGGTTGTGATTTTTAACAATCTATTATTTTGCCCACATCAATTATGTTTGCATATATCAAATCCTAAATCTTGTGCCTCAAACTAAGACATTTGTTAGTAGTGTGCCCCGGTGCCCTATGATAATAAAAAAAAATGTTTTAATGAAAACCTTTTATAAGAGGCCTATACACATCAACCTCTTTAATATGAGTGAGAGATATGAAATTTCATTCCAATGGTTTTTTTAGGACCTTATATGGAACTTCTAGTAGATTGATAAACTATGTAATTGGAGGAGTTGATAATACAATGCATGGAGTAAGCTCAAAAACTACATGTACTATTGCCTTTTGATCATTCTCATTATTAATTGGCCTCACATTATAAGGTGGATTACTTGAAATATTTGTATTAGAATCTAAATTGGTTGTATATTTAAGCTTACTTTTCACCAATAACTAGACTTCCCTTTCCTTTACTATGTGGCACAAATTTGTGAATGATGTAAAATTTTTGAACATGATTGACTCGTGTAAGGGTGGAAGTAGAATTTGCTTGAATATATCTTGTAATTATTTATCTTCCATATGATTTTTCATTTTAGATATCATTGTATTGTACCTTAAGGAATATTTTGTGATAGGCTCATTAGATTTTTGTTTCAATCGAGAAATTTGAGCATATGAAACCTTTTCATAAATATTGTTTGAAAAATATGTTGGGAACATATCAGCCAATGGATTGAATGCATGAACATATTGATGTAGTGAGTTATAAAACCATTTTAATGCATATTCATTTATAATTATTAAAAATAACTTAATCAATAACCTATCATTGGACATGTGGTCCAAACATGTTGTGTGGAATGATCTAATATGTTGTTTGGGGTCACCCTTTCCATCATTTAGGGTAAGCTCTGGTGATAAAAAACATTAGATAGATGATATATTGATATATTTTGTGCCAATGGAGTGTGAAATATAATGTGATAATATAGTGTTTGATTAGGTTTTGAATCACCTTGATCCAAATGTAATATCTTAGTTTTTAGAGATTGAATCTCATCCATAAGGGATTATACATCAAGAAAAGAAGAATGTATGCTAACCATAGGCAATGCTCCCAATGACTAAGTAAGAATTGGCATATTAATCTATTAAAATCCTTACGTTTCCCTCATTTTAAATGGTGGTACAAGAAGTTATATCCAATGGGTCCATAGGGTTAGAAGTCTTAGAGGATTGTCCTTCAGATGATTTCTTAATTTCTTCTCTAACAATTTTGATAAACTCTTATTGCATATCCTTATCCTTTGAAAGGAATCCTTGAAATTTTTATGTGTCATAAAATCTAATAGATTGTTTTTCCATTATTGGTTTGTGAACTGAAATTCAAAAATATTCAACTTGGGAACAACTTAGTGTGTGATTGTGTCTAAGTTAGAGAGAAATTTTTATTAACTTGCATCAAACAAGAAATAAAAATTTGGAATATTGAAACTATTAAAGAATTGATCAAATATGAAAACCCTAAAATATTAATTAGAAATAGCATAAGGATTCAAAAACTTAGAAACATCTACAATTAGGGTTTGGAAACATTCATATAATAGATAGGTTTAACTATGTGTTTTGTCAAATTTTGGCAACTAGGATGATGTTAGACCCTAATTAGACAATTTTTTGTGCAAAATCAGAATGTTATAGACATGAAATACATGATACAAACTAATTTCAAACTTGATAAACTAGGAAATATATTAAATATGGAAAATACAAAAGAGAAATATAAACTTAACTAAAAAATTAGATGTAAACTATTTTCAAATCTAAAACTGATAGGGTGATTATGTTGACTAAGTGTAGACCTAAAACATGAATTAATAAGGTTTTTAGACATGAGCATTATAATTGGATAATAGATCAATGTGTTATTATCTTGATGGAGTGTAAGTGTATTGCAGATAATAGAGACCTAAGATTTCTAAGTTAGCTTTACCTTCACCTATTTACTCTATGAACTATGTGGGAGCTTCAGACCTATTATGGGTATAAGTAACTCTTTATTCACTCAAAACCTTAGCTCAAAAGATCACAAAGACAAATGCAATCATGGGATAAAAAGGATTTAGTGATTGAAGTTGTGCTTGACCTCAACACCCATAGTTTGAGCACTTCCTACATAATAATACTCAGAAGAAGGAATAAACTCCATGTAGTTATCCCATATTGTTATAGTGTATGTAAAATATTAGTGCAAAATGCTAGATGCTAGTACAATCCTCATGTGATTAAGTGCTTCAAACATGACTTGTGACCTCGTAAGTGTATTCAAAATTTATCTCAAGGTTATTGTTAGTGTTCTATGTAATCAGAATTGGGAGAAATAGGTAATTTATTCTTAATGTGCAATTATAATTGTAGTTTTTTTTAGTGTGGAAGCATCATATGTGAAAAATGGTTTGAAATGTGAATTTATAGTGGTATTTTTTGAGTTCCTTTGGAAGGGGTTGACTAAACTTGTGAACCGACATTCCATAACTTTAAATTTTAGAAATTAACCATTATTTGGCTAGAAGATGATAATGATAGATTCAGACAAGAGAGGGTGCATTGTTTTCCAATTAGAGCATTATTGTTTGAAAGGCCAAATAGTTTTTATGTGTACTAGGGATAGTCTAATTGTGACATAGGATTAGTTTTCATGAAAGTATGGACATTCTAAAATAATTTAAATTGTTTACAAGGATGGGTCCTTACACATAAAGTGAAGGGAAATGGTCAAAAGGCCCTAGGATAAGGCATGAGCTAAGTGTGTTAAAAGGGTGGTCACAAGTGCATTTTTTATATTAAATATTAAATTATGTGTCTACACTTGGTAAACACTATATCAATGTTTATTTTTGATTTATAACTAATTATCTAAAGTTTTTAGGTATTAATTCATTTTATGATTGTAGATATGTAGTCATATGTGCAAAAATCATTATACTTCACTAGAATTATGATGAGTACATTATATTCTATGATATATTATTGGATTGTTATTTGTATAGTGATTTTTATTTTAAAAAGTTAATTGTAAACAATTTTAGATGGTATAATTTTCTCAATAAATATCTCATTTAATGAATATCTAAGTCGACTCCTTAGATTTTTCATTTGTTCATTTTACTTAATTTATTTTTGTTTTGTTTACTATTTTCTTAAGTAGTTTTAAATTAGTTTTAATTAGTCTTATATTAGCCTTTATTACTTCATTTTTTTAAATTTCATCTAATTTTAGTTCTAATTTTTTAGCTTAGTTTCTTTCTTAGATCTTGAGTCTTGATTAACTTCTTGCTATAGCTTTATTTTAGAAAATAACTTCTAATCACTACTTGTGTAGTTTAAATCTTAATTTAAGTATTAATTTATTTTATTAATAATATTCATTTAGTTTGAATTTTATTTAGAATTTTCTTAAATTTTATTTCTTATTCATAGTTACTCTAATATTTAATTGTTTTAGCCTATTTACATTAATGTCAATTCTAGTTAGCTTTTCCTTATTCAGTTTTCATGTCTGTTTCTTCTGTCCTTGTGTCAATTTCTTGCATTCACTTTCTTTTGGTTTATTTTAGTTTGTTGTAGCTTTGGAGAGATTGATTATAGAAGAGATATTTTACTAACTTGAACAATTAAATACAAATTAAAGTTCTTTCTTTCAAGAGATTGACTCTTTCATAAATTCTACTATGTTGGATAGGTTAGATCATATCTATAGATCTAATTCACAATTGATATATGTTGAAGTGATTAAATTGATTATCTGAATAATGAATTTTTATCTATTATTTTATTAATTTGGTTTATTCCTATAATATTATTAAAAAAACCTGCATGCCTTAAGACCAATTCTTAGCCTATAGGCCCCTTACAATAAAATTGGTATGATTCAAACTTGACCTTCATTATAGGGGAAAGGGTTGATTTGTTGACATGACATTTTTCAATATTAATAAGTGTAACAAATTATCTATATTTTAAGTGATTCTCAATGTAATATCTAAGTGAGTATAACCTTAGGATTTATTTGTATTTATAGATAACTTTTTATATTTCCCACTATGACCAACCCATGAAACATGAATAGACTAACCTAATGGAAACTTTATAATTTTAAAAATAGTCATTGGGTTATCCCAAACACTTCATGTAGAAGTAGACACATGCAACATATGATAACAGTCTAACTATTTTCAGTACTATGTTAAGAATGAAAATAAATAATTAGGATATGTAGAGAGTCTATTTATGATTCTTGAGAGTTATTGCATAGAGTAGGGCGATCTTGAATATGTGTATATGGTAAATTAGATTGAATAAGGCAACAAGTGGATAAATAGATAAAGTAAAGTATCCACAATATTCAAGTGTATGAAAAATTTTAGTATGTCCAAGCATGCTAAAGTGCCTAATACCAAATTTAGGTGTCTACAAAAATATATACCCGTGCAAAATTTGATATATGGTAATGCCTCCAAAATAGGACATGTTGTCCATGAAATTTCCCTTCCACGATGTGGTAAAATAGTGTGTAGTTTAGTATCATGTAAACTATGAATCTACATAGCACCCACTTAATAAATACCATGAAAATCATGTGTAAATCATGGATATTAAAGCATATAGATTAGATGAATATGTAACTATGTATAAAGGAATATGTTTGAATTTTGTATCTTACAATATTTTTGATGTTTTGTAATTTTGATTTTGCCCATTGATGGGTGATTGTTTGAATCATGTATATATTAAGTATGATGAGCATAATGTGCCAAGGTGTAAATTTATGTGTAGGAAATAATTTCCCATCTACTACCCCAAATCATAAGATAATAGTAGCGTGTAATGGTCACATAATATGGATAAATATATGGTAAGGCCCATAAGTGAATCTATCTTATAGTGATGATGAAGATGCATAAAGGGAAACAATATGTCTCCTAATGTATGAAAAACTCAATAATATAAATATATGGTAATGAATGTATGATTAGCGATAACCTATCATGTATCAAGGTATGTATAAGATCTGGAATTTGAATAAGTAATGTAGACTCACAAGTAAAATGGGTATAATAGACACCATGCATATGATATGTCAATAAAAAATGTTTGTGGGTATGATGCCCCCATAGCAAATATATTATCAATTAAAGTCACAGGATATAAACCATTGGTAATATGTCCCCATGGGAAAATCTATGTATATGTGATCAATAAGGAATAGGTATGGGTGTGATGCCCCCATAAAAAATATATGATGATGTATGAAGCCATGTTTTTAATTTTTTAGTAATATGTGTAGAAGAAGAGAGAGAATTAAAACAAGAATCCATGGGACCCCACATGAAAATAAAGGAGAAATTATCAAAAACTAAATGAATCAGATGAGGAGGATTCTAAGCAATCTATGGCTCCCCTAAAAAAATAATACATGTTATTTTTGTTAATCAAGAGTGTGCCCTTGTGAGAATGTGTCATTTTTTACCCATGATAAAAAAAATGGAATATCTCCTAAGTGTTGGTGACTTTATAAGGGAGAAAATATCTAGATAGAGGGTTGGTTACCTTAATGTACTCACTACAACTTGATCTTAAACCTACTACTATTGATTTTTGACTATAAAAAGGGTGAAAGGGATACTATTTACAATGGAATTAAAATGAAAATTGGGAATGAAGGTGATGCACCAATATGTATGACCACTTATGATTTCAATTTACACTCTTATGAAAGGAATAATCTTTCACACATTTTATTCACCTTAGGAATGACTTCTACAACAATGTTTCACAAGGACTTGACAAACTCACTCTTTACATGGAAGGAATGAAAAGGAATTGAATTCACATATAATGCTTAGATTAAAGTTGATATTGACACTTAATATGACCTTTAGAACTAAAATATATTGTATGAAGGTACAAAAACCATAATAACATAGGAAAACTAATGCTTCACAATGTTATATCAGTGGCAAACAACATACACTTCACCAAAACCTAAAAATGGAGGAAAAGAATTTATTATTTCTTCAAAAGGTGAGTACAAAACTTGGAAACCTTTAAATATATCCAAAGAAAAAGAGTGATAATAAAATTCTATAAATAAGAGTACAAATAGAAAATCAAATGATGGGGAGACAAAGCAACCCCAAAGTAAGGATGTCAACTTAGTCTTCAAAACCCCTCAAGTGTTACATAGTACCTCCTCAAATATTTCCTTTATTTAATGTCCTTAGGGTGGAATATAGGTATATTATCATGATTTTAAGAGAATTGAAAATGTATTCATCATTTATTGGTCAAGCTTGACTACTTGGAAGGTGCCTATATCCTTGTTTGACTCCCTACATACTAGTTCATATGTCTTTGTTGAAGAATTAGTCCTCTTCCTTGAAAATAAGACTTTAAATATTCATTAATTATTAATTTAAACCTTATTAAAATTAATTCATGATTCCCCTATACCTTACATGGGCTGTTAGAATCTCATTGATGTTCGTTTGACTCCTTCAACATGTTAGGCATAGGAAGGAAGGAAGGTGTAGTTAGGAGTCCTTGAGACCTTTTCCACCTTTAAAACCTTATTTTCAACTAAAATTTAATTATTAATGATTTATTGGGTATAGGATGTAGATAAAAACACAAATAAATCTTTTTAATAACTTTTATGCATCCATTAAGTGTTTTGAACACTTGATTCCTTCACATGAACAAAGAGGCATTGAGAGAGAAAAATGGGTTTGACATTGAACCAAAAAAAATCCCTCCATGTAATTCTTATAAACATGAATTTAGACCTAAAAAAATGAATTTTTAACCATCAAGTTCCCAAAAATATGCAATTTTTCTCCTATACCATGCTTTTTCACTCATTCCTTATAGCCCTAAAAACTGGTAAAGCTCCTTGTCCAGAATAATGTATGAATCACCTTGGAAAAATGAGAACATTTATGAGTACCCTCTATCCCCTTACATATTCATACAAAATTTCATTATCCAAATCCAAGTGTAAGTACTCTTGTTCTACAATTTCTCTCTCTAATTAGGCCTCCTAAGCCTAGAAAGAGAAATTTGGCCCAAATGACCACCCACACGTGTGAAACTATCCAAAAGTGTTTGATTAATTTTACCTAGACTAAAACCATAATCCATGCCAAATTTTATGTTCTATAACATCTTGTATATGGGCAAACCATGAAATGGCCATTTACAAGCCTAAGTGCCTTTGTGTGCTTGAGGAGTAGTTTGAGAGGTTTTTCAAGAAATTTTTAGGTTATAATGATTTAATGTGACCTAATGATATGTGTAACACCTCAAAATAACTTATCCCTTTAGTTTTAATTCCTTTATTTCACTCATTGGCCTTCATCATTGGTTTTTGGCTTGCAAAATTGAGTTCTTCACAACATTGGGCCTAGTGGCCAACTTGCAGGATCTGTATAACTCTTTGAGTGACCTATAAAAGCATTTATATGATCATGAAACCTCTATTAATTCCCCATAAACATATTTAAATGGTTTTTTTATCACTCTAGTATCTATACCCTCACAAATAGGCCTATAATTGCCTATTTTGCATTGTACCATATGGTATTGTACCTGCATCTTTATAAAAAACACTTGGAAATGAAGCTAAGGAGAGTGGTGAAAATTATAAAGATAATTTTTAATTCAAACTCTTGCATTTTAGGTCATAAGTTTTCATATCTCTCCAATCAACTCAATTGAAGTGTTTTAGGAGGGTTTATGAGGATTTAAGTTCTTAATTATGGTTCATAAAGGATAGGGGTCCTTTCAAAAAACCAATGTTAATAATTTGTGGTGGGGGGGCCTCTAACATATCCTTTAGGCTTGATTTCCCATGAAAAACTTCATGTAATATATGAATAAACAACTAACCTCTTCAAGCTCTTTTTCAAACAAAATAGGGTTATGTGTATTCTAACTGATTATTCATGAAATTGCGAAGCCTAAGTACCAAACTAACTCCTAAAACTTCAAGAATTCATTTGTATCCTAAAATAAGTTCTCACATCTTCAAAACTTCCACTCAGTTGGGATGATTGTGCATAAAGGCCGAGGAAGACCACTTTGGGTCATTAAACCCTCTAAACATACTTTCACATCAATTCAATCTTTTTAAATATGTTTTCATGATATATTAAATGAATAATTAAGACCCTCCATAATTAATAACCTTCAAAAAGGTCCAAAACCCTATTCTTTTCATAATTGAGGGTTTTTATGCAAATAGTGTATATTAACCCTAAAGTTCTATAGATTGATTTTTTCAACATCAATTCACTATATCAAAATTTATGAAGGCCTTCATTGAAATTATCTACACTCTCTTCATACTATTATACATCAAATTCTTAGTGAACAACATGTTCTCTCACTTTGTCTATAAGTGGGTCTGTAGGTCACTAGATGACTGTATGCAAACTAAGTTTATGACTGGTTTCATGGTCTTCAAGTACATTCTCAATGAAAATGGATTTCATTCACAATTAATAGATCTCATTTCTCTTTCAACCTCAACACTCATCACCCTTACCTCCATTACCCCTTTCCACAACATTGAATTTCACTCTTACCTTGACTGCCTATAGGTATATTTGTTGTAGGTAGATATTTTGTCTTTCTTGTAGGTGTATATAGATAAATAAAAGTAATAATATCTTGGATAGTTAATTTATGTGGATTTATAACCTCTTTTTATCTTTTTAAATCATCCAAACTCTTCAAACTTCCTCTATTGTACTCATATTTCCTCATACTTTACAACACACAGTTGACTATATTTTTCCTTCTTGATTGTAAGTGTATAGTTAAAGCTTGACTATAGGTGCATATGAGATATATTTTTATTTGAAATTATCTTAATGACCTTATATAAACCTTTAAAATCTTATTGGGATTTATGGGTTGACTATCCATCTAAACTCAAACCATCATTGCACTCCTTCACATCCTCATTGTCCTTGATTGCATGTATGCCTAATTTGTTGGTTGTTAGGTTTCTATTGGTTGTAGGTGGATATCCACTACCTTGTTATTTATGAGTAAATTATTTAGGTTATATAAGACCTTGAAAATGTTTTTGATATGATCTAAAATTTATTATCATATTTTGAAGGACACTAAACCTTTAATCTCCTTTCCTTCACACACATATCTTCTCTCTTGACCACACACAGGTCACCTAATGATTATGGCTATTTTAGGTGGTATTTTGAGGCATAAAACTCTTTAATTGAGAATTAAAACCAAATTAATATTCTCTTAACACCCATTAAATTCACCTCAATAAACCTCACATTTCCCTCACACATGTCTATATTACATAACAAACTTGATTGTGTTTTCCTTATATGGTTATAGATGCACATTTGTGAAAACTATAGGTTTTAATTAAGGATTTGAGAGATCTTCATGATTTTATAAACTCCTTATGGTGTTATTTTATATTTATAAACTTATAATACCATCCATTTGTTTCAATTACTCTAAATAATCTCTATTGTGTATGACTATTATAGGTGACTTAATTAGCTTATACAGACTGTAGACTATAAAGTATCATTGTACTTGTCATTATGCTCTTAAAATGTCCAAAAATCACCATATATATCATTTATAACACAAATATTTAAAATCACCTACCTTCACCATTCAACATGATTCTTCTTGAAGGTACCTTATAATATGAATTTTGTAGGTGGTTATTTTTTGCCCATGTAGGCCTTTATACAGACTGAGAGGAGTATGTGGCATGGTGTCCAACATGACCAACATGATGATTATTAAATAAGTAATGAGTCAAAACTACCTCCATCAACCTTAATAATCATCTAAAATTCTTGATAAACCAAGGAAATCAACCTTTGATATTACCTTAATAACTACAAAAATACCTTAGTTTCTGCTAAATAGGGATTAGAGGAGGTTTTCATATATGGTTTTGATGTATTTAGGAGACCTTATGATCACCCTTATATATTAAAAAATATTATGACACCATTAAAGTCTTAAACTTTCATAAACACACTCATGGAGATACATAGTCATTTGGAAGGTCTCACAAGTTGGTCATACAACCATACACAGTCGTGACTGTGTTATTAGGCATTAGAGGCTCCAAAGAGGTCCACTTACTCTCTTGAACTCATCTTCCCTCACCATGAATAATTTATGAACATTGAGAAATAATTAATTTATATTCAATAAAATTCCTTCATATTTATAACTCTTCAAAAATGTTCTATTACCTACCATGATATCCAACTAGTTTGCTCATTAGGCCTACAAGAGAGATTTTGAGCTTTTAAGAGGGCATGGTCATAAGACCTTATATGTAATTTCATAAAATGGTAAATTAAGACTTTATCATCATTTATAATCCATTAAATATCATTATAACCTCACTAATAAACCTTTGAATATGAATACATTCAACTGATATATCAAAAATGCTTGAAAACTGCCAAATCTCAAGTTCAAGATAGTTAACCAGTTTTATATCAAAAAACCCATTATCAAGGAAAAGTGGCTGATAATTACACAATTAAAAATATCCTATTTTACCCTAAAATCATCCCCATAAAACCATTTTTATCCATAGATCGCTAAAGTGAAGAAATAAAGATAAACCTAGACCCTGTCTAGATGACTAGGACATAGTGACCCCCTTACACTCTTAGTGATTGTTCATAAATATGGTGAGATGAATATGAAAAATAATGTCACTAAATTGAATTTAATTATGGTCCATATCATTTCCTAATATATTTGGACCTCACTCTATCTCTCCTACCTATGTTGAGCAAAAAGTAATGGCCTTCCTAGAGCTGCCAAAGAGGTTGATATGGGAGATAAGTTGGTTTTCTTCATTTTGACACCTAAAACCTCTTTAAAATATTTTCTTTAGAATTTTAATGAAAAAATAATTTCTTTAAGATTCTTTAATATCAATCCTACCTTGAATAACTATATGAATATCATAAAAATAGGCCTTTTGGCACTAAAAATGAAATAATCACTTGAGAAACTTGATGAAAGTACTAAAAGTGTATCCATTATAATTTTTTACGCCTAAAAAAGTACACCATGTCCTTATTCTAATATTATACTATCATTAACATGTAAAACCTACTCTAGAAGCCATAAAGTAACCCAAAATACAAGTAATTGGGTCATGAAGTTAGTCAAACATATCACCAACCAATATGATCAAGTATACAGCATGAGATGACCTTGAAAAAATCCTTGAGGCATCTTAAGATGTTTTATACTCTTTTCATCTCTTGAAACAATCCTAAAAGTGGTCAAAAGGTGGTTAAACAAGCACATGACCATGATGAACACAACATTAAACTCATCTAAACTACCTTAAACTCTACTAATCAAGGTTTAAGATGACCATTTCAAATACATAAGAAGAACAACACAAAAATCAATAGGTAAATCAACATGACAAGAAAATTTTCAAGTGGTAGGGGTGACATTGTGACCTATGAGGTCAAAATTATCAATAGTTATAAATGAATATTTTGATAAATGTACTATCATCATTGGAAAGCTAAGGATAGTGCTAAGAATATAATTTAAAATAGATAAAAATAGATGCAATTAAATTAAGGATAATCAAGTATCTAGAATATTATCGATGAAAATAGAAGGTAATCACCAATGAATTTAATGAGGAATATAGAATAATGTAATCAATATATAGGAAGAAGCCACATATATGGCATGAAATATATAAAAATAAAGGTACGTAAAATACTATAGTAAACTAAATATATATCAATGAGTCTTAAAATGTGAGTTAGCAAGGCTACATGATAATGTGATCAATGTCTAGATTCGTGATATATGAATTAGATGTATCACTCGATGTATCAAAAAAATGATCATGAGATGTGTGATAATTATCATTGTTCATAGGGATATTATGTGTATAATGTGGTGTGATAGTTTTTAAATGAGTATGTGAAACAAAGCAACATGAAAGGACTATTGGATAAAGTTGACCACTATCCTACTCAATTAGCCTCTGGATAAATGTGGTTGGGACTTGTTGGTGGTAAAATATCTTCTGAGGGACCTGAATTGGTTGAATTAGATGACAGATGCAAAGGCAAAGGCACTACTTCTAGTAGGGCACAAGACCCATATGATTGAACCTTCCACCTTTGGGGTGGCCTATATTTGATGACTACTATTTGAATTTGTATTTCTACTAATACTATTGGTTTTTATTTTCTAGGATACTTGTTTGGAGCCATTTTTATATTGAACTATTGATTATTATGTTTGTTGATAGGGAATGCCCCATAGTTGCTTTTGTCTCTACTAGAAACTTTGTAATTTTTTGGCATCTTTGATACATATATTAGTAATCAATCTTCAATATAAAAAAAAGTTGTTAAATGTTATGTTAGAATAGATTATGATAAATTATTGGCCTAGGTCATAAGTCAACCTTAGCACTAAAACATTGAGGTGTTGTATGCCTTGGAGGTGCAATTATAGGAATCAAAGTTTGAGGTGTTCATAAAACAAATGATGATGTTTCAAGTTCAAATATGGTAGATACATATAATGATTTTGTTGATGCATAATAAATGGGAACACATTAGGGTAAATTATCTTCACCTTTTGAGGTAAACTAGGTGGTCAATGATAGTTATTTATTGTGTTTAGTAGACTTATATAAAAAACAAGTGTTCAAAAAATTGATTTAAAAAACCCTTTGGTTAAAATTTTGACCACTGACATAGATACCTATATTTTATTTAAGGTATAAGGAAAGTTTAACCTCAATATGAACCCTTTTTTTAGGCTGGGCAAAATAAAATCGTGTAATATTATTGTACATAATATTATTAATCCTAAGATTAATTATAAGAGAGCCTTTGTCTCACAGTGGTAGATGGATAGTCTATGTAGTAAGCTAAATATTATTTTTGAAAGATGAAGTGGATAGTCATTTATTTGGCTATAAATATTGTAGTATCTCTTTATTTGAATAATGTAATAACTTTGGTTTAAAACAAATTTCCATTTTTTTATCATCAATAATTCTTAGCCTAGCATTGGTATTAAATCTTAGGATTCATTAATTATTTTCTTCCTCCATTTATCATCCCTATTGCATATTCAGTTCTATATAATCAAATACATTCAAAACTAGTTATTTGGTGGTTTAGCTTTACACTTTGGCAGAAGTGAGGTATTTAGGCAATGTTCGACCACTTTCCAAACCTGCATGGCATCTTAGTCTATCGATATACTATTATTTTAGATCTACATGGTGATTTTGCCTATGTAGACTACATATCAATCATATTTAGATATATTTTGTGTTTATAACATTGGAAAAAGGTGTTTCACCTATTCTATATGGTGTATAATTGTTAAAAAGGGAGTTTTGACTAAGTATTTGACTACCTATGGTTTTTTTTGGTTGTTTACCTACTAATAGACTACATTTTTGGTATAAGTAAGGCATGCCTGGCATTTTGATAGTTATTAAATCAACTCATACCTATATAACAAGTTATTTGCTAAATTTTTTGGATTACATGGCTATTTTTTATCTAAAGTTGCATGTGCATAGAAGGGTGTTCAGCTAGACTACACTTATAAAGTGTTTTGGAGCCACTACATGGATTATTACCTACTTCAAATATGCCTTGAAAAGTGAATGAGGCATTCCAAATTTATCACTTTTAATGATTCACTTTCAAATGGTGCCAAAAACCATAAGGAAATAATAAACTTACTGAGACAGGTTTATTTTTTAACTATTTTTGCCTTTATTTCCAAGACTAGCCTTTTTATTTGAATTGAATATATTCCCATGAGGGAATAATAAATATATTTAAATTTTTGACTTATTCAAAAATAATAAATAATTCATTTACAAACTAAAATCAAGTTCATTTTTAAAAAATTGAAATTTTTTGAAAAAATAATTAAATTGTATAAATATAAACAAAATCACAACATCTGATATCAATAATGCCTCTAGTTCATGTTTACGAGTCATGTCATCATGATAAAATTACTACAATTATAGCCTACTATATCTTCATTAACAACATTTGTGGCATTCTCCCTATAAATCACCAGGGAGAAATAAGCAAAATTTTCATTTTCCCATTCCCATCATTGTCCATTTGTGACTTCTCGCAAAGTAAGAAAACTCCAAGTATATACCTTCATCATGCCCATGTAAAATGACCTCACTAAGTAGGTGTCATATATATAATGAATCATTTTCACATATTACCTAGGTACCACATCTTATTTTGCTCTCACATGATTTAACATATCTTTCACATACCATTGTGTATATTGAAATGATGAGCTTCTTCCATGTATTGGTAGGTATATAGGAAGGGAAAACATATAAATATATTTGGTATATCAATCAGTGGTATATATAAAATGGAACATTTTTGGAGAAATAAGGAACCATTTTCATCTCCCTATATAACAAACATGTATTCAATCATAAATATTGTTGTCATAGCACTAATCAAGAAAGATACCTGATTAGAATGGTTTATACAGGTCAAGAATACACCCATCTTTAATTACTTTTGGTTCAACATCTATGATGGGGATGCACAACTTATTAAACCTAAAGAAGTAAAGGAGATACCATCTTAGAAGTAAAATAATTCAAAATCATTGGCCCTGATGTGGGCCTTAGTTGATGCCAAAGTTTTTTGTCACATATAGGGGTGAAACACTTGGGAATCATTTCAAAAATTGAAGTACCTATACAATTCTCATTATAATCAAAGTTCATAAATTTGTAGTTGAAACTATTCAATCTTGAGTTTAAAAATGGTCACGTATTTTATTTAGCTTATGAAATATGTGTTAGCAATAGTGTAAAAATTGATGTGTATAAGACCACCTTCATAAAGACTCTTCTCCCTACATACTCAACCTACTTGGATTCATTACAAGCAATAAATTTGTTAAATACTCTCACCTATGTTGATCAAACATGATGTTGATGTTAGTTTAAAAATTGATGTGTATAAGACCACCTTCATAAAGACTCTTCTCCCTACATACTCAACCTACTTGGAGTCATTGAAAGCAATAAATTCGTTGAATACTCTCACCTATGTTGATCAACTAGTTGAGAATATGGTCGTGTTTAACCCTTTTTATAAGTGAGTTAAGGGGAATAGCCTAATAAAATATGGAGTAAGTTATTCTAAAAGTAGGTCACTTAAATGAATTTAGATTTATAATATTATGATAAATATGTTGAATATGAGAATATGTTAAATACATAAAATTGTAATTCCAAATAATATTCTGAAAGTTATAATATAGAAGAGAAGTAATACTCATCTTATTCAAAGATGTGTAGGCAGATCTAACAAGTATAGGTGTAGAATAAGGCATACTGATGGTGTGCCTCAATTCTATAAATTTTCTCTATGTCAACCCAAACAATATTGTTAATGCCTTTATCTTAGTTTCAATTCTTTTATCCAACTTAAGATATAGAATATTTTCTATAACATCCACTTGTGCCTATTAAGTTTCACTATCACCTTATAGATTTTTAGTTTGGATTACATGCATAGGTTCCAAAAATTAATCTTTTTCTCAAAACCATGGGTCTTCTAATTAGGGCATATCACCTTGAAAAATAGGGGTTAGTGGGCTCAATTTAAGTTAAGATAACCTCAAATACCCCTCTATCAATAAATGCTACCTACATAGTTATATACTCTAAAAATGACCTCAAATTGATGTAGTTCTCCCCTTATGTGGGCTTGTGTGTAACAATTATGTAATATGCTATATGTGATTACATGTAGTGATCTATCTTGCAACTCAATAAATATTTCTCATAGGCTAATATTTAAATGCTTCAAACCTATAAGAGGATTGCTCCTATGATTGATTTGGTACTAGGAAAGATTAGGGTAGTATAGCTTAGTTTTACAAATGATTTTTAGTAGTGTAGTTTGAGCTTGAGAAGTGCTTGCCAGATATTGCTCCATTCATAATGAATGGCCTTTGATTTTTATTTATACCACACATTTTTAAATGGTTTCAAATGAGGGTTAAATAAGATTAATAGGCTGACCCATACATGTCTAAATATTTTTAATTTGATCATTTGTAAGGCATGGACACTAGTTTTATATTTGGGATAAATCTAGATGTTAGTGTCCCACAGGATAAAAATTTATTGAGGATATGTAACTATGTATGCAAGATATAAATTAGGTTTTATGCATATTGAGAGTTACAGGTGATTTGGTTAATCAGAATGTAAGGGTTAGACTATAGGATAATCAATTTAGGCATAATAAGATGGTGAGCACAAACCTTTTGATAGCAAGTAGGTTATGAACTAAAGGGTTGATCCATGAATGGTATTTTTCAAGTATATAATACTAGAGTGTCATAAAAAGCAGATTTTAGTATCTAGATTTTTCCCTCCCTTAATCTCAAATGCATAAGTATGAAGTTGCTAGGTTAAAGAAAATAAATGTGTATTGTGGTGTGGACAACATGCCTTAATTTTTGCTTGAGCCCTATTTGAATTTTCTATTTATGTGTTACCTACAACAAATAATATGTTACATTGTAATTAGTGCATATAACTTAAAAATTCAATAATTAAAATGCTTTAAAGTAAATAGATTAAGGAAGGAATACCCCTATGTTTCGATGTAACCATATTTCCCCTTAGTATTTTATTTTGGTGATGATGCTTCCTTGCTAAAGCAATAGAGAGAGAGAGTCACAACTAAACCTTGGAGATGTAAAGAGTAGAATTCAAGGGTGATCTTTCCCCAATCTAGTGCAAGGTCAGGTTGTGCCAAGGCCATTGAGAGCATTGAATCTCAATCACATAAATCAATTATATAGCTAATCTAGCCAACCTATCCAAGGTCAAGTGGTGTAGCCATCTAAACCTAAAAAGGGGAGTAGTGCCAACACCACCAAGGGTACTGAATCTCAATCACATTACTCAAGGGATCTAATTATTTATGATATATAAGAGGCTTAATCATTGCATCATATAAAAATTAGTACATCAATGTGTGGTGAGAAAATAATGAACCTTGTTCATGCCCCCTCATCAAACCTATTGTAAATAATGTATATTTTGAATATGTATATGTGATTTGGTGTATTTTCATGGAAAATACACCTCTAATGTGTTTCAATTTGAAGTATATGTCAAAATGTAGCCTTGAATATGTAAAATATATATAATAATTATCATAAATCTTTAAAAACTCTATCTCAAATCATTGAAAATCAGTGCCAAATGCATAAGATTATGTCCCAAGTGTATATCTAAATCATGTAAACTATATCAAATTCTACCAACTTTGTGTGTGTGGAGTCATGTCTCTATGACATGCCCCTCTTTTGAGTTGATGTGAATGAAATATTGTGTCACCTTATCTTTGATAATATAACCATGTCATATTTATATCAACCATGCAATAAATAAGCATATAATGGTATCATGTCTAACTATATATATTAATGAAGCTTGTAGTATCCAATCAAAACAAGCCCTAACATGCATGATATGGATCATGTCAATGTCTAATAGTAATAAACACAAGCTCAATCATTAATTAGTCACACACACAAGAGCACTAGATATCATGAAAAAGGGGATATAAGGAGGCTATAAACAATGGCCATTTTCAAATGTTTCACACTCAAAGAAAGGACATTTTCAAATGTACACACATTAAAGAAATAACACTTAGGGCATTATGGCCAAAAAATAAAGAACATGTTAAAATTTTCCATAGTCAAAAAAATATATCAAACCATAAGTACACTCAATTAATCTATGTGATAAGATGTATAATTTAAATATAAGCAACCAACATAAACATATAATTCTAGTCCTTGCATCTATGTGTTCACAAAATGTCTTGTAGTATAGCATATATAACACAGTGTGTAAGATATAATCATTAGTATAGACATGTATAAGTGTTAGTATATAATCATAACATAATAATGTAAAGTTATTATAAAAAAATATGACATGTATAAATCATAATCAATGAAGTAAATGCCCCTAATGTAGTGTGTCACACGATTGGAGGAAAATTTCCAACATTTATATCCTCATGTATCATGTATCTAATGTATGTATATATCACACTCAATTACCCATAAAGCATATGTGTGTATATAAATGAAAATAAATGTTATATACTAACATAAATCTCATAAATGATCCCATCTAATGGATTCTCATAGGGTGTTTTCAACTTAGAAGAGGATGCAACAGACTAATCATACTACCAAGGATCATGTGTATGTGTCAAATCTTGATCTTTAGAATTTGAGATACTCTACCTATGCCTCATAGGACTTCTTGGTCATGAAGTAGTAGTAAAAGTTGTAGTGGTTCATGGAACCCATTACTTAGTGCTCTGTGGATTATTTGGTGAAACTATAATAATGGGTAATTGTACCCTCTTTAAAACATGTTGGTATTCTCTTATAAATTGGTTAGGTTATTCAGATGTAAATGAGGGCTCTATGGAGGCCACCATGTATTTTTGATGCAACAGCCTCTCAAGTATATGTCACCTAGGAAATGGGATTTCCTTTTACTTACCCTTTTTCTCATGATTAACCTTAATAGTTAGTATAAGTAGATATCTTGGAATAATCTTATCTTGTTTTAGTGGATGCTCATAGGGAATACCTAAAATATGATTGGCCTATTACAATGAATATACTTGAGACATATATGCATTATGGAGGATATTATTCAGAGCTTATGAATCAAATATCCTCCTAGTAACATATCAAATACTCATGTATGTGGTATAACTAAAAATTTTGTGGTCACATGTGTTGGACTAATCTATAAAGGTAAATCAATATCACCAAGAACTTATTCTACTTTCCCATCAAATCCTTTTACTGTATTATTCAAAGGGTATAAATCATCATGTTTATATCCCAAATGTGTAATTAATGTCATGTTACATACATTATAAATAGAACCATTATCAACCATAACACTATATACATGTTGATGATCAATATGTCCTTTATTAAATAATGAGTGAATATTTGAGTCATCATCCACAATTTTTTTATTATCAAATATAATAGAAGGCCTCTAAACTATATGAGGTATTGTGTGTGTAAGTGTGCCAATAATACCATTTAATGGGTGGCCATAATGTGGTGGATAAGTATGTGCATGATATGTCATTTTCACTTCCATTTTTTCCTTAGAATGATCCTATAATGATTTATTGAATATATTTTGTTTTTGATGGTCACTAGATTGTGACCTTGAATCCTTTGGAGGATCATCAAAGGTGATCTATTCACTATTAATGAGGTATTGTATCTTGTGATTCAACTTGTAACATATGTTTATATAATGTTTGACACATTGATGATATTCATAATAAGCATTTACTTCATATTATTTTGGCATAGGTTGACTTACATCAACATCTAAAGGAGAAGCAAGAGATATTAGGTGACACTCCACAAGCCTTTTAATGATTGCAAGTGGAGACTCATGTAATTTTCTAAATTTTCCCTTAGGTGCATTAGATAATATGAGAAAATTAGGTTAATGTGACACTGTATTAACCATTATTTTTGCTTCCTTTTTAGCCTCTCTAGGTTTAACCTTATAGCTTAGTTTGATATGAAACTTGGTAGTAGGTGTAATCAGTGTGTTTGCTACATAATTAATCTTTTCCAATGCAATAAGATTCATTTCTCAATCTTAGATAACATGTCATAAGTCATAAAAATATTTATACTTCTTGAAGATAATAGACTCATGTAGTGGGGCAAGGAAACTTTGCTTAAAGATATCTTGAAGCTCTTTATCTACCATTGGATTTTTCATTTTGGCCAACATTATTGTGTACCTCAAAACATATCCATTAATAAGCTCATTGATTCCTTGCTTGATATTTCAAATTTGTGTTAGTGACATATTTTTAGTGATGTTAATTGAGAAATGTGCTAGAAATTGATTTGATAGAGGTTTCAATGATTTTATTGATTGTATTGGTACACCATGAACCATCTCAAATTATAATATTTTAGGCTGCTTGGAAATAATTTTATCAAAATTTCATCATTAGAATCATAATCAAGTCATTATACATAGAATGATCATAGATTTTTTTCAATATTACCCTTGTTATTGACCCTAAGATAGACCTCATATTCATTAGTTATTATGTGATCAAAAGTGAGGTTATAAGGGATAT
Organism: Torreya grandis; assembly: GCA_037957365.1. Taxonomy (NCBI): domain Eukaryota; kingdom Viridiplantae; phylum Streptophyta; class Pinopsida; order Cupressales; family Taxaceae; genus Torreya; species Torreya grandis. The sequence continues at coordinate 2,764,776 of JARHVA010000338.1, read as the reverse complement.
AACCTAGGGTGACAAAAGATTTCTAGCTCATGAATATTAGGAAAAGATTGCATGATCCAAAAGGGTCACAAATAAATTAAATTGAGAATCCAAGATAGGAATTCTAGAAAAAGGTTGTGGATTAGAATGAGAAAAGGAATAATTTTAATTGGTGGAGTTGATGATATGTACTCCAACACCACATTTATGACTAGGTGGGAAGAAGGAGGGTGTATTAGTTTTAAAATTTTGAATGATTAAAAATCTAGTGGTTCTCATTATCTTCCCCCCTCGGTGTTATAAATGACATGTCTTGATAGGGATAAAAAGAGAGCAAAAACTAATAGTAATATGTTTTTGGGATAATGTTAGGAAAGGAACTTCATGCATAATTATGTACCTAAGGGTACCTCATCATTTTTTAGTTCTTTTATTATAATTGCACATTATAGATTTATAATGAGGATATAAGTATTATATCATTGGTATTTTTCTTAAAATGAAAGTGAATGATACATATTAATTAATCAAGGTTTAGGTAGATTAGGAAATAAGGGTAGTATTCAATTACACTAGTCAACTACATTACCTTAGCTAGGGAGTGGAATGGGTAACCAAGTCCTCGTCCCTTTCATGTGATATGAGTCATTAACAACTAACCCCAACCATCCTATTTTATCCATCTTGTGCCTTAGGTGAGCATGTGAGCTTCTCCTCATGTAATATGTCAATGCAGATGGTGCCTTACTAGACAACTAGGCATGTGGATAAGTACACTAGCAATATTAGGATACAATCGAGATAAACATTTTTAGTTCTATTTCTAAGAATGAGTCATATTTTTTTGAAATAATGATGAGTAAAAATGATGTATCAAATCAACCTAAATAATATTGAGTGATGGATAGAGCAAACAAATCATAAGTTTGTGAGGGATCATCCTAGTTGTGGCACCTAGATACCAAATAAGTCAGTCAAAGATAATTTTCATGACATCTTGTATGCATAGTTCTTCTATGAGATATTAGGACACCTTCATGTGTGGCTCAAGGCATACACTCTAGGTAAGAGGAGGAATCTTGGGCAAAATCCCCTACAGACAAAGTAGCATCTGGAGTAGTTATAGAATCTAGACATAGGCTCAACTAAAGTTGTGGATGTTTGGTGGCATGTCACATTGAATAGTTACATATTTCAATTTACCTTATCCACATACTCTTATCTTAAAGAAGATGAGTTTTATTTCTTCCATGAGTCAAGAGGATAATTTATGAGATAGTTAATTATGGAGATAAAGAAACTAATGGTAGGAAATGGAATTGAAGACCTAATGATGGATGGTTGACCCACTTAGCATATGGATATCAAAGAGGATGGGGGTTGCAGAAGGCATGGTGACCAGAGGGTAGTGATATAAGGAGACCATAGTGTATAAGAACTAGATGAACTCATGTTTTGGAGCAAGAAGTGGTTGATGGGGACCCAAGGACAAAGGGGGTGTTTGGTTCTAGATGTGCCACAAGTACCCATAGGAGATATAAATGCCATGATAATAACCCTCATGTGAATTAATTTTTCCCTCACATATAAAGACTTCTATGATAAAGGAATTGAGTGAGATCTTGAAATCAGAAATTGAGGTCACCCTATGAAGGAACCATCTTAGAGATCCCTAATCCACCCCTACTTGACACATCTACCTGAGTATATTGATTAAGTGTATTAACTAAAAGTAGTGGTATAGTGAAAATTAGGAAGGATAGTGTAATGGAAGAAGCATATGCATTTCTCATTTATAAAGATTCAAACTAGAGGACTAACTATTAGAAGGGCCTTGACCCCCCAACTAGGTGAAGTAACATAGAGTGGAGTGGCTAGGGATGGTGGGACATTTATAATCTCACATGATCCCCAAGATATAAGATGAATTGTTGTTGCACCCATAGTGAGAGGAAGTGGGTCCATGCTAAAAATGTGAGGATTTGTTAGCATTCAATGTTTGGGAACATATAGGTCTAGTGATCTAACATAACTAGCATAGATTGTCGATGAGATGACCCTCAATGTGCCAAAATTAAAAGGAGTAAAGAATATTTTTGAGCATGTCCATAAGTGTGAACTCATTTAGCATGATACATTAGTTACTTAGTCTAACCATAAGGTGAGTTAGTTCACCAAGAAGCTACATGATTACGCTCGTAATTGGTATAGAAAGCATGAGCTTACCTAGAGTATCATGGACTATGATCTTCTAAAGGCAATTTTTTTGAAAGAATTTGATATCCTTGAGTTTCAAAAACATATCATTGCATCTCTAAAGGAGATCAAGAATGACATGATTGAGAGTGTTTTTGCTTATGATGTTAGGTTCAAGACCCTAGTCCCTAAACTCTCTTATGTGGTTTACCTATTACAACACACCTAGTGGTTCATCAAGGACTACTTGATCACTATTAATTTACACTATAAATGAGGACCATTATCAAGTCTCATGATGCCCTAAAAGTCATGCTTAAAGCTGAGATGGTAGGAAAAGTTGATTCCAGGGTTAGCTCAATCCTAGAGGTATACATTGCATCATTGAACTTGTTGTTACATAAGGTAATGGCTAATAGCGTGCATTATTATTATAATATATTATGGTGCATATACTCTGAGATAGAGGGGCACTCTAAGCATAACTACCCAAGGTGAAACATGCCTAATTTGATGACATCATGTGAAATTTATGGATAATTCCATGATGTGCAGAATTTTCTCTATTTCCCCATGCAACCCAACCAAGGTCTATACCTTATTGAAAAATTTGTGACACCACCTCACATGATATAGTAGATTTTATGGTGTTAAATTACTTAATATAACATAACATAAGATAATTAGTAGTTGGTCCATCAAACCTTGCCTATTATGGGTATTCACAACAACACATACAATGAGGTCACAAGGCCAAAGGTCAATTTGGTGTGAGGTTCCCACCTTAAGTATGTTACAATTTTGAGGTGATATACCACTTCTAATGATATTTCCCCATGCACCCCACTTATACCTATTATCGAGGTAACCATAAGGTTAAAGATTTCTTGGATTTATACAAAAATCTCACTAAGAAGGCTCAACCTAAAAGGGGTGTTAGGATGATCCATTATGGACACATGCCTAATGAGTGGGCCCCCAAGGCCAAAGGTAAGAAAATTTTGTCACCTAAAGTACAAGTAACTACTTGAAATGGCCAGACCAACTACTTCACCACCAACCCTAATAAGAGGGTCCAATAATACTATGAGTTAAGGAATCCTAAAGTTCCAAAAGTGCACCTTAGATATTAAGGAACATCGTATCCTAATGCTATGCATTAAAAAGTAGTGATATAATAAAAATGGATGTTATCCATAAATTGTAAGGCAAAATTCAACATGTTCATGATATAGAGGAGAAAGTGAAGTGGGTATCTCAGTCTCAAGCAACAACTTTTGGGCCTGGATATGATCTATTTGATATCTTATCACTCTTATACTTGGATGGGATAGTACCCATACTTAGTGATTTCCCTCTGATCACAAATTTAGGTAACCCATTGGCATGATAGGACCAAGCATGGTTAAGGGATGAGACTTGCATATTACTACAATTTATCTTATGACTGGGAGTTATTATTGGACACAAATATCAATGGCTAGCAAGATTTTGATATTCTAATGGATATTGGAACAAAAGTCAACATCCCAATAGGATATGCTTGGTGAAGAATGGGTATCCCACCCTTGTTTCCCTCACCCCACATATTTTTCATGGTTAAGATAACTAGGGCCCAACCCTTGAGTATTCTCCCCAATACTAATATGGAGATATTGTGTGTCAAGTTCTGAGCTGACTTCAAAGTCATTAAGCTCACAAAGGTCGACAATTATCCTACATTACTTGGAAGGCCATGGTTTATTCTAATAACATAGACATGAAATTTAAATAGTGCTTCATGAGCTTTAATAATAGTAAAGATTAAGTCATGATCCCCCTATCAATGGACCTAGGACCCCCATACATACAAAGTGTTAACATTAAGGATGATATCAACAATATTTATAACATCACTACATAGGGATTAGAGAACCTAGCGCTAGATGTCAAGGCAATTCTACGTTAAGATGTAACCTAATCACTATTAAACACCACCATTGTGCCCTATGATTATTGGGTCCAATAATATTATGAGGAGATTAGATGGAAGTATGGCATCATTTGATCAGGGTTTCATCTACAGCATGCATGAAAGGATAACCATGTCAGTTGTTTTCCCACCTTTTGTGTGAAAATTTGATTACCAAACATGAAAACCAACTTGAAATCACTATTTCACATTAGTAAGGGATAGTTCACAAAGATATCTCACTTCATTGACTCCAATGATCTTGATCCCTACATATAGGATTTAGAGGCATGTATCTAAAAGTAGCAGGAGTGGGTAGGTGCCTTGATTTACACACTAAAAAATATTATTGAATGGTCATGGGCTATTCACAAACCCAATATTCTCAATTGGGCATAGATAAATGAGGCTATATGCTCCCAATTTGAGTAGACCAATCTCCACCAAAAGCTACTAATTTATAGCAATGTTTTATCAAATTTGGGAAAACCTAGAAATATGTAGATTACCCTTAGTGACAAACTACTATGAAAAATTAGGAATAATAATATCAAAAATATCAAGCATTTATTGATTATAAACGTGATAAATATAGAAACTTATTAAACAATTAAAATGCAATAAAAATGAAGACTTAGTTAGAAAATAGTGTTGTAAGAGGAATCAAAAGCTAAAACTAGTAAGGTGGCTAGATTAGGTGATTATGAAATTGAATATGTAGTTGAAATGAACCCTAGACAATAGCACCTAAGCTAGATAGTATACTAGGGTGATCTTATCCTCTATGATGTTGATCATGTGTAATAAATAGTGAAGATATAGGATTTTTGGGTTTTGTTCACCTTTGTTTGTATATTTTATGTTTCATACGAGAGCTTCTGATCAATTATAGTGACCACTGTATGACTATTTTTCCTTCAAAAATCCTAAATCCTTGACATGTGAATACCAATTCAAATAAATGGGATAAAAAAGGGTTAGAAGTTAAATTTGGGCATAACATCAACACCCCATGTGTTAAGAATTACCTGCATACCAATAATCCAAAAATGGATCAAACTTCATGTAGGTCTCCCATGTTATGGTGGTGTGTGAATAACTAGTGCAAAGTTATAGATTTTAGTGCAATATTAGTGTTATTAAGTTCCTTAATTGTGACTTGATACCTTGGAGATGTATTGATAATTTAGCTTTGGGATATTAGGGTTGTATGTAATTAGAATTGGGAGAAATAGGTCATTTACTCTCAATGTGAAAGTAAAATTATAGGGTTTTTTAGTGTGGAATCATTTTGTGTGTTAAATGGTTTTAAATGTGTTTATATATTCATATATTTTAAATTCCTTCAAATGGGGCTTATTAGGGACATAGGCTGACCTTTTCATAACTTTTATTTTTTTGAATTAGTTGTTATTTGGTAGGAGGACAAGAAAGGGGGATTGGACAATAGAGCAGGGAACTCTTATCTAAAAGGGTTTTCTTTTCCAATGAGGATAAACATTATTTCTAAGGGTATATCATGGCTTTAATCATGTCTAAGACTGATATTATGATGGATAGGTTCATTATGGGGTCATCAATCAACTTAGAAGAGTGATTCATATATGCATAAGTTATTCAAAAGCCATCAAAAGGGCCCTAGGATAGTTCTAAAGCTAAGTGTGTAAAGGAGTGGTTACAAATACATTGTTTTATCTTAAATGTTAATTTATGTGTCTAAAATCTTTCCCCTTTTTATTCTAGTAATTTTGTAAAGTGAAATTACTATAATAAAAAGAACAGTGTGTACTTGAACTTACCTATGAAGTGTAGTCCTTAATATAGGCAACACTGAACTGTGCTCCACACTAACCTAAAATGAAACATATGTAATAGTAGTCTTTACTTAAGATGAATATAAAATATAAAATATAATAAACTAGAGAATGACAAGGAACAAATATGCCTAATTGGGTACACAAACTATTGTGTTTTCCTAGTGCAATATTGGTGACTGTAACGAGTAGGACCCTTGGATATTTCATGTGTGTTGAATACCTTGGATTAGAATATGAATGTCCCAATCCTCATTAATAGTCAAGTGTGTTTGACTCTATAATATCATATTCAGAGTAGTGAAGCAATTTTGAATCCCTGTATGAATCCCAATACATCATTCTAGTGCAAAACTAGTGTAAATGTTGGTCTAAATACTAGTGTAAATATAAAACCAACCACTACAAACAGAATAAGGTTTAACTCTTATGGAAAAATAGTACAAGGATTGACTATAATCTAGGTATGGTGTATAAAATGTGGATAATGACATGTATTTTCCATTCCATCTATGAAACTAGTGCAAAAACTAAGTAATGAGGAACCTAGGTATCGCATACATGCCCCTAAACTAATATTTAGTGTATATAGATTATGAAACTGAGTAATAAAAACTATGATTCTGATCAAATTTATGTGTTAACCTAGAAAAACATGTTTCACATGATGCCCCCAAGTTGAGAAAATATGAGATAAAACTAATTAATTTTAGAAATTAAGACTATAAAACTAATGCAAATTGTCCTAGGTAAACTGAGATTCTAAGAAATTTCAGAAATGAACATTTTTTAAGAATTTGGACAATAGTGATGGGAAGGACATGAGAGTATTGTTCTCTTGTCCAATAGGGTGTTCCTATCTAAAGTCACTTTTTTCACACTTTATTGAGATTAAAACTATGATTATTTTGTCATAACTACCAAATTTTGTTTGTGTGCTAATATGGGAGGTCTAGTCTCTATGATAAACCTCTTTAAATGCCTCACCTTTGAGGTGAGTTTTTGAGCCTATACAATAACTTAACTCAAAATAAAAATTTACGTGATAAATTTTTATGACATAAATATGTAAATGTGATTAATAGTGATAATATGGAGAAGCATGGCATCATCATATAAATAAACCGAGCATAGTGTTAATGTGAGACACATGTAGGAAAAATCATTCAAAGCAAGAATTTCTAGATAAATTTTACTATTTAGGCACATAGATAAGTGATCAAACTAGGTGTGTAACATTGAATAGAACTAATTACATATGAGTGTATGATATCCATCATGGCATTGGAAGGGTTGGGTGCATGGATGATGTCCATCATGGCATTGAAATCTGAACAAAGAAGTAAATGAGGTGTCATGGCCATGATGCACACAATCAAAGATTACATGCAAAGCACACAAAACATGGAATAAAAATCCAAGGGGACACTTATAAGTGACATGTTCAAATGTCACTCACTCAAATAAAATCACACACAAAGACATGTTAAAATGTCATCACATGCATAGATTCAAGTAATGAAGGCTTAGATCCACATATAAGGACATGTTAAAATGTCCACATACACATAGAATACACACACAAATACATATTCAAATTTTATTAAATGCATATAAACAAAGAATTAAGGTTTAGAGCCACATGCAAAAGACACATTGTAATGTCTTCAATGGCAAAAAGAGAATGCTACAAGCCACAAGGATAGGAAAATAACATGAAAAGTATGCATGATAATATGTGATTGATAAACAAAATCTATTTTATAACATGAATAGATTTATTAATTGAGATAACCAATAGTATATCAAGATGTGAGTGAGTGAGCAATATTGAAACATATAATGTTATGTAAATAACTCAGTCATGAGTAAGATGAGGGATCCAAATAAGGATAAGACTTGTGTATAATATGCCTTAAGTGAGATATCTGATGAATTTAAATGTTTTATAAAGTTGATGTGTGGTCTATAACTAAGTAGTGATAGTTTGAGCTCACTAAGACAATAGTGGGGTGATGAACACTAGAGCAGGGCACTCCTATCTAATATGGTGCTCTTATCTAATTGTAATTTTTGAATGTGTAACATTCATATTACCTAAAATTGAGTCTATAAATGGTGTTCTATTTAATTTATAGTCTTTTATGTACATTAGTGAAACATATATGATATAAAAATAGCTAAAATGATCATCAAATAACCACAAATTAATGAACTATTGTATGAAAAAGTACATATAATCATGCATAGGTCATTATTTTTCTAGAATTTTTTATTTTATTTTTTTATTTGTGTGTGTGTGTGTGTGTGTGTGTTTAGACACTTAAATTTTGCCACATTTAGTGTCATAATTAAATTTATTGAAAATCAACACACTATATCAATCACCATTCTAAATTCAAATTCATCACTAACATTATTTCCCTCCCTTTTTTGAATAATTTATTAATTAATCATGCACACATAATTCATCAAAACTAGTTAAAATCCATAATTTACACCTCATCCAAACATATTTCACACTTTTATCAACCAAGTGTTGAGTCATCCAACTACTTTATTAACTTTCTCAACCAATTATTGAGTCACCATTGAACATTTCAACTAACATGGTGAGTCACTCAACTACCTTGACCAATTCACGTTGATTTATTCAACTACCAACTAACTCTCCCCCTCTCTCTCATACACATGGGAATTAGTCATCATCCATTGATATGAGGACTCAAATCCAATCGTTGATAATTAACATTATCCAGTAAATATGGATTATTCTCAATTGTTCATCTTCTTACCTAAAAGGACATAAATGAAAGTGTCATCCTCTATTTTCAACATCTAACTTCTAGCTAAATGATTAATAAGGATTTTAAATAAGTGTAAGTGTTATCCCATTATTTTCTAAATATAGACACCTAAATTATATCACATTTAGTGTCATAATTAACTTTGTTTAAAATTGACACACTAACTTAATCACCATCCTAAATTTGAATTTATCATTAACATCATTTCCCTTCTTTTTCTTAATAATTGATTAATTTATATTAATTAATTAATCATGCACATAATTATTCAAATCTAATTAAAAAATATAATTTCTACCTCATCCAAACATCTTTCCCACTTCTCTCAACCAAGTGTTGAGTCATCTAACTACATCCTTAAGTTCTTCAACTAATTTTTGAGTTATCATTGAACATTTCAACTACTATGGTGAGTCACTCAACTACCTTGACCCATTCATGATGATTCTTTCAACTACCAACTAACTCTCCCCCTCTTTCTCACACACATGGGAATTAGTCATCATCCATTTAGATGAGGACTCAAATCAAACTATTGATAATTAACATTATTCAATAAATATGGATTATTCTCAAACATTCATATTCTTACCTGAAAGCTGAAAAATGGAAGTGTCATCCTCCATTTTCAACATTCAACTTCAAGATATCAAATTGATATTGAATTCATCCTACCCATCCATTGAGAATCCAAGTTATTTGTACCCATATGCTACCTAATTCACCTTTATTTGAAAAAATAAATTGAGCACCCACATCCAATGAAGCAAGATCAAATCATATGTTCACAATGGATAAGGTGATGAGTGCATTTTACATGTTTTATAAGTATCTTATTGTTTAGCTTTCTTTTGTTGTTATTGCTCTATCAAATGTTTAGTTTAGATTTACTATAAGAATTTTTATTAGTTTGATTTCTTAATTTAATTAGATTATTAATTTTTAGCCATCACATTATGGCATGCCCAATGGGACCTTTCTTGCATCTTGATCATCATAATTGCTTTTTTTAGGATTTTTTAGTTATTTTTATTATCTTTTAGATTGCATTGCTAATTAATCTTGGTCTGAGAAGTTTTTTTTATAATTTTCAAGTACATTTTTAGAGTTTTATGTGTGGTTGTACATGTTACTATGAAATAACAATTTTTTTCTATAGAATAATGGGTTTGAAAAATATTCTGATGAGTTTGAAAGAGATTTAGATGATTTTATTCTTAGTATTTTTTTGGGTTTTAATTACCTATTTTCAGAATTATATTTAACTTTTCTAATTTTTTTGGCTTATTTTCATCTTTAATTCATTACTTTTTGATTATTTTCTAATTTTTTTTTGGGTAGTAGTTTTTTTATCACTTGTCGATGCGTTCATTCTATAAAACAATGAGTTTATTGAATATTTCAATGAGTTTGGTGCAAATCATAGTAGGTTTGTCAAACTGGTCAGTGGTTTTTTATTTTATTTTTTTATTATCTTTTACTAACTTTTCTTTGTTGTTTCTAGTTTTTTTATTTTTTAGCTTTATAACCTTTAACTTTTTCTATTTTTTTGTTTCTATTCTACTTTTTTTTGTTTTTCTTCTTTCTAAAAAATTATAGTTTTGTGCAATATTTTAGTATTTTCATTAGTCGGATTAGCAAGTTTGAAAAATATTCTAGCAATTTTATCTAAAAATTTTATAATTTTGTTCATCATTTCAATGATTTTATTCTCTGTACATTTATTTAGTTTTATATGTTTTCACTACTTTCTGAGTTATCTTACATTTTTGTCATTTTATGTCTCTACATAATAGTAGTTTTAATCCAAAGAGTTGATTTTTTTATCGATACTCAAGGTTGAAGGGTCCTTGTCCCAATGGCTTTTGACCAAAGATACAAGTAGTCTAGGACACAATCAAGGGCCCAAATCCCCAATAGAATACCAATAAATGACCATAATTAGCCTGAGAATACTGTTGATGTTTAAAATTATGCTTGTTCTAACACTAAAAATGGGAAGTTTCAAGATGTGGGACTTGCGACTTGAAACAATCTCCAGATTTTTAAGAAGTTGGTCTCTTCTTTATATCAAGTGTATACTGGGAAAAGGGATAGGAATTTTAACAGAAACACAAATGCAAGAAATAAAATCTAACTATGGTGATGCACCTGAATGTAATTCAACCTTAATATTGAGCAAAATAAGACTATACGTAAGATTCAATTACATTTAAGAGCAAATAAGTGCATGATCAATGTAAAAGATGAAAACAATAGAAATAGAGGCTCACAGCATAGACTGCTTTTGCAGTGATATAGAAAATATCAACAAAGGCATAGGGTTCAATCTTCTTATTTGAATTCTCCAGTCACATAAGAGGCACAAAAACATGCACAGTTATGTAAACCTTCCAACTCAAGAAAATGAAACAAAGGCAAATGACATTCCTAATCACAGCTCTAGAAAGTCTAAAACTCTTGACAACACAACCTAGACTACTTTTGCAATGACACAAAAAGTATCAACAAAGGCACAAGATTCAATCTTCTTATTAATTCTCCAGTCACATAAGAGGCACAGAAACATGCACAGTTACATAAACTTTCCAACTTAAGAAAATAGGACAAAGGCAAATGATATTCCAAGTCACAGCTCTAGAAAGTCTAAACTCTTGACAATAATTCTCTCAAAAAATTCTCTCTGGTATCTCCTCCCTTCTGGTGATCTCTACACCCTTATTTATAGCCTTGGATTTACTCTAGATTGTTTGCTTGTTCCCAATCTAATGGCCCAACTGAAATCTAACTGAACTGGAAGTGTCTAACAAAAGATATTTCTTAGATTTTGACATGTTGTCTTTTGATAGTTCATTGGCTGAAACAGATTGCATGACGCCCCCTTCTCTTAAATAGAAGATAAAACTTAGCCAATTCCTTGAAAACCTTCTTATTACTTTAGGAGACACTGGAGGATGACACTTGGTGTGTTCTGTAGCACCTCCTGAAGACACGCGACATTTTCCATGTAATTTATACTCCTTTTGTGTCTTTGCTTATGAGTGTTCTGCCTTTGACACCTATCACAATCTAATTCCTTGAAACCTTAAAAACTTAATATAAACAAGACCCATAGCATTTCTTACCTGAGTAACTTTAAAAGGGGCACAAAGACAGGTGGCAATCTCTACTGCTTCATCAAAGGACACATGGCAATCTTTGCTTTACTTATTTGGGGTTACGTGATGGTCTCCACTTATTTTAGCTACCCTTTTAGAAACCTATGGAAGGTGACACGTGATGGTCTCCACTTTACTCTATTTATATCATAGAAACAATCAGGTCTCATTTCATATTTACATGGACAGCGACACCTGGCGGCTTTTGCTTGCTTCAGAAACAACACTTAAGACCCACCACAGTCTTTGCAATATCAGTGAAGCAAAATGAAGATAATTCAAATCTCAACACGTGGTGGCTTTCACTTTCTTCTACTAGGATACGTGGCATCTTCCATCACTTTTAAAAAATCAAAATTGAGACCTTCCGCAATTGCCACTTGGCGCTTTCTACCTAATCCTAATACTTAGCCTTTTGAAACATTCTGCTAAGAAGAGATTTGAAATGTGGATGCCAATATGAAATGCGGATGATGACACTTGGCACGTTCCACTGAGTCACTATGAGATGCATGGCATGTCTTGACCAACTCATAGAAAATATGAAAGGTGCCTCGAATGATGACACTTGGCAACTTCTGCTTGACTTTGACACTTAGACAAAAATGAATTAAAAAGAAAATTAGCACCTATGCTCTATTTCAAAACTTTGCCATCTCAAACCAAAGTATGTGGGGACAGTGATCTAGATCATGCACTGCTGAAAATCAGAATGAAACGTAGAGTATTTTTACTCTACAGTTATTGGCGACCCCAATGACTTTTGAGCCTGCTTAAAAAGAATCTACAACTCCTGCATGATCTGAAATCACTAAAAAAACATAATTTTAACTCAAATGTTTCAAATAGATTCCATTTATAGGAATCTCTTCATGTTTACCTTCCATTGTTTCTAGCTCAAATGAATTTTGCTGTTTACATGCTCGAATTTTATAAGGGCCAGTCCATAATGCTTCAAACTTAGTGTGTTGACCTGGTTTGACAGCTCTTGCATCCCATTTCAAAACAATTGAGCCTGTTTGAAAATGAGGATTTGAAGTCCTTTTATCAAAACAATCTTTAATTATTTTATGATGATTTATCAATGAATCATGTGATGCATCCCTCTTTTCTTGAACTTCTAGAAGTTTTGCGAGTCTGACCTGCATGGGGCCATTTTCTTCAATTTCAATCTGTTTGATTAGTTGGAGAGCAGGAATCTCTGAGCTTAGGGGAATTATAGTAGGTTTCCCATATACCAATTCATATGGGGACATTTTGATCACCTATTTAGGTGTAATTCTATCAGCCCATAGTGCTAAATTAAGCACTTTATGCCACTCCTTGTGATGATCAGCCCCTATACTTTTGATGAGTCTGATCAAGTTCTTATTAGTTGATTCTGCCAAACCATTACCTTGAGGGTAATAATTAGAAGAAGTTTTCAGACATATTCCATGCTTTAATGTAAATTCAGATACTTTGGACCCTAAAAATACTTTAGCATTATCTAAAATTATGGTGCGAGGAGCCCCAAAACGAGTAGCGATACTCCCTAGAAAATCTAGGATCACATTTTCTATTGCTTCCTTGAGTGGCACTGCCTTGATCCATCTGGTGAAATAATCTATGGCTGTTAAGATCCATTTGTGACCCATGCTAGACACTAGATTTATCATTACAATGAAGTCAAGACCCCATTGAGAAAAAGGTTCATCCACAATTATAGGACTAAGAGGCATTGTTGCATTCCTTCTCATCCCCACATAATATTGATAAGATTGACATTTTTTAATCAGTTGATAACAATCTATAAATAAAGTAGGCTAGAAATAACCTGCCTCACTTATCTTTATAGCTGTAGTCTTTGTAGAAAAATGTCCACCTGATACTCCATGATGCATTTCATGTAGTATTTTCTTAGCCTCATCCTTTTCTACACATCTTAACAATTTGCCATCATAATTTCTTCTGAAAAGAACCTGTTCAATTAAAATAAAATGAACTCCTTGCATCCTATAGTATCTTCTCTTATTTTGAGGGAGTTCTCTTGGGTAAATCCCATTTTTCATAAAATGAATCCTGCTTGTGACCCAAGATTCCTGATCAACTTCTTGTATTCTCAATACAATTTCTTCTTTTGTTCCTAAATTTGTCTCTTCAGGTATCATCTTTTCAAGCTCCTGAGTCATATATTGGCACAAACCCCTACCTCTAAATAATTTAGTGGGCTTGACTTCTACGTCATATTCAAGAATCTTAGTTATCTAGTTTGCTCTTTTTTCAGTAATCTCACCCTCCATGATATATTCTCTGACACTTGGATGAGCTACAAGTATTAGAATTTTACTTCCTGATACTATATGACTAAAATTTTTGAGGTATTTTACCATAGCATATGCTTATTTTCCCACAAAGTTATATATGGTTTCATATTCCCTAAGAGTCCTCGAGAAAAAGGCTATTGGATGCTCTCCCTCCTATTTATCATCCTTCTGTGTTAAGATAGCAGCAATACTGAGCTCTCCTCCATATACATACATTATAAAAGGCTTAGAAAAGTCTAGGTTTCTAAGTGTTGGAGCTGTTGAGATAGATTTCTTGACCTCTTCAAAGGCTTGCCTTCCTTCTGTAGTCCACTTGAAAATTAGGTCTTTTTTCAGCAAGAGTGTCACTAGTCTTACTAAGCCTGCAAAGTCAAATATGAACCGACTGACAAAATTAATCTTTCCTTAGAAAGATTGAATTGCTTTATTATTTATTGGAAGAGGTAAGTTCATTATAGCTACCACTCTTTCTGGGTCTATGGAGAATCCTTCTTTAGATACTATATGTCCCAATAATTTGCCTTGAGGGACAACAAAGATACATTTCTTAATATTCAAAGATATTCCAAATTCTTAACATTTTTTAAACGCAGCTTCTAAATGATCAAAATGATGAGCAGCATTTTTTGAAAAAATATTAAGATCATCAAGATAAATTAGGATGATTTTATTTATCAGTTCCCCAAATGCAACATCCATAGCTCTTTGAAAAGTGGCTCTAGCATTTGATAGGCCAAATGGCATCTTAGCATATGCAAATGTTTCCCATTTGGTAGTAAAAGCAGTCTTGTATTGCTCTTCTTTAGCCAACCAAATCTGATTGTATTCAAAGAAACCATCTAGTAAAGAGAATCTCTCTAATCTAGCCACAGTTTGTAGAATTTGTTCCATGGAGGGCAAGGGATAGTGATCCTTTAAAGATGCTTTGTTTAGATCTTTGAAATCTACACAAAGTCTTATATCACCATTCTTTTTCCTAACTGGTACCAGATTTGATACCCAGGTTGAGTGTCTGATTGGAAAAATTATTTTAGAATCTAAAAGTTTCTATAACTCATCCACCATTAGAGGCTCAATCCTTGGATTCATTGGCCTCTATTTCTATCTAAAAGGCTTAGATCATTCAGTCAATTCTATTGTGTGTTGAATGATGTCTCTATTATATCCATGAAGGTCTTCATAGCTCTAGGCTATGACTCTGTCATATTTTTTGCATAATTCAATTAGCCTTTCCTTTTCTTCTTGAGTTGCAGAATTTCCAACTTTTAATTTTTTCCCTTTACTCACCTCTATTTCAGAATAATCTTCTTTGTTTGCTTGGAACCTTTTCTTCTCCAGGCTTACATCTTCTGGATCAAAAAGGGCTCTCTAAAGTGATTAAACCTTTGGGAAGCTTATTATTCTTTAATTGTATAATTTGATCCCCATATGCCTCTTTAATATTTGGTTGCAATTAATCAGCAAATTCCCCTAATTGTTGTAAGAATGAGAGTAATTGAAAATCATTCTCAAATACTTGCCAATTCTCATCATTATCTGGGATAGTTGGCCTTACTATAACCTTTACTGACTCATTGTTAACTAATAGGCTACTTGCTGGATCAAATTTGCGAACCAATCTGTGCCATCCTATTAGCTTGAGAATTTTGAATCTTGAGAACTACTTCAATATTAAAAGCTTCAAAATCTTCTATTAAGTCCCAAATTTTATGCTTATAGGATTTCATTCTAACATTCTTTGCTATTTCCTTTTCTCTAATTTGCTTTACTACTAATTATGAATCTCCTTTTACTATTAGATTCTTTATTCCCTTTTTCTTAGCTAATAGAAGCCCATGTACTAAAGATTCATACTCAGCATCATTATTAGTACAAGCAAATTGAAAATAGATAGCCCTTAAAAAAATTCACCATTTGGAGCAGTAAGACAAATTCCTGCTCTAGCACCATTTTTACTTCTAGCCCCATCAAAATTTAAAGTCTAGATTTCTAAATCCTTTTCAAATCCTTGAGTAGTTGGCATTTCTTTCTTTAAAACATTTGGGATTTCATGGTCCTCATCAAAAATAACATAAGTGCCCAGACCAGTAGAGTTATAATTTTCATATGGGTCAATACGCATCATAGCTAACAACTGGTTATTTTCTTTTTCCTGATTATGCTTAGTCCAATCACCTATCTTAGTTAAATAGAAGGAATCCAGTTTGGATTTGCTTACCTCTAATGCATTGTTCAATAAGGCTTTTGTCTACAGATGAACTATGTCTTTGAGTTTTCTTTTATCAGTAGGTCCTTCAGTACATTTGGGTATTGCTTGATTTTGAAGAGCTTCTTGTAACAGTGTCCTTTATTTAGGAATAGCTAATATGTCCCAAATTGATACTTGTGTTGGGGTCATCTTCAGTTGATCAACCACATTCATTGATCCCAAAGTTTGAATTCTTGGAAGATTAGGATATCTTGTCTTTCCTTGAACTTGTTCAAGAACTTCTTGATTCTGCACTGGCTGAAGCATTTCTTGTCTAACAGATGTGTGTTGATGACATTGAAATGAAGGATTCTCCATAGCTTCATTGTTTACAAATTTAGGCTATTCCAACATTCTTCTCTTTGATCTAGTACAGTAGTCTGATTGCACCACTGGTTTCTTGGAAACAAAAGCTTCATTCAAAAATATTGATTCTTCATCTTCAACCCATGAGAACAAAGCATATTATGGGACTATTTCTTCCTCTTGTTACAAAGACATCCCTTGCATCTGAGCCATTAAGACTGAATTTTGCATACCAAAAGACTGGTAGGCTTGATTATCACTGGGACTTGCAAACTGACCATCCATTCTTCTTTACTCTGCCACCTTTTGTTGTAGATTACCCATGGGACAATATCTAGGCATATGAGCATTATTATAAGGGAAACACCAGGCATTAGTGTTATCCACATAATTATTTTTCCCTAGAATAATCTCCCTATTTGAATTGGGAGGAATAGTCTGTGAGGGTGTGGGGACTGCAACTAATTGGTTTGTTGGCTAAGGGTTATTTTTCCTCAAAGGACCTTGGTATTGGTTTGGCTGAGATGAAAATCTATTTCCTTGATAGCCTTAATATGGAGGCTTAGGGAAAGTATTCTAATATCTTTTTATATTAATCAGCTCATTAGAAAATGTCCTCAAGATATTCTTGATATCATCCAGCTCAGATGACTGAGCAGGAATAATTTCTTTAGTAGGTGGTTAAGGATATGTGTACATAGACACAGGTGGGGCTATAGATTTAGGGGCTTCTTGAGGTAATGGCAAGGAAATTTTTGGGAACATGGGCATGGGAGGCCTTGGGGGTAACTTTCTAGCATCTATTAAATTATTCTCAGCTCTGACCGCATAGTCATAAGCCTCTGGCAAAGTGTGTCCTCCAAGTGACTGAATCATAACAGATATATCTGAATTCAAATCCTTAAGATAAAAAACTATAGCCATACCTAGTAATGGTCTAGCTGTAGTAGGGATTATTTCCCAAGTCTTTTGAAATATGGAATTGAAGTCAGTCATGGCTTCTTGTGGTGCCCTTTGAATGGTAATTAATTGTTGTAATAAAGAAGACTTATCACCCTTCTCTTCTAATCTTTCAAAGAAAAGATCTCTAAGCTGATCCCATGTGGAGATGGTATTTAGGGTTAGGGACCGGTACCATTCTAGAGCTTTCCCTTTAAAATAAGTTGCTAATAATCTTATGGCCACATTTTGTTGCGTGACAACATGTATAGCACAGACATCTGATATATCTTGCAGATGTTCTTTAGGTGTTTTAAAGTCTTGCCCACTGAATTTGGGTAGAGATTTTAGGGCATTCACTAGGATAGGGTCCCAAGTGGTTAGTGGTATTGGGAGAATCAATGGACTACCAGTGTTCCAACTTGCATAATTTCTTGGGGGTATAGGGGCTCCCATATTTGTTCTTGGTATTGGTATAAACTAGTTGACTCTTCTTCTTAGACTAGTTACCAAAGGTGGCAAAAGAATACCTATATTTATAGTAGATTGTGATCTAGTTACTGGTCCACAGCGATGACTCCTCGTATCTCTCTAGTTCATAAGATCTTGAAATAAACTTCAAGATTGGTCCCATCGAGCGTGCCAAAAACTATTGATGTTTAAAATTGTGCTTGTTCTAACACCAACAATTAGAAGTTTCAAGATGTGGGAGTTATGACTTGAAACAATCTCCGGATTTTTAAGAAGCTGGTCTCTTCTTTATATCAAGTGTATACTAGGAAAAGGGATAGGAATTTTAACAAAAACACAAATGCAAGAAAGAAAATCTAACTATGGCGATGTGCCTGAATGTAATTCAACCTTAATCTTGAGCACAGTAAGACTATGTGTAAGATTCAATTACATTTAAGAGCAAACAAGTGCATGATCAATGTAAAAGATGAAAATAATAGAAACAGAGGCTCACAGCATAGACTGCTTTTGCAGTGATACAAAAATTATCAACAAAGGCACAAGGTTCAATCTTATTATTTGAATTCTCCAGTCACATAAGAGGCACAAAAACATGCACAGTTATGTAAACCTTCCAACTCAAAAAAATGAAACAAAGGCAAATGACATTCCTAATCATAGCTCTAGAAAGTCTAAAACTCTTGACAACACAGCCTAGACTACTTTTGCAATGACATAGAAAGTATCAACAAAGGCACAGGATTCAATCTTCTTATTAATTCTCTAGTCACATAAGAGGCACAGAAACATGCACAGTTACATAAACTTTCCAACTTAAGAAAATAGGACAAAGGCAAATGATATTCCTAGTCATAGCTCTAAAATGTCTAAACTCTTGACAATAATTCTCTCAAAAAATTCTCTCTGGTATCTCCTCCCTTCTGGTGATCTCTACACCCTTATTTATAGCCTTGGATTTACTCTAGATTGTCTGCTTGTTCCCAATCTAATGGCCCAACTGAAATCTAACCAAACTGGAAGTGTCTAACAGAAGATATTTCTTAGATTCTGAAATGCTTTGTCTTCCAGTAGTTCATTGGCTGAAACAGATCGTAAGACGCCCCCTTCTCTTATATGGAAGATAACACTTAGCCAGTTCCTTGAAAACCTTCTTATTACTTTAGGAGACACCAGAGGATGACACTTGGCATGTTCCGCAGCACTTACTGAAGACACATGGCATTTTCCATGTAATTTATACTCCTTTTGTGTCTTTGCTTATGAGTGTTCTGCCTTTGACACCTGTCACAATCTGCTTCCTCAAAACCTTAACAACTTAACAAAAATAAGACCCACAACATTTCTTACTTGAGTAACTTTAAAAGGGGCATAGGGACAAGTGGAAATCTCCACTTTACTTATCTAGGGTTACGTGATGGTCTCCACTTCTTTTAGCTACCCTTTTAGAAACTTGCAGAAGGTGACACGTGACGGTCTCCACTTTACTCTATTTATATCATAGAAATAATCAGGTCTCATTTCATATTTACATGGACAGTGACACCTGGTGACTTTCGCTAGCTTTAGAAACAACACTTAAGACCCACCACAGTCTGTGCTATATCATTGAATCAAAATGAAGATAAATCAGATCTCGACATGTGGTGGCTTCTACTCTCTTCTGCTAGGATACGTGGTGTCTTCCGTCACTTTTAGAAAAGCAAAATTGAGACCTACGATTTCCAATTGGTGCTTTTTGCCTAATCTTGATACTTAAACTTTTGAAACCTTCCACTAAAAAGAGATTTGAAATGTGGATGTTGATATGAAATGTGGATGCCGACACTTGGTACATTTCACTGAGTTGTTATGAGATGCATGGCACATCCCGACCAACTCATATAAAATATGAAAGGTGCCTCAGACGACGACACTTGGCAACTTCTGCTTGACTTCAATACTTAGACAAAAATGAATTAAAAGGAAAATTAGCGCCTGCGCTCTATTTCAAAACTTTGCCATCTCAAACCAAAGTATGCGGGGACAGCGATTTGGATCATGCACTGTTAAAAATCAGAATGAAACGTAGAGTATTTTTACTCTACAAATACCATCAAAAACCACAACCTAGCCCAAGATTATCAATGATTGGCCATAACTGGCCCAAGAATACCAATGATCAGCCACTATCGGCCTAAAAATACTAATGATCAACCACAACTAGCCTAAGATTACTTAACGATCGGCCACATTCGACCTCCAATACCAAATTGAGATTTGAACCTAGGTGGTGCTTAGAACAACCAAGACACTTTACCAACTCACCCATATCTCATCAGTAAAGAGTTGATTTTTTTACTTTATCTTTATTTTTTAGTTATTTTGGCTAACTTGTAGGTTCCTTATGTTTCCTAATGCCTTGCATATAAAATATTAATGGTTTTTATGCAGGTTCACTTGTAAAAGAATTAAAATTTGAAAAAAAAAATTATTTATTTTACTTGTTGATTACTAACATTTGATCATTTTAATTTTTTCTTTTTCAAGTAGTAATTAAATAGCATTTCTATTTATTTTAAAGCTTGTATGTTTGTATCATAAAGGGTTGTGTTTACTCTTTATTTGGTTTCACATTGGTAATGATACTCAGAGATCAAAAATAACTATTGTGACTTTGTTTACCTAGGTTACACTTGTGTGTATGTTTTTTCCTTGACATCACATTGGTGATGATAATTGAAAATTAGAGAAAAGTTTCAACTTTTTTTCTTTAAAACTTTATAAGGGATCTATTAACTATGTATTTCACCACCACAGAGTATGTCAAACCTTGTGTATCAGTGGGGTATATAAATTGAGGATTAATTATTTTCAATTCCTAAGTGGTGTTATCTTTTAAGTACATCATGACATGAGGGGATTCTATGCTCCAATACTTAAGTTTTAAATAGTTACCTCAAAGTTTAATTTTTCCAACATTAACCTACTAAAATATTATAGTTAGGTGGGGTACATTGGGACTAGACCCATATGTGTGTGTCTGTTAAATCATTTTTTTATAAAAACTTGGGCCTCAACATATCAAAATATATATATAAGACTCCCCCTAGATAATGTTGTATAAACCTTAATCTTAGGATAGTTATTTTAGTCATTTAAATTATAGTGCACTGGCAAGCAATTAGCTCCAAGAAGTTACTCTCAACTTACCCTAAAAATTAATTTAAGTGGGATATGTGTATGGTTCTACCTCTATAGTTAGTAATTTGAAATATTGGGATGATACTTTCCAATGGATGAGCCAGTATATATGAGAGCCTAAAAGTCATTCAAGTCCTTTTTCCTAGTTTTTAACCCTTTATGTGAGTTACATGTTTCTTTTTTCTTGAAGTAGAGCTTGTTTGTTATTTTTGTTTATTTTTACTACCTTATGAATACCACATTCTTGAATTTTTTTAATTTTAAAACCAATTTTAAAATCTTTAAAAACCAAAATCATAAATCAATAAATAAATTCCAAAATCCAAAAACTCAATATCAAACATTTATACTATCAAGGTATTTTTAAGTCTTATACTTTTTGTTTTGAATCTAAACCTTTAAATCAATGTCTCCTATCATAAGACAAATTTCCTTATTAAATAATCCTAGATTTAGAAAACAATCTTTTAGAAATAATCCCTTCTAATTTTGAAGTCAAGAGCATCATATTGAGATCTATAACAATGTTGATGATGAGGGACCTTATCAAGATGAGCATACCCATGAAGTCACTTTGTATAAAAACCCACCTTCCCAAGTCAAATAATACCTATTATAAAATAAGAATGAGGTCTTGTTTTAAATTTTGGGTTTAGGAGTTAACTTTACATTGGATTTCAAATCCAAAGACTTGCATCATTTTATTTAAAGAAAATAATCCACACCTTTCATATAAGATCAAGTAACATGTAGTGATTCCCTAGGGAATAAAAAACCATTATAGATGCCACTAACACTAATAAAAATGTCTCCCAAACTTATATAAATAAAAGTAAGGTATTTATAGATAAAACATCCCAACAAAGTCATGTTTTTTCTATTTAAAATCACGTCAAAAATTAATAAAGAGAAATAATTGAAGTTAAATCCAACGTGTTAATTAGTCCTTCAATAAATCAATCAACCAATCCAAATTTTTAATTCAAATTCACATTCGAATCTAAATCTAAATTCGAATGTATATTCAGATTCAAATCATCCCCGAATATAAATTTGAATGTCAATTCATATCCAATCAACAAATCAAATCCAAATCCTAATTTTAATGTCCATTCAAATTTAAACATTAATCAAAATCAGAATTATAATGTCCATTTGAGTTAAAACATCAATAATCCTAATCAAAATTAGAATTTAAAAGTCCATTTAAATTTAAACATTAAAATACAAATCAAAATTAGAATTTGAACATCCATTCAAATTCAAAAATCACTAATCTAGATCAAAATAAAAATTTGAATATCAACCCAAATCCATTTTCTAGTCCAAATAAATTTACAAGTCAATCTTCCAATCCACTTTCAAATCCAAGTCTGAACCAACTATCACCACTCAAGGATACAAAATTTATCCAAGAATTTTAAAGCGTGAAAGATAAGATTTGAGAATTATAAAATGGTAGCTATTCTAAAAGTAAAGAGTATAAGTTCAAATAAATTCATCCATACCCTTTCAACAATAAAATGATGATGGTACCCTTTCCTTCACATTTTAAACCCCCAAACTTTGATAAGTACAAAGGAAAAGGAGATCCAAAAGAACATATTAAATAATTTTATATGACATGTTCAAACTTGTTTATAGCAATGATTATCTATTAAGACTCTTTTCACACATTCTAGGGGGTCAAGCCCTAAATTGGTTTTTACACTTACCTAAAGGATCAATCACTTTTGAGAACCTTTTCAAAAAAATTATGTGTCACTCTTCATACAATGTTGAACATGAGTTGACCTTGTTAGACATATACAACACTAAACAACATAATGGGGAGACTTTCACCTCCTTATTACAAAGATGGTGTGTGTATGAAACAATTTAATATATATTTACAAATTATCCAACTTATTAAATCCAATATCAGATAAGGTAATCAACTAACATTTATTACAATACTATTCATCAAGATCATGACCAAATTGGATTCTCTAAACCTAACCATGGGATCTCTTATCACACAATACCAAAAAAGAGGGTTTGTAAAGCCTCTAGGAAAATGAAACTATACAATAACCCTATCTAGGTCAAAGTACATAAAATAAAACTAATCTAGTTCTCCTAAAATCTTGTGGCATAAAGGGGGATGGTTAAACAAAAAAAGCAAATCCAGGGATCATGGTAGGCAAATGGAGGCCTAGATAACCTAAAAGGGAAGATGGAAATAAAATAAGACCCAATATATATATATATATACTAAATTTTGAGTATAGAGGTAATATAAGAAAGGATTCATACATTCAACACATATTACTTTATATGCTATCTATCTATCAAATTAAATAGCAAGAGTTAAGAATACTTACCTCTAGGCAGACCTATCGAGTCTCAATATTTCCCTTGGCCAATGATGATTTTCAAGAGGTTTTTGTGGCTTTGTAAGGATCACACTATAAAAATTATCTCTAGGCTAAAATAATTATATTTTTCATTCAAGACTTTCCACGAGACAACTTATCTTCCCTCCAAGGTAAACCTTAAGTAATGACTCCTTCAAATGCAAATTTAGCCAAATTTTGAGTTGCAATGATGCAAAAATGAGTGTTCCTCTCTATTGGATTGAAATGAGCCTTGCATTTATGTCAATGTATAAGCCTTAACCCTTCCTAAAATTTAGTCAATGAGGTCATCCAACATGATCCAATTTTAAATAAAAT
The DNA here is from genome assembly GCA_037957365.1 of Torreya grandis. Taxonomy (NCBI): domain Eukaryota; kingdom Viridiplantae; phylum Streptophyta; class Pinopsida; order Cupressales; family Taxaceae; genus Torreya; species Torreya grandis. The sequence continues at coordinate 2,740,704 of JARHVA010000338.1, read as the reverse complement.
TTTTACAATTAGGCTTCAAACTAAGTTGGCCAAGCTGACTTAATTTTTTCATGTGCACTTTAGATTTTATAATAGGGTCAACATGATCGAATTTGTAGGAAAAGAGGGTATTTACTTAGTTAGGGCTTATTTTAAAAGAGAATTGCTTAAGGGAATGTATAAGTGGGATTTTTTTTCTTGGGGAGTTGGATAAGCAAGATTTTTAATGGTTTTAGGTAATGATAGAGTTGACCAACAATCTTACAAAGCACCAATATTCTATCCACCCCTTTCTTGATGCACTTTTTAAATCATGAACTCATATAGATTGAAACTTAATAGGTTCTTGTAAGAGAGAAAACATCAGTAAATGATAGAGTTTAAAAATATTGTGTGTATACATCATGCCTTAGCAAGCCATTTCCCATGGTCACCTATCAAAAAATAAATTATAAATATCTTTAAAAATAATCTAAATTCAGAATTGGCCTATCAACTACAACTCCATTGTGCTACATCCTTTGATGAAATCATATAAAAATGAGTTAAAATTGAAATAAATTTAGTTTTCAAAGGTGCCATCAAAATATTAAAATAAGACAATTCTTCTTCAAACCAAAATTAAAATCCTAATTTCTATGCAAAGAACAAGAATACTATAGGAGATGATGTAACTGATGTTAAAAAAATTCAAAACACCCAACCTATCAACAACATCTTTGTGATAGGTGGTTAACCTTGAAAAGACATTCATATTCACTCTTTTGGGAGTGTTATATGATGTAGTCTTTCAAAAGTTGGTAGATATAAACATGATCAAATTCCCACATATTAAACCTTTTGATGAGAATGTTCCAAAACCTGAGTCATACAAAGATAATTAAAATCGTGACTATCAAAAAATCAAATTCCATTCCAGAAACCATTGTATGAGACTCAAACACTATATCCAATATTTTATTGATAATGGTGATATAGCAATAGAGGATGATGCATCAAATTCCAATAATAAAAAACTAGGGATGTATTAATACCCCTTCCCAAAGCATGAGCAAAGGCATACTAAGCAAAATCAAAATCCAAACCAAATGAATAATGTCAATCAAACAAATCACCCCTTTGATTTTATAATCAATTGCATTAATTATATGAATCATCATGTTTATATTCTTATAATTAAATCCCAAGATTGTGTTATCACCAAGATGCATGAAAATATTACCATTCTAAGTGCCCCTTTGTCTACCCTTGAATATAAATATAACATCATAGAGAAATTTTAGAAAACGCAGGCCCAAATTTCTATTTTGGACCTTCTCAAGATGTCTCCCACTTATAAGGACATTTTTCCAAAACCTTGAAAGAATCCAAACTTCCATAAGATATAAATCCATCCAAATTTTAAGAATTTGTAGGGCACTTTTCCTCTAACAATCAAGTTACTTTCAACCATTGAGACATTTCACCCATGGGTTCATCCCATAATTTTCCATTATACATAGAAGTCTTAATTTCTAATCATAAAGTAAAAAGGGTGTTTATAGACAATGGGTCTGGCTTAAATCTATGTTCATCAAGTTTGATAATGTGTTTGGTACATTCTATTGTAGACTAGAGCCTAATACCATTACTATAAAGGCATATGATAATTATGAGTGCCAGTCAGTGGGAACTATATATCTTCTAATTATGGTGGGGCATGTCATTGAAGAAACCCTCATTCAAATTCTTGATCTAGATATCCCATACAACATACTCCTTGGCCATCCATGGATCCATGACATGAATGTCATTCCATCTACCCTCCATCAATGTTTAAATTTTTCTCATGATGATATGAAAGTCACCATTCTAGATGATCCTCAACCCTTTCAATATTGAAAACTATCAAAAGGGAGATATCAAAATTATAATTATTTACCATTTACAAATGATACCTATGAACCTACCAAGGAATCACCAAATCTTTTTAATTATATCCATCCTGATGAGTTAATTTTTATCTCCATGAATCCACCATCTACTTCCACAAATCCAACATCCACATCCAATTCCACATATCCACCATCTAGATTTTCCATTGTGGATGTAGGTATGGAAGAATATGAAATCCATATTTCCCATTATCTAGGAAAAATCCATATATCCCCCAATAATCATGGTAGGCCCCATTATAGCAAACAAACACAAGTGGTTCATAATATTTGCAAAACTTATTTCATATAAGGTAGGTTCCTTTCTGAAGAACAAGTTGAAGTTTCAAGCTCCTCTTAGCTCTATTTTGATGAATTATCTACATTTTCTAAAGTAACCATTATCTTATACCTAAGGCCATTATGTGTAATATCATGAAATATAAAGGAAAAGGTCTTGGTCTCCACAATTAAGGTCTCATTGAATTTATAATGTCTGTAACACATGAAGCTTTTCAAGGTATTGCATTAAAATCATCTAGTGTGAGCATATGAAATTATGATAATTACTCTTCAACCACATCTGAGTAAGCCTCTTCAGACAGTGAAACAATTTCTATTTATAGTCATTTTGAATACTTATCCATCACTAACCTATTTCATGATAACATTGTTTTTAACCTCAAACTAACCTTTCCACAACTTATCCTATGGGACCAACAACAAACACCCTTGCTTAATCATTTTTAGAATGATGAGGCCATATCAGAGATTTTAAGAATTAGAGATCATATTCTATCAGGAGATCACAAGAAGGTATTTTTAATTCAATTGGAAAATTTTGCATACTTTGGGAGCTTATAGCTTATACTCATCCACACCATCATACAAATAGTAAAGTTTGATTGACATAAATATCAAATGATGAATCTTTAAATTTACAAAACATATATTAAGGCATTCTCAGAGAACAAGATCTTGAAGAGTAACTTAATTTTCCTTGAATTCCAACAAAGTTTCAAGAAGAATCCACTTTATTAATTGAAAATACCATTGACATCAATATTGGAACTGAGGAAAATCTGAATATTATGAAACTCATTGCTTCCCTTGATCCAAAATAACAATCCACTTTGACTCTACTCCTCAAAGAATTTTTAGATGTGTTTGCATGGTCATATGTATACATTTTAGGGTTAGATACTTCACTAGGTTTTCATAACCTTGTTATACATAAAGATATAAAAATATTTAAATAAAAACACAAAAAAATGCATCCAAAGGTAACACTACTCATGAAGGAAGAGTTTTAAAAATAGTTAAAATTTGGCTTCATATGACCAATAGACTACTCATAGTGGATATCTAATATAGTACTGGTCTCAAAGAAACTAGCAGGGATCATAATCTGAATAGATTTTAAGGATATCAATAAATTATGTCCTAAAGATGGATTTCCTTTACCAAACATAGACATGATTATTGATTCTATGATAGGTCATGATATATTATCCTAAATGTATGGTTTTTTTGGGTCCAATCAAATCAAACTAGCTCTTGAATATCAAGTAATGCCTTTTGGCATCAATAATCATGGAGCCGCTTATCAATGTGCAATGATAATTATCTTTCATGATATGCTCCATGATATTATTGAAGACTATGTAGATGATATTTTGGAAAAATAAAAAACTAGAGTAAATCATCATATGGTACTATGAAAAAAAAATAATGGTTGAGATAATACAAGGTTCATTTAAATCCAAGTAAATGTGTGTTTGGGGTTATTTTAGGCAAGCTTTTGGGATTCATTGTATCATAAATATAACATAAATGCATCCACCAACAAATCTCAAGTAGCTTCATAATTTATAAGGGAATATTCAAGCCTTCTATAGATTCATATCATAGCTTGCATACATATGTCATCCTTTCACATTTCTTCTCAAAAAAACACTGCATTTCATTAGAATGAAGAATGAAAATAATTTTTCACAAATCTTAAATCTTATCTAGCAAATCCACTCGTCCTAATGCCTCCAAATCTAGGAAAACCTCTACTACTATATATTTCATCAAAATAGTATGCACTGGGGGTATTATTATTATAGTATGATGAACAAGGAATAGAAAGGGCAATGTATTATTTGAGTATAACCTTAGTCATAATTGGAATTTATAGCTTTACCCTATTTTATGGGTCTACCTTACTAGCATTCACACACCAATATGGGAACCTTATATTCCCTTGTTTACAACATTGAGTCCATATTATTTTTTAAATCAAGCTTCCATCATTAAAAATCTCTCTACAAAACCTTTTTTATGAAGAAGCATATCACATCTCAAGGCTACATGAGCTTTATCCCCTAGATGAGAAATGTCTTAATACCCTTAACCATTTGTAATCCTATCAAAAATGTCTATCTCATATCTATAATAAGAAAATTAGAGTAAGAGAGTTTTAAATCAAATATCTTATTCTAAAATAAATCCAATGGAACACTAACATCGATCACAAAAATAAAGGCAAGTTTGAACCTAATTGGTTAGGTCCATACATCATCATTGTCAAATATAGATCAGGGGCTTAAAAACTAGTAATAGAGAAGGAGAAGAGCTTGATGAACCTATGAACAACATGCACCTCAAGTGCTTCTATGCCTGAATTTCTCTAGTTTTTTTGTATATATGTATTAAAAAAATCAAAAGAGAGAGAGAGAGAGAGAGAGAGAGAAATAATCTATCCAAAAGTGAAAACCATTCTTATGGTGCTTTGGACAAGTATCATCATGATAACTAATTTTTGACACCATTCATAGACCATTATCTATAAAAACCTTAGTTAATTTGGGGCATCATAAAGCATTATCCATTAATCCATTATCCATTTGTATATATCCCTATTCACTTTTAATCCCATCATCACTTTCCATTTCTTCCCTCATTAGGAGAACTAAATCAGCTTGAGGTCCATATAGACTATTTATACAATACTCATTTGCATGGGGTATCTGAGGTCAACTTGTCCATCATCACTTAAAAATATAATAATATCCAAAAACATTAGAAAACCATCACCATCATCCATAATATCCAGAAAACACTTGCAAACCCCTTGTCATTAGTAGCTTATCCTAGTTATCCTTTACACAGATTATCCATCAGATAGTAACATTGTCAAGGATATCATATCTCAAAGGGTTTTAATCTATCCAAATACATACAAAAATACATTTTCTTCCTTGTTTGTATATTTTACTTGATTTTTTGTTTCTAGAAATTGTGTTCTATTTACTTGCTTGTATATTTATTTGTTTACTTTCTTGTTTGTTTTCCTTAATTGGATTCATTATTGCAAACACTTATTATCATGTTTTCATTTTTTCTCTTTGTTGAGTCTATATCACTATAAACATTACATATGGTGTTATTATGATCTCCCATATCATGATAAATTAATTCTTGCACTTGTAACTCTATTACTCCCTACACATATAACACAATAGACATCATGGTTCTTCCAAACCATTGGTGCATATTATATTATGCAATATAAAAAAAGAATGCTCAATTCATGTTAGAATACAATGTTGGAAATATGTTTTTAACTCTGAGTAAATCCTATAAACGTAACTATTTAAACCATCTCATTTTCTTAAACACATTTTTGTATCCATTTTAAATATTCTATAATAAATGAAAAAAATACTAACATGTGTCAAATATCAAAAGCAAAACAAATAATATCATGTATGCATCCATATATCAAATACATCTATCAAATTAAAACATCCATAACATAATTAAATACATAACACAATTCACATTCCATAATAAACCATGTATGTGTGTGTATTTGTGTCTATAGATACATCAAATGTGTCTCATGTACATGTATAAAATGTATATACATCATTACATATAAAAAATTTGTCTCTATCATCTATCCTTTAATTATCTCTCTATCCCTTTGTAGGAGGTGATCTCGGTCACCATGGTATATTCCATGGAGGTTTCATGGAATGGTGAGATGACTAACCAATATAACACTCTTATGTTGTGGTATGAGTTATCCTTATCCACAATCTTGAACTCCTACTACTAGAGTACTCTCTAAATGAATGTATTTGTTGATATAATGGCACCACTCACTCATAGATACTCTTATATTAATTCACCTAATCCATCACCCTCATCACATCTAATAGGGCCTTCAGCTAGCCCAATGAAGTCAATAGCTCCCTATCTCTCTTTAGCTTAGTCTGAGTTGCATCCCTCTCTCATTGATATCTCTACACCAACAAAGTATCATCCTTTGTCTATTTCCACACATAAAAAGTAACCAAACCCTCCTCTCTAATCATAACCTATACCATCAACCTATCCACCTCCATCTATAATTTGGTTATCTTTTCCCATCTCTAACACCCTCTCTCTCTTCTATCTCCCTGCATCCCTACAATATCCACATCTCTCACTCTAATCTCTTCATGAAACCTCACAATAAAGTATTTGTCCTACACTAATCATGTTGGTATTTAAGGCCTATCCTTATCATCTCCCCCTATATGTAACTCTGGTGTAGTATGCATCACCATGTTCTCCCCATCTCCCTCCTCATCACTATCAATGATAATCATGTGGGTATCTCCTCTAGCTACCTCCTCAATCTTTGTCTCTATAACTAATGTTTCCTCAATATTCACATCCTCCCCATCACCCCATCCTCCATCACCAAGGATAACTACCTATACATGTACATTTTGATGACCTATCATCCACTGTCACACTCTAAATGTTACATGAACTCTCTGTCTCCATGTCCTAGGTATCACATAAGGGTCTATTAATATAATAAGTTACATATTCTCCCACCATGTTGTATAATCCTCCATCACCACTACATATATTATGTCTCTCCTAGGTTGGTATGGTACAGACTACATATGTGTCCAATTGTGATCTACTACCCTAAGGTATGTCCCTGGTCCCCATTATGGTCTGTCTCTCACTGTACATGTAAACACATGTGGTCCTACTGGTATATCCTATTGAATCCAAAACTATTGCAAAACCATATATATCTTATACCACTCAATGGTATATTCATGTCTACCAATAATGTAACAAGGTGGAAGTATATAATCCATTTATTTTTAATCACGTGGCCACTATGTATCTACCTCCCTATAAGGTTTTCATATGATATATGTGGGAACCAACTCATCTAAATTCCTCCTATAGAATGTCAAATCATCCATGTGTGTCATTTGTGATCCTATCAGAATATAACATTCATAAGTAAATGGATATATAGCTTCCTTCTATCTCATCTATCTAACATGCCTCTTCATCATAATGTGTTCCCATGCCCATACCTATAGTAGTGTGGATGGCCCTATGCTCACAAATCCCTTGTATATGACTATATGTAAGTCTATGTATAAGTGTTCTAACATGCAGGGTCCCAATGCAAACTTTATATCACTCTCTAACATATCTGTAATGACATCTAAAAAACTCATAGGAAATAGTATCCCACTCTTGTCTGGTAGTATTATGACACCAACAAGAGCCATTAATGCTAGTATCAATCCATTTATCTCTTCTAAATCCATGTAGGCATCCAAATCTATTCCATAATCAATCGTAGGGATAATGTCCTCTTTAAACACTCTATCTAGTGATATTGGATGTGTAGTCTCCCTCCAATAAACCTTTGCACCCTATGCCAAAATGTGAAGTATCCTTCATATATTCTAAGGCCACAACCATTTCCCCTATCAATAAATAGAATGTGTTAGTCTTAGAATGCCAGTTTTATACCAAAGTTTTTATTATTTCCCTATCTATATGAATCTCAAGAATATTTACCACAAATGCCAGTCCCATTACCTCTAAGACAACCCTTTCATAATCCCAAAACCTTTACATCAACTGGAGTATAACTGACCACCTTTCCTACATGGTAGGAATAGGTCATCTCTCCTATAATATCCAAAAATAAAAATGTTAATTTTTTTGCATCATATAGTCATATAAAACAATCATTAATTACCTAATCATGTATGTTTAATGCCACTTCTATATTAACTTTCATTTTCTAAACTACTACCAATGAAATTGCCAAAATGTTAATGAATTCATTACACCTTTTACTGAATTCACCATTCTAGAAAACTCACCATAGGTTCCAATGAATTAACCATGAATTTTGACAAATTCACCACTATTTTTCATGAAACCATTGTTCTAGATAAATTGCTAAAGCATCTTATAAACCCACTTTTACGGCCAATGAAACCACTTAAATTGAATTCAAAGCCATCATTTTTAAAATGATGGGTTTATTTGACATAAATTTACCTATCATTAATGACCCCAAACATATGAAAACAAAATTAAAAAATAGTAATTTCAAGATCCCTATTCCCATTTGGCCTCTGATAAACTCAAACGTGCTCACTACGATGCCTATCAACTGGTATTCGCTTCATTTTTATCTTGAAATCTAAATAAAAATTAGCATTAGGTGGATAAATCAAAAAATGAAATTTTAAATTTCCCCTACCCCTATATAGTCATCCACCCCATTCATTTCCTTTACACTAACCCTAAGATTTTTTTATCATATTTTCCTATCAATCACCTCATTTTGTTTTCCAATCATACTACCAATTTAACATATTTTTCATTATCTTTATTCTAGCTTGTAAATCCATATAGTAACATTTTATCAATCATCCTTGGAAAATTTATTTCTCATTTTATAGCCTGTAGCTTACCAATAGGATATATCATTCCCAAATCCATATTTTTACATATATTTTTGCTTGGGTCACAATCTAAGTGTTTAACTTAAAAAATAGGAAATATTATGTTTTTAATCAACTTTCTAACACCTATCAACTTAGGGCAAATCATTTTATATATGCCTACAATCATGCAAGCATTTTATTGAGATTCATAATTCCATTTAAATGGAAATATTACCTACATCATTTATCTATATATCAGTATATTCTTGATTTTAAACATTCATTCTTATCTATTTTCTAGTATGAACACTTGAGGGGGCATCATTTAGTCATTTGTAGCCACCTGGGTCATAATTTTCTACATTTGTTTTCACTTTAATTTTTATTTATTCTTTGAAAAGGCATTACTTCTTCTAGTCATAACACCATTTCAAAGAGATTAAAATGGAAAAACCTAAATTCTACCACATTTAGTGTCATAATTAACTTTGTTTAAAATTGACACACTAACTCAATCACCATCTCAAATCTAAATTTACTGTTGACCAAGTTTGACTTTTATGTCAAATTGGGGCACCCCTAAGTAAAAACTTTTCCTTTAAGTGTTTTATGGGGTATAATATCATTTCATGAAGTGTTTTATAGGTCATTTTGTGCCATTAAATGTTATATTAGATTTGGTCAATTAGTTTTTATGTCTATTTATCATTTTGAGTCATTTTAAGGGCCAAAAAGGGTATATTTAATGTTTTATATAGGTTTATTGGAAAATTTTAATGTAAAAATATATTATAACATATCCCTTGTCTCCAATTAAGTCTTAATTAACTGACAAAACTGAAATATGTCAGGTTATACAAAAGAAATGGTAGTTTTCTTGAGTAAAAGAGAGAAAATGGCACTTGTATAGCTTCATTGGGAAGTGTGCCACATGGGATAGTGTCAGGAAATGTCCTTTAATATTCCTTATCTAAAATTTACATTTTTAATGATTTGAAAGTTCCATTTCTAATCCAAAACCATTTTGCTCCATTTTTGTCTATCTTGGCATACAAAAGTGACTTACAGGTTTATACTTGGTACGGCCAGTAGAAAGAGTTTCAAGTAGAATTATTTTAGTAGGTTATTTTAAAATTATATATATCCATTTACATATCAATAGTTTTTATAATTATCAAATTTACTTTATGAATCATCCATTTGAAGTTGATTGTGCAAATCTACCTATCAATTTGTGCACCCTTTAGATTTTAACTTGGTTAGGATAAGTCCATATTATATAGATATTTATATTCCTTAAATAGGATATTTACTCCTTTTTACCATTCTATCCATTATTTTTCTCACATTTTGAGTTGATTTGATAGCCCAAGCAACTCACTTTGCAAGATGAGGTCACTATGTGTAGTTTTAGCCATTTTCACTACTTTAAAAATTTTGTATTCTATACATAGGCTTCATTTCAATGGTAAATGGTTTATTATATGTTTAAATTCCATTAATTTCACATAATTATATGTTTTTTTCTCACAACCCCATAGTTTGATAAGAAAACCATGTCTCCACCATGCTAGAACAGTCATTCAACATGGTACCTGCCTTGTTCTAGGTGCTTGGAATATAATTTCACATTGAATGGGATATTTCAATAATTTTTTAATTCCCTTATAAATTATAAGATATACATTTCAAAATTTTAAATAAGTACCATGCCAAGTTGAGGACTCTTACAACACACATATTGCTTCAATTCTTCCCTACTACCTACATATGATAATGTCCACCTACAGGTGGTCTAAATAGAGGACAGAGGTATTTGTGTTGGAAATTTTAATAATGATAAAATTCCTTTGAATCCTTATCATTTTGTTTTTAATCATGATAGAGTCATTTAATAGTGTCAATTGACAAGGTGAAAGCATAGAACACCTTCTAGCATGAAATAACTATTTCAGGTTTCCAATCCCTAAAAAGGGAAAATAGAGGCCCCAAGGGTTTTGTGAATGTCTTGTGATAGGTTTACCAAGAGATTTGGGGCATATAAATAAGTATAATTTATATCCCATACCATAAAGAGGAACCATGCCAAAAATGGAAGTCAAGGAGTGAGTTAAAGTTAGAGGTTTGGAACCTCAAATATACCCTTAAAAATACTAAATTTAGACATTGTCATCTATAGGTCTGAGGTTGAAAATGATATTTTTATTGTAAGGTTTCACATTAGGTCTATACCCATATATGAGTGGTTCCAAAGGGTTTGAGTGACTTTTATGGTTATAAAGATCATCAAAAGGGATGACAATTTGTGCTTAGACCCCTATACCCATCTTCAGTCTGTACAAGTGGCCTAAGTGCACACCTATAGCCAGTCAATAGGTAGTGACATAAGTGAGTATTATTTGAGAATTTTAAATACATTATATATGATTCATTTGAATCCTAAAAATCATGAATGACCCCAAAGAACATTAAGATGTTTATAATGGTTTGTTATCATAGGTTTTGAGGATAAAGGTCACCTATAGTACCCCCTACAGTCACTTGTAGGTGACTATGGGAAAATAGTCAATTAAGAGATATGTTTTGAGGGTGTTTAGGCTAATCCCAAGTATAAATACAAGTCCTAACAACATCAATGAATATAGGGTAGATAGAAGAGATTGTGAGCATTATTTTCAAGGCATATTTCATGTATTAATACCTATAGGGGTCCTTCCCAAGTAAGAACATAGTTAGTTATGACTGTAGGGGATAGCAAGTTGAGAAAGGTCCTTTTTTGATTAGTATTCTTCAAACATTAATGCAATCTAAACACTTTCTAATGACCTAAAAAGGTTTCAAAATGTCTAGTGCAATGTTTCAAAGCTGACCTCAAGCCATAAACACCTATAGGACCTCCTAAAGCAAGAAGCATAGATAGGATACAATCAGGAAGAGACTCAATCTTTTGAATCCATGAGTATGAGTGATCAATGATAGTTCAGATTGAAGAAGAAAGGATAGAACACATCCATTATGATGATGATAACCTATAGAGGGTTTTGACAATGCAAATCAAGCAAGAGGAGAGTCCCCAATGGAACAAACTCAATCTAAGTACTAAAAAATCCTACACAATCTATCTTGTTAAGTAATTATAGAATGGTGAACACAAATAAATCTACATATAATCTAAACTTCAATGTATCTGACTCACATCTAATTTCTTCCTGCAAGGTCTAGAGATTAATGGTATCTTTTATTCACATTCTAGTCATATTGTGCACTGTGTCAAATATCTTCTACACTATGTATGTGAATTCCAATCTTCTCTTGCCTTCTAGATCTAAAATATATCCCAATTCCATTTAACCATATTGAAATCATACCTCTTAACCACTACTTGTATATCTAGCTTATTCTCTACTGCGTGGATTTGTCTCTACGACCTATTTTTTTTTGCATGCAAGATAAAGTTTTATTAGGGAATATATATCTCTCAACCAATCTTGAATTTTCACCAAGACTACATGAAAGAATTATGAATGGTTTATATACTAAGCTATTATTCTCTCCTAAATCCATGCATAATCTTCTAATACAAGTATTTTTGATTTGTTTGATTCTCAACAATTAGACTACGTCAGAATATTTTGAATTCCTCGTGCCTAAAATTGGATCCATGAACACTTGAAGAAATTAGTGATGAAAATGACACATATACCTATCAATAATTTGGTCACTAATAATGAACCTTGGCATTCAATTCAGATGACCTTCCCAAAGTCTTTAGCATACTTCTATTATAACGTTCGAGGAAAACATGTCAGGATAGGTCAGTTAAATTAAATAGTTTGCTTCATTTATTTATCATGTCTTTAGTCATCAAATTCATAAGGTATATTATATGTTTAAAGTATTTTTTGTGATAAGTTCATTTTAGTTTTAGAGATTAAAATTTTGGATTATGAGTCACTAGTCTTAGTCTTTTATTAATCTTCTATACTTCATTTAATTTTCTAGGTCTTTAAAAAATTATCCATAGTTTTGTTTTATTATTAGTGTTGATTAATAGTTAAAGTTATTTAGGTATGTTTATCATTGACATAACCATTAAATTATTAATATAATCTATGTAAAAAGGAGTCAAAGTCTTTATAATTTTTATTGAGTCTAATTTATTGTGTCTCATAAAAAAATTAAATATTAGTGTCAATTATTTGTCTTTTATAGAAGCCTAGTCTTATTTTGAGTCCATTGTCAAAATATCCATAAAAATTTGCAAAAAGAGTCAAGTTATAAAATTCAAAGTATTCATATGTCAAAAAAGTCAAAGTCATTTAGGTTTACAGTCATGGATGCATTTTCACTTGTATGCGGCATTCGAATTATGGGGAAGCTAGTCATTAAAAATGATATGAGCTTCAAGATCTCATTAGCTAAGTAAGTATCTTTAGAAACTAGAATAAAGAGGAAACAGAGGTTGGAGGTTTCAAATCCTCTCATCATTCACCAATGATGGGTCCTAAAATGTTTTGGTGACATTTTATGTGGTGTGTTTTTATAGTATTTGTTGTGTGTTTTCAAAATAAAAATAGAAGAATGTTCCTATTCAAGTAATTTAATGTGTGTGCAATTATAAACATAATTCCTTGATGTGAGAACATAGTGAAAGTACAAAATCACCAATGTAAGTTAGTTCATGGATCTTTAAAGGGTGTGTGGCAGTTCTAAAAAACCACTAGAGGTGAATAGTTGATGGGTCCTATTCATTTCAAGGTTTGTGGTAAACTTGTTTAAAACCATGGGAAGAGTGAGACTTTATTTATATCAAGGTCATGATCCAAATAAGACATGACACAAGGGGTGATTATACTACAGGTGATAATGTGAATGTTTTTACACCATGTAAAAACTAAGGGGGGATATTAGGGATTAGTTTATTACATTATGTGAGTTTGGATATTTATCGAGAGGTAAATATAATATTGGTGAGTTAGTTATTAGATTGGTTAGTCAAATATATTATGATAATAATATATTCATTTAATATTCGGTTTGTTAAGTGTGAGAGATATTGGTGGAGATTCTATCTTCCCAACTATAGGAAATAGCTTTCCTATATATTTTTAAATGACCCGTACGGTTTTCAAATGTACCATAATTAATATATTGTGATAATATATTATAGTTAATATATTTCTATATCTATGTGTTATATGTGAATCTTTTTCAAATAAAAACTAGATCTATTAGTTTAGTCATCATTAAATATTTAAACTAACATGGTGAGTCACTCAACTAACTTGACCCATTCATGATGATTCATTCAACTACCAACTAACTCTCCCCCTCTCTCATACACACATGAGAATTAGTCATCATCCATTGAGATGAGGACTCAAATCAAATCATTGATAAGTATCATTATCCAATAAATTTGGATTATTCTCCACCATTCATCTTCTCACCTGAAATTTTATAGATGGAAATGTCATCCTCCATTTTTAACATCCACCTTTAATCTATCAAATTTGTATCAAATTCATTATATGCATCCATTGATAATCCAAGATATTTACACCCATATGCTACCCAATTCACCTTTTTTAGGAAAAATGGATTGAGCACCCACATCCAATGAAGAAAGATTAAATCACATGTTTACAATGTAGAATATGATGAGTGTATTTTATGTGTTTTGTAATTATCTTATTATTTAGATTTATTTCACTGTTGTTTCTCTATCAAAGGTTTAGTTTATATTTAGAATAGGAAGTTGCATTAATTTTATTTCCTAATTTAATTATATTCTAAATTTTTAGCTATCATAATATGTAAATAATATGTATAAATTAAAAGAGAGACACTAACCGATGAGTCTTGCAAGGGAATCATAATCAATAGGTCATGTGACTATAAGTAGAAAGGTAACCTTATGCAAATGGAAAAAGCTATATTGGTATGAATGAATTGAAATGAATTTTGAATCTGAGTATTGATTTCCTTTTATAAAATGATAACCACTATTACACTAATTATATATGCTTGTCTGAAATGTAGTGATTGATATATTGTGCCTCTTTCTCTATAGTGATGTTAGATTAACAAAAAAATTATTACTAAGTACCTTCGATGAAGGTGCCTCATATTATTGTATTTACCTTTCTAGTTTTTGCTTTACAATATGTAGTATGTCCTTTTCCTTTATTATTATGTCAATACTTGTATTTGTGTGTGTACTAATTTAAGACATTATTTTTGGTTATTACTCTTACTTTGAAGAATCTTTATCTTTTATTAAAATTATGATCATTGCACTTTCATGTTAAAATGTGACATGGTTACAATATTTACTCATTGTTTCCCCCATTGTGATCATCCATGATCTTCCTAATTCAATATTATATTGGGCCAAACTAGGACATATGTGAAATACCACTAAACATGTTTTTGGCCCAACTATGCAAGGTAATGAAATGGATCCAATAAATGATTTAGATAAATTACTCTTATTCAAATATTCCTTATCATATCCAAGAAATTATAAGAGTGTCATGCTACAAACATGCATTTCAATAGTGTTGTTGATCACAACATTGGTGCATTGCTTGCCATCTATGAGGGGATTAAAAATCAAGGCTCTATGAATGATGAACTCTTTTTAGTTGAATCCTTTGAGACCATGTTTTTAATATTGGATTTTTTAGGCATTTATTACTTTAGAAACTCTTTTGTTAGAAACCCTCTTTTAAGAATGATTTTTTTCTTATCTTGAATTTGATTTTGTAACTTCACTTGTAGAAACGTCACTTTTTCTTGTTTTAAATTATGATTCTCAAAGTTTTCCCTTTTAATTTCTCTTTTGCATCTTGTGTTGTTTGTACTCTTACTTTATCTATCTTAGATTATTGAATATTTTCTTGTCTAATTATGCCTTTTGAAACTTTTTTTATTCAATTTTTTCCTTTTGTAACCATTTGTGTACTATTTCTAATTTTGTCACTTTTTTTACTTTCTCTTATTCCACTGTGGGTTGTTTAATTGAGGTAAAAATAGTAGGATCACCTCTATCAATTATCTTTTGCATTTTACTTTTAGAATCCAAACAATGATCTTTATGATGCCCATGCATTTGAGATATGCACAGTAGTATTTTGATCTCCTTTGATGATGTAAAGGATTTAGTTTGATCAACTTATTTCAAATCATTACCCTTATAATCTCATTTGAATTCTTATTATTTTTTGGATCACTTATTGTAGATGTATTATGTTTTAGTTTCTCATTTTGATATTAAATCTTGTTAGGCACAACATTGTTAGATGAAGATGTAAATGCATGATTAACACTAACATACTTTGGATGTTTTACATATGTAATCTAATTTTCCAATGATGTTATATTTGTACTGAAACATTATTTTTGATTTTAAAACTTGTAAATTATATTTATGAAATATATAGCACCTTAGTCTTATACACTTGGAAAACTCAAACTTTAGATGTTCCTCTTGGTTCTAGACCTTTCTAACTTCTATAAGGCTTTAATCTACTCTATCTTGTGCCCCTTAGCCTATCTCTTAGTCTGATAAGTCTTGTGTTAATGACCCAAACCTTTTATCTTGTCTAGAATGCTTAAAACTTGCTTATATTATGCCTTTGCAAGTTTTGAGTCTGTACCTATTTTCCTGCTCCCTAGACAATTATGTCTCATATAAACACCTACATCGATGCAAGTGTCATGTTATGATGTAAGTTTCTAGTGCCCTAAAGTCATATAATTTACAAATAAAACATATATTAATTATTATCCTAAGTTTTATTATATTAGATATTCTCTAAATGGATTGGTATAAATATAAGATCAACCCTCATTCATTCCTCACCTAGCACAAATCTAAATTCATACCAAAGATCATTCAATTGAGTAAAGCTTCCTTATTTTCTCTTATTTCCATATTATTTATAGGGACAACACATCTATAGGTCTAAATTACTAAAGGAGTAGCCCAAGAGCTATATTTTCCAAGTTATAAGCTAGGTCATTGTTGTACTTACTTATCACCAAGCCAACATGTAGGGGATAACTAAATAAGTTTGAGGCCATCTTCAAATTATTAGTTATATAGGTAGTGCTTATGGATAGAGGGGTCTTTATTTAAGCTTGACATTATGTGCCCACTAACCCATTTTTCTTAGGACATCATTCAAGGGCAAAGAAGAGTGAACCTCGGGTTTTTATCAATAAACTTAGAGTGATAGTTTGTGACCCAGATCTGAATACACCAAAGTGAAGGTGATGATTAAATAAAAAGCATCCAAGTGGTCACATCCTATTTCGATAGTTATTCTATACTAGAAACCTACATCTGATCCATACACTAGCATCGGAATAACTATCCCAAGATAATGTAAGTATTTATGGCTATAGAAGCACTTAATATAGAATTTAGTGATTATTCTAGAATATTCTTCTAGTTTGCTTCCTATCTTTTCTAGATCCAATTCTGTAATAGTATTAGATACAACTATGTACCCTATTTTCATTATCATTTCAATATCTTACATAGTTATACTTTTCATTTTTAGTATATCTCAACATAATAAACTTAGTATATGTTTTATCTGAGTTTTTTAATTAATTATCTTCTATAGATTGGTTTATCACCCTTGTGTTTATTCATTTATATATTCATAACCCTATCTTCCTATAGTAGAATCCATATCTAATTTAGGGTTAAAATTTTGGTGAACCTATCCTTTGGTTTTTGAATCAAAACCTTATTTTACATGTTAGGGTTTTCTCTTTATTTTAAAGTTTATTTCAAATCCCTATATTTATTTTTCAAATCTAATGTTTTTGTATAGGCATTGCTTAAGGCACGCTTATTTATCTTTTTTATATAGGAATTGTGCTTTCTTTATTTATGATTGGGTGTAAATTTATGAGTTTCCTTATTCAAGTATATGTAAAAAATCCTCATCCTTTATATTATTTGTTTAATGTGCTTGATGATCAATTTATTGCATATGAAGATCTTATGGAATATCAAAAACATGATCAAATGCCTAATTTTTCTTATAACTATTATAATGAAAGAAATAATGATGAAAAAACAAGTATAAATGAATAAGGAAATGATCATGGCATTTTTTAATATGGATATGAGTGTGATGATATTCCTCTTAACCATGTGGAACCTAGTTCTCTCATTTATCCTCTTTCTAATTATGAATGGTCTAAAAATTCAAGCATGAAAACCTTTGTTAGTGCATTGCCTAAGGGTAATAAAATAGATGAGTAAGAGGTTAGAACTCATAATGTTGTATGCATAAATTCTTTAGATGCATCAAAAAATTAATGTCCTCCTTCTCTTTCCAAAGATGC
This sequence comes from Torreya grandis, assembly GCA_037957365.1. NCBI lineage: Eukaryota > Viridiplantae > Streptophyta > Pinopsida > Cupressales > Taxaceae > Torreya > Torreya grandis. The sequence continues at coordinate 2,722,682 of JARHVA010000338.1, read as the reverse complement.
AAATGTCAAAAAAAATGGAAGTTTCTCTCCTATCTCATATGATGAAAACATTGATGAAATCAAGTATATGCATTCTTTTCAAAGTGATACTCATGTTGAGAATCATCTCCCTTCTTTGGATAATTGAATTAAAATAATGAAATTCTTTTTTTTCTCTAACATGCAATGAAAACAATGCATGCACTACTTCATCTACTTTCTTGCTTGAACATAAAAATGAAAATGCATGTGAAAGTCCTAAGAAATTGGTTATAACAAATACTTTGTGTGGAGATAAAATTAACTTTATAAGTACATTTGACAAAAATAAAAGTTAAACTTTTAGTATTCCCTCTCTTAGTATTACAAATGAAGTAGTAAATGTTTCTTTTCCTCTATCCTTTGCCTTTTATGCTCAAAAAGAGCATGTGTTTTTGAGTGAAGTTCCTTCCCCTACTCATATTATATGTCAAAAAACTTCAAAAAATATATCACCTTGAAATGATGATGATATCAACCTTCACACTATCTAAAATGATAAAATTACCTCTTTATCCATTGATACTTCTTTACCAAATATTACAAAACCATGTGATGACCCTATTTTAGAAGGTGTTCAATAGTCTATCATTATTATGTTTCGTATATATGGTAGTTTACAACCCATAAGCAAATATTCAACTTTGTCACCACTATCTACTTGTGATATGTTATCCATCATCACTACCATAGGATATCTTCAACATAAAGTTAATACCCTTAATCTTAAAGTTTCTTCTCATGAGGTTACATTTGAGGAAAATATGTTAGGGGAATAACATCTTACACAAGATGTGTTTTAATATCCTTACCCTTAAAACTTTATCATGCCTAGGTTCTCTTCATTCAATGGTCAAGGAGATCTCTCTACTCATTTGAAACAATATATGCATTCCTTTTAACATTGGGCTAAGGATGGACGCCTATTATTAAAGGCCTTCCATGGAAGTTTCGCTCAAGAGGCTCTAGATTAATTTTATAGCCTCCCAAATGGTTACTTGTCAACATTACACAAATTTTAAGATGTTTTATTATATAAATTTCATCAATACACCTTATTAAAGCTACAATTGGAATATTTAAAAGTATTAACACAAAATGAGAATGAGTCCATTATAGACTATGTTATCAGATTTAAGGACATATTGTATTCCTTAAACTATACCCTCAGCTTTGGAAGTATAATTTATATTTATTAGGGGTCTTTTTTATCATATTAGAGAAATAGATTTGCATAAACCCTTTACTTCATTGATATTTTATATTGGGATGTGCATAAATATGCATGTGTTTTAATGAATACAAAAATGGAACTAACTACTTCACCACCTAAAGGCAAACATGGTACAAATAGAATTTTCAAATCAAAAAAGAAAATTAAGAAGGATCATGAACCACTTAAAAAACCCTCTTTAAAAATAATAGTGAATATCAAAGAACAAACAATTAAAATATTGAATAAGGAAAAGGAGCATACTTACATAATACCTCCTATAGTTAAACCACATGCCTCTACAAAAAGGCAACCACTTCAGTTTGATTGGTACCTAGATAAACCACTTGATATATTATGCACATTATTGGATAAACAAATGATGAAGCTTCCTCCTAATTCTCATTATCCACCACACATATTTGAAAAGGTAAAAGGATAACACTTTTGCACTTACCATGGTTTAAATGGGCATCGATATAATGATTGTTTTATTCTTGAGAAAAAGCTTCCATAGTTAGCCCAATAGGAAATTATTACATTTTTAAAAGACATATCTAGACCTATTTCACATACTTCTTCTAGAGTCTATTATAAGAGGGTCAAGACATCCCATGTTATTCCTTTTAAGGATCGCGTGATCCATCAACATTGAAATAAGGTGACCATTAGTATAAGTCTTTCACTTGGTGCATCATCTCCCAAGACTGATCTCTCCCATATTGATCCCACCAAAGAACCATTGGTTGATATAGTCCTTCATAAAGAGACATATGGATAAGGTGAATCTATGTAGCAGATATGGGTACCTAAATAGATACATACAAATTCACATGATATTTCTAAATATACTTTAAAGTCTTCAATATAAATAAAACTAGTAGTTCCATCACCATATGATCATTATATTCGAGCTTTCTTATTTTCATCCATATTCTATTGCATACACTGATTTATTTATTACCACTATAATATAAGAATTTCATTACATGGAAATAATTTTTATACAATTTAACATATCCAAGCATACATCATGGAAATAAATGCAAGTAATGTATACACAATGAATAAAGAAACAAAATGTACACTTTTCATGTGAAGCAAGGATACCAAATAAAAACTTACCAAAATACTATGATAAAATTCCTAATTATACTATACACCATTTTCAAATATCAAGAGCACCTAAACATGTTAATCTTACTAATACTTCAAAGAAATCATAGAACATGATAGATACTACATTGATAGATATTTCACCTATGCATGCTTATTATAAGTACCACTCATTTATGGCACCGATTATCGAGTGGGGAGATACCTATGAGCATCCATTGGATGATATCATAGGGTAGTCTCTTCATATACACCAAAAAAATTTAAAAACTCAAAAAATCCAAAATATTTTTGGCATCTACACATATTATTGGCTCCTTAAAATCTATGTGTTAGTTCCATATTTATGGATAGCATATTAGTTACTTCTACATACACATGTGTTTCACGCTTCTATTGGAGTGAGATACAGGCATATACAGATACCTAATTTATGTAATTTTGGATGTTGGGCTTTCCCTCTACTCATGTCACTAAGACATTGGGATCATCTACTTCTATGATCATGATACATCCATGTAATATCATTGTATGGTCACTTTAAATCATCATGTTTTAGATAATATGTACTTATACATGCCTTTATCCATGATTTTTTTATAGTGTACTTGATATGTTATGTACTTGAAATTTTTTGTTAACAAATTTGATCTATGGGATACGATGATATGTTTATGTTGGTTGCTTATATTTTCATTTATGCACTTCCTTGAGTGTCTTTCCTTTTTATTATTTTGTTTATTGATAATTTAAATGTCCTCTATTGTTTGCATCCCCCATGCCTTTGTTTGCCTCTTTGACATTTAAATTTGTCATTGTTTGTTGCATAGACATTTAAATATGTCATTCTTGATTTTTTGGACATTTTAATAAGTCCTATCCATTTGATTGTGTATCATTTTAACATGTCCCTTGCTTGTGTTCTCCTTGGACCATTATCTTTTGACTTGATTTTGAGTCTTCTTATGTGTGTGCTTACTTGTTTGTTGACCTTATAATGTTACTATCTAGATGTTTCCATGATATTTCTCATACATATTAGGCCTGAATGTGATCACATTCTATGCACTTCAATGATACATTTACTTAGACTTGTCATTCTATATGATACATGGTTCATTCACATTTATATGGTAATCTTATCCTTTTGAGGTGAGGTAACTACTAGTTTCTATCTTCCCTCACCTCAAAGGGGGGAATGTCATAGAGGAATGGATTCCACACATTCATAGTTTTAGAATTAGTGGGGGTATCTCATATAGGCATGGATTCCACATTCTTATGGTCTCATATTCAATGGGGGCATGTTTTAGAAACATGTTCTCCATAGTTACTCAGTATTCAGCATCTCCATGTTCTAGTGGGAGCATGTTTTGGAAACATGACCTCCACATTAGAATTTATATCATTTTTCACTTTTATATTATAGTGGGTACATGTTTTGGAAGCATTTTATTCACACTTACACAATTTTAAATTGGCAAAATTGCATAGTTATATTATTTAAATAAACATTTATGGCATAATTATATATATTGGTATCATTCTTATACATAATTTCTACATGAGACATATCTAAGGTGCATATACTATGTAATATGCACCTAATATAGTAAAATCCAAATTAGTTTCAAATGCAAAACACTTTCAGGGACTATCACCACCCACTAGGTTGGACTTTTATGTACTATATTGAGTAATCTACTGTAGTACTTAGTTCACTTTTTGGTATGGTTGAGGTGATTAAACCACTCAAACTTGTCAAGTTTGTAGGTGGAACTTGATTATATCATCCAACCTCATGAGTTTGATAGTGTTATTTGACTTGGTTCACTCACACTCGACAAGTTATAAGTATGATTGGGTTTCATAGTTGAGCTAGTTTAAATTGCCAGGTGGCAATCCACCTTTTCTCCAAGGTTGGGGGCATGGGTCTTGTTATCATCAAAAGTTGCACCTTTAAGGAGGTTATTAAAGTCTCCTCACTTAAGTGATAGCATGGGAACAATCCTAGGTTTTGGGTGACATAAAGAGTGGACTGAACCTCTAGATAGGGCTAGCTCCCTTGATGCATCACTTAAGAACTATCACTAAACCTACTAATTTACAAGGGAAAAGGGAAAGAGAACTCAAAGCAAACTAAGGAGGTAATGCACCAAAAAATTTGACCACTAACACACATATACAAATTCACAATGATAATGAATCTGATCTATTCATACATTACTCCTAATCTTCTCTTCTCACATCAGTATTTCAATATGAAGGTGGTGGATAATGATTAGGAAAGGAGAGCTGACTAGATTTTAAGAGGTCCAAAGGATAATAATGAAATATTGACTCACTTAACCTTAATGAGATTACTAAAACTCTTCATGTGACTTTAAATATTGAGCTCAAACTACATATAGGTGAGAGAATGAGACAACATGTCAAGGAGAACTGAATCAACACTATACAAGATCAATCATCCATGCACAAACACTAAAATATAGTTATAAGAGAAGGTAAAACCATCTTGTCTATTGCTTCAAAGGATTAAAAAAGGATCAAGGCTTCACCATACTCAAGTGGAAGATCCTTTACAATGCCAAAATTAGGCATATATATAGAAGATAAGGAGAAGGAGAAGGAGAGAGGGGAGAGGCGTAGGAGGAGCATATAACAAATGTCATCTTATAAGGAAAAATTATAAACAAGAAAAATTTCAAGTAGGTAGTTATGAAATATTTTATAAATATTTGTGTACTTGTTCTTATTATCTTCTTCATCTAGGGTGTCATAGAGTGACTCTTCACCTTCTAAGATGACTCATCAACCTCATTATGAAACTATCCATTTTTGGTCTAGAATGAGTTATAAGTCTTTATCTTGACATGTGACACTCTTGATCATGCTTCTTGGATTTATCCAATGAAATCCTAGGATAATCCAATGTATCTTTTATCTTTCTGAGGTTGAGGATCAAGATTCAATATTTTTTCAAACTGATAAGAACCTACATTTCATTGAGAAACTTGCTTAATTGAAGTAAAGACCACCATGGTGAGTCTATCTTTCCATCATATGCCTAGTATTTTTCTTGAGTAATACTAATATAGCTTGACCATCCCTAAAAAACACTTTATGGGATTATTCCACCCCTTTTCAATCTCAAAACCATCTCCAATATTGATAGGTAGGTGCATTAGGTCTATCAGGGGTACTTGATGGCATATTTGTTCAACACTATGTGTCTTAAAACCTTCAAATGATGCTACAGTCAATATAGACCCTATTATGAATATTTATAATCATATTCCATTGTATTTTATAGATCATATATGGTTCCATTTATTTTATTCAATCTCACTCTATCAAATTTCATGAAAATCCATCAAAAGCTACCTTTTTAGGCCTGCAACAGTCATTTCTAGGCTTATTTCTATACCATTTCATCCCACATGTACTAAAAAATGGATTTTATAGATGATAATGAGACCTAAAATGTCTATCTAGGTTTTTCCAAGGTCAAACCAATGCATTTGAATCCATTTAGGAGACAAATATAGTCATTGGGTCATTTGTAGGGTTTTATAAGGGTTTTAGGTGTGCAACCTTCTTAAGGATAGTTCATAAAGATATTAACCCTGATACCCTAAATAATTAAAAAAATTTGGAGGGAATATGGACCATAAACACCTCTTAAAACCATTATATCCCATCTACCTGCTCATTGTACTTCTCACATGAAGAAAATGACCATTTTTGATTGTTTAGGCCTGTTTCAATAGGTTGAAGGAGTGTTTTTGTCCAAAATATCACTCAAGTGTTAATTATATAATTTTAAATGGTTATAATAGGTATTAAATACCTATTATGTCTATCTCAAACATTTATCCAAGTCATTTTATCTCTCAAAAGTATTAGATCCTGATTTGTCCACTAATGAAGGTTTGAGAGCAAATTTTAAATTCCAACCCTAGTGATCCTTGTTTGAGTTTAAATCCCTCTTCCAAGGGTTCCATACTTTTTGGAGGCTTCTGATAGGACCTCTCCTATCCACATAAACCCAATCTAAATACAATTAACATATGTTATCTTCAAAATTTTAGAGATAGACTTAAAATTATCCGTTAGGCCTATAGATTCATGGTGAGGTCTCTTGAGTATTAGACCCTAAGATTGCATTCCTTCAATTGGTTTTGACCATGATAATGATCATATAAAGTTTATATATCTTATTTAGCCTAAATATGACCTCTAAAAACCCTCCATCATCTTATATAACAATTAAAAATATTCTCTCCCATTTAGGCCTATAGCAGACCTGTATGTGATCATTTTAAGCTCCATGACTACAACTATGAGGTTATCTTCTTCACTTGTAATTTTATAAATTTAAAAGTATTTTAATTTTTCTCATTCTCTTATTTATCTCTCTACAAATATTTTTGTCCTCCACAAACCTGGCAAGATTAGCCTTTCTTTCATTTAGGCCTATGACAGGCCTATAGGTGAGCATTTTAGGTTTCTTGACTGAGGTTTGCCACACTAAGATTCTCAAATATTATAAATTTCTTGAGTGTTTTTTAAAAAATTACAATTTACCACATTTATTTTTTACACCCACACCTTCTTTGGATCCCCAAACAACCATTAACAAAATGTGTTTTGTTCATGTTGCCTGTTATATGCCTATATGCAGACATTAGACCTAAAAACCTTTTTTTCATGTGTTTTTCCTTATTTGACCTCTAATAACCAATTATGGAAGTTTTTATCAAGTATATTATGTAATTAATTCTTATCCATTACTTTATTTGGTCCAAATCACTTTAGCTATCCAACTAAAAACCTCAGTCTTCTTCTAAGCTTCACACAATCCACATGAGTTCTACACAGTACATTTGAAATCTAAGTGATTTGAAGTCTAATCCTTTATATATTGTTTATGGTGATTGTATTAATGTTATATATTCTTTACAATGTTAATTTTAAGTCCTTTAAGATAAAATGGATGTTCTTTTCTTGTGGAAAGATGACTGTGATTATTTGCATTGCCTTGAGTACACTTGAACCTCCTTCTTTTTGGACTTGGATTGAGTAGTTTAGTTTAAAATATTTTATATATTTGAATAATTAAAAATAAAACCTATAATATTCATTCAATAGGCCATTAACACTCTTCATATAATCCATTTGGTGTCAATATTGACCTGCAAGTCTGCAGAATTGTAAGTCCACAAAACCTTCTTCTTATTGGCTTAAAAAAAGCATTAAAAATCTTGAATTATAAGGCTTATCATCTATAATACCTTATTAATAATGTTTTTTATTACTATATAAATATATTTATCTCCTTGGTGATCATGAACAATGAATGCTACATTCACCTTTGATCAGGGTTATCCATCATGGTTGCAAGTTCCAACCAACTCAACTATACATGCATGGTTATCTACATTCCTTAAAATCCATCCATAAAATTATAATTATATAGGTTTTATGTGTTTTAATTATATTATAAAAAATATAAAACACCTCATTAATTCATTGTATGCATTAAGATAATGCATAACTTCTTTGCAAATAAGACTATCATGCTCAAATTACCAAATCAAGACCATTTGACACTGCATCAACCATAAAAATGAGGATACATGAGATAAAATGATGTTACATGGGTCAAGGATTGTTCAATATACCTTCCATAATCAACTTCAATCAATCATTCAATTTTAAAACCTTGCATTTAGAGAAAACTAACCCTAATGGGATTTTGAGTCCCTTTTTTGCACCTTAACTTCTTAACGATTGCTCATAAAGATAAGGAGCCCAAACAAAGAATGAATTCCACCAAGTGGAAGATAATTAGGGTCCCATATTATTTTTAATATCTTGGGTTCCAACTTTCTCTCTCCTTAGACTACCATTCACAAATTAGTTGCCCTTTTGAGGCTACTAAGAAACTTGATGGAGGAAAAGATAGGTTTTATACATTGTTTAACTCTATAGGTCCTATTTTAGCATGTATTTGGGTATATTAAGACCATGGGGACAATTTTATTAGTTTATACCTTGCCCAAAAATATAAACCCTCTACAAAATACCTCTAAAAACATGTTTTTTCCAAGATTCTAACTATTTTGACCTTTAAAACTACTAGAGATCATGAACCAAGTGACTCTTCAGCTTCCACTAACTTATATGGATGTGGAAGAGAGTTATAAAATGTTTCACACCTTTATTTTCTTGAAACTCTTTCACTAACACCTCATTTTTACATTATAAAATGATGAATGGTAGTTACAAATAGACTCCAACATTAGAAAGCAATTATATAAGACATTTAGAGGATGTGTACAGACAACTACAACATGATGTCACAACATAGGTATTAGGTGAATTAAAATACCCATATTACATGATATAACCTTTATATTTTCTCTTTACTAGAAATTATCATCTCAATGTTAGAATGTATAATAATACTAAAGTAGATGAAATACCTTAAACTTATCAAAACTACCTTAATATCTCTGAATTGCTTGTAATACAATATGATCAACTTAATAGCTTTGTTCCTTGGTCAATTTGGTCAGATTTAGATCATGGTTATTCCTATAAGGGTCACCACCTTCTTGATCATAGTTCCTTATTGATTTGATTTCATTATTAACCTTAACTTCATCAAACTTACCTTAAATAATTCTAAACACTTAATGAAGACCATAAACAATGATCATTTAATGACAAGACAAAGTGGCTTGACTCAGCTACAAACTAGACATCCTAAAAGACCTTGTAAGCTACTAAGGAAGACACACTACCTATCATCTTAGACCATTAATGATCAATACAAGACCTTCATAATGGCTATCAACAAATTTAAGATCAAGTACATCAAATTTTTGAATGATACTCATTCATGGTAGCAAAATTTTGGCTAATAGGTCCTCCTATCTCTCTCTTTCATTATCTCCTTATATATATGAACTTTCTAGATTTATATTTGTCTTGATTTCAATTTCAATGATTTATAATGATACACTTTCAACAAAATTACCAAAGGGAAAGATAGTTGAATTAATACATAGGTGTACTCCTAAACCTTACTCTTTCAATTTTAATCATTTCAATGCTTTCAATTTCAGATTATATGCACTGATTATATACTATAACATTCTCTTGGTTATAGGTCAGTCACTAAAAAATAACTTAATTTTAATTCAAGTAAAGTTAAGGTGTGTTATACACACCCAATAATGGATTCCATTCCTTTAAACTATCAATTTCATTACTAGATTGGGGGGTAATGTAGATTATATTTATGAACTATATATCACCTTAGTCATGTATACTTGGAAAACTCAGACCTTATATGTCTCTCTTAGTTATAGACCTTTCCTACTTCAATAATTCTCACATCTACTCTCATATGCCCCTTGGCCTATCTCTTGGTCTGAATAGTCTTATGTTGATGACTTATGCCTTCTATATTATCCAAAATGTTTAAAACTTGTTTATCTTATGCCTCTAAAAGTTCTAATTTCAACTTATTTTATTGCTCCCTAGACAATTGCATCCCATATAGACACCTACATCGATGCATGTGTCATTTTTTGATGCAAGTGTCTAGTTCCCTAAACTCATCTAATTTTCAATGAAACATAACCTAATGATCAGCCTAAGTGTTATTATGTGAGATATTCTCTAAATTATTGGTATAAATATATGATCAACCCTCATTCATTCCTCACCTAACATAGACCTAAATTCATGCCAAAGAGCATTCAATTTAACAATGTTTTCTTATTTTATCCTATTTCTTTATCAGTTATAAGGATAACACATCTACATGTCTAAAGTACTTAAGGAGTATGTCAAGATTTATATTTACCAATTTACAAGCTAGATCATTATTGTACTTAATTATCACACATTACATAATTCACAAACAAGACAACATATAGAGGATAACTACATAATTTTAAGGCCCTCTTTAGAGTATTGGATATGTAAGTAGTACTCATTGATAAAGGGTCTTTCGGGTAGCTCAACACCATGTTCCCACTAACCCATTTTTCCCATCTTTCCATTCAAGGGCAAAGAAGAGTGAACCTAGGGTTTTGATTAATAAACTAAGATGAATATTCCATGACCAAAATTTGAATACACCAAAGTGAAGGTGATGATGAATAGAAGAGCATCTAGGTGGTTGTATCATGTTTTAGTAGTTACTTCTTACTAGACATGTGTTTAATCCAAACACTATTATCGACATAACCATCCTTAGTTGATGCAAGTGTTTGTGACTATAGAGGCACTTAATCTAAAATTTGGTGACTATTCTATAATATTATTCTATTTTGATTCTTACATATTCTAGATCCAAATCTATATTAGCATCTAAACCAGCTAAGTATCTTATTATCATTATCATTTACAATATCTAGCTTAGTTACACTTTCCATTTTAGCATATCTCAACATAATAAATTCAGTATATGTTTTATCTAAGTTTTAAAATCAATTAGCTTGCTATAGATCTATTTATCACCCTTGTAATTATTTGTTTCTATATTTTTAACCCTATATACTCATAGTAGGATCCATATCTAGTTTAGGATTAAACACAACTTTGTTATTAACTTGCCCATAAAGATGATGTAATCTTTTATATCCTCATAAGCACAAAACCTAGGTGCTTCAGATTGAACATGCATACACACACCATCAAGATGAGATGTGGGAGATGGAGGGGATTGAGGAAGGATAAGTTGGCTACCATCATTTGGCACTATTGGATGGGTTACCTTACCCCTTAGAGTAGTGATAGCATGGACCTGGTTAAAGGTAAAGTAGTTATCACTCTCTTAAGGGTTAAGAGGAGGAGATTTTTTTTTAATCCATTTTAAAGTTTCTAAAGACTAAAATGAGAAAAAAAGAGGAGAAAAATATGACTGATAGCACATATTCTAATGTGATTAGGAAATCAGAATTTGAATTTAAACCGTAGGAGGACAACAACTTAGAAATAAATCTTAATAGTGAGTTAGGGTTTGTAAAATAAGGAATGGTTAATTTGAAAATAAAGAAAACTAAGATCTATAACTCTAATATAAGGGAAAAAATTAGAAAGAGAACCTAATTTAGGGTTTTGAAGTAAATTTTGACAACATGCAAGTTTACCAATATGTTTTATCTAATTTGGGAAAACCTAGCAATATGTAGATTACCTTAAGTGATAAATTGTTGTGAAAAATCAAGATTAATTATACTAAAACTATATAGCATTCACTAATTTGAAACTTATTAAATTTTTAAACTTAATAAATAAGTAAAATGAAATATAAAAATAAGACTTATCTAGAAAATAGTGTTGTGGGATGAATCAAAAGCTAAAATTGGTAGTGTAGCTAGATATGGTGAATGTGAAACTAAATCTATAGCTGAAATGAGTCCTAGATAATAATGCCCTAAACTAGATAGGAGGGGTCCACTCTTATCCTTTGTAAGGTTAGTCCTATCCAATAGATAGTGAATATATCATATTTATGGGTTCTATTCTCCATTAACTATATATTTTTCATTCCATGTGAGATCTTTTAATTAGCTATGGTGACCACTGTATGATTATTTTTCTTCAAAAACCCTAATTCATTGACATGTAAAGACCAATGAAAATAAATGATACAAAAAGGGGTCAATATTTGAAGTTAATCATGACCTAAAAACCCCATTTATTTATCACTACCTACATATCAATACTTTGAAGAGGAATCAAACTTCATGTAGGTCTCCCATGTGATAGTGGTGTGTGAATAACTGGTGCAAATTTCTAGATGTTAGTGCAATATTGGTGTGATTAAGTACCTTAACCATGACTTATGACATTGTAGATGTATTAAAAATTTAAATCAAGGATATTATGGTTGTATGTAATCAAATTTATATAAATAGTAAATTTATGCTCAAGGTGTAATTAAAATTCTAATGCTTTTCAGTATGGAAGCCTCTTATGTGCAAAATGGATTGATATATGTTTATATAGTCATATCTTTGAAATTAATTCGAATGGGGATGATAAAGGACATAGTTCAACCTTTGTATAAATTTTAATTTTATAAATTAGTCATTATTTAGTGGGAGGACAAGAAAAGGGGATCAAACAATAGAGTGGGGAACGTCCAATAGGGCATTGTTGTCTAATGAGGACAAATAATGGTATTAAGGGTCTAACATGGATTGAATGATGGTCAAGGCTAATACCATGATGTATATGTGCATTTGGGGTCATTAATTATCTTATAATAATGATTCCTCTACATGTAAGGTGGTCCAAAGTGATCAAAAGGGCCCTAGGATCTAGTGCACTTTTTTAGCTTAAATGTTAATTTGTGTCTACAAGTGGTAGTTTGGATCTAGGTACACATATTTAGGCATGTGATACTACTTATACAAGGATTTCCCTCTATTTACCAACAAAACTTTGGGTCCATAATTTTTATTGGTCATTAAGTCCTTAGGCTTGTTCTCATTATATTATAAGTGAGTCACAAAGATAAATAGCTAGATGGGACATATTAAATAAGTAGTGTGTGTATTCCTTCACATATCCTCCCCTAGCCAAGGTTGTCTAAACCCCTTTGGCATTTTTACCATACCATATTTTAGGATGATGTTATCATGGAGGAGCAAGTATGATATTTGTATGGTGACAAGGGGTTGGGGTTGTTAATCTTTTTAAAAACTAGAGTGTGAACAATCACTTGAGTGAGGAATATGAAGTTGTGTGGGTGCATTAGAACTATCAGTACATGAATAATAAGGAAAACATGGTGTAAAAGGTTAAAGAGGAATTTGACAAGGGGGAGCCAAACCACCTACATGTAAGAATTACTCAAAGTGAACAGCAAATGACTGACATGTCATTCAATTGCCACTAATATTATCAAGATCCCTTAAATACTACTAAGGTTAACATCAGCTTAAAGGATGAACTAAATATCATTATAATCAAAGACAACTAGTCTGACATATAACTTGCATGTAACATCGAGTTAATCTATGAGTTTCAAGACCTCTTCCCTAAAAACTACACAAAAATGAAGGGACTAAATTTCTCCTTAGGGAAGATGAAAGTTACCCTATTTGAAAGTGCATGAACCATCAAGAAATTATCATACTATATGAATCCCAACCTATGGACTAAGATCAAAATTGAGATTGAAAATATGTTGGTTGTAAGTGTCATCTACCCCGTGGAAGAGTTTGAGTGGTTGATCCCATGGTCATCAACATAAACAAGGATGGATACATCTAAATATGTGTTGACTATCATCTCCTTCCCTTATGTCACATACCTTCCCCACTCCTTTCATTGAATAAATTCTTTAGGGGGTGGTAGGATGTGAGATACACACATTCACTGATGATTTATCGAGCTATCATTAGATGTAGATTGAGTAAGAAGACAAAATTAATACTAAATTTGCCATAAAATGGGGATCCTTTACCTATAGTGTCATGCCTTTTATCCTAAATAACACCCTTGTATTATTTTCATGGATAGTTATAGCCACCTTTAAATTATTTGTCCATTGTTTCCTCCAAGTCTATCTAGATGACCAGATATTCTACAAGCTTATAAAGGATCATCATGATAATCTAAGGCTCATGTTTGAGCATTTATGGAAGTTGAAAATTAATATTAACCTAAAAAAGTGTGTTTGCCACACCCTTTGGTACCCTTCTTGGCCACACCATCTATAAAGTATTTTTGGTAGATCCTAAAAAAGTGGAAATTATTCTCCAACTTAAGGCACCCACTAATTAATAAGAGATGCACACACTTCTAGGATACATAAGGTACTATCATAAGTTTATTCAACATTATGCCAATATAGTAGTACCTCTAGAAAAATTTCTATGAAAAGACTAGCCATTCATGTGGAGGAGTGCATAGGAGGAAGCCTTCGAGATTTTGAAGGGGAAACTAGCTAGCACCTCAATTCTATAATTCCTAGATTAGAGAACCTATTCTATGTTCATGTTAATGCATCTAATATATCCATCAGTGCCATCCTATCTTAACCAAGATCAAGCACCCAATCTACTTCACAAGTCATAAGCTCACCTCTACAGAGCAAACTATACCACAATTTAGCATGAAGATTTGGCCATGAACTATGCCCTTAAAAAAATTTGACACTACCTAATAACCACTCCCTTTGTATTTTTCATTGGCTATAAATCCATAAAATACTTGATTAACAAGTCATTTTCTCATGGTTGCATCTGTTGTTAGATAGTCTTGTTCAAATAATTTCAATTTAAAGTGGTTGTTAATTCGAGCAAGTAGATATTGGGCCCCAACCATCTATCTCATATCACCACTATGGAATTCACATGGTTAATCAAGGACAATATGTTTGATGCCTAGCTTTATAAGGTCTATTGCATTCTATAAGATCTCACTATGATCATAGCCTTCATCACCTCAAGAATTGCACTAGAAAAAATCTCTAGGAATGAGAAAAGATAGCTAGCCCTCTATGTTGATCTTTACCAACTCATTGGTGGTGAGCTTTATACAATTTTAAGATAAGGTATTATGGCATTTTATCTTCCAACATGAGCATAATATCATTATTAAGGGGAACATGGAGGAGTCATTGGAGCATACTTTTCTGGAAAAGTAACCACATGTAAAATTCTCCTCTCTAGACTTTGGTGGTTGACAATCTTCCATGATATAAAAGAATATGCTCATAAGTGTGATATGTGTCAGAGGACTGGTAAACCAAACCACCAAGATGAAATGTCACTGATATCAATCTTCATCTATGCACTATTCAAAAAGTGGGCCAATAATTTTTTGGGGTTCATTGCCCTTGCTACACATACGACCATCACATGATACATCATTAATGAAACTAATTATTTCACTCATTATTTTGAAGTTATGCCACTATGAAATACACCGTGATGACCACTACCTAGTTTGTGTGTGTGAATATTATTATTAAATATGGGTGCTTCATGAGTTTGACTAGTGATAGTGGCACATTTTATCAATTAAATGGTAAAAATTGTCTTGTTTAAATTCATGATTGCTCATCACAAAAATGAACCCTATCATATTTAGGTTAATGAAACTAAAAAATCCTTTAATAAAATATTGGGCCATTGCCTCACCAAAATTTATGATTTAGGGCACATAAATTGGGATGATTAATTATTGATTATATTGTGGGCATATCAAACCAAGTATAAGCATTTAAACATGTCCACCCCATTTCAGTTGGTATTTGGGATGGTGGTTGTGTTCCCCATAGAATTATTGGTTATTTTCCTTTGTATATCCCAATTTTGTTAATTGTATTATGTTTAATCTCTTGGCATGCATCTCCAAGAGATAATATGGATTTATGAATGAAATATCTTTGCTTGATGGAGCCAAACTACTGAGAAAGCCAAAATAGAATGCATGGCATGATCAACACATCAAGTGAAAGATATTGATTGAAGGTACCCCTACTCTTCTCTATGACTTTAGATATCTCAATCACCTAGGAAAAATCCAAAAAAATTGGCTTGGACCCTACATCATCCATACCATTCTAAACACTGGTGCATGTCAGCTATATACTCTTAAGTGGAGAAATGCTCCCAGGGCATTTTAATAGTAACTTGTTTAATCCATATCACACTATAGACATTAAATATGAATTATATATCACCTCAATATTGTATACTTGGTAATTAATTCCCATGGTTGTACCCTTCAGTTCTTAATACCTTCCTACCACTAAAAGGCTCACATCTATTATCTCTTGTGCCTATTGATTATCTCTTAGTCCAACCATATGTTATTCAAATGATAAGGCCTTCTATACTACTCAAAATTCTATAAGCATGCTTATTATCATCCTCTAAAAATTTTAGACCTATAAATTTTTTCCATACTCTTGGACACTTGGTCCTAGCCAGACGTCTACATCAATGCTAGTGTCATATGTGAACCTAAGTATCTAGTGCCCTAAAGTCATTAAATATACAAATGAAATGTATACTAAAGGTCAACCTAAGTGATTTAATGTAAGATATTTCAAAAATGGATAAATATATATATATACAAGATCAACCCTCATTCATTCCTCAACTAGCACAGACCTAACAAGTCATAAGGTAACTTACCAAAAACACTCAATCAAATATTCAAGTGAGCAAAGCTTCCTTATTATTTCCTATTTCAATATCAGTCATAGGAATAACCCATCTATAGGTTTAAATTACTGAAGGATCATTCCAAGAGGCATATTTTCCAAGTTATAAGCTAGGTCACTCTATGTACTTACTTATCACATGTTATATCTTGATACACAAACAAGCCAACATGTAGGGGAAAACTACATATGTTTGAGGCCCTCTTGAAATTATTGGATATGTAAGTAACACCCATTAACAAAGGGGTCTTTTTGGAAGCTTGACACCATGTGCCCACTAACTCATTTTTTCCATAGTCAACCAAAGGGTGAGAAAGCTAGGGTTTGATCATTTGACAAAGAGTGATAGTTTTTGCCTAAGATCTGAACATTATAGAGTAAATGTGAGAACAAACCCAAAAGGATCTAGGTGATCACACTCAAATATAGTTGATATTTTTTTTACTATACACTTATGTCTAAGTTATACAGTAATGTTGATGCAACCGTCAATATTCGATGCAAGTGTCTAAGGACATAGAATGCAAATTTCTAAAATATGATGAATGTTCTAGGATCCTGATCCAGACTACTTCCAACCTATTTTAGCCTAGATCTGCATGCGCATAGTAAAAAATCTAAGTACTCTTATTTTTTATTTATTTCACTATTAATCAATAGTTATACTTTCCATTTTTAGCATATCTCAGTGCATTTAAATTTGGAATATTATTTATTTAATTTTATAAATTAATTAGCCTACTATAGACCTATTTATCACCCTTGTGCTTATTCATTTCTATATTATTAACCCTATACTATATTGATCCATCTCAATTTAAGGTTAAACATTTGGTAAACCCATATTTTTATGCAATACCTAGCTTACCCTAAGTTATTTAACCTTATGAGGTTTTCAATTGTTGTATTTTTCAGACTTGTTTTATCATTTATATGCAACCTAGGCATAGCCATATATTATCTAGTTTTTCTATCTAACACCTATAACTTCCTTCTTATCCAAATAATATGGATCAATAAAATGAAGTAACACATCTTAAAACCATAAAACTAAATAATGATCCTAATAAATATAAAAATCAAACTTCTCTTTAATAATTTTGTTGCAATAATATTGAACCTCTTCCTCCTACCCCTATGGAGAGTAATATCTACCATCCCTCTAACTAGCTCCATGATATCACTCCTTCAATGGGTAACTTAGATGTTATATGTATACACATTCAATCTGATGTACCTAGGGTTTGTAAATATGAAGCCTTAGAAGATCAAAACATCACCATGAGCAATTTAATAGAAGCGTTACAAAAAAAAAATCATTTTTTCAATTCAAGGCTCACATCATTGGAAAATCAAATTACATACATGTAAAATCTAGAACATGTTAATGTTAGTCATGTGTTTGTATATTCATATACCCATGTCGTGTCAAATAAGGTTTTTTATCCAAATGCAAAGCTACAACATAACATATGTAAAACAAGTGATTCAAATCTTATACCAAAGGCTACAAAGATTCCAAGGGAAATCTGAAGAGAAATGCTTCAAAATAAATTTATTCAATTACTCGTATACATCTTATAAGGTGATATAAGTACTTCTATGTATATCATAGACTGCATGGGATTTATACAAATTTTTGTTTTGCATTAAAGGGTAAAATACAAAGTCACAAAGATAGTGGTGATCCTATCATCGATACATCAACCAAGAAACCAACTCACATTGTGAGTACCTCTCCTAAAGCACAAGTACCAAAACAACAAATATGGGTGCAAAATAATAATTTATAGACAAAATAGATTCAAAATGAAATATTACAAAAATATAAATAATAAAAGCTGCAAACTCAAACTCAAGATAAGTAAACAAGCATTCTAAAAAGAGAGTTTTTAATCAAGGAATTCTCAAAGCAAGACATGCCTACAAAACCAAATGAAACCAATATGGTTGTTAAGAATACAAACATCATATCTATTTCATGCATAGAGAAATAAATAATTAAGTGCAATACTTCAAAGACTATGCATTCATATTCAAATAAAGAAGTCAAGGCACAAATTACATATTTTCCTAATGTGCAAGCAAAGATATTTGACTCTTCGCTAGTCCATAATGAGATGCAAGTTCCTAACAATGATGAACATTTTGAAAATTTATCCCTCTTCACTACTCCATTAAAAACCTAAATGGTAAAAACATTTTGTTGATGATACTAATGAAAATTGGCCTCATGGAAAATAAAGCTTGGATAGGTTTTTGAATTTTTTTAAATAGTAGATCAGATCTCATTAAATTTATTATGGAGATTGAATAAAATAACCAAATTCCATTTTTAGACATCCTTATAACAATAAGCAATGATGATTATTTATCTCATCATGTCTTTCTAAATAAAACCCATTCAAACAAATACTTGCATGGTGATTCCCACTACCATCCAAGTCATAAAAATGGCATTATCAATACCCTAATTACTTGGGATATGATAATTTTAGACACTAAACATATTGATCAAGATTTAAAACACTTGTCGACAATTTTTAAAATGAATGGTTATAATGATAGCATGGTTAGAAGAGTGATCCAAAAAGTAAAGATAACTTCTCACCCTACTAGCCTTGAAGAAGATTTTTGTGGTAGATTTGTTTTCCCTTACATTAAAGGAACCACTGATGTTTTAGCTAAGATTATTAATAAAAAGAGTGTAAAATTTAATGTCACCTTGCTTAATACATGCAAGAAAATGCTTGACAAGGCAAAAGATCCTCACGTTCTAAGTTGTTTCAAAGGTGTATACTCTATCCTTTATAGATGTGGTAAAGTTTATATGGGGTAAACTAGTCATTCTATATAGGTCAGATTAAAGGAGCATTATGTTGACCTCACTCATAACCACATTCATAAATCTGCCTTAGCAAAGCATTCTTAGGCCACTAGCCATCATATTGACATGGATAAGTTAAATGTCATTACCAAAGAAGATTTTTTATTGAAGAGAAGAATACATAAAGTAATTAAAATTGAGAAAAATCCTAATAATTTGATTAGTGATGAAGGGTGGAAACATAGTACTAATTAGAATCTTATTGTTTAGCTCATAAAAAACAAGAACGACTCCCCTCCTTAACTTTCCCGTGTGGTTCCTTCCTTGTCCTCCTTTATTTTGTCTCTATCTTAGTTAACCCATTCTTTGTTTTCATGGATTATTCTTATTTATGGGTTTGGTTTTTGCCATTATTTCTCATGTTTTTCATCACTCTTGAAGATGGGCCTAGTTATGCCTTGAAACGTTAATTCATTTTACCTATAACATAGTTCTTCAGTTTTTATTCAATTCTTACTATGTAATCATGAATAGTCTTAATGATGAACATGTAACATATTTCTTAAGTTTTTATTCAATTCTTACTATGTAATCATGAAAATTCTTAATTATGAACATGTAACATAGTTCTTTAGTTTTATTCAATTTGTACTATGTAATCATGAATAGTCTTAATGATGAACATATTCAAGAAAAATAATCTTTCAAGAATAAAACTCCAATATATGGTGTAATTTGTTTTTCATACATGGATGCTAAAAATGATATATCACAAGTTCAATAATAACCTAAGAAGTTACATTTTTCCTATACTAATGGTTACATTAATGATTATGATCATAATAAAATAGAAGATTGGTATGATCTTAATGATATTGATTACACAACATATGAATATGATACACATGATATAGAGCCTTCATATAGGCATATCCTTGATGAGTACATTATCTTATAGTGTCACCTTTTCTTGTACATGTCTTCTTTGCTTATCATTCCAAATAGTCCAAAAATACCAAAAAAAAATTAAAAAACTCAAAAATAAAAAATTATTCAACATTTTCATATCTTATTAGCTCCTTGGAATCTATGTTTTTATTCCATGTTGATAGATATCACACCATTTATTTCTATATACACATGTGTTTCATGTATTTTTTGAGTGTTATCTATGTTCTTTCGTATGTTGGGTCTTCCCTCTACACATGTCATTTGGACAGTGGGGGCATCTACTTCTTTGATCGTCATACACTAGGTTATATCATTTTATGATCATTTATCATTATCATATTTGAGCTTATATACTTATGCATTCCTTTATCATGTTTATATCTTTCATAATGTACTTGATATGTTATGTACTTAACATTTTTTACTAACACAAATATCCAAGGACTAGTATGATATGTTTATGTTGGTTGTTTAGGATTCATGCCTTCTTTTTTTCACTTCCTTGAGTATCTTGTATTACTTGTTCAAATATTTTAATATGTTCCATTTATTTTGGCCCTCGTGCTTGTGTTTGGCTATTGTGACATTTGTATATGTCATACTTTATTATATGTGGACATTTTGAACATGGCCTTTTATGCCTTATGGACATCTTACTAAGTCATGTCCCTTAAATTTTATGGAATTTTAACATGCCCCTTGTTTTAGGTCTCCTTAGACCATCATATTTTGATTTACTTTTGAATGCTCTTCTGTGTGTGTTTGATTTCTTATTGAGATTATATTGTTACCATCTTAACATTGCCATGATTCACATTATGCATCTTAGGACTTAGATGTGAACACATACTATCTACCTCATTTCTATATCTACCAAGACATTTTAATCATATATGTTACATGATACATTCACATATTATACAATTATATTATCCTTTTGAGTTAAGGTGACTACCAGTTTTTATTTCCCCTCACCTCAAAAGGGGGCATGTCATAGAGGCATGGCTTTGACACATTCATAGTTTCAAATCTCAGTGGGGGCATACAAAAAAGGTATGAGTTACATGCTTTTTCAATATTTAGCATTTTCATATTATAGTGGAGGCATGTCATGGAAACATTTATTTCACACTTATAAAAAAAATTAAAATTAGCTGAATTTAATAATTATAAGATTCAAATACACAATTGTGGCATCATTATATACATTGAAACCATTGTTATACCCATTTTTTACCTCTAGACATATATGAGGTGCATATTCCATACAAAAATCACCTAATTTTCAAAATCAAATCAGCATTCATATTTCAAATACTTCTACAGACTTTAGCCTACACCAAGATGGAATTTTATGGATTGTTATTGAGCCAATCTATTGTAGGAGTTGGTTCACTTTTTGTAAAGTTGAGGTGACTACATCACTCAATCTTAAAAAAATTATTAGATGGAGTGATCAAATCATCCACCTACACTAGATTTATAGTGTTATTTGACTTGGATCACTCATGCTCATCAGGTTATAAGTATGATTGGGTTGCACAATTGAGGTAATATCAATTGTCAAGTGGCAACTCACCTTTTCTCCAAGGTTGGGGGAAATTTGTCCTCCAATATTTATATATATTTGTACTTGAAAGTTTTACTATTATCCTAATCTCATCTCTAAATCTTCACAATAAAGCATCTCTTCAAATCAAATTACCAAAAGTAAAGATGGTTGTATCGATACACAAGCATACTATTAACATTACTCTCTTTCCTTTTAAGCATTTCAAATTATTTTTCCAAATTATATGCATTGAGTATATACTATAACACGCTCTTGGTTTTAGGTTGGTCACTATCAAATCACTCAAATAGAACTCACATAAAGACAAGGTGTGTTATACACACCCAAGTACACATTCCTTTTCCTTTAAACTAGAAATTTCATTACTAGATTAAAGGGGGGAAATATAGACACTAAATTTCAATTATATCACACCTCAATATTATATACTTGGCAAGTAGTTCTCATGGTTGTACCCTTAAGTTCTTAAAACCTTCTTGTTGTTGAAAGGCTTGCATCCACCATATCTTATGCCTATTGCTTATCTCTTAGTCTAACCATATGTTATTTTTATGACCAAGCCTTCTATGCTACTCAAAATGATATAAACATGATTATTTTCATCCTCTAAAATTCTTGGACCTATACCTATTTTCCAACTTCATGGACACATGCATCCTAACCAAATGCCTACATTGACACTAGTGTTTTATGCCAAACTAACTATCTAGTGCCTTAAAGTCATAAAATTTGAAAATGAAATATATCCTAAAGGGTGAACTAAGTAATTTAATGTGATATATTTCAAAAATGTATTGATATATATATAAGATCAACCCTCATTCGTTCCTCACCTAGTACAAACTTAACAACTCACAAGTCAACTTACCAAAATCACTCAATCAAACATTAAAGATAGAAAAACATCCCTATTCTTTCCTATTTCAATATTAGTCATAGGGATAGCCCATCTACATGCATGAAGTATTGAATGATAATTCCAAGAGCCATATTTTCCAAGTTATAAGGTAGGTCACTCTATGTATTTGTTTATCGCATGTTACATCTCAATAAACACATAAACCAATATGTAGCAGAGAACTACATAATTTAGAGTCCCTCTTTAGATTTTGGTTATGTAAATAGTGTCTATTAATAAAAGGGTTCTTGGGGAAACTTGACATTGTGTGCCCACTAAACCATTTTCCCATAGTCAACCCAAGGATGAAAAAGGTAAGCTTTAAGCATTTTAAAAGGAGTGATAACTTGTGTACAATAACTAAACACACTAGATTAAAGGTGACAAAAAACCATAAGGATCTAGGTGGTTACACTTAGTTACAATTCATATTATGTACTAAACACCTACATCCAAGTCAAACACTAGCATCAAATTAATTATTTATATATGAGTAAACTATCCAAAGCCATAAAATGTAAATTTCTAGAATATGATGAATATTCTAAGATCTTGATCCAGTCCACTTCTAGCCTGTTTCATCCTAGATATGGATGTGCACAATAAACCATCAAGTACTCTTATTTTTTATTATTACAATAGCAATCAATAGTTTCACTTTCCATTTGTATCATATCTCAACATTTAAATTTATAATATTGTTTATCTAATTTTATAAATTAATTGGCTTGTTATAGATTCTTTTATCACCCCTATGCTTATTCATTTCTATATTATTAACCATATACTATATTTACCCATCTCAATTTAAGGTTAAACACACCTAATACATCTATGTATCAAGATAATAAGGTTCATGCCATTTCTTTTGTTTCCCCTCTCTTATTTTTCTTAGATAGGTTTAGGTCAGTTGTTGGCATCCTAGTTAATGCAATGTCAGGGTATTATTAGGAAGGGGTGATGTGCACTCTTTTTTTAATAAATTTCTCTAATCTTCTATGTATTATATTTAATTCTCTTTCAATACTTATCTTCTCCTCATTTTGCTTTATGACTTTCTAAAAACACCCTTCACATTCCTAATGCATGCACTAGGGGACCAAGTGCAAAATTTAGTGTGGGGTAAAGCTGAATGAGAATTAAAATGAAGAAACTAGATACATCACAAAAAATTTAAAAATACAAGGTGTAATATAATAGTGAAAAATCAAAATTAAAATTCTAGACTCCAATCGAGAAGATGATTGGCACGAACTGATTAATAATGAAGGGATGGTAATGATAAAGAAGATAAGTGGGGAAAATAAAGACCATGTGTGGGAAAATTAAAGTTTGTTACATCATCTCAAAAATTAATTTAATAAGTTATCCTTGTTAAAATCACCATGAATGATAAAAATGAAATAAGTAAAGTATACTCCATCATCCATGCATAAATTGTCCCGAAGAACCCAAACAATGAGTTACAGAATGCTAGAGAGAAGAATAACAATGAGATGCCAAAAATAGAGAATGCAAAGCTAAGAAATAAGCTATTAATCAATTAATTAAAGTGTTGACTAGGAAACTTTGAGGTGGAAACCCTAGCAACATCACTCTCAGTAGAAGAATTCTACAAACCAGGGTTTGAGAATTTGGCCAAGTAGGGGAGTCAAGGGTAAACTAGAAAGGATTTTGGTTGAGTGTGAGACTGAAATAAAAATCATCCAAGAGGAAGACTCACACCCCATATGTCATATTTAGGACCCCATAAATGATGATACGAAAGTTTCCTCATGCAATGCATGGTCTAGAAGACTATCAATGACAATTAGAGAAGTGACAGTGGTACTAGGCACGAAAGGAAAAGAAAATCCTACCAATACAAAAAATAAATAAAGGGACTAGCCAAAGAATAAGGAAATAAGAATAAAGATCATAAGGAGACCCTAAAAATATTATATACCATAGAAAAAGTGAGGAACATGAGGATGAACTACTTAGAGATGCAGTACCTAGACAATATAGAGCACATAGAAGAATGGGATTTCAAGGTAGATGAGTAGAGGGTGGATGACTATAACCACTAGAACACAAGTTGAAAGGCATATTTACATAATGAATACTTGATGAACACTAAGAGGAAGAGTGTTGATGAGAGTTCCATCTATGATGACCACATTATAAGGCACCTAGAGGAATTTGGAGTATTTTAACTCAAGGAAATCCTCTTCTTTGATAAGGTATAGGAACTAGTAATATCTCTTATTTATCATATTCATGAAGAAATATTTTACTTTGCAGGTTGAAAGATGTAAATCATGTCAACCCAGATTCATAAGGTTATAGGTTTAGTCAAAATTAGAGTTAACTTAAAGGAGGCACTAACCAACCAAGTGGGAATTGATCGAATGACATAAGAATTTAACTAAATGAAATGGGTTTTTTCTTCCCCATTACCTAAATAATTGATAGGATTAATAGATTTGTAGCATGTCTGGTAAGTGCTAAACTAGCTCTAGCAGGCTAGGGGTAGGACATTGATCAGAGTTCCTTATATATCATACATGAAATAGAAAAGGGTACTCAATTTAACCTTGCCAAGTTTGTGGTAGACTCAATCATTTAAGATGTTGAGAGGATGCATAGGAAGGGGGACATGTTCAAGTTTGTGATAGTCCTCATAGTATTGGTATGTGATGAGATTGGGGTTCCCAAAGACATAAAAGGATGGGAGGGTTAAACATTCCTAATTCAAGATGTCTTAGACTGTCTGATACTATGCATTTACTTGTTCAAGGATGATCACTACCAAGTATAAGGCTAGGGTCAAACTCTGTGGTGTGTGCTTAAGATAGACCCTAGGGGATGAGTGGCACATCTTAAGGATGCTACTTGAAATAATTAATGTTTATGCTTGTTTTGTGGTTATGCAACACTTCTTGTGGCTCAAATTAGATTGGAAGATGATAGTATGTCCACTTGGCTCAAATTACCCTATGGGTTTCTGATATAATACTTTACGAATGTGGTTAATGGCATTAGTAATTTGATGAAAATAAGGCTATAATCCCAAAGTATATATGTATACATCCACACCTTATGCATGGCCTATATGCAGGCTAGAGGTATATGTTGAAGGAAATTATTGAAGTGGATAGACCCAAGTGTGACATCAACATGATTTATATTATTACTATAGATAAGAGATCTCATTGATTAATTTACTATTTAAATACATGGAGGTATTGTAACAATACAAAAGCACTAGCACTAGGAAGGTTAACACTTTTCACATTATAGTTAAGGATCTAAAGCACCTATGCATATCATGTAGAGGCAAGCAGGAAGAAGGGGGCTCAGTCACTATCAATAATGAAACCCAAAGAAGAGGATCCATATGAAAGGCTCAAAAGGATAAAAGGGAGGAAGGGATGACATACCATCATACTACAAGGAAAATTCCCAAGAGAAAAGGGGAGATGACCCCCTACTAGTAAAGGGTGTCCACAAAAGGAGTAGGGACCATAAAAGGGGTCACAAAACATGATTAACCAATGAAGGGGAGGTTGAAAAAGAAGGAATAGGAACTATCAATCCTACACCAAAGTTGGAGGACCCATCTTCAAAAGAGGTGCCTCTATTCTAGAAGAATACAAGGCAAGACGAGAGACCTCAGTCACCCTCCCCTAAGACAAAACAATGACTAACACTAGATCAAGAGGATGAAAAATCACCTCCTTTACAAGAAAAATAAAATAGAAAAAGGTTGGTTGTGGAAGAATATCTAAAAGGATCATCTAACTGTAATAAAGGAGTATAGGAAAGCCATGACAAACCCAATCTATATAAAGGGATAACCCAGGAAAAAATTACACATAGTCAAGGGAATATGGAGGCAAACAAAGAACCTATAAGAGGCATAGGTGAACACCAAGAGGAGGGGTAAGAACCCTAGAGGAATTATATTATGAGCAGCCCTAAGATGAGGAGGTTGAGCCCCTATAGTCCAAAAAACAAGAAAGAAGGCAAGAGAGGAAGGTGGAAGACAAGGCCTTCCTTGTAGAAGATAATCATCCGCATGAGGAAGAAGAAGAGGGTAGGGAAAGAATCAAAGATACCATTCAAGAGTAGCATCAGAGTAGGGCACAAGATACACAATTATATCTTTGGGATACTATGACACTTGAGCATGCCTCATTTATAGCCCATTGATAAATGTCCTTTACCCTAAATTATTTTAGAGAGGAACCAATTTTTGAACTCCCCAAATCAACTAAGTTCATTCTTTCTAAAACTACCTCTCCAAGAGTAATTAAATTTCTTATTAATTTTAATGATTTCTTTGGGGTAAAAATGAGGAATATGCTCATGAATATGATCATCAAGGTAAGTCAGTAGAATCTAATAACTTTAAGGACTTTTTACCAGTGGAAAGTGACTTTGACTAAACTGGTCAAAGCCATTGCGGAGGAGGAAGGGAAATCCATTACAGGCAAAAAAGTGTTACAAGAAGCCAAGTAAAGGTAGGCTAGGGTAAAACACTTGCTTCAAGAGGAATAGGCTATATGAGGAGGGGTTGAATACTAATTAAAAAGCATGAAGGTTAGGGCCTTAAACCTTTGTGATAAAATTATTAAAGCTCATACAAGCCTCATCAATTCAATTGGGAAAATCACAGCTAGCCCTTTAATAATCTTATAATCCCTTATTAATGAACTCATTAAGAAAATGATAGGTACTAGGGATCCCTAGAATGACCTGAGAGAAGCCTAGTTTAAATTCATTAAACAATTGAAAAATTGTGAGGATGCCCTAAAAATACTCATGGGATATGCAACAAAAGCAAAACTATTATTTGAAAACTTTTCCAGGCAATCCAAGATTATTTACTTGTACATTTCCCCTCTATAATAGAATCAAGAAGCATTGGTTGCCTCAGTCTATACCAAGATATATGAGGGGAATGATCCTTATTAGTATGGGAAACCTAAACTCTGGCTCAAGAAATATGCACAAGAAGGTAGGATTTGGAGCAACACTTCTTAGAGATCTAAGGGAAGACCTTGGATGAAGAATTTCTCCTCAAATAATTTGTGATAGATAACCTTGAGAAGCTAGGTAAACTAAAGTAGCAAGTAGAACCCCTCTTGACTTTTATTGATTCCCTCAGGGAGATAAGTTTTGGATCCATTGTGATCCAAGAATCCATCTAGATTTTTATGTGCCACTAGATGGAGTTCTAAGAGGAAGTATGATCCAACATCCTATATCTCTTTTCCCCCCTTAGTTGAGATTCCATCCCCATTAAGGATCAAGTTATTTTTTGAGGGTGGATAATCAAATTAGTGTAGGATAAATGTTGACCCTAAGATGGATCTCATTTGTGTTAGCTACCACATCATCATAAGTGGGGTTAAATAAGATGTAATCTAGGCAAATAGAATACTTCCAGCTCATGAATAACAATATTGCATGATCTATAAGGGTTAAATTTCAATTAAAATGAGTGGCCAAGGCTAGAATTGTAGAGAAAGTGATGGACTAGAATGGTAAAAGGAATAAGTTCAAGTGGAAAATTAGATAATATGGAACCCAATGCCACATTTATGACTAGGTGGGTGAAAGGAGGGTACACTAATTATCAAATTTTTAAACAAGGAGAACACCTATTTATTCCTATTATATCATCCTTGGTTGATATAAAATGACATGTCTTAATAGGGACCAAAAAAGAGAGGAAAAAACTGATCATGACAAGTTGTTGTGTTAATGTTAGGAAAGGAACTTTATGCACAATTACGTACTTGAAGGTATCCATTATTTTATAGTTATTTTATTATAATCACACATTTTAACATTTTAATAAGGATATAATTATTATCCCATTGGTAGTGTTATTGTATGAAAGTGAGTGTTAAAGTTTACTTAATCATAGATTGGGTAGATTAGAGAATGAGGGTAGTGCATGATTACCACTAGTCAACTACATTGCCTAAGCTAGGGGGTCAGAATGGGTGCCCAAGGCCTCACCCATTCCATGTCACATGATTCTTTTCCAACTAACCTTGACCTATCTTGGTTAATATATTATGTGCCTTAGGTAAACGCATGAGCTTCTCTTCATCTGATATGTCAGTGTAAATGGTGGTTTACTAGATAACAAAGTGTGTGGGTAAGCACAATGGTAGTATTATCCTACAACTAAGACACAACACTTACCATCATAAAGTGTAAATTTGTGTGCTAAAAATATAGTTGGTAAAGGGTGTAAATGTATCTCATGTGTAAGAGGATGATGTAATACATCTCATGAATCAATAACATGAGTAGAGTTTAAATCATTTTGCTTAATATTTGTAACTTTAGCTTCTAAAGTTTAAATAACTTGGAGAAGAGTTTACATGGTGGACCAATTATGATTAAGATTTGATTTTTGTTAAGTTACCAAAGGGGATGCAAACACCATTTCTATTGATGTAGGCATTGAAACTGGTAATTGATTTGAAGCATTAGTTGTTCCCATGGAAGATATAACAATATGCGTTTGATCCTTAAGGGAAAATGGCTTGAAAACATATCCTATGCACCCATTATTTGTATGAATCAATGGTTTGCTTAGTGGGATGTGTTGGGTGAATATTTTGTCACCAGCTAACTGACAGCAAAATAGGTGCATCAACCACAGCATAAAGAGATTTATACAGCAAAATGGATGTGGTGACCACAGCCAAATTGAGACAAATCTCTCCTCTCAGCAAGGGGAGGTTCCCTATAATTTATAGTATATATATATATATATATATATATATATATATATATATATATAAGCTGAAAATACACACAGGGGTGAAATCATACCATCCATCTCTCTTTTTTTAGAGACGAAATAGAGGAGAATTCTTGGGTAATTGTTGAAGGCATTTCTCTTCTTTTAGAAATGATGTTCAGAAAACTAGAGGAAGACTCCCTAGGTAGTAACTGTAACCACAAGAAGGGGATAAAGACTCTTCTATTGAAGAGGCTGATGTTCTAAATATAACAGGAGATAAAGAGATTTCTTTAATAAAAGAAAGTACCCAGAATGAAAAACAGGGGATGCACCCAGAGAACAGAAAGTCTGAATATTTAACAGAGGAAAAGACAAACCTATTAAGCCAAATCGTTGATAACCAAAGAAAAGAAGATCAAACTAAAGATGTAAAGGACAATGATGGGCTAGAGGAAGGAGAATTGATGCCTGAAGGGGGAAAAAAATTAGAGGAAGGAGAGACGACTACCACCTAGTTGGGGGAGAATCAGGTGTCATCTAAGGATGATAATAACATACTAGTGGAAGGGGTCCCCGTCGCAGGAGAAATGGAAGAGGAAGGAAAAAACTCAGAAGACCAAAAGCAAAAAGATGAGAAAAAGAAACATATAAAAAATGTTGAGACGAGAATCTCAAAGGTGAATCCTTCTGGGCCTTCTCAGAAAAAAGAAGAAAAAGGAATCAAACCGCAATCCAAGATAAAACTGGATGTTGGTTCCCCAGATAAATCTAGAAAAAGATCTTTGAGGAAGATCAGGGATAAGGAAAGTAAATAGAATATTGCTGATGGAAAGCAAACAACTTTGCCGGAATATACCCAATAAAAATCAGAAATGAAAATATTAAGTTAGAATATTAGGGGGTTAAATAGTATTAACAAACTGGATATAGTTAGGAATTTTGTCAGAGATCAAAAGCCAGATTTCCTTTTACTCCAAGAAACCAAGATGAGTAAAGAAAAAGTAGAACAAATCAAAGACTTTAAAAATTATACCATTAGGGCTACTAGTTTTGAAGGTGCTTCAGGGGGTACTATGATGCTATGGAAGAAGAATCATTACTCTGGATCTATCTTGATGGATAGTAAAAATCTTATGATTGCTAAAATAACTAGTGTTGACCAGAAGGAAAGTTGGTATATTGTGAATATCTATGCTCCTAATGTCAAGATCCAAAGGAAAAAGGTTTGGGAGACTATCTCAAATTTCAAAAGCAAAGACTATTGTGGACGATGGATCATAATGGGAGATTTTATTGTACCACTCTATGATCATGAGAAAATGGGAGGTAATACTATTCAATTGGAAGGGAGACTTGATCTAATGGAGTTTATAAATAGAGAAGGACTAATGGATATGGAGCTTCAGGGAATCCAGTTTACATGGAGCAATAAGAGAATTGGCAAAGATTGTATACAGGCCAAGCTTGATAGGGCCCTAATTTCTCCAAACTGGACTAAAGATTATATATGTAAGTTGGAAGCTTGCCATAGAATAGGCTCGGATCATTATCCTCTTTTTTTCACAGTGGCCAAAATGAATCTGAAAAAGAATCACCCTTTTAGATTTGAAAAAATGTGGTTGCAACATCCACAATTTGAAAGAAAAATAGAAGAGTGGTGGAATATACCTATTGAGGGTACGGCCCTCTTCAGAGTTGTTTTGAAGCTCAAAAATGTTAAAAAGGAAGTGAAGAAATGGAATAAGTATTGTTTTGGAAATATCTTTGAGAAAAAGAACATTATCAAGGAGGAAATTAGTAGAATCCAGGAAAAAAATCAGCAAGATGGAAACACTTCAGACCTCCTGTCAGAAGAAAGTCAACAGTTGACTCAATATCAAGATATAATAACTAAGGAAGAAATCTATTGGAGACAAAGATCTAGGTTGTTATGGTTGAAAGAAGGAGACAAAAATACAAAGTTCTTCCATCTCTCCACTCTGAAGCACAGAGCCAAAACTCATATTCAATACCTAAAAAAAGGAGATCAGAAGATTCTAGAGGAACAAAAAATTGAGGAAATGCTATCCTTTTTTTCTTCCCTGATGAAGGCTGATTTAAACATTAATTTGGAAAGCCAGGCTGATATCCTACATGTGTTTCTACCTTTAGTCTCGAAAGAATAGAACAAAATGTTATGTTCTATACCAAAGGATGAGGAAATCCTCAAAGCAGTCTGTTCTTTAGGAGGAGATAAAGCACCAGGACCAGATGGATTTCCCATGTTCTTTTTTCAAAAATTATGGAAATTTGTTGGTAAAGACGTAAGTAATGCGGTGAAGGAATTCTTTGGAGCCAAACAGATGCTAAAGGAAGTTAATTCTACTTTTTTGTGTCTAATTCCTAAAAATATTGGAGCTGACTCACCTGATCAGTTCAGGCCAATAAGCTTGTGTAACTCTTTCTATAAGATCATATCCAAAGTGCTTACTTCCAGACTTATTCAAGTGATCCCTTCGATTATTGTTGAACAGCAAAATGGTTTTATCCTAGGTAGACAAATCCTTAATTCTATAATTATTGTTCATGAGAATATTCATTCATTATTCAGTTCAAACAATGAAGGTTTCATAATGAAAGTGGATATCGCGAAAGCATATGACAGGGTGGACTAGTTATTCCTGTCAAACAGTCTAAAAGATTTTGGATTTGAAAAAAAGGTGGTTGATATTATTTATCAGTTGATATCTACCACCTCAATTGTTGTAATGGTAAATGGGAGCTCATCCCATTTCTTTTACCCGTCAAGGGGATTGAGACAAGTGGACCCTATATCCCCTATTCTGTTTGTAATTATGGCCGACTGTATGGGAAGATATATAGGGGACTTATTATGTAAAGGTCTATTTAAGGGTCTTAAAACCCCTTCTCATCTGCTTATATGCTCCCATGGACAATTCGTTGATGATACTATCTTTATGGGGCAATCGGGAGTTAAGGAAGCAAGAACTTTGAAGCAAGCTATAAATCTATATTCATCTGCCTCTTGACAGTTGATAAATTGGAACAAAAGTGTTGTGTTCTTCACTAACACCCCAATTCAGAGACAGAATAAAATAGCTAAAATCCTTGAATGCTCAATAGGTTCTCTCCCCTCTACCTACCTGGGTCTCCCTCTTGGGATAAAAGTCCCTGAAGCCTTTTGGGAAGAACTCATTAATAAATTCAGCAAGAAACTTGTGGGATGGAAAGGAAATCTTCTAAGTCAGGTAGGAAAGTTAACCCTCCTCAAAGCAAGTCTTCAAAGCATACCTACTTATGCTTTAAGTCTCTTCAGAATTCTTAACAAATTTGCTAAAGCTATTGAAAAAATCCAGAGAAATTTTCTATAGACAGGTACTGAGGAAAAAAGGAGAATGCCGTTAATTGCCTGGGACAACATTTGTAAACCCTTCAGGGAAGGAGGTCTGGGAATAAGGAAAATCAGAAGCATGAACGCAACTCTATTAGAAAAATAGGGATGGAGGGTGTATCAGGAAAATAAAGAATGGATTAAAATATGGAAGAATAAGTATTTATTTAATGCAAAATCCCTCTCTGATTTCTTTTCCTACCCTGACGTAACCCGTCCATCTTTCATATGGGGGGCAGTTCAGGGTACTAAACAAATCTTAGAAAAAGGAAGCTCCTGAAAAGTAGGTAATGGAAAAAAGGTGAATTTCTGGGAGGATGCTTGGTTAAAAGAAATCCCTTTGATAGAAAAATTCCAAGATAAAGAAGTAATTGACCGATGTAAGCAAAGATATGGAATAAAGGTTAATCAATACTGGCAGAACAATTCATGGGTGAACCTTAATTATATTGATCAAGATTTCAATAATATTCAAATATCCCTCAATGTTATTTCCCTCTATTCTAATCTTGAAGATAAGATTGTTTGGCATGATGAGCCTAGTGGACAATTTAAAGTTTCTACCATTTTTACTTCAAAGGGAAATGGCAACCAACCATTATGGACACAGGCCTAGATCAAGGGACTCATCCCTAAAGTCAAAATATTCTTCTGGACCCTTCTCCAAAATAAAATCTTGACTCTTGATAACTTACAAAAAAGAGGAATAAATATAGTGAACAGGTGTATTCTTTGCAAAAAAGGTTTTGAAGATAGAGATCACTTGTTTGTGAACTATTCCTTTACGCAGCTAGTATGGAAAGAAATCCTCAATCTTTGGGGTATTGCATGGATTCAACATAAAAGTGTGGATCTATCTTTTAAAATTTGGTACTGTCCCTCTAAGAATCCTGATGTTCTTTTTTTATGGAAACTAACTCTTCCCCATATTTGGTGGGGAATATGGAAAGAAAGAAATAACCAAATTTTTAGAAGTAAAGAACTTCCAGGATGGGTGGTGGGGCAGAACATCATTAGAGCTATCAAGGATAATTTCTCATTACAAAGGGATCCTAATCCTACCTTTCAAATTGATAATCCTTTAAGATCAGAAAAGTCTAATGTAAAAAATGAAAATCCTAGACTTGGTGTAACTTGGAATGTCCCCCCTCATGGGTGGATCAAAGGGAACTTTGATGGCACTGCTAAAGGGAACCTGGGGAATGTCGGATGTGGAGGAGTCTTGAGAAACCATATGGGAAATGTAATCAATGCTATTGCAATTCCCATTGGTAAGTCGAACTGCCATATTGCTGAAGCTTGTGCTGCCCTCCAAACCATTAAGCTAGTTGTTGAATCAGGATATTCTAAATTATGGTTGGAAGGGGACTCCTTGAATATCATAAATATCTTAAATAATAAAAAATTTGTCTCATGGTCAATAGAGGCTATGGTGATGGAAATGAAAAATTTAATTAAAAATTTTGAGAAAATCACTATTACCCATACTTACTGTGAAGCAAACGGAGTCGCTGATTAGATAGCAAATTATGCAGTTCGAGCAGGACACAAGGTGAGTTGGCAGGAGACATTAAACAATAATGTGGATCTTAGAGCGCTCATTCATCATGATGCAATTCATGCTAAGGAGGGAGAGATTAGACTGGAATAAAAAACTAATGATTTGGGGGAGTGGATCCACGGAGGAAGGCTTACACTCATTAAATAGAAATGTTCTAGAGTACACGAGGAGGATTCAAAACATGCCAAAAAATAGGCGAGTTCTGTTCCAAATTGGTAATAGTTGGGTTCATTGTTTAGCTGATAGGGTTTAGGCATTTAAGGAGATTCGTATGGCTCGTAAAAGGAAAGGAGAACCAAGGAAGCAGGAACCCAAATATTGTGAAGAGTGGAAACCAAAAGAAGATGTCTAGAAGATCCTTCAGAGAGGAAAGGTTGTGAGTTACATGGAACGGCTTCATGGCTCAAAACCCCATATTACAACGGCTTTTTTCAAAAATTGGATTGATGATAGGGTTACCCTGCATGGAATTACGGTGAATCTATCTGAGGAATTCATAGCGGAGGTGACGGGGCTTCCAATGGAGGGAATAAAATTCTCAAAGCAGACCAGCATTTCTAATGAGGCTTTTTGCAAATTCCCTAAAACGGATGCTGAGGAGCAATAGTTGGAAAAAAGTGGAGATTTTTTTGAATTAGAGCAAATTAAGGGCATCTGGAGGGACATCTTATGCTGCATCCGCGAGTACTTCATACTTGATGGAAGAAGCAAAAGAGTCCAAAAATTTCACTTTGTATTTCTCAATCACTTCAGACACAAAGTAAGAATCTCCTTTCCTTTTTATTTGCATTTTTCCTTGCTCCAAAGTCTGTTCGCTCATAGGAAAAAGGAATCTTGTCCCATCCTGCATGAGGGGTTAATTCTTATAATTGAAGGGCATTGCAAGAATAAGGCCATAACAAAGAATCCTTATTCAGGAAAAAACAAGGACTTACGGAGTAACAAGAAAGAAATAGTAAAAGGGAATGAAAAAGCTAAACTCAAACTCCCAAGCTTCACTAACCAGACTGCTGATGAGGAAATAGAGTGGGAAAGTTTTGAAAATACTGGGGAGGAGAGTCTAGAGGAAGAGGGAGGAACAAAAAGTGAGCATTCAAGTTCCAGTGAGGAAGAAGAAGTGCAAGATAAGAATGAGAAAGGAGTCACTATAGAGGAAAAGTCTGAAAATAGCAACCATGAGTCTGAGGAAAACCAGCAAGTGTTTGAGGAAATTGATAAAGATCTAGATGATCCTATTGTGGACCCTAATCCAATTAATGAAAAGGAAAATCTAGTTCAGGTCGCTAACCAAATATTGGAAATGGGAGCTCAAGTAAAGGAAGTAAGTAACCAAAATGTAAGCCCTACTGATACAAAGGAACAAAAATGAATGGAAACGGAGGACTATATTGAAGAAGTTGGAAGCAGTCCTAAAAAGAACACAGAAGACTGGAGTGATAAAATGTAGAATGATGAAAGGTACCCACCTACTAGATTGGCCAATTTCAAAGCTGATGCTACTCTTCAATTCAATTTATGGACGTATAAGGAGATAATGGAAATCAATAGGAAAATGGAAATAATGGAGGGTAAATAGGAGGCAGTTTGGAACAAAATCAATAACATGGAAAAGTAGATGAGGGATATTCCCATAAAACTCAAAGATTATGAGAATAACCTAAGGGAACTCATAAAGGAAAGCAGAACAAAGATGCAGGAGGTAACCTCTAGCATTTGTGCTGCTGATGTAAACATTGGAAAAAGAGCAAATGAGGAAATCAAAACTTTGGAGGGGCCTAGAAGAGAACTAGACAAAGCTCAAAAAAGAAATCAATGCAAGAGGGATCTGTGCAGGTGACAGCTGCCATCCAGGACACTATTGTGAAAGGTAAGGAAGCAGTGAAGATGATATTGGAACTAGAAGAATAGTTCCTAGTTCTTTTAGTTGGTTCTGTTAGTTGGTTGTGATATCCTTTACACAAAACATAGATTGAAGATAATTATGGTAGCATAAAGTCTCCCACAGTCAGTTTCAGGACATCTTCCAGCTTATTTCCACTTGTTCTGCTTGTTTGATTAAATGGACAAGACTATATTTAGTAAAAAGACATAAGAACAATTTCATAAATGACACAAGTTATTTCAATAAAAATTTTGAAAGGTCACTTTCTCATTTACTCAATAAAATATAATTAACAGTCTGAGCTCAAAATCTCAAGAATGCCTTTCAATTTAGGGAGATCTTTGCTTCTAATAATAGAGAGATCTCAATTATACAAAATGAGAGATTACAATATATAGCATCACAAGAAAGACTTGGGCACTTGTTTTCATGAAAATAGCCCATGTTGAATTGAATGCATTGAATATCTGTGAAAGGGCCATGCTAGAATAAGTCATCAACCTTAACTTTGGCATTTAGAATCATCTCAAATGTCTCCTCTTAAGCATGGGTTGTCTGGTCTTCTTTATGACGCTTACACGACTATCTATTCGCCTTTACTTAATGCAAAAAAATAGGTCACATTTTTTAATGTTTATGTTCTCTGATGTCCACCTGGTGGACTATTCCACCTACTAAAAATAACTCTCCTATAGATATTTATGGATTTTCTATAGTTATTCTCTCTTTCCTTGCCACGTTTTGTCTCGTCTTGGTGTTCTAAGCTCTCGGGGCTATCTTCTCGCTTTTTTCTGGCTCCTTCAGCTCTTTTCTGGGCTGGTCACTGAGCTTGTTTTTAGGTCTTTTGAAAATCAATGGTTATTCCATCACCATAAATTTGACATCTATGGGGACATCACAGGTCACTTTGAACCTCTTTAAACCTTGAGCCTTGAACTCTTTTGGTTCAAAGGTTTAATGGTTTAAAGGTTCGACAGTTCAGCGATTTAATGTTTTTTAAAGGGCCACATTCACTCTCTTTTCCTTCTTCAGTTGAACCATTCTTTGAACCTTTTGGTTGAACTTATTTCTAGAATCTTTCACTTAATTCATTCACTTGAAGCTTCCTTTCTAACTTTAAACCCTTTGAACCTTGAAGCTTCAAATTCTCTGGATCCTTTTATTTTCTAAGTCCATCAAACTTGTTGAAATCGTTGAACCTTTGAACTCTTTTGGTTCAAAGTTCAATGGTTCAATGGTTCAATCTTCACTCTTTGAATCCTTTTATTCTCTAAGTCCTTAAAATACATTAAACCTTTGAACTCGTTGAACCTTTGAACCTTTTGTAGGTAGGGTTTAATGGTTCAATGGTTCAAAGTGGTTCATTCTAATTATTTGAAGCCTGTCGTTAAGTCTTTTGATAGAACCTTTGCGTTGAACCATCCTCAAAACACTAAGGAAAAGCCTTAAGTATTTTGAACTTCCTTTGAAGAAAGCCCACCTATTGAACCTATGACTTCCTTAGCCAAAAAGGCTTGATTATTTGAAAAACTTAACTGCTTAGAACATTTTGAAAGAAAGAAAGAGACCATTTTGGCCTGTAGGACCAAAATGATCGGTCTATTGTCTAGAAAAAACAAGTGACAAATTTTGGGAATAACAGCTAGCTCCAATTGGGGAACTTCCATCAATTAAAAATTGAAGCAATCAAAGGAAGTATAATCTAGAATCTCAGTGCCTTCATTTATGCCATTGGGATACGGATTCATGCTTACCCAAAAAGAAAGGTGCCAAAAAACAAATGGCACCAAAAACACAAAACAAAGAAAGACTATACATATATACAAATGGACTTATCTGATACTTCAAAGATTGAAGTGATTTAGATGTTGCCCACTATAAGGTAGAGTAAATGGTGTTCCATCTTGATATTTTAGCAAGAAACTATTTTCACCATTTAAACGATGAATGGCAAATGGGCCTCTCCATAGGGAATCCAATTTCCATGCATTCCTTTTGGTTCTCTCCTATTGTCCCACAACAAGACTTGATCTCTAACCTAAAAATCATGGATCCTTACTTTCTGGTCGAAGAGTATCTTCACCAGACTTTGATGTGTAGCAATTCGGTCCACCACCATAGTTTGTTTCTCATTTAGTTCAGTCAAGCACATGATCTTTTTATCGATGGAACTTTCAAAAGTTAAATCTTCTACTGCCTTTACTAATTTTAATGTTGGTAATTCTAAGGTGATTGGTATCTCTACATTCAAACCATTCAAAATTTAGAATGGGGACATACCAATTTCCCTCTTGGGTGTAATTCTATCTACCCATAAAGCGTCAAGCAATGCTTTATGCCAGGTTCTCTGATTGTCATCTACCAGCTTCTTGATAATGGTCACCAGGTTCTTGTTGCTTGATTTTGTTTGACCATTTCCTTATGGATAATAGTTAGAAGAGTGGGAGAGGATAATCTCATAATAGTAACAGAACTGGGTAATCTCATGAGAAAAGAAATAGGCTGCATTGTCTGTTATAATCTTGGTTGGGACCCCAAACCTAAAAATGATGTTTTCCTTAAGGAAATTACACACTACCTCTAAAGTAGCATGCTTGACTATAATGGCTTCCACCCACTTGGTAAAGTAGTCTTTGGTTGTAAGGACATATTCATGTCCAACACTCAAGAATAGATTTACAATGCTAATGAAATCAATTCCCCATTACTGAAATGGCTCTTCTATCACCACAGGCTTGAGAGGTAACGCAGCCAACTTGGGTTTGCCAATGAACTATTGATACAACTCACATCTATGCACCAAAGTGTATGAATCTTGAAATAGAGTAGGCCAATAGTACCTGGCTCACAAAATTTTATGGGCAGTCACAGGCACAGAAAAATTTCCTCCACAAGCTAAATTGTGGAAAGACTCCAAAAGTTTGTTCTATTGCACTTTATCCACGTAGTGAAGGAATACCCCATCAAGGTTCCTCTTATACAGACTGTTGTCCCATAGGACAAAGTTGGCAGCTTTCAACTTAACAGTCCTCTTTTCTTTACAAGATAGGTGAGTAGGACACTCGCCATAGGTAAGAAAATGAGCAATATTCAAATACCACTCATTCGTAGTGGTGATAAAGAGAACTATTGGCGTGTCTTTAAATTCTATTTCTTCATGCCCTATTTCTTTTGGTATGTTATCAACAATTAATTAGTAGAGACCCCTTCCCTACACAAGCTTCATAGGTTTGATAACAAGATCAAACTCTTAGATTTTGTTAATCCAATTGCCCCTTTTAGTTCTAAACTCTTGTTGAGTTAGTATGGACTTAATTGTTGTATCAGGGACCAAAGCAATGGTGTGTGAGTTCAAGATGTAAAAATGGAAGTGTTTTACCACCTTTACTATAGCATAAGCATGCTTCTCTATGTTTGAATACTTTAGCTCATGAGCTTTGAGAGGACAACTCATGAAAGATATGAGAGATTCAACACCTTCTTTGTTTTGTTGAACCAAAACGGCTGAAAGCATGTGTTCAAAATCATAGTTGTACATCATGAAGTCTTTAGTGTAATCAGGACAAAATAGGATTGGGGCATGGGTGATAGCTTCCTTGATGTCTTGAAATGTTGACTTGCCTTCTTCAGTCTAGTTGAAAGTGGCTTTGCCCTTCATCATATTGATAATGTGGCGAGTCTTCTCTATGAATTTAGGAATGAACCTTCACAAAAAAATAAATTTTCTAAAGAAAGAGTGGACTGGGATATTACTGGTAGAAAGAGCAAGCTCTTTGATAGATTTGACTCACACAGTGTGATCGAGAAGTTTACCTTCTGTAACCCCAAAAATTGACTTCTTGAGATTAAGAGAAATACCATTCTGCCTACATCACTCTAGCACTTGTTGTAGATGATGCACATGATTAGGATGATGCTTAGAAAAGACTATCAAATCATCAAGGTATACCATAATGAACTTACCCATTTCATTTTTGAAAGCAAGATCCATCGCTCTTTAGAAAGTGGTGCCAGCATTAATCAAGCCAAAAGGCATTCTACAATATGTAAAAGTGCCCCAAGGTGTTGTGAAAGCAGTCTTATGCTGGTCTACTTCACCAACCTCCACTTGATTATATCCTAAAAATCCATTTAATATTGATAACATCTCAACACCAGTCACTGTCTGTAACAGTTGATCCATGATGGGCAGGGGATAGTTGTCCTTTAAAGATGACTGATTCAGATTTTTGAAATCAACACATAGGCAAATTTCTCCATTCTTCTTTCTCACAGGGACTATGTTCATAATCTAGGTGGAATGATGAATTGGAAAAATAATTCTTGCATTCGGCATTTTCTGTATCTCACAACGAATAGTGCCTAATATCCTGGGGTTGTAATGCCTTTGCTTCTGCTTGTGAGGTAATGACCCAATCTTGAGAGGAATTTCGTGCTAGATTTTTTCAAGTTTGAGATATTTTAGATCATCATAAGAGTATGCCAAACATTAATGTAATGGTGAATTAGAGTGATAAATTTGAGTTTTTCATCAAGGGTACAATAATTTCTAATGTTGACCATTTTTGGATTGTCTTCTATACTCAAACTGATTTGATCAAAATCCTTGGATGATTTTGAATCCATTTGTTGTTCCTTGATAAACCTATCATGTTTATCAAAAAATTTCTCAAGAGAAACTAATCCTTTGGGAATTTTATTCCCTTTGAGCTGAAGGAACTCTTCATCAACTTTTAAATTTATTTCAGAAGCTAATTCTCATGGTGGAGATTCACTACCTTCAAATTGAAGATTTTCAAAGCTGTCCATCTATTTAAAAAAACAATGATTTCTTTGTCACCATTGAACACCTACCAATAGTCAGCATTATCAGGTACACTTGGTCAAAAAACCAACTCGATAGTGTACTTGTCTTCTTTGAAATCTTGGTGAGGGACCAAGAGAGTTATAGAGATGGCTAATGCATCTACATGACTGTTGAATTCTCTGGGCATGATAGAAATATTGAAATCATCAAAGCTTTCAACTCAGTCTCACACTAGATTGAGATAATGTCATAATCTCTCATTCTTGGTTTGATATAGGTTTCTCACCTGATAAACCACAAGCTCAGCATCTTCTTTGGCATGAAGGAGCTTAACACCTTTATCTTGAGCAGCCTTTAATCTGAGCAGTAGCTATTCATACTCAACATTGTTGTTAGTGTTGCTGAACTACAACTTAAATGCATAGGGGAAGATATCTTCTTGAAGAGATATTAAAACTACCCCAGCTCTAGAACTGGTAGAAGAATTGTTGCCATTGAATTCCAGAATCCAAACATCATTAGAATCTGATCTTCTTTTAGATTTTTCTTCATTAGGAAGGGAAGATCCTTTTTCATGTGTACTATGCCCAACTAATTCTTCTGATGTCTTATTTATATTTTTTGGATTGTCATCTATGGAACTTTCATCTACTGAAATAGAAACGTCTTCAGTAGTCAGAAAGTAATTACCCATTTCTAAAGACTCAAATAGAATTTAAGCTTCAAGGGCTGACGTTTAGGTGACAATGTAATTTCATTCCTTCTTAGGAAGTAACCTTTACATGATGCCCTTGACAGGAATACTCACCTCAGATAATTTCATGCTCAATTCTCCACCAATGTCCTTGCAAAAAAATTTCCCAAGAAGAATGCCATAGGAGTCAGGGGTGTCGACCACCAGGACTGTCATTTTAATTCTTTTATCTGGGAAGGCCGCAAATGCAAATTGAGCATCTTTAATTTGTCTCAGCAGAGGCACTTGTTTATTTTCCATGGAGAAACATCTCCCAAAGGTCTTAGTCAGTGTGAGACTAAGAGATTATGCCACCTTGGCAAGCATGACATTGTCAGATGTGCCAAAATCTATAATGTAATTGTTCAACAGATAATCATTTATCAGTAGAGAAACATAAAATGGTAATATCTTCCCAGGGGTAGCTGAAGGAGTGATGACAAGATTATTTTGGGTGCATGTGTTTTTTGGGGGACCAGGAGTTACTTTCAAAATTTCTTGTCCTGCAGGGACAATTTTATTTTTAATGCATTAAACTAATCTATCCAATTGCTCAGGGTTAGATTGCAAGAATTCAGACTCAGACATTTGAATTTTGGTCTTCTTAGCATGGTCAATTATATCAAATGACTGAAATGAATTCAAGATAGAGGAAGGTAGTCCATCAATTTATATTTTACTGGGTGTAGGACTGGTCTACGAATTTGAAGCAGAAGGTGAAGGAATATTTGAGGTACTTACTTTTGTAGTGATCACCAGGTCCTTTGATTGGAAAGGCAGAGAAGCCCCTCATTTAAAAATTGAAATTATTGGTCAAGATTCTTCCCCTATTTTTCCTTTGTCTGCTTATTGAGATGACTAGTTTTAGGACCTGGTAAATATAGTGTATTATCTATCAAACACTTCTCCTTTACTTCTAGGTTCATCCTAGTAATTCAGGAAAATAATGTTAGAGTCACCAGTTGATTCTTCTTGGCCTTCTGCAAAGAGATCAGCGTCATCTTCTTGGTTTAACTCAGGTTGGAAAGAAAAATTAGATTCAGTTTCAAGATAACCAACTATTGAGTTAACTGGTGCTGCTTCAATGGTAAGCTTCCCTGGTGGGGGAGGAAGGTGATTTGGTTGCCCTTGATTTTTGGTAGCATTGCCCTAATACGACTGGTTGGGAAATGTCCTCCTTGGTATATATCGCTAAGAAGGAGGAGCAGACATCCCTTGTGCCATTTGCTTTTTCAGAGCTAGCAATTCATTTGTTAGCTTTTGCCCCATAGGATCAGTGGTGCCTGTAGAAGAATATTCAAAAGATGAAGAAGATTTATTTCTATTAGGATCTCTTCTTATATTTTCTACCAAGATAAGGTCATCTTCAACCTTAGTGACCAAAATTTGAGTTATAGCAAGATCTATGTGGCCAGCCCACCTCAATAGGAAACTCACTTTAGGATGTTGAGAATTGATGAAGAAGCATTTGAGATTATCAGGTGTCAATTGAGCAATTGTGGGAATCCTATTCCTCAGCTTGTCAAATTTAGCAATGAAGTCCCACATGGGTTCATGAGGCTCCTTCTTCATTTGTGTAAGCTGGGCTAACAGGGCGTGTGCATCTTTTGCAGGTTTGAACTTGGCCTCAAATTTGGCTTTAAGAGTGTTCTAGTTAGTCACTATTTATGCTTGCAAATGATAAAACTAGTCTATAATAGCACCTTGCAATGTTTTCACAAATAGTCTGACTACAATGTCTTCATATTCAACACTTATCACACCACAGGCTATGTAAAAGGTTGCAATATGTTCATCAGGATGAACCTTCTCATCACCATAGAACTTGGGAAAAAAATTCTTGAACTACAGGGTAGTTCATGTAGAGGTGGGGTTAGATTCAGAGGACCAAAAGTATTACCCCAGGGGCCTTGAGCTACCATGATATGGCTATTGAAGGGAGGGATAATAAATCTCTATGGGATGTGTATAGACAAAGCTCTGCTAGCAAAGGAAAGAGAAGCTTTGCCTAGTATTAGGGACCTAATGTTTTTAGGAGGAAAACTCTTGGTTCACTGAAAGCTAGATGGTGGAGAAAAAAGATCAAAATTATTTTGCTGCACCAACTCAAATACAGGATCAACAATACCTTAAGCTCTCTAGCTTCACATGTACAGTGGATCTGCCAGAGTGCAAAATGAAAATGGAAAAGAACTAGAACTGCTTCAATTTGAAGCTTGAGGCTTCAAACTTCTTGTTCTTTCCCAGCAAAGTTGCCAAAAACCGTTGGGTGAATATTTTATCACCAGCTAACTGATGGCAAAATAGGTGCATCAACCACAGCATAAGGAGATTTATACAGCAAAACAGATGTGGTGACCACAGCCAGGTTGAGACAAATTTCTCCTCTTAGCAAGGGGAGGTTCCCTATAATTTATAGTATGTATATATATAAGCTAAAAATATATATAGGGGTGAAATCATACCATCCATCTCTCTTTTTTTAGAGATGATGTTCACAAAATAGAGGAGAATTCTTGGGTAATTACTGAAGGCATTTCTCTTCTTTTAGAAATGATGTTCAGAAAACTAGAGGAAGACTCCCTAGGAAGTAACTGTAACCACAAGAAACCCATGAAAGCATAAAGTCTTTCATTTCTTCTCTCACTGATTAGGATGAAGGACACCATAGGATTAAGTGCAGTCTAAAGTCTCCACCTAAAACTACAACAGAGTAAAAGATTACGAAGGATAAAGAGAGCTTAAAGTCTCTCTAGTATCCTTTACACAAAACATAGATTGAAGATAATTATGGTAGCATAAACTCTCCCAAAGTCAGCTTCAGGACATCTTCCAGCTTATTTCCACTTGTTCTGCTTGTTTG
Organism: Torreya grandis; assembly: GCA_037957365.1. Classification (NCBI taxonomy): domain Eukaryota; kingdom Viridiplantae; phylum Streptophyta; class Pinopsida; order Cupressales; family Taxaceae; genus Torreya; species Torreya grandis. The sequence continues at coordinate 2,677,886 of JARHVA010000338.1, read as the reverse complement.
ATTAAATGGACAAGACTATATTTAGTAAAAATACATAAGAACAATTTCATAAATGACACAAGTTATTTCAATAAAAAGTTTGAAAGGTCACTTTCTCATTTACTCAATAAAATATGATTAACAGTCTGAGCTCAAAATCTCAAGAATGCCTTTAAATTTAGGTAGATCTTCGCTTCTAATAACAGAGAGATCTCAATTATACAAAATGAGAGATTACAATATATAGCATCACAAGAAAGACTTGGGCACTTGTTTTCATGAAAATGGCCCATACTGAATCGAATGCATTGAATATCTATTAAAGGGCCATGCTATAATAGGTCATTGGCCTTGACTTTGGCATTTTAAATCATCTCAAATGTCTCTTCCTAAGCATGGGTTGTCTGGTCTTCTTTACGATGCTTACACGGCTATCTATTCACCTTTACTTAATGCAGAAAAATAGGCCATGCCTTTGAATGGTTATGTTCTCTAATATCCACCTGGTGGACTATTCCACCTACTGGAAATAACTCTCCTATAGAAATTTAAATATTTCTTATAGTTTTTCTCTCTTTCCTTGCCATTTTTTGTCTCGTCCTGGCGATTTGAGCTCTTGGGGCTATCTTCTCACTTTCTGTTGGCTCTTTCAGCTCTTTTATGGGCTGGTCACTGAGCTTGTTCTCAGGTCTTTTGAAAATCAATGGTTATTCCATCACCCTAAATTTGACATCTATGGGGATGTCATAGGTCACTTTGAACCTCTTTGAACCTTGAACCTTAAACTCTTTTGGTTCAAAGGTTCAATGGTTCAAAGGTTCGATGGTTTAGCGATTCAATGTTTTGTAAATGGCCACGTTTGCTTTCTTTTCTTTCTTCAGTTGAACCATTCTTTGAACCTTCTGGTTGAGCTTCTTTCTAGAATATTCTACTTCCTTCATTTGCTCAAAGCTTCTTTTCGAACTTTGAACCCTTTGAACCTTGAAGCTTCAAACTCTCTAGATCCTTTCATTTTCTAAGTCTATCAAACTTGTTTAACTCGTTAAACCTTTGAACCTTTGAACTCTTTTGGTTCAAATTTCAATGGTTTAATGGTTCAATCTTCACTCTTTGAATCCTTTTATTCTCTAAGTCCTTCAAAGCCATTGAACCTTTGAACTCGTTGAACCTTTGAAACTTTTGGAGGTGGGGTTCAATGGTTCAAAGGTTCAAATTGGTTCATTCTAATTGTTTGAAGCCCACCGTTAAGTCTTTTGATTGAACCTTTGCATTGAACCATCCTCAAAACACTAAGGAAAAGCCTTAAGTGTTTTGAACTTCCTTTGAAGAAAGCCCACCTGTTGAACCTGTGACTTCCTTAGCCGAAAAGGCTTGATTATTTGAAAAACTTAACTGCTTAGAACATTTTGAAAGAAAGAAAGAGACCATTTTGGCCTACAGGACCAAAATAAATGGTCTATTTTCCACAAAAAACAAGTGATAGATTTTGGGAATAATAAGATGGATAATGGGATTGCATCTATATTAGTACCACCTAAATATTCTCCATCACTAGATGTGGATGAATTAGCCTTAGCAAGTTTACTGATTTCATCTATTATAACATATAAAAATGGATCAATTAATTTTTTATTTGTATGTAGATGATTAATTAATGTCTCCTTATCTTTAGTTTTAGAACGATCTTTGTTATTAACATTTTTTGTTTCTTATATTTGAAAATAAAGGTGTCAAAAGGTTTAAGGCAAGTTAGGGTTGCATGAGAAAACTAAGAGGTTATGTCCACCAAATGTTTAACCCTTTTTAGAAGTGGGTTAAGGGGAATATCCTAATCACCTATGGATTAATATACTCTAAAACCAAACCAATTAAATGAATTCAAATTTATAATATTATGATAAATATGAGAATATGTTAAATATAGAAAAGTACAATGCCAAACAATATTCTAAAAGTTACAATACAAAGCAAAAAAATACTTAGTTTATTAAATGATGTGTAGGAAGATATTATAGATATAGGTGCAAAAAAATTTAGATTGATGTTCCACCTCAATTCAACAGATTATGAACTTTTTCTCTTTGTCAACCTAGAAACTACAATCGGGATCTGAGCATTACCATTGATGCTTCTGTCTTGGTTTTAACTCTTCCATTAATTCAAGATATAAAATCTTTTATATAATATCCACTTGAAATTATTATGTTTCATTCTCACTTTGAATATTATCATTTCAAATCATGTGCACAGGTTCCCAGAATTAGTATTTTTATCAAAACCCTAGGTCCTCTAATTACCTTGAAAAATAGGGGTTAGTGGGCTCAAGTGAAGTCAAGCTAACCTCAAATACCCCTCTACCAATGAGTTATACATGTATAACCATATACTCTGAAGAGGGCCTTAGACTAATGTAGTTCTCCCACTTATGTGATCTTATGTGTGAACAATTGTGTAATATGATATATGTGAGTGGAAGTAGTGATCTAACTTGTAACTTGACAAATACTACTCATGGTTTACTCTTTAAATGCTTCAAACCTATAATAGGAATACTCCTATGACTAATTTTAAAATAGGGAATAATAGGGTAGTATATTTTAGTTGTGAAAATGATTTTTAGTAGTGTAGTGTGAGCTTGAGATATGCTTGCTAGATATTACTTCATTCATAATGAATGGCCTTTGATTTGTATTTATACCATACCTTTTGAAATTATTTCATGGGAGGCTTAAGAAATATGAATAAGTCGATACATACATGTACAAATATTTAAAATTTGATAGTTTGGAAGGCATAGACATTGGTGTCATATCTGGGACATTACCATCAACACTAGTGTCCTAATATGGACGATAATGTCTTGTAGGGTAAACATTTCCTCAAGCTTTGTAACTGTCTATGTAGGATATAAATCAAGTTTTATGTAGACTAAAGGTTACATGTGATTTGGGAAATCAAAATGTTAGGTTCAAACTATAAGATAATCAATTTAGGCACAGTGAGGTGGTGAACATGAGACTTTCAACATTGGAAGGTCATGAATTGAAGGTTGAGCTATGATTGGTAGTTGTCAAGTATAAAAGTTTAATTTGTCATATAATATCAAATTTTAGTATCTATAGTCTAAAAGAGAAAAAGCCTTTAGAATAAATTTTTAGTCCACATGAGAAAGCATTTTCTATGCTAATCAAAAGGGCATTTCTTAAAAAAATACATGATATGATAAATGCAAAGGGAAAAAAAGGGTGAGGGGGCAAATCCACAAAAATTAAAAGTCAACAATAAGAAAATCAAAATGATAAACAACATTTATTTTGCAAATGTTATGAAAGGAAAGGGAGTTATGACACCCATGAATGCAACACATCATGGGACAAAATTGAAGCCTGCAAAAATAAAAAGCAAAAATGGAGAAAAAGAAAAATTTAGAACTATATTCAGCTCAGTTTTCTAGTGAATTTATGTTTTCCATCTCTATTGAAGCAAAATTACATCAAAGAGTTTAACCTGGGATAAGTCTTGGGTTCTAGACACTGGTGTAATGAAACATATGACATTTTAAAGGGACTTTTTAAGTATTTTCATGAAGATATTTTAGATCCAATATATTTGAAAGATAAAACAAGTCTACAACCTTAAGGTAAAGATTCAACTTGACTCAAATCACTAAGGCTTTCATACATCATTCTCTAAAATGTAGTATACCTTCCTTAGTTGAAAATAAACTTGTCATCTCTAGTGCTCATTCGAAAACACAACCACTACATTATGTTAGATGATGAATAAGTGAAGGTCACAAGGAGATGTGATAACATAATTTCTCTAACTAGATATGAAGTAAGAAAATCACTAAATCTCAAGGGTGAGCACTCGGTTCTAAGAAAAACAATAATCTCATTGAATAAGGAATGCAAAAATGTCTTTTTTGGCATGCAATATTTGGGTGCACATATGACAAAATTCACACAATGCAAAAAATGGTGTTATCAGTTTGTCAACTCTGCCCAAAAACATTAAAATGTGTGAATCATGCTTATTGGCTAAACACGAAAGGTAACTATTTCAAAATTTAAAATGGAAAGTTGACATGAAATTGTATTTGGTTCACTCATATGTATGTTCTCTACCAATTATTTTTGTTGTTGGTCATAATTATTTCATGTTGTTTATTAATCACTATAATAAAATGACTTGGATATTCTTTATGAGGGAAAATCAAAAGCCTTCAAAAGTTTTCAAAAGTTTCAAAAAATTGTTGAAAATGAAACCCAATCCTATATTGGGACATTAAGGGTTAACATTGGTGGTGAATTCACATCAAAAAAAAATTAAACCTATACCAATAAAAATGTAATCAAACATCATGGCATAGTCCCTTACACTCCTCAATAAAGTGGAGTAATTAAGTAGATGAAAAAATTATGATGAACATGGTTCAGGAAATGTTGTACTTCAAAGGGTTAAATTTGTATTTTTGAACAAAATCAACTCAAACAATAGTATCTCTTTATAAGAGGTCACCATCATTTACCCTAAAAATGAAGACTCCATATGAAGTCTAATGTGGTCATGTCCCTTTAGTGCAAAAACTTTAGATTTTCAAATCTAGGTGCCACACTTTGATTCTGAAGGAGAAAAGGAGAAAATGAACAAAATGGAACACAATAGTCATAAATACATGATTTTGGGATACTCAGATTCTTCAAAGGCATACAAGTTATTTGATGAAAATAATAATATATTTTTCATCACAAGAGATGTTTTTTTATGAAACTACAAATGACATAACAAGAATTAGTCGACAATTGAATCAACTTGAGAAATATGCCAGATTTGATGTTTTTAAGGAGGTTGATATGGAGGTTCTAAATAGTGAAATAGGAACCTATAATTAGGAAATATTTGAATCTTTCTTGACCCTTGTAATTTGAAATGACACTCCCCCTGTAGAAGAAAGTGAAACTATATGAGAAGATGGTCCAATGTCAAAAAATGAAGGAGATTCAAATTAAGAAAATGGGGCACCTATGATTTTGAAAGATTCTCAAAAAAAGATACCAAAATGGGTTAATATACATTGAAAGATGTCAGACTTGATGAGGTTGGAAAAATAGACACTAAAAGTGCACATATAATTGCACAATAATCAAACAAGTTTCTAGATGAAATTCAAGATAACATAGAAAAGGTTGCCTTGGAAGATCATCTAGAATAAGAATTCAATGTTGCATTTGTCTCTAGATCCAATTCCATCAAACAAGTTGAAAATCTTAATGCATGGAGAATAACAATGAAGAGCGAGTATGATGCATTGGTCAAAAATAGAACTTGGAAATTGGTTGATCCTCTAATTGACTGTAAACCTATTCGTTGCAAGTAGGTTTTTTAAAACAAGTACAAAATAGATGGCTCACTTGACAAACACAAAACAAGGTCTGTCACAAAGGGATTTGATAAAAAAGAAGGTATAGACTACAATGAAACCTTTACTTCAATAACAAAATAGGATAATAAACTATGTTTTCTTTGGTAGCTCATAACAGATGAAAAGTTTGCCAAATGGATGAGAAAAATACATTTTTGAATGGTGATCTCACAAAAATAGTGTACATGACTTAGCTTGAAGGTTTTGTAGTAAATGGACAAGATCACAAAGTGTGCAAGCTGGAATTTTTTTTGTATGGTTTAAAACAAGCCCCAATATCATGGTATGACAAACTCATTAAACACCTCCTACACATAAACTTCGAATGTTTTGAGTTTAAATATACAACTCATATAGTCAAAACAATTGACAAAATGATTGTATTTCTAGTGATGTATGTGGATGATTAGCTCATCATAGGAAATAATAAGAAATACACTACAAAATTAAAAATCAAAGCTGATGAAATGCTTTTAAATGATAGATATGGATTATGTTCACTATTTGGGTATTGAAGTGATTCAAAAATCAAATTACATCTTCATCTCTCAATAAAAAAATATTGGTGAAATTATAAGCAAATTTATAATGAGATATTGTAAGCCTCTCATTATGCCCATGGAATAAAATATGAAATTAATATTATAAGATACCACAGATTTAGTATATGTTACTATATAAAATAACTCATTATAATTTTGACCTATGTGAGCACAACTAGACCAAATATTTATTTTATTATTGTTGTTATGTCTCGATTCATGCAATAACCCAAATAAATTCATTAGGTAGTAACAAAAATAGTCCTTTGATGTCTAAAAGGAACACATAATTTTGGGGTCAAATACTTTCAGGTAGGAGACTTCAAATTGGTCAGATATTCAAATTCTAAATATGTTGGTGATTTTGAAGATATGAAATTTACTTCAAGTTTTATACTAAATTTAGATACAATAATTACTAGTTGGAAGTTAAAGAAGTAATCAATGTCGATGTAACCATCCCATGCTGACGTAAGTGTTTATGGCTACAAAGCCACTTAATCTAGAATTTGGTATCTATTCCATAATATTATTCTAGTATGTTTCCTACCTATTCTAGAACTAGATATGTATTAGCATAAGTACTAGCTAAGTATCTTATTTTCATTATCATTATAATATCTAGCATAGTTGTACTTTCCATTTTTAGGATATCTCAGCATAATAAATTTAGTATATGTCTTATCTGAGTTTTTTAATTAATTAGCTTGTTATATATCTATTTATCACCCTTGTGCTTATTCATTTGTATATCCTTAACCTATCTACCCATGTAGGATCCATATCCAGTTTAGGGTTAAACATAACTATGTTATTAACTTACCCATAATGATGATTTAATCTTTTAGAGCCTCACAAACACAAAACCCATGTGCTTCATATTGAACATGCATACACACACCATCAAGATGAGATATGGGAGGTGGAGGGGGTTGAGGAAGGATAAGTTCACTATTGTCATTTGGCACTATAGCATGGGTTACCTTACCCCTTGGCGTAGTGATAACATAGACCTAGCTAGTGGGAAAATAGTTATCACTATCTTGAGGGTTAGGAGGAGGAGATTATTTTTTAGCCATTTTAAATTTTCCAAATACTAAAGGAGAAAAAAATAAGAGAAACATACAAATTCTAACACACACTCCAACATGATAATGAAATTAACATTTAAATTGAGATCCAACCCTTAGAAGGAAACCCTAATGGTGAGCTAGGGATTATAAACTAAGGAATGGTTGATTTTAAAATCAAGAAAACTGAGACCTATAACACTAATGGAATGGTAAAAATTAGAAATAAATCCTAAACTAGGTTTTTGAAGTAAAGTTCAATAAGATTCAAGTTCAACAATATGTTTTATCAAATTTGGGAAAACCTAGTAATATGTGGATCACCCTAAGTGATAAATTATTATGAAAAATCAAGAATAATAATACTGTAAATATCAAGCATTCACTGATTATAAAAATTTTTAAATATATAAAATTAATAAACAAGAAAAATGAAATAGAAAACTAAGACTTAGCTAGAAAATAGTGTTATGGGAGGAATCAAAAGATAAAACTAGCAGGGTGGCTAGATTTAGTGATTGTGAAACTAAATCTATAGCTAAAATGAGCCATAGACAATAGCACACTAAAATAGATAGGAGAAGGGGGCACTCCTATCCTCTGTTAGGTCAGTCATGTCCAAAAGATAGTGAAGATATAGTATTTATGGGTTCTATTCTCCTTCATCTATATATTTTATGTTTCATATGAGAGATTTTAATCAGTTGTGGTGATCACTATATGATTGTTTTTACTTAAAACCCTAATTCTTAACATGTGAATACCAATGTAAATCAATGGTATAAAAATGGGTCAACAATTGAATTTGGGCATGATATCAACACCTTGTGTGTTGAGCGTTGTCTACATATCAATACTTCGAAAAGGGATCAAACTTTATGTAGGTCTCCCATGATATAGTGGTGTGTTAATAACTGGTGAAAAGTGTTAGATGTTGGTGTAATATTGGTGTGATTAAGTGTCTTAAACATTATTTTTGATCTTGGATATATATTTAGACTTTAACTCTAGGCTATTTGGGTTTTATGTAATCAGAATTTGAAGAAATACAAATTTTTCTGTCAATTTGCAATTAGAATTCCAATGTTTTTTAGTGTGGAAGCCTCTTATGTGAAAAATGATTTGAAATGTATTGATATGGTCATATATTTGAAATTCCTTTGAATGGGGTTGATTAGGGATATAGGCCAATCTTTCCATAACTTTTAATTTTTTAAATTATTCATTATTTGGTGGGAGGACAAGAGAGGGGGATCAAATAATAGAATGGGGCACCCTTGTCCAATAGGGCATTATTGTCCAATGACGACAAAGAATGGTACTAAGGGTCTAGCATGGATTGAATGATGGATAAGGATGATATCATGATGGATAGGTGCATTTAGAGGTCTTTAATTATCATATAAGAGTGAATCCTTTGAGTGTAAGGTGGTTGAAAGTGATCAAAAGGGCCCTAAGATCCAAGTGCAATGTTTTAGCTTAAATGTTAATTTATGTGTCTACAAGTAATAGTTTAGATCCAAATGCACATATCTAGGCATGTGAGACTATCTAAAAAAGATTCGCCTATTTTTACCAATAAAACTTTGGGTCCATGTATTTTGACTAGTCAATGGGTGATTGGGCTTGTACTTGGTATATTGTAAGTGAGATGCAAAGATAAATAGCTAGATGGGACATGTTGAAGAAGTATTTTATGCATTCCTTCACATCTCTTCCCTTAAGCCAAGGCTGGCCAAACCGCTTTGGCATATTCACCATTCCATATTTGAGGATGATGTTATCATGGAGGAGAAATTATTATAACTATATGGTGACAAGGGGGTGGGGATACTATTTTTTTTAAACCAAAGTGTGAAAAATAACTCAAGTGAGGAAGATGAAGTTGTATGGTTGATTTATAATTAGACTTATACAAATAATAGGGAAACATGGTGTGAAAGGTCAAAGAGGAATTTGACAAGGGGAGTCAAAACACCTACATGTAGCAACAACTCAGGGTGAGCAGCAAGTGACTAACACACCATTTGATCTCCACTAATATTATTGAGAACCCTTAAATACTAATAAGGTAAACATTATCTCAAAAGATGAACCAAATATCACTACAATTAGAGACTACTAGTCTGACATAGAATTTGTGTGTAACATTGAACTACTCTATGATTTTCAGGACCTCTTCCCTAAAAGCTACATAAAAATGAAGAGGGTACATTCCTCCCTAGGGAAAATGAAAATTACCCTATTTGAAGGCACATGATGCATCAATAAATTATCATATCATATGAATCCCAACCTATGGTCCAAGATAAAAATTGATATTAAAAATATGTTGGTTTCAAGTGTCATCTACCCCATGGAGGATTTTGAGTGGGTGAGTCCCATAGTCATCAACACTAATAAGGATTTTTACATCTGAATATGTGTTAATTATCATATCCTAAATGTAACTTGTGTCACATACCCCTTCCCCACTCCCTTCATTGAGGATATTATTTAGGGGTGGTATGAAGTGAGATATACACATTAATTAATGGTTTCTCAAGCTATCATTAGGTCTAGACTATGGAAGAAGATAAACCTAATACTACCTTTACCATAGAATGGGACTCCTTTACCTATAATGTCATGCCTTTTGGCCTAAATAATTCCCTTGTAGTATTCTCATGGATAGTGATAGTTTCCTTCAAATACTATGTCCATTATTTTTTCCAAGTCTATTTATATGACTAGATATTCTATTATCTTGTAAAGGATTGTCATGATAATCTGAAGCTCATGTTTGAGAATTACTGGAAGTTTTACATTAATATTAACCTAAAAAAGTGTGTTAACCACACCCTTTGGCACCCATCTTGGCCACATCATCTACAAAGGACTTTTGTTGGATCCTACAAAAGTGGAAATTATTATCCAACTTAAGGCACCCACTAATCAGTACGAGGTGCATGCATTTTTAGGCCACATAAGGTACTATCAGAAGTTCATTCGACACTATGCCAAGATAATTGCATCTCTAGATGAATTGTTGTGAAAAGACCAACCATTAATGTGGAGGAGCACGTAAGAGGATACCTTTAACACTTTGAAGGGGAAATTGGATTTTGCCCTTATTCTACAATTTTCATATTAGAGCACCCATTCCATGTCCATGTTATGCATCTAGCATATCCATCAGTGTTATTCTAACTTAAAAAATATCGAGCACCTAATCTACTTTGTAAGTTATAAGTTCACCCTTATAGAGAAAAATTATACCACAGTTGATCATTAATCTTTGGCCATGAACCATGCACTTCAAAAGTTTTTACAATACCTACTAACCACTCCCTTTGTATTTTTAACTAACTATGAAGCCCTAGAATACTTGATTAAAAATTCATTTCTCCATGGCTGCATTTGTTGTTAAATAGTCTTGCTCTAATAATTTTAATTTAAAGTGGTTTAAATTGATAAAGTAAAACGTGGGCCCCAACCATTTATCTCACATCACCACTAGGGAATTCATGTGGCTAATACCAAACTTTATAAGGTCCAGTAAATCCCATAAGAGCTCACAAAATTACACCCTATCATCCTTAGGCTAATGAAACAACAAAAGCCTTTAATAAAATATTGGATTTCTGCCTCACCAAAATTTGTGATATGGGTCACATAAGTTTGGATGACCAATTATCGATTATATTATGGGCATATCAAACCAGCTAAAAACATTTGAATAAGTCCACCCAATTTTAATTGGTGTTTGGGATGGATTTTGTGTTCCCCATAGAATTCTTGGTTTTTTCATTCATATAGCCCAAGTTGTTGATCAGATGATGTCGAGCCTCTTGCCATGCATTTTGATGACTTATTAGGGCTTGATGAACGAAACACCTTTGTTTGATGGAGCTAGACTACTGAGAAAGCCAAAACAAAAAGCATGGTATAATTGACACATCAAGGGAAATATATCAATTGAAGGTTACCCTACTCTTATCTATGACTCTATATATCTCAAACACCTAAGAAAACTCTAAATTTATTAGTTTGGACCCTACATCATCCATACCATTCTAGACACTGGTGCATGTAAGTTATGCACTCTTAAGTGGAGAAATGATCCTATGGCATTTCAATGGTAACCAACTTAAGTCATATCACATTATAGACACTAAATTTGAATTATATAAAAAATCAGTCTTGTATACTTGGCAAGTACTTCTCATGGTTATACCCTTTGCTTCCTAAGACCTTCTTACTATTGAAAGGATCACATATGCTATCTCTTAGTCTAACTACATGTTATTCAAATGAGCAAGCCTTATATACTAATCAAAATGATATAAACCTACTTATTATCATCTTCTAAAAGTCTTGGACCTATACATGTTTTCTAGATTCCTAGACACTTGGTCCCAACCATATGCCTACATTGATGCTAGTGTCCTTTGCCAAACTACGTATCTAGTACCCTAAAGTCATCAAATTTACAAATAAAACATATCCTAAAGGTCAGCCTAAGTTCTTTAATGTGAGATATTTAAAAAATGGATATATATATATATATATATATATATATATATAAGATCAACCCTCATTCATTCCTCACCTAGCACATACCTAATAAGTCATAGGGAAACTTACCAAAAACACTCAATAAAATAATCAAGTAAGCAAAGCTTCCCTATTATTTTATATTTCAATATCATTCATAGGGATAACCCATCTACAAGTCTAAAGTACTGAAGGAGCATTTCATGAGACTTATTTTCTAAGTTATAAGCTAGGTCACTTTATGTACTTGTTTATCACATATTGCATCTTGATACATACACAATCCAGCATTTAGGGGAGAACTACATAAGTTTAAGGCCCTGTTTATATTATTGGCTATGTAGGTAGTGCCTATTTATAGAGGGGTCTTTGGGTAAGCTTGACATTGTGTGCCCACTGACCCATTTTTTCCATATTCACCCAAAGGGTGAAAAATCTATGGTTGATCATTTAACAAAGAGTAATAGTTTGTACATGAGATTAGAACACACCAGAGTAAAGGTGACAATAGACCTAGAAGGATCTAGGTGGTCACACTTATATATAATTGATATTATGTACTAGATATCTATGTCTAAGTTATACAATAGCATCGACACAACCATCCATATTTGACACAAGCATCTAAGGACACATAATGAAAATTTCCAAAATATTATGATTATTCTAGGATCCTGATCTAGTCTACTTCCAACCTATTTTAGCCTAGGTCTGCATGCACTTAGTAAACTAGTTAAGTACTCTTTTTTTATTTATTACACTATAAATAAATAGTTGTACTTTCCATTTTTAGCATATCTCAATGTTTAAATTTAGAATATTTTTTATTTAAGTTTGTAAATTAATTGGCCTACTATAGAGTTGTTTATCACCCTTGTGCTTATTCATTACTATATTATTAACCTTATACTATATTGACCCATATCAATTTAATGTTAAACATTTGGTGAACTTATCTCTTTATGCAAACCTTAGCTTACCCTAGGGTATTTAACCTTATAAGGTTTTTCATTATTGTATTTTTTTAGATTTGTTATATCATTTGTATGAAAACTAGGCATAGCCCTATATTAGCTAGTGTTTCTATTTAACACCTAGATCTTCCTCCTTGTCTAAATAATATGGATCAAGACAATGAATTAACACATCTCAAAATCATAAAACTAGAAAATGATCCTAATAAAAATGAAACTCAAACTTCTCTTTACCAATCTTATTGCAATAAGATTAAACCTCTTTCTCCTAACCCTAAGGAGGGTGATAGATACCATCCATCTAACTAGCTCCATGTTATCACTCCTTCAAGGGGTAATGTAGATGGTATATATATGGAAATTCAATCTAATATACCTAGGTTTTATACTTAGGAAGCCATGGAAGATCAAAACATCACTATGATCAAGTTAATAAAAACATTACAAAAGCAAAATCATTTTTTTAGTTCAAGGCTCACATCATTGGAAAATCAAATTACATACATGTAAAATCTGGAACATGCTAGTGTTAATCATGTGTTTGCATATTCATCTACTAATATTGTGCCAAACACGGTTTCTTATCCAAATTCAAAGCTATGACACAACATATATAAAATAATTGATTCAAATCTTATACCAAAGGCTACTAATATTCCAAGTGAAATCCTAAGAGAAATGCTTCAAAACAAAGTGATTCAATTACTCCTCTACATCCTATAAGGTGATCCAAATGCCACTATACATATGATATAATACATGGGCATTATACAAAATGTTGTTTTGCATTAAAGAACAAAATAGAAACTCACAAAGATAGTGGTGATCCTATCATCACTACATCAACCAAGAAACTAACTCACATTATGAGTACCTCTCCTAAAGCACAAGTGCCAAAACAATAATATGGGTACTAAAGAATAATTTATAGCACAAACATATTCAAAACGAAATATTATAAAAAGATCAAGAATAAAAAAAATTAAATTCAAACTCAAGATAAGTATACAAGCATTGTAAAAAGAAGGTTTTTAACAAAGGAATTTTCAAAGCAAGACATGCCTAAAAAACCAATTATACCAATATGGTTGTTAAGGATACAAACATCATTTATATTTCATGCATAGAGAAACAAATAATTAAGTGTAATACTTCAAAGACTATGATTTCATCCTCAAATAAAAAATTCAAGGCACAAATTACATATTTTCCTAATGTGCAAGCAAAGATACTTTTCTCTAGTCCATAGTGATATGTAGGTTCCTAACAATGATGAACATACCTAAGAAAAATAAACTTTCAAGAAGAAAATTTCAATCTATGGTGTAGTTTGTTTTTCATACACAGATACTAAAAATAATATATCACAAGTTCAAGAACATCCTAAGAACTTACATTTTTCCTATACTGATGATTACATTGATGATTATGATCCTAATAACATAGAAGATTGGTATAATCTTGATGATATTAATTACACAACATAAAAATATAATAGACATGATGCATAGCCTTCATATAGGCATCTCCTTGATTAGTAAATTGTCTTCCAGTGGTACTTTTTCTTGTATATGTCTTCTTTGCTTACCCTTCCAAATAGTCCAAAAATACCAAAAAAATTAAAAAAATCAAAAAATATTCAACATGTTCATATCTTATCAAGTGTTTTCCATATATTATATTGGTTTCATATTGATATATATCATATAATTTATTTCTATATGAACACATGTGTTTCATGCATTTTTTGAGTGTGATAAATGTGTATCCAAACACTTGATCTATGAACTTTTAGATGTTGGGCCTTCCCCCTACTCATGTAATTTGGACATTGGGGGCATATACTTATTTGATCATAATACACCCAAGTTATGTCATTTTATGATCATTTTCCATTATCATGTTTGAGCTTATATACTTACACATGCCTTTATCCATGCTTATATATTTTGCAATATACTTGATATGCTATGCACTTTACATTTTTTGCTAACATAAATATCTTGGGACTAGTATGATATGCTTATGTAGGTTGCCCAGGATTCATACCTTCCTTTTTTCACTTCATTTAGTATCTTGTATTACTTGTTTGAGAATTTGAATATGTTCCATTGATTGTGGGCCCCATTTCTATGTTTGGATATTGTGACATTTGTATATGTCATGCTTTGTTGTATGTGGACATTTGAATATGTCTTTCTATGCCTTATAGACATTTGACTAAGTCATATCCTTTCTATTGTGTAGAATTTGAACATACCCCTTATTTGAGGTCTCCTTGGACCATCATCTTATGATTTTTTTAGTGCTCTTGTGTGTATGCTTGATTGCTTATTAATCTTGTATTGTTACTATATAGACATTAATATGATTCACATCATGCACCTTAGTAATTTGATGTGAACACATACTAAATACCTCATTTTTAAATCTACTAAGACATTCTACTCCTCTATGATACATGATACATTCACAAATTATATAGTTATCTTATCATTTTGAGGTGAGGAGACTACCAGCTTCTATTTCCCTACACCTCAAAATGGGGCACGTCATAGAGGCATGGCTTCCACACATTCACAGTTTTAAATTTTAGTGAGGGCATTCCAAAAAGGAATGACTACCACACTTATTCAATATACAACATTTTTAGATTATAGTAGAGGAATGTCATGGGAACATGTCTTCCACACTTGCAAATTTTCAAAATTGGCCAAATTGCATAGTTATATGATTTAGATACACACTTGTGGTAGCATTCTATATATTGCTTCCATCATTATACCCAAGTTTAAACTTGAGACATATATGAGGTGCATATGTCATGCAAAGTAGCACCTAAAATTATAAATCAAATAAACATTCAAATTTCAAATACTTCTACAGACTTTAGCCTAAACTAGGATGGAATTTTATGGACTATTATTGAGCTAATCTATTGCAGTAGTTGGTTCACTTTTGGTAAGTTTGAAGTGATTACATAACTCAATATTACCAATTTTATTGGATATAGTGATCAAATCATCCACCTACACCATATTTATGGTGTGATTGACTTAGATCACTCGTGATCAGCATGTTATAAGTATGATTGGGTTGCACGATTGAGGTAATCTCAACTATAAAGTGGAAACTCACCTTTTCTCCAAGGTTGGAGGAAATTTTTCCTCTAATATTTTTATATATTTTCATTTTTAAGTTTTAATATTGTCATAATCTCAATTTTGAAGCTTCATAATAAAGCATCTCTTCAAATCAAATTGCCAAAAGTCAACATGGTTGTATCGATACACATGCATACTCCTAACCTTTCTCTCTTTCCTTTCAATCATTTCAAATTATTTTTATAGATTATATGAATTGATTATATACTATAATATACTCTTAGTTTCAAGTTAGTCACCAGTAAAGCATTCAAGTGGGACTCACATAAAGACAAGGTGTGTTATACACACACAGGTACACATTCATTTTCCTTTAAAATAATAATTTCATTTCTCGATTAAATGGGGGGAATGTAGACACTAAATTTGAATTATATAAAACCTCAGTATTATATACTTGGTAATTATATCTCATGGTTGTACCCTTTAGTTTCTAAGACCTTCATATTGCTAAAAAGCTCGCATATGCTATTTCTTATGACTATTGCTTATATTTTAGTCTAACCATATGTTATTCTAATGAGTAGGACTTTTATACTACTAAAAATTCTCTAAAATTTCTTATTATCATCTTATGAAATTCTTAGACCTGTACCTATTTTCCAACTTCATAGACACTTATGTCCTAACTAAATGTTTGTATCGATGCTAGTGTCTTGTGCCAAAAACTGTATAGTTCCCTAAAGTCATCAAATTTACAAATGAAACATATCCTAAAGGTAAATCTAAGTGATTTAATGAAAAATATTTCCAAAAGGTATTGATATATACAATATCAACCCCCATTCATTCTTCACCTAACACATACCTAACAACTCACAAGGCAGCATACGAAAATCACTCAATCAAACATTAAAGTAAACAAAACTTCCCTATTATTTCCTATTTCAATATCATTCATAGGGATAGCCCATCTACATTCTTTAAGTACTAAATGAGAATTCCATGAGCCATATATTCTAACTTATAAGCTAGGTCATTTTATGTACTTGATTATCACATGTTACGTCTCAATACACACACAAACCAACACGTAGGGGAAAACTACATAAGTTTGAGGCCCTCTAAAGCATATCATATATGTAGTTAGTTCCCATTGACAAAGGGATCCTTAGGGAAACTCAACACCATGTTATGACTCACCCATTTTTCCCATGTCACCCCAAAGGTGAAAAAGCTAGTGTTTGATTATTTTACAAAGAGAGAGAACTTATGTGCAAGAACTGAACACACCAGAGTAAAGGTGCTAAAAAACCCATGAGGCTCTATGTGATCACACTTAGATATAATTGATATTTTATACTAGACTCCTACATCTAAGTTAGATAGTAGCATCGATGCAATTGTTTATATCTGAGGTAAACATCTAAATCCACAAAATGTAAATTTTATGAATATGATGACTATTCCAAGATCATGATCCAGTCCACTTCCAGCCTATTTCAGGCCATAAATACATGTGCATAGTAAACTATCTAATTACTTTTATTTTTTATTTATTTTAATATCAATAAATAGTCGTACTTTCTATTTTTAGCATATCTAAACATTTAAATTTATAATATTGTTTATATGAGTTTGTAAATTAATTAGCTTGTTATAGATTTGTTTATCACCCATTTTCTTATCCACTTCTATATTTTTAACCCTATACTATATTGACCCATATATATTTAGGTCTAAACACACACCTAATACATCTATGTATCAAGATAATAAGGTGTATGCCATTTCTTTTGTTGCCCCTCTCTTATTTTTCTTAGTGTGGTTTAGGTCAATTTTTTGAATCCTAGTTAGTGCATCATCATGGTATTATTAGTGAGGGGTGATGTGCACTATTTTTTAATAACTTTATCTAAATTTCCATGTATTAGATTCAATTCTCTTTTGATACTTGTCTTCTCCTCCTTTTACTTTAGGACTTTCTAAAAACACCCTTCACATTCATGATTCCTTCACTAGGGAATTGAGCACATAATTTAGTGTTGGGTAAATGGTAAGGGGAACTAAAATGAATAAATTAGGTAAGTCACAACAAGCACAAAAATACAAGTCATGATATAATAAGTAAAAATCAAAATTTAAATCCTAGGCTGCAATCGACAAAATGACTAGAATGAGCCAATTAATAATGAAGGGATGATAATGGTAAAGAAGGCAAGTGGGGAAAATAAAGACCATGTGTGGGAAAAGGAAATGTCATTACATCATCTCAATAATGCATTTAAGAATGTATCCTTGTGAAAATCACCATGAATGATAAAATTAAATAAGTAAATAATACTCCGTCATTCGTGCACAAAGAGTCTTCAAGAACCCAAACAAGTAATTATAGAATGTTGTAAAGAAGAATATCTACAAGATGCCCAGAATGAAGAAGACAAAGATAAACAAGAATTTATTAATCAAATAATGAAGGAGATGACCAAGAAACTTTAAGGTGGAAACCTAAAAACATCACTCTCAACATAAGAATTCTATAAATCAAGGTTTTGGGAATTTGACCAAGTAGGGGAGTCAAAGGTGAACTAGAAAGGATTTCAACTAGGTGTGGGACTAAAATAAAAAGCATCCAAGAGGAACACCCATACCCCATATATCTGATTTAGGACCTTATAATTGAGGAGATGAAAGCTGCCTCATATAATGTATAGTTTGAAATACCATCAATGATAATTAGAGTAGAAGAAGTGATAATGGCGCTAGGCATCAAAGCAAAATAAAATCCTAAACATGAAAAAGGGGAAGAAAAGGACCAGCTAGGGAAGAAGGCACCAAGACTAAAGAGCATAAGGAGCCCCCAAAGTGAGGAATGTGAGGATGAACTACTTAGAGATGCAGTACCCAAACAACATAGAGCACAAAGAAGAATGGGATTTCAACATAGATGAGTGTAGGTGGATGACTATAATCATCGTAACACTAGTTCTGAGGTAGATTTACATAAAAAAATACTTGGTGAACACTAGATATAAGATTATAGGTGAGAGTTTCATCTATGATGACCACATTAAAAATAACCTAGAGCAAGTTGGAGTATTTCAACTCAAGGATCTCCCCTTCTTTAGTAAGGTAAAAGAACTAGTAAGATCTCTCAATTCTCATATTCAAGAAAAAATATTTTAATTTGTAGGCTGAAGGATGTAAATCATGCCATCTCAAATTCATAAAGCTACATGGTTAGTCTAAATTGGAGTCAACTTAAAAGAGGCACTATCCAACTAAGGGGGACTTGATTGAATGATAAAGAATTTAACTACATAAAAGGGGGTTTGTCATCCCCATTCCCCAATTAAGGGATAGGACTAATAAAGTTACAGCATGGCTGGTAAGTGTTAAACTAATAGCATCTTTGTGGTAGGACATTAATTAGAGTTCCCTCTACATTACACATTAAATGGAAAAGGGGACTCCATTCAACCTCACCAATTGTGTGGCAGACTCAATCATTGAGAATGCTAAAAGGGTGCATGAGAAGAGGGACAAGTTCAATTTTGGGGTGGTCCTCATGGTATTGGTATTTGATGAGATTGGAATTCTTGAGGACACAAAAGGAGGGGAGGGTTGAAAATTCTTGATGCGATATTAGTCTCCTACTATCTGATACTATGCATAAACTTGTTTGAGGATGATCACTACTAAGTATAAGGCTAGGGTCGAACTCTGGTATGTGTGCTTAAAAGAGGCCCTAGGGGATGAGTGGTACATCTTGAGGATGCTACTTGAAATAATGAATGATTATGCCTAATTTATAGTTATGAAACACTTCTTATGGCTCAAATTAGACTAGAATATGAGAAAATGTCTTTTTGGCTCAATTTACCATATGGGTTCACGACATAATACTTTTTGGATGTGATGAATAGCAGTATTAATTCGATGAAAATAAGGTTAGAAGCCTAAAATATTGATGTAAACATCCACACACTGTACGTAACCTGCATACACATCAAGGGCATAATGTTGAAGGAAGTTTTTTAAGTAGATAGACCTAAGTACGACATCAACCTGATTTAGATTGTTACTATTGATAAGAAATCTAACTAATTATTTTACTCTTTGAATTCACTGAGGTGGTGAAACAATACAAAAGCACTAGCACTAAGAAGTTCAATGCCTTTCATACCCTAGTCAAGGAGCTCAAACACATGTGCATCCCATGTGGAAGCAAGTAGGAAGAAGGGAGCTTAGTTATTATCATCAATGTAAGACAAACTTGAAGAAGAGCCATATGAAAGGCTTAAAAGGAGAAAAGGAAGGAGGGACAACACACCATCATCCTATAAGGGAAATACCCAAGGTAAAAGGGGGTAAGATACCCCTTCCAGTACAAGGTGTCCTAAAATGAGAAAGGACCATGAGAGGGGTCATATAACATGAGTAACCAAGGAAGGGGAGGCTAAAAATGAAGGAACATGAACTATCAACCCTGCACCAGATTTGGAGGACCCATATTCAAAAGAGGTGCCTCTATTTTAGAATATTAACAATGACCAATATCTAATCAAGAGGTTGAGGTATCACCTCCCCTACAAAAAAGAGAAAATGAAAAAAGGCCAATTATGGAGGAAGATCCAAAAGGATAATATAACTATAACAAAGGAATGCAAGAGATGGATGCGAAAAGCCATGATGAACCCAAGTTATATAAAGGGACAACCTAGTAATAAATTCCACCTAGCCAAGGGAATAAGGAGGCGAATGAGGAACTTGCAGGAGGCACAGGTAAATGCTAAGAGGAGGGAGTAGAACCCCTAAAGGAGTTATATTTTGGGAAACCATATGATTAGGAGGTTGAGCTCCTATAGTCCAACAAAGAAGAAAGAGGGAAAGAGAGGGAGGTGGATGATGAGCCCATCCTCATAGAAGATAGTCATCCACATGAGGAAGAAGAAGAGGGTAGAGAAAGAATCAAATATACCATTCAATATCAACATCAGAGTAGGGAAAAAGATACACAATAATATATTTGGGATACTATGACATCTAACTAGGCCTCACTTATATCCCATTGATAGATGTCCTTCACCCTAGAGTATTTTAGAGAGGAACCAATTTTTAAACTCCCTAGATTAGCTAAGGTCCCTCTCACTAAAATTACCCCTCCAAGAGTAAATATAATTCTTATTAATTTTATTCCTTTCTTTGGGGTACAATCTAGGAATATGCTCATGAAGATGGTCATCAAGTTAATTTGGTGGAATCTGATAACTACAAGGACTTGTTGCTAATAGTAAGTAAACTTGAATAAACTAGTCAAATCCATTGAGGAAGAGGAAGGGAAATGTGCTACATCTAAGAAAGTGTTAGAGGAAGCCAAGTAAAGTAAGTTAGGGTAGAACACTTAATTTAGGAGGAACAGGTTACGTAGGCAAGGACTGAATACTAACTAGAAAGTATGAAGGTTTGGGCCCTGAACCTTTATGATAAATTTATTAAAGCCTAGTTGAGCCTCATCAATTCAATTGAGACAATATAGGCCAATCACTTAATAACTTTAGAATCCCTTGCTGATGAACTCATTAAGAAAAGGATAAGTACTAGGGATCCCTATGATGACCTGAGAGAATCTTAGTTTAAATGCACTGAATGATTGAAAAACTATGAGGATGCCCTAAAAGCACTTATGGGCTATGAAATAGAGGCAAAACTATTATGTATGTATCCTATAAAAGAGAAACATAAGGCATTGGTTGCCTCAATCTATACTAAAGGATATAATGAGGAATGATCCTTGCTACTATGGGAAGCATAAGTGTTGGCTCAAGAAATAGGTGCATAAGGTAAGAGTTGGAGCAACACTTCTTATAGATCCAAGGGAAGACCTTAGATGAAGAAACCCTCCTTGAAGAAGCTACGAGGGATAACCTTGAGGAGTTAGGCAAGCTAAATTAGTAAGAAGAACCCCTCTTAAATTTGATTGATGCCCTCATAGAGATAAGTGTCAGATTTATTACGATCCAATAATCCATCTAGCTTGTTATGCACCACTGGATGGAGTTCTAAGAGGAGGTACGTGTCATCATCCTAGAACTCCTTTCCCCCCATTTGAGATGCCATCCCCAATAATGATCAAATGATTTCCTAAGAGTATATAGTTAAATTAGTGTGGGGTAAATATTTACCTAGAGATGGACCTCATATGTGTTGGCTACAACATCATTAGAAGCAGGGTTAGATAAGATGTAATCAAGGGCAACAAAAGACCACCAGCTCATGAATAACAAGATTGCATGATCCATAAGGGTCACATCTTAATTAAAATGAGTAGCCAAGGGTGTAATTACAAATAAAGATGATGGATTATAATGACAAAAGGAATAAGTGAAAGTAGTAGAGTAGATGATATGTAACCTAACGCTACATTTATGACTACATGGGTGAAAGGAGGGTACACTAATTATCAAAATTTTGAATAGGTAGTTTCAACCCACTTTCATCCTATTTCAACCCATATTTACATGTGTATGGTAAACCAACTAAGTACTCTTATTTTTTTATTTTTTTCAATATCAATCAATAGCAATAATTTTCATTTTCAACATATATCAACATTTAAATTTAGAATGTTGTTTATCTTTGTTTATAAATTAATTGGCCTACTATAGATTTGTTTATCACCCCTAGGCTTATTCATTTCTATATTCTTAACCCTATACTATATTGAACCATTTATATTTAGGGTTAAAAATTCACCTAATACATCTATGTATTAAGATATTAGGCACACGTTGTAGACACCTAAAATTGGCCACAATTGGCCTTCGATTGAACTTCAAATTGAATCTTACCAACCATTTAAGATTAAGTATAAGAATCACTAAACATCCCAAATTTACTTGTGCATCATTTATCAAATCTTAGAATAACATTAAGACATACCTAATTAGGGTATCCTACTATATCCAATCATAACCTCTCACGGATTCATCCCTAATCATCATGTAGCATCACAATAGTCAATTTAGCCTATGGACCTATTAAGTGAGGCAATTGCACACATAAAACCAAATCTTGAAAGAGCTAAATGGCTAATCAAAATTAATTAACAAGCTAAACTAAATTAAATGAATATTTTAATTATCCATGTGCAATTAATGAATTACTAAAAAGGGAAATTCAAAAATATGAAATATCCTAGCTTTTCATGATTGGCTTTTACAAGTTGTCAAGCCTTTGGAAAATATACCAAAATATATCTTCTGGAGACCCATGCCTATTCATTGCAAATCATGAGTAATTGACATTTTTTAATTCTATTGGGTTTATGTTGACACACTTAGGTTAGGTTTGAACCCATTCCATGTTTAAATAATACCTTAACTCACCTTGAGTTGGGGTTAGTTCCTAAGCCTATAAATACAAGCCCTTACCTATTGAATTATAAGGATTGGAAATTATAGAGTTATAATGAAGGTTTTGTTGCATGAGATTCATATCAATAATGTTATAATTTCAAATATTGAGCCAAGCCACATCAAGCAAGCATAACCCATATCAACCCATAATGGTGCCAAGGAGAGAGGGATGTAGACACCAAAATCGTGTCTACTCCTTGGTCGACTCCCCCCTTGGTCCCCTTGGTCCACTTCTACACATTCTTAACCCACACACTTATTAATTTAAAATAATAACTATTTTGAATTAATAACACCCCTTTGACACTTCACCCATGCCACCTCACCCCACCTTGGATACCTCTCCTTGGATGCCTCCCATCACCCTATGACCAATTTATGACCTATTTCAACCCTCTCGCGCTCATTTAATCCACCTTCGACTGTTTTCCCATGACAATTAGGCCTGGCAGTTGGAAGAATGGGTAGAAGGCTAATAATAGCCTCTTTTCCCATTCTTCAACCGCCGACGTCCGTCATTATTCGGTCGATGTTGGCGGTTTCACTGACGTCGGTTCCTTTAAGACTACATTTCTACTTTTGTTTCTCCCCCCGAAACATCGAATCACAGACCCAATCAATCAATCAATCAATCAATTCTCTTCTTCGACTATTAACTCTTTGGTTGCAGGTACACATCAAGCATCACAGGCTATAGGCACTCTGCATCAATCTTCTACATCAGCAACAGGTCTTCTACCCTCCCTCATCAGCAAGTAAGAGCTAAGTACTCCTCTTTTATTTCATTCCAATAGCTTAGAATGTATTTGTAATCAATTTTTTGTTTACTGCTTTTAAGCCATATTACCAGACCAGACCCAGCTATCAACTAGACCAGCCCTGACTCTCTTCCTGAGAAGGCTGAGAAGCCTTCTTCATACTCTCACTCTTTTTGACACCCTGCCCCTACCTGAATCCTTCCTTAGACCTTACTCTCTACCCTGAAAACCCTGCACAAACCATCAAATTCTCAGACTACCACACACCATTCCATCAACCAGAGACCCATCCAGAACTCGTCTAAAGCCCCATTACTCCAACTGACATCGGCCTCCAGGCCCATTGCCCCTACCGACGTTGGTAGACTAACTGACATCGGTGACATTAGACCAACCGACATCGGCAGACTAATCAGTGTCGATGACTGTGAGAGGCAGACAGCAAAATATAGGTATGCATTACCTTTATTTCTTTTGTTTAGTCTTTCATTATTTCTTTCTAGCAACATTCTCTCTGTCAACTAGTGGACTGTCATCTCACAAGGAAGTCTTTGCACTTCTGGGACTGAGCTTTTGCTTGGCAGTCCACCTTATATCCATCTAACAATCTCTTTGTTTAAGTCTTTCTCTCTACAGGTGTCATCCTCCACAGCCAAAGAGGAGTCCCTAAAATGTCTGGATAACAGTGCGCAGACCTCATCCGGGTACGTACAAACCCCTGACCATTTATCTTAGTTTCTTACTTCCTTTGAATGTAGAAAAGCAAAAAACTTGTAGAAACATTCTGGCATGCCCGGTGGGACCCTAGGACTTTTCCTTGGGTTCATACTTTTTCTTCTAAAACCAAATTTTCATATAGGTGCATTAGGTCTCTTCTTGCATCCTTTTCCTCTATCTCTTCCAAAAGACACCATTAGCAAAGTTAAAAAGAATCATTCTTTTTCTTTCTTTCCTGCATCTTAGAGTAGTGAAGTTCATACTCTTCAACCCTTTCTCAACTTGTTTTCATCCGAACACACATTTCAATTTGGGCTTAAAAATCTTTTGCATTTCATTTCTGTTTGCATGCATTTTTAGCTCACCTAGTAACTTAAAACCACATTATGAATTAAAGCGTAGTGCACTTATGTTACACAACCTAACCACTTGCACAATCAAACATCAAAACATACTTGAGACAAGGTCTGACTAGGATTTCATCCCCTGGTGGATACCTTACCCTTCCTGGCAATCCTACTTGGACTTCACTACCAAGGGGAGAGCACACTCTGTTCTCTGGCAGAGTATAAACTCTAGGGGAAGTATATACTGGCTAAGCGATCCAGCTTATCTCTAGGCTCGTGAAGTGAGGGGAGCTTGCTCTTTAGCACCAGGCCACGTACAGAACCTAACATAGACTTTTGAGCACTGAAACTAACCCAAAACCAACCTTAGACTGCCTCTTCTAGGACCCGTTCTACAAGCCAACGTCCCAAACACACTCATCTAAGGCATAAGCCAACAAGATTCTAAAACTTATTCTTAGGAATTAATGTTTAGGGTCTACGTGTCTTCATCTATTTTTCTATCTCTATCTGGTTTTTTGAGCTGGTGAGGTCGCATTCTGAGATCTAAAAACAACTCAGACTTTTTTCTTTCTTCCAAAAACTTTCAATTTTTTGAGTTTCTAGAAACACACAGACATCGACATCGGTTTTTCCACCAACATCGGCAGTTTTTCCTCACTGACATCGATTATTCTATCGACGTCAGTCACTGTCAACAATCCTTCTTTCGAAATAGCAACCTTAAAACCCGCCCCTTTTTTTGCCAAAAACAACCCTTCTGAGTTTATAAAATTGAAAAAACACAGTTTCTGGAACCTAACCCTTTTGCCTTGAATGGTTTTGACACGTAGTCAAACCAAGACTCTTGTTGACCATGCAAGGAAACAACCACTCCCACCTTCACCCTCCATAACCAGTCCTCTAATGGAGTATCATTCAGAGACCGAATGAACTCCTACCCGACCAACCCCGACTCAACCCTCAATTATCCCCGAAGGGGACCAAAACTTTGAGAGACTCCTTGACCACAATGTCAAGGCTCTCCAACACTACCTCGCAAGAAACCAAACGTGAGACCTTTCAGGTGAAGTGGTGATGACATCAACACCATTCGCTACCCAGCCTTTTATGACTCAGGCTATTGCCTCAACCATTAACCCAACCATGGCCAATACGCAAAGTTTGGCCTCCCCATCTATTTTTGGACTGACCTCCATCGGAGTTTCATTACCCCCTCAACCACACACAATTCAACCAAGTTCTACATCATACCAGAACTTGATTGTCTCGACTCCACACACTCTCACGCCTATACATGCAGGAGTGACAACCTTTCCTTTTACCAATGCTGCCATTCAACCACCTTTGGTGGTATCTAGTCAACTTATGCCCTCACACTTCATGACACAAGCCCCTTTGACCTCAACTTCAGTCCCTATGATGAACTACCGATATGTTGTGCCTATACAAGCACAACCAAGTACGTCATATGCCCCTCCTAACACCCTCCAGGTACCTTACAACCTAGGGGGCACCCCACTTGCAAATCCATCAACTGATCTAATCAAGATGTTGATGGATAAGATGTCTAATCTTGAGACATCCATTTCTGGTTCAAGCAATGTTCTTTTATATGAACGAGTCTGCAACAAACCCATACACCCTTCTGTCCCCATTAGACCATATCCTAACCAGTGGGAGCTT
This sequence comes from Torreya grandis, assembly GCA_037957365.1. Lineage (NCBI taxonomy): Eukaryota > Viridiplantae > Streptophyta > Pinopsida > Cupressales > Taxaceae > Torreya > Torreya grandis. Next base: position 2,651,330 of record JARHVA010000338.1, on the reverse strand, counting down.
CTTAAATTTACTCACTTTCAGAATAAGGAGGACCCACAACAACATCTACGAGCATTCAGACATGCTTGTTATCTTATAGCGCATGATGATGCGTTGTTACTATGCACATTTTCCATGTCACTTTCTGGCCCTACCCTCGATTGGTATAGTTCCCTTGCCAGTCATTCCATCTTTTCATTCACTCAACTCACCCAACTATTCCTTGACCACTTTTCATTCAACATCACCAAAAAAGTCTCCATTACAGACCTATACTCTATCAGACAATTTGACAATGAATCCATGGCTGACTTCATTGCTCATTGGAGAGGCTTAATTAACCAACTCTCCTTCTCCTTACCTCAAACTGAGCTCATTGAGCTCTTTTCTAGAGCATGTGCCAAGCACATCTCACCTACTTTGTGGGTTTAGACATTCTGCACATTTGACGAAGCTTTCACGATGGCCCGAAAGCTTGAACTCTGTGCGGTCGAAGAAGACAAGGTCAAATTGCGTAGCAATGCAAAATCCAATGACCCTTCTTCGTCTAAACCTTCTTCTTCCCACTCCAAGCCCAAAGGAGTGGCCAACACTGTGGTCTTTAGATCACCATCCTCATCAACCATAACTAATCAATCTCAACCTTTCACATCACAAAGTATCACCAAATAATTCCAACAATGGTATATACAGCGTCAATACACTCCAATTGGAGACTCATACACTTTCGTGTTGGACAAACCCGTCAAGCAGGGGGTCATCAATCTCCCTCAAATCTAACCACCTCAATTTGACCCCTCAACACCTATCCCTGCATGGTACAGGGAAAATGACTTCTGTCACTATCACCGTGTCAAAGGCCATGACACAAACAATTGCAAAACCTTTAAAAACATTGTCCAGGACATGTTAGACAAGGGGGATCTGGTCTTGGACAACCCAAACGCGTTGCCTAACCAAAACTTGGACATCTTTAGATAACCTTTCCCTAACCATCCCCTCAGTCAAAATCATGTCCAGACCATGGCCGATGACCTTCAAGAGCGTAACATACGCACGGTCAACATGGTCTCACCTCTTATGCCTAACCAACCTCTCTCACAGTTTGAAGAGGTTAATCAACCTACTTGTCCACCACGGGTAGAGGAGCCTTCCTCTCTTATTTTGCCTCCACCAATGGAGGATAATCCTCCATCACACCTCTTTCACATGTAGGAGAGTCTACCTTGACCTCTCCCATATTGAAGGATGCCTTGACGACACCAACGCCGACTGCCTCAACCTCATCCTTCTTATCATCAATGGGGGATCATACTTTTTCTGCTCCTCGACCACACGAAGAAGCCATGATTATTCCTACGCTCTATCCAACTAAAGAGCCACATTATCCAATTTTGTCTCCACCGAGAAAATAACTTATCACTTCACCAACTTCGACCAAAGAAGATTCGGTGACAATTCCCTCACAATCACCTCAATCTTATAAATGACCGACTATAAAACCTCACGTAGACCTCATCCGAGTACGTACAAACCCCTGACCATTTATCTTAGTTTCTTACTTCCTTTGAATGTAGAAAAGTGAAAAACTTGTAGAAACATTCTGGCATGCCCATCCAAATTCTTGCAGTCATTTACCATGCTGAAACAGGTTAAATCCCTCGGTGTGCATCCTACATCCAACCTCACTCACCCACAAGTGACGGTAGACTTAAACCTTGCCCCACACAATAGTAGTCCTCACACTAAACCAAAGAAGGCTACTAAACCCCAACAGAGAACTCCTCCCCCACCTTCGCCATTACCATCCATTTTGGGTCCACATCCGTCTACTTTAACACGATTGCTCCCACATCCAACACCTCTCAACAAGATCGTGCCATCTCCACATGTGGCCATATCACCAACTAAAAGGGTGACATGGCAAACTCTCCAAACAACTCTTAAACAAAAATGGTCCACCTCTACTACAACAAAGAGTATCGACCCATTAAAGGGTTCTTATGCTTCGATGTTATGTCGATTGTTGTAGTCATCTAGCATCGTCCTCCCACCTATCAAACCATTTCAACCTCTCAGACCAAAACCACCTTGGTTCAATAACACTAAAATATGCTAGTATCATCGCACACTGGGGCATGACACTGAGCATTGTTGCACCCTTAAGGCTGTCATTTGTCAACATCTGGCAAAGGACACCCCTCACATTGAGGCTTCTTCTGACCACATTTTTGACCAACTACCGACACCATCTCATACCTCTCGAACCTCTTCACCCAAATTGGGATCCCAATATAAGACTATGGTCCCTCAACCACCTCCTCAACCTTTATTCGAAATCAACACAATCAATGTGGCCACCAGGCCCCAAACTGTGAAGGATAAAGGAAAAGACCACACATCTACACCTTTGACATATCCATTATTCATCAAGACCTCTCAACCAACTCAACCCAAGATTTCTATCTTGGACATGTCTCGATCATCATCACTGGGGGAAATTCCTCCTAACCTCACTAGTCCACATGATGCTTGGTATAAGCGACTTGTGGACTACTTGACATATTCTATCATCCTGCCCAAACTCTCTAGAAATAGACAGCGAGCTTTTATCAAGAACACTGCTCGCTACACCATGCTAGGGGGACTTATTTATAAGTGAGGTCTCGATGGCCTCCTTATCCAATGTCGACCAAACATCAACCTCAACCAAGCCTTGACCAAACATCAACCAACCAAACATCAACCTCAACCAAGCCTCGACCAAACATCAACCCCAACCAAACATCGACCTCGACCAAGCCTCGACCAAACATCAACCCCAAACAAGTATAGACCAGACATCAACCAATCAAGCATCGACCAAATTTCAACCAACCAAGCATCGACCAAGTATTGCCCAAACATTGACCCCAACCAAGTATAGTCCAAACATCAACCAATCAAGCATCAAACAACTTCTTAGTCATCTTCATGTCCAACATCAACCAACATGTGACCAATTTGGAATGAATCAAATGGGGCAAGTTTTCTCCTAATTGATTTAGACCTTACATCATAACACAAGCATGGGTCAGGGACTTATCAGAACCTGAGCCCCTTTATGCCTTGCATCTTCGACCAGTCTACTGTTAGTCAAGTAATTATTCACTTGACGTTTAACTTGAGCTTGATCCCTTGAGCAATCTCCCATCATCATCATTCCTATTCCTTTTCAACCCTCAACCCTACAAGCATTAGTCAAACCTTTTATCAAGCATGAATGCTTTGTCCTAATAAAAGGGAAACCCTCTAAACCTCTATAGTCAAGTCCATGACCAAAATTTCAGTCAACAAAAACATATAAAACTGGGATGCTTATTCCAAGGTCATAAAACTATAAATGTAGACTGCTCCCTTGAAGGACAGCTGCATCATTGCTGTAAAAAAATAGACTGCTCCCTTGAAGGACATCTATTCAAAGACTTTTAAACATACAAAGCAAAATATAGACCACTCCCTCAAAGGATGGCTATGCCTAAATCTTGCTACAAAATAGCATTATATCAGAAGCTTCCCGCATTGATCAGCATCACAACATGACCACAAAACAAAACAACATCCCCTCGCAGACTTCCCGCATCGATTAGTCTACCCAAAAAAAAAAAAAAAAGTGACTGACAAACTATAAAGTCATGGACTTGTCTATAGTCGTTCTCAGGGTCACCTATAAAAGGGGCAAAGTTCTCCCTGCTACAAAGGGTTGCCTTATCCTTCCATCTCACATAATAACACCTATCACCCTAACATACTCAAGGGATTTTGAGCTCACTTAATGTCAAGTGATTTGATTACTTCTCTAACACAAACAATGGTCAACGATGTAATGCATGAACAGGGCTTTTGTTTCTAAAAACCCCCTACCTATGCTATCATTATTGGTCCTTATCAATGAAAGAGCAATGAACCTTTCACTTCTTGTACACCTTGGTCACATTCAACTAAATCATTATCTAATCCAACCAAACCCAACCAAACCAAACATTTTCAGACCACTGCCATGACATAGCCCATTTCACATAGTTTTTATGGACAACAATACACATGGAAACTATCGACCAGACACAATTTATGTCAAGCATAAACCATTACTTGTTGAAGCATAAATAGACTCATTTCATTTTTAGCATACACCATCACCAATATGGAAAATTGCTAGGGATGAAAGACCACCAATGTTACAGAATACACCATCACCCAATATGGAAAAGGCTATAACATCATCTTACCCTCATCATAATCATCATGACGAAACTGCCTATCAACCACTTTGACTCTTCTTCTAAACTACATTGGTCTAAGGCCCTTTAAACAAGGGCTATGTAGGTAGCACTTAGATGACATAACGTCTCCTGGGGTTAGCTCGGCCACATTCATTCGTTCATCTACCTGATGGATAAACCATATTACCTTCATCATTTATGACCTGACCAAAACCACCTATCGACCACTTTGACTCTTCATCTGAACTACATTGGTCTGAAGCCCTTCAAATAGGGGCTATGTAGGCAACACTCAGATGACATGACGTCTCCTGGGGTTAGCTCAGCCACATCCATTTGTTCGTCTACCTGATGGACAAACCATATTACCCTCATCATTTATGACCTGACCAAAACCACCTATCGACCACTTTAACTCTTTGTCTGAACTACATTGGTCTGAGGCCCTCAACATAGGGGCTATGTAGGCAGCACTCAGATGGCATGATGTTTTTTGGGGTTAGCTCAGCCACATTCATTTGTTCATCTATCTGATGGACAAACCATATCACCTTCAACCATGCCTTAACCCCATCCAACCCAGTCCATAACTGACCCTCTTCCTCCCTTTTAGGGAGAACTACATTGGCCTGAGGCCCTCAACATAGGGGCTATGTAGGCAGCACTCAGTTGACATGGGGTCTTCTGGGGTTAGCTAGGCCACATTCTTTCATTCATCCATCTATTGGACCAACTATTTATCTCGACTCAACCAACGACCATGGAGATAGCGACTATCTCCTTCGACCATGACCATTTTTGAGATAACTTTGCCTTAGTTGTTTTGATTATATGTATGCTACCTCACGAATGGTTAGCAAAATTGTCTACAACCCACATTTTGACCCTCACAAGTATTGGATTGCGAGCAAATTGATCCCCACTACTTGTGACATTTTTGTGTTTCCAAGAGCACTTCCTGAGCCCGGGATACTTGGAACACAATGACCCATTGGAGCTACAGCTTGGATCGAATAACCCAATTAGTTACAACTAAATGTTGGGGCCTGGTTATTTCAATTTTAGCACTCTTCGACCTTGACTAGCGACAATTTGACCTGACCATCTTGTGAAGTGGTATGCACGTAATCTCAACTATTGCAGCATTCACCCTCCAACTTCACCATCCTCATCCACTATCTATCAAATCGGCACCTGATTCTAGGTTCCCTTCCCTCGACTCCTGCTTTGAGGGGGAATACCTCATCATCATAATTGGGGCAACCTCCACCTCATCCCATACCTGGGGCAATCAACTCCTGTTTTTGTCTTATAGTTTGTTAGAACAACCAACAAGACAAAAAGGGGCAAATGTAGACACCAAAATCATGTCTACTCCTTGGTCGACTCCCCCTTGGTCCCCTTGGTCCACTTCTACACATTCTTAACCCACACACTTATTAATTTAAAATAATAACTATTTTGAATTAATAACACCCCTTTGACACTTCACCCATGCCACCTCACCCCACCTTGGATACCTCTCCTTGGATGCCTCCCATCACCCTATGACCAATTTATGACCTATTTCAACCCTCTCGCACTCATTTAATCCACCTTCGACCATTTTCCCATGACAATTAGCCCTGGCAGTTGGAAAAATAGGCAGAAGGCTACTAATATCCTCTTTTCCCATTCTTCAGCCACCGACGTCGGTCATTATTTGGCTGACACCGGCGGTTTCACCGACATCGGTTCCTTTAAGACTACATTTCTTCTTCTGTTTCTCCCCCTAGAACATCGAATCATAGACCCAATTAATCAATTAATCGATCAATTCTCTTCCTTGACTGCTAACTCTTTGGCTGCAGGTACACATCAAGCATCACAAGCTATAGGCACTCTGCATCAGTCTTCTACATCAGTAACAAGTCTTCTACCCTCCCTCATCAACAAGAAAGAGCTAAGTAATCCTCTTTTATTTCATTCCAGTAGCTTAGAATGTATTTGTAATCAATTTTTTGTTTACTGCTTCTAAGCCATATTACTAGACCAGACTCGGCTATCAACTAGACCAGCCCTGACTCTCTTCTTGAGAAGGCTAAGAAGCCTTCTTCATACTCTCACTCTTTTTGACACCCTGCCCCCTACCTGACTCCTTCCTCAGACCTTACTTTCTGCCCTGTAAACCCTGCACAAACCATCAGAATCTCAGACTACCACACACCATTCCATCAAATAGAGACCCGTCCAGAACTCGTCCAAAGCCCCATTGCCCTACCATCACCGGCCTCCAGGCCCATTGCCCCTACCGACGTCGGTAGACTAACAGACGTCGGTGACATTAGACCAATTGACATCGGCAAACTAACTGGCGTCGATGACTGTGAGAGGTAAACAGCAGAATATAGGTACGCATTACCTTTATTTCTTTTATTTAGTCTTTCATTATTTCTTTCTAGCAACATTCTCTCTGTCAACTAGTGGACTGTCATCCCACAAGGAAGTCTTTGCAATTTTGGGATTGAGCTTTTGCTTGGCAGTCCACCTTATATCCATCTAACAATCTCTTCGTTTAAGTCTTTCTCTCTACAGGTGTCATCCTCCACAGCCAAAGAGGAGTCCCTACAATGTCTGGATAATGGTGTGCATACCTCATCCGGGTACGTACAAACCCCTGACCATTTATCTTAGTTTCTTACTTCCTTTGAATGTAAAAAAGTGAAAAACTTGTAGAAATAAGGGAGATACACAAACTCCATTGTCAAAGACTCTTTGAGCACAAACCGAGCAAGCCACATAATGAATCATTTGGACATTTCAAGGAAGGTAAGAGATTATTTGTCTTTTGCATTTTAGTTTTGCTTTTCATTTAGTTTTGTTCATTAAGCTCCCCCTATGATCTAGAATAAAGATGTTATCATGTTAGTGTGTTCATTTAATTATTTTATGGACTAACACAAGACTAACGTCCTCTCTATTATCAAATTCCTATGATCACAAATGGCATATCCGATGGGACCTAAAGCATCTCACATACCAAGGAAACCAAAGTGTAGCTCTTAGTTTTTTAAATGAATACTTGATCATCTTAAAAATTTGAGTTTTTGTTTTGATTTTTTGTATTCTATTTTTTAGTGTTACCCAAATTTACATAAAGACTGACATCAATTTGGCATAACCAACATTGGTTTTGTCTAACCATCATCAGTTCTACCTAACTATCATCAATTCCCTATTCAAGGAAGAGCACGATAGAAAAAATGAATTTTTATGTTTCCTTGAAAGTTTCAAGTTGTTATTTTGGTTTTTAGCTCTCTGTATGAGCATTTTATTATAGGATCTAAAGGTTTTTTTGAAGATTCTATACTAACTTGGGGCTAACAAGTGTTTTATGAAAAAATATTTTTTGCCTAAGTGTTCACAAGTAACTAACATCAATCTTTATCAACTGTTATTGGTTCTTTCTAACTGGCATCAGTTATCTGATAACCAACATCATTCATAGTTGATTGGCGTTGGTCTCTATGTAACAAAAATAGAGACAAACCTGAGAGCTCAATTTGACAAGTGTTTTGCTCATCTATAATTGAGCTTTAAAGCAGAAGGACCCCCTTTAAAATTTGTAGGACCAAAGTGAGAAAAGAACATAAATTCACAATTGCTAAGTCTTGAATATTTCATTTTGGTGCCTAAAAGGAATGGTTAAGTTTTAAACATTTCATTTTAGTGATTAACAGGAACATAGGTGTTTATGCTTAGTTTATTTTTTGAAAGTCCTTACAAGTTTTTGAAAATTAAACCAAGGGGCCAAAAACTTCATCAACACTTCATTTGGTGTATAAAATTAACACTTACTTAGATTACAAATTCTTAAAAGCATAATGTTTTATGCTAGATCATTTTATACTTGTGTTTTTTTTTTAAATAAAGGATGCGTGTATGGTCTCTTCCCAATCCCTTTAGGGAACTTGAGTGACCAAAACTACTTCTTCATTTAAATTTATGACTTGTCCAAGGCATGAAGAGAATGTTATTGAGGCTCTCCCCAAAACTCATATGGTTTGGGTGATCTAAACATAACTTTAAATTCTTTTCACTTGGTCATTTATTTTATGCAACTTGGCTTGTGAGTGGGAGTTCATAGCCTCCTCACAAGTTATTTAGGGGTGATTTGAACCAGGAATTAATCTCCCAACATTTTATCAACCCTGTTCCATGGTGGAGTATATAAATTATGGCAATGTATACTATGATTTCCAAGGGGTTGACTAGCTAACATCTCCAATCATAACAAAGACCTAAGTCAGGTCTAGCTAACCAGGGGATTCCATTAAGATGTACATGGATGGAATCACTATGCAAAGAAATAGACCATTTCATAATAAGTTAGTCTGTGTGAACTCAATTGACATGATGCATCTCTAGTGCTAACCACACTTGGGACCATCTAGATGATTAAAATTTTAAGTTTTATAATAACCCCACTTGTCGTGGACATATCGTTAATGCAAGGTGAAGCCCAAAGTTCCATGTCATCATACAATATCTTGGGAGAAGGGGGTGTAAACACCTTACTACTTCATTCACTTTTATTTTTGGATTAATGCTTAAAATACTCCCAAGAGAATGTATATAGAATAAATTTAATGATACGATGCAACTTTGTCAATTATAAGATCTAGGGCATTATACTTAGTTGTATTTTGTCATTTATCCTTTGTTGCTTGGTTTTTTGAGTTTAAATTTGTTTTTTTGTCTTCCCACATCAAAAATGAGTTTTGTTTCCACACTACTCCATTAACTAATGAGGTGTTATACCCTCTATTTGACACCTTGTTTTTAACTTAGTTTTTTGTCAAAAATTATTGTGTGTGTCACTTGATTAAAATATGTAATGTCATGCTGCCCAATCCATTTCAAGTTTTGTGCCTTAAAAGTCTTTAAATAGACCATTAATCACATCTTTAGAGCATGATAACATCATTACACTGATCAAATGATTTCATACACTTATTTTTGCCTTGTGTCCAAGTTTCCATTTTTAAACCAATCCACATGTGCCTTTGGGATCTTTTACCTAGTCTTGTTATGTCATTTAACTTTGTCTAACTTGTTGTTTGATTCAAAGAAGCCTAGTTTCCTAAGTTGAGTTTTTAATTAACCTTACTAAATTCAAATTCAAACATTGATTAATTTATGTTTATGCCTTGTGTAATTTGGGCTTAGACACTGATCTTTCTCTTTTGGGTCACGTAAATTAGGTTAATTATTTACCCAATTTCAAAAACTATTAGTTTCTACCTTTACTTGGGAGAAAATAGTCTATCTCCAAGTGCTTTTTATTTCATAACTTATGCCAATTTGATTAAGTTCATGTCTAAATTTGAGTGCCTAGTCTATGCCAAAGTGTTTCAAGTTTTTTAGCTTAAACCATACTAATTTATTTGAGCCTACTTTTTGACATTGCATTTGGCCAAAAGACCTATCAACCTTTATTTTTCCTATATTAGACCTATTTGGAAAACTTTGAACCTAGAGTTTGGCACTCTATTTTTAGTTCATCCACTTGTCATTTTTGTGTGAAATATTTAGCATTCAAAATTTGACATTAGACTATTTTATACTAAGTCTTAACATAGACCCTTTTTATAGATACAGCTCCACTCTTTGACCAAGCTAAATCGAGTATGAATCTTTTGTCTTTTTACACATTTTTGTTTAGAGTTTATAGAACTCTAATCCCATTTATCATGCAAGGTTCACCATTGATTCGAACATGTCCCAACATACTCGTAATGGCATCATATACAATCTTAGGTATAATAATGTGGTTGCATAAGAATACTTTGTTCAAGACCCCACGGAGATGATGTCATTTATGAGATAAATCCTTATCCACATTAAAACACTCAATCAGGGAAATAAATCCAAGACCCTTTGGCCCATTATTTTGTAAACATGCCTCCATACTCAGAGCAGGATCAAGATTAAATGGCACAATACCTAGCTAGCATACCTTCAATTGTAGAACAAGTCCAACAACAACCATACTATGTTACAATGCTATCAGCCTATGACCCTTATTTGTTTGATCATGACTTTTTTGTGAACAAGGACAAAGTCTTAATCAGAGTCGTAGAGGTAGGGGCTAAGTTTTCAGCAAACATTCCCCATGAAAAATTTCCAAGTCTAGTAAGAGTGCCTTAAAACATGCCTTATAATCAGAATATTGAATAGGCCTCTTCTAGCAATCCTCAATTTATAGTGTTGATGTTGTATCAGGACCCTCATATGCTTATCATAGTGAAAGGCCTCATGGAGGACCACTTCATATAGATGCAAACATCATACCAAACCTATCTAAACTTAGCATGTAACATTAACAATATGACCATGTCAAATGCTCCACTCATTGAGCTATCTCTTTCAACAAGAGTTTTAATCAAGTTGACAAGCCAAGAAAATCAAGGTATAGACCCATTCACATAAATTAATTTAGTGGGAAACATGTTCAATACTCCTACAATCAAAGAAGTGTCTTTTATTTGTACATAGAATAGTGAGCCAAACCTAGTGGACAACATGCAAGTCCCATCCAATCCAAACCAAAGTGGTGTAAATGCACAAATAACTAATCCACAACAAAATTTGCCTTTAATTAGCACCATTAGTGGTTCACAAATGCAAGGAATAGGAGCTTCTACTTCCCAATCATAAATAAATACCTCTAATCCTCAACCAGCTGCTTCTTTAAGCAGCCAAATGCAAGGATTAAGTAGTCAAGCACTGACCAATGACATGCCTCAACAAAATGTGATGAATGTTACTCCACAAAAATAGGTGACAAATAACATTCCACAACAATAGGGACCTTTCAACATACCCACATAACAAAGGAAAAACATTCTACCACCTCAAAAGGGGGCAACCAACATTCCACCTCATCAGGTAGTGATGAACACACCTCTTCAGTCATAAATTGACATACCATTACAATCACACAAGATGTCTAATCAATAACATATGACTATTGGTCAATGATAAATTTCAAACCTTCAACATGCATCTACTTCTCAATAAGGATTCACACAACTAAGAGGTTATAATGTTTCACAAGTACCAATTAGGCAACAATTGTCTTTTATTTCTAACATGCCATAATCTCAATGGCAGGGCATTAGTTCACAAGTTCCCCTTAATCAACAAGGTTTGACTAGTTAATAGCAAGTCCTTAATCAACCTCAATAGACATATTACATCACACCAAGCCATATCCTTTCATTTCAACCATAATTTCCCCAAAACTAAGCCTACATACCCAATCCTAACCAGAATATCACACCATAATTCATGCAATTCTAATAATTGCACCCTAATCCATGTATGCATATTTTTGGTCAATTCCCAAACCAAAGAAAAATTACATAGCAAACCATACCTCCACTATACCTTGGTCTAAGTAATCCACTTGTGAACACCCAGCCTCCACCTCAAACCCATGTTCCCTCTAGGTTGCTTACCCAAGAACTGTAGAAAAAGAAGGATGTGATTTCTACCATCCAAGTTGTGAAATAGACCAAAAATTTTAAGTTAGATAACATGTGTTCCTACCCATTCAACATGGAGTATTTACAAATACCATTTCCTTCAGGGTATAAACCATTGACATTTGACAAATATAAAGGTAAAGGAGACCCAAAGGCCCATCTAATAGAATTTTTTATTGCTTTCCATCTAATGGCCTACAATGACATATACCTCTTACTATTTTTTTAAGGAGTCTAGTAAGACAATTGTTTGAGTGGTTTCTAAAATTACCCAAAAACTCAGTATCTGACTTTGATGATCTTTCAAAAAAGTTTGTTCAAATCTTCTCCTACAATCTCAAGAATGATATTTTATTGGTAGATTTGATGTAAGCCAAATATAAGGTCAGTGAAATCTTTTCAAGTTATCTATAGCAACGAAGAGACCTTGCCAGCTGATTCACCCACAATCTACTAGACAAGCAATTAGTCATTGTGTTTACCAAGAATTTGCATAATGAGATATCTTACCTTTTAGAACTATAGTGTGTACACACTTTTAAGGGAATCATTGACAAAGGTTTATTGATCAAAATATCCCTTATTAACAAAGGGATCATTAAACTTACCTCATCAAATTAGAACCAAAATCAAAATCAAAATAACAACCAAAACTAGAACCAAGTCAAAGCACAAGCACCACAACGATCTTAGGCCAATAATTATGAACAGTCCAAATAATTTAATTATAACAAGAATGTTGTAGGGAAAGGAGTACCAAGTTATGAAATATACAAATGATGCAAACACCATCTTCTAAGCCTACACTATATATGCAAATTACTCTTAACTAATAACCTCTTCAGCAAATGTAGCAAGTGTAACAACCTAGACCAATGTGTTTCAATGAATTTCTTGCTTATTATTGGAAAGGAAGAAAATAAAAAATTAGATACGGGTATAGTAGAAAACCCTGATTAATAGTGTGTGCATTAAAATCAAAACATTATGAAGAGTTCCTCTTTGGCTTGGGAGGATGACCTACAAATAAAGAAGCAATAAAGTAAACTTGTTTGTTAGACAAATAGTTGGGTGGATTACCTAGCAATAGCTAGATCTCAAAATCAATAGCTTCTTTAGGGGATGTTAATCCATATGTTTTAAACAATTAAGTTTATAAACAAAAAAGAAAGGTACTTGCATCAATGAATCAAAAGGTACTAAAACTAAATACAAGAAAGCTTGCTAAGAAATATGCTATAAATGATTAAATTAGTAATAATATAATTAATACTAGTGTTATAGGGTTTGGGTATGCTTCAAAAAATTAGAAAGGGGTCCATGACTAGGCGAGAATGCAAAAAAATAGGTTTGATTGGGTGTAGATAGGTGAAATCCACTTGTTGGTTTTTGATGCCACAATGACCATCAATAGTTAGGATGACCATCGACAGTTAAGGTGACCATCAGTGGTCAATCTGACCATCGGTGGTTGGGCAAACCATTGATGATTGAGTCAATAATTAACGATTACTATGTGAGAATCTAGGTTGGTAATTTTATTGATTGATGAGATCCAAAAGATGGCTTTTGAGAGGTGGGTAAGACTTGGGTTGATTTTGAAATGGAAATAAAGTAGATGAGTACTAAAAAACAAGTACTTATCTTAATATAGGTCAATTGGGTGGATGGTCGAGGCAATTGATCTATTGGTGGAATCTAATTCAATTTAATAGAGTAACAATACCTAAAAACTTGACAGAGAGGTGCTAGCAAATTAGCTCTCTAATGTGATTACTAGATTGTTGGATTATTGATGGCGACTAACCTATAAAATAAATTCCTAGATTCACAAGCTCCTAATAATGATTGAAGATGGATTTTCACCTCTTTTCTCCTCTCTCTAATAGGCAAGGTGAGACAGTTGTAACAGTTCATGAACTGGGCTTTCCAAAATTAACTCATCCATGTAATGGCTCACAACTAGAATTAGATAGGCTATAATTAAAAAAGTAAAGTGCATATTTCTTATGCTTTTGATTGGAGAGGTGCACCCTAAACATAATGGTCAGGGTGACTATCAATGATCACCCTGACCATCAGTGGTTAAGTGTTAAGGGGTAAAAAGGTCTAAAAGGAAGGGTTGAGCTAGTTAAGTTAAACTTGACTACATGCTAGGTTAGTTATGGGTCAGTAGGTGATATTAGTCCCAAGGGGGTCTTATGGTAGTCTAGGGGATTTCAAACATTTGGAATCATGGTGTATAGATCTTTGGTGTCTACATTTTGCCCCTTTTTATTATGCGGCTTTGAATTAACAAGCTACAAAATAAAAATGGAGTGTTAGTCGAAGGTTTGATTGCTCCAAGTATGGGAGGAGATGTTCCCCCTCAAACTAGGAGTCAATGAGGTGAAACCAAAATTGAGTCAGGGTTTGTTAAGTGGTTCATGGTAAGGCACTAGGTGGTGACAAAATGTGGTTAGGCATTTAAGATGCAAACATGCACATAAAATGTGACTAAGTGTAATAGCCAAGATTACACACAAACTGAGGTTGCCAATGTTGGTAAAAAAATAAGGTCAATTTCATAAGTACAAGTGACAGGGTGACCAAGCCACAACATTGGTAATAGTTGATTAGGTTACTCTATCAAGCTTTTTAGATAGGATCGGTGTTCTCACAGGTAACTGAGGTAGGAAGTGTTCCCTTAAAAAACACAAATGGTCTAGTTGTCCACTAGGTGGTGCAAATTCAAATGGTCAACATGGAAAAAAAAAGGTTTGTGTAGTCAAAAATACCAAGCACGATCGTCATAAAATATGTGATAGTTGGGGTCATAAATGCCCAACGTCAAGGTGGAGGTGGCTTAATGGGTGGTCAGAGAAGGGTAATCTCCAAAAATTTCAAATTTGGTATGGGGGAGATTAGGTTGATCCCCAAAATTTGGTATGTAGGTTAGGTGCAAAAATTAAAAAAGTGTGGGACCAAGACCGTCAATGGTTAGGGGTCCCAGGGTTGACCCTCAATGATCAGGCCCTAACCGTCAACAGTCAGGGGAAACCCTAAAAAGTCAAAACATAAAAAGTGAAAATGAAAAAATCCATTATTAGACTCATGAGCTATATATATATATATATATATATATATATATATATATATACACACACACACACACATACATACATGTGTGTGTGTGTGTGTGTGTGTGTGTGTGTGTGTGTGTGTGTGTGTGTGTGTGTGTGTGTGTGTGTGATCTTGTTTATTGCTCATGGCTATTATGGTTTAATGTTTATGCTTATTGCTCATGGTGATTATGATTTGATGCTTATGATTATTACTCATGGTACGATGATTGGCATTTGGTGTTTATGGCTTAAGATGAGATTTTTATATTACTTACAATTTATATTTTATGTTGTGATTGTGTAGACACTAATGAGGCATGAGATGGTTTGGATTTATTATTGTGTTATTTGACATGCTAAATCTTAGTGAGTATGCACTGCATTAATAAAATTTAGACATACAATAGGAAATGGTTGATATTTTTAGATGCTTATGGATGTTATTTCTTTATGATGTTGGTCATGGTTATGGTTGTTGTTATGGTTATGATTTTGACATGTTAATTACTTTTGGATCTTAGTATGTTGAGACATGTGATCGTTGAATTTACGGCTTATGGATGTGGTTATCAAGTATGGTATGGTAATGTAGATGGTTGTAGTTATGCTTATGGTTCTTTGTTGTTAATTTTTATGACAAAATGCATGAGATAGGTTAATTAACAACCTTGGATGGGGGAATAAATAATATAACCAAGAGACAAAATGCCATAATGAAAATATCAACTAGTCATGATAGGATAAGTAGAGAGTACGGTGCTTCTTTGTTGATAAGGGCTAAAAACAAACCTAAAGTTGGATTGGCTTAATGAATAGGAGCCCTTCGAATGCTTCACATGGGTGCTCGTTAGTTGGCTAAAAAGGTGTCTTGACCATGTAATGTTAAGTAAGCTCAAAAATCACTTGCATATGTGGAAAAGGGGAAATGGGTGAAAATGGAACCCTGTTGCGAGACTAGCAAGCCTCCATTGTAGGTGTCCAAAAGACCAAGATAAAAAAGCCTATGCCAAATTATGTAAATTGATTGATGCAATAAGTCTACTTGTAAAAGCCAATTATGGATTTCACTTTATTATGTTGTCTTGAGAGTCGATTGTGACTTTTTAAATTATTTTGCTTTTGTTTTGATTGTGATAATGGGTCTTCTACTAATTGTTGTATGTGGGAAGTTGATCAATGTGGGAAGATTCTAAGAAACTAATATATTTTAGAAAAATATTTACTTAGCCATCCTTCAATGGATTGGTCTAAGTTTATGTGCTTTGCTTAATGCTTTTTGATAGTTGTCTTTCAAGGAAGCAATCCACCTTATGTTTTGTCAATTTCTAATAAATTTTTAATAGTTTTCATTCAAGGCATCAATCTATAAAATCTAGGAATGACCCAAGATTACTAAGAATTTTTTTATTTGGCTATGATTTTACTTGACATATACTTGCTTATGTTGGCTTAGTGGTTCCCCTTCATGGAGGGGAAACCAAGAACATAAGAGGGTTGGTTAGGTGTAAAGAGGTTTAGGTGATAATGATCATGGGGATCCATCTTAGAAAGGGGTGGAAAGTACCATGAGAACCATGCATGGGTAGATCTGTGGTACCCATTATTCAAGGTTTGGCTTTTATTGTGATGGATAATCACAATATTCATGTTTAATCAATTTCCCCTAAAGTAGGGAGATGAATGTGGGTGGGTAACAAGGGATAAGCTTAAGTGAAACAAAAGGTGAACTCAATCCTTTTTAACAAAAGAGTGGGTGTAGATGTGAAGCATTGAGGGGCTTAGGTTCTGGGTGGCCTTCGAGTGAAGACAATTGATAAGCTCATGATCCATACTTATGGGTTATGATATAAGGTCCAAGCCAATTGAAAGCAAACTTACCTTACTTTTCTCCATATTAGTGACATGTTGTTTTTCCCTAAGGATGAGGTCTCCAATATTGAATTCTCACACTTTAAGGTGTTTGGTATAGGTACACTTGATATGCTCTTAGTATACATGACTATGAGTGAGGGTTGTTATGTGACGCTCATTGAGTATCTCAAGTTGGGCTAGACAGTGTTGATGATAATCATCTTCCAAAATAAGCTCTTGTAAAGATATACAAAGAGAAGGGATTTGGACTTCAAGAGGCAAGTTAGCCTCTACTCTAAATACAAAATAAAATAGGGTAGCACCCATAGGGGTCCTAATGCTAGTGTGATATGCCCATAAGGTAAAAGGGATGTGCATATGCCAATCTTGACTAGATTCACCAACCATTTTAGTTAGCATCTTATTAAGAGTTCTGTTAGAGTCTTCTACTTGTCCATTTGCTTGAGGGAGATAGGGTGAGGAGAAACTTAACTTAATTCTAAATTAATCACATAGAACCTAGACTTGCTTGTTCTTAAAGGATTTACCATTGTCAGTGATAATCTTATGAGTAACATCAAAGTAACATATGACATGATGGTTGATAAAGTCAACTATCTTCTCTGCTTTGGTTGAGACTAGAGGAATAGCCTCTACCCACTTAGTAAATTACTTGGTGGTGATGATGATAGAATGGGAGGAGTGGGGATTAATTTCCCCATTAAGGTCTAGACCCCATTGTGAAAAGGGCCAAAAATTGATAAAAATGCAAAGACTATGGCTAGGCACGTGATGAAAATTAGCATGTTATTAGCACTTAACACACTTTTTCACATAATCACATCAATTTTGGTTAAGGGTAGGTAAATAATAGCCAAGACATAGGATTTGCTTAGCTACAATGAGGCCACAAAAGTGACTTTTATAGGTGCCATCGTGTTTTTCCTTAATTGCATGAGAGGCTTTATGACTACACAGGCAGCAGAAGAGGAGGCCATCAAAGCCATGTTTATAAATAGTTATTCCCATAATGGTATAATGTTAGGTACTTTGAATAAATTCTCTTTGAACATTCCTAAAGAGGCCAAGGTTAATATAGTCAAAGGTCTGCTAATACCAAAGGTCAGGTTGGGTCTCCTTGATATTAAAAATGGTGGGAGAATCTAGTTTGACATAGGATGATTGGGTAAGTTGATGGATAATGACAGATAGTTTAGAGTCTGAGGGTGTAAATAGGATTTGTGAGGTGAGGGAATCCATGGTGTTGATGAACTTATTTGTAGATCATAGGGTTGACTAGATGCAGTAGTGTTTAAATGATGTTAGGAGTTCATCAATTAGTTGTTTTTACTATTGTAAAACATCATTTTTACATTGGTAGGATCCATTGATTTGATTGACCAAAAGTTGGGAGTCACCAAATTTATTAATTGTTTTGACTTCAAGGACTAAGATAGTCTAAAGGCCTATTACTATGGCTTTGTACTTAGCCATATTATTGGTGCATTCAAAATCAAGCTTGAAGGACAAGGGGAAAAGTTTACCATCAAAGGGGATAAGGATGATACCTGCTCCCCCACTACATTGGCATTTTGATCCATCAAATAACATGGTGATTTTATAGGTGAAATCTCCTTGAGATAGGACCATCATAAACTCATCAAGGAACTCACAGGGAGGAGGTTGGTTATCCACCAAAGGTGCTTCAACCAACTAGTCAGCAATGACTTGCCCTTTAATTGACTTCTATTAGAGGAACTCAAAATCAAACTCTACTAAAATCATGAGCCACTTGGACATACATTGGTTCTGGTATGGTTTGGAGTGCATGTACTTGAGTGGGTTAGTGTTGGTTATGACATAAATTTTGTGATTAAGAAGGTAGTGGTAAAGTTTGGTGGCCACAAACACTAGAGCTAATAAAATTTTCTCGATGTGGGTGTAATGAGTCTCGTATTCTACCAGCATGTGGCTAATGTAATATATGACTTGCTCTCTATGTTGTTCATCTTAGTGAGCTAGCATTTCCCCTAAGGAATGGTCAATGGCAGAGATATAAATGTAGAAAGGTTGGTCATCCTTAGGAGGGATGAGGATAGGTGGAGACAAGAGGTACTCTTTGAGTGAGTCAAAGGCCTTTTGATAATCGTTATTCCACTTAAAAGAGACATCCTTCTTCAAAAGGTGGTGAAAAGGATGGAACCAATTCAAAATCTGGGAGATGAAATGGTGAATGGACTAAAGCCACCCTTACAAGCTTTAAAGTTATTTGAGGTTTGTTGGAGGAAGCATGTCTAGGATTACTTTTATTATGGTGATATCAACTTTGATTCCTTAAAGGGAGACAATGAAACCAAGAAGTTTTCCTAACAAGACCCCAAAAATTCACATCTTAAGGTTAAGATGAACATGATAGTGGATAAGTCACTTGAAGATCTTCAGAATGGCCAAGTGATCCTTTTGAATTTTGGATTTTCTGAGGTCATCCACATAGTATTCTACAATCTTATGGATAAGGTCATGAAAAATGTAGGTCATGGCATGTTGGTAGGTTGCACCAGCATTTTTTAACCCAATAGGCATGGTTCTATAGTATAAGGTCCCCCATGAGGTGGTATATGTAGTTTAGTGTTGATCTTTAGGGGTGATTAAGATCTTATTATAACTCAAGAATCCATCTATGAGAGATAACATCTCATGTTCAGTTGTAAGATCAACAAGCTAGTCAATGTTGGGTAGAGAGAAGTCATATTTGGGTCAAGTGAGGTTAAGGTCATGAAATTCCACACAAATGTGTAGTACCCCTATGGCTTTAGTGATAGGTATGACATTTGAGACCTATTTGGGGTAATTGATGGGTTGAATGAAGTTGACAGATAAGAAACGTTGAAGCTCTTCTTTGATGAGAAGGGTTATGCGAGAATGCATATGTCAGAGATTTTTCTTGATAGGTTTGGCATCATAGTGAGTGACTATTTTATGGGTAGAAATGGTGAGGTCAATTCTATGCATATCATTTTAAGATCAAGTGAATGTTATGCTACAGTCTTGGAGGAAGAATGGGAAGTCTCAAAGTTCCTCAGTATTCAATGATTGGCTGATTTTGATTATGTGAGGGTTATCCTAATTAACCAAGTTGATATATATATTGAATTCATTCAACATGGTTGAAGACTCAAGAGGAAGGGATTTGTGGATTGAAAAATATGGGGTATTAAGGTAGGTGAGAATGGAATCATCATCTTGATACTGCATAGTGTTAATGGTAGGAGAGTCTTCTCCTATCATCTCAAGATGGGTTAAAGGGATGGTTATAGTTGCCCCCTCTTTTTGATAAGTTAGGGATTCAAGGTTGATCATGTTGATGAAAAAAAAGTTAGGTGGGATGATGTCATCATGCAAGTGGAGGTGAGCTTAGTGAGGAAGGGGCATCCTCTCAATATTAGTAGCAATGGGTTGTTTGGTTTTCTTCTTATTAGGCAAGATGAAACCAAGTCCATACTTCTTATGTGGCTTCCTGGTTGTGATAGTGAACAATTAGTGTGGGCCATGTTCATATCACCCAAGACTAAAGCCTTTCTAAGCATATTAATGAAGTTATGTCTTGACAAAGTTTGCTTTATCTAGTTAAGAGAAACTAGTAGTGAATGGTCGAGGTGGCAGAGAGGTGGAAGGAGCACCAAGGGATTTTTTGAGTCTCTCATAGACAAAGAAGGTTTGATGGTGGGGAGGTCCAAAAGGATTGATATTTTTGACAATGGGGTCATATCCTAGTTGGTTGGTAAGTTACCCATACTCATGAGGAGTAGGGAAAGCATTGAGTACTAAAAGGTAATACTTCCCCAGTGAAAGTTGGTGGAATATGGATTCTAAAGGGTCTATTGTGGGGATTTGGTGTGAGGGTATTGAGGAACTAGTTGATTCCTCATTTTTGGTAGGGGATATGATATCCATTTTAGTGGTTAAAGGTTGGGTTTTAGCTACTGAGGGTATGTTGGATGGGGGTATGATGACATCATTGGGGTGGTAAGTCATGTTGCATGTCAAGAAAGGACTTGGGTCAGCTTGAATGGTGATGACCTAGCCTTCATGCTCAAACTTAATGTAATGGTGGAGGGTGGAGGGAATGCAACTAATGGAGTGAATCCAAGGTCATCCCAATAAGATGTATTAAAAATCACCCTCTACAACATAGAATAGTTCAAGGAGTGTGTAGGGTCCCACAAAGATATGAAGGATGACAATTCCCAAGGTAGTGGTCATGGTATCATTAAAGGAATGAAAGATAGTCAAGGATTTATACATGACATTATCCAACAAGTTGAGTTGATT
Organism: Torreya grandis; assembly: GCA_037957365.1. NCBI lineage: Eukaryota > Viridiplantae > Streptophyta > Pinopsida > Cupressales > Taxaceae > Torreya > Torreya grandis. The sequence goes on along the minus strand of JARHVA010000338.1, from coordinate 2,630,273 downwards.
GCAGGCATGAGAGGAGATGATGTTAATGTTAGCTCCCCCATCGATCATGAACCATTTGATATAGGTTTGATTGATGTAGGTAGTGATAAATAGAGGAGGATATAGGTCCTTAATATGGATGGAAGGTATTTTTGAATCCTTTAAGTTAACAAGGTTGGAAATTTAAAGGGCACCAACAAAGGTGGCTAGAGGTTAGGGGTCCTCGGGCTAGACTTCAATGGATTGTAAAGAATCTATTAATGCTTGGTGGTGATGGGGAGAGGTAGAGATCAACTCATACAGTCTCATCTTCATTAAGGTCTAGTGAAGTTGCTTGAGGATAACTCTTCAGATGGATTTTAAAGGGTTAGATTGGGAGGCACATAAGATAGACACCTTAGGTTTGATCAAAGATGGAGATAGTTGGGTATAGGTTGGTTGGGAGTTTAAACAGGGGTATATCCAAGGAATGGACACCTTATCCTCCCATTATCCTTCTATTTTACTCTTGTGACCACGTTTATAGTATGGATAGAAGGAGAGGTTGATCTGGAGGATTGTTCAAATTCATCTTCACTCTAAGATGAGAATGGAGTAGGTGAGAGTTGGGTAGGTATGGTGGGTGGTTGGATAGGCATGGATCTCATAAGAAGTTTGTATATTAATATATCATTCACATCATAAAGTTGGTGGATGATGGTTTGGAGAGCTTTACAGTTATTTGTATCATGGCCTTGTGTCTTATGATAGGAACATACATGGTGGTCATTATACCAAGCAGGCTTTGAAGCTATAGGGTCAAAGGGTCTGATGGGAGGTAAGGCTAAATAGGAGGTTTGTAATAACCTATGGATAATGATCGAGTGGGACTCTACTAAAGGTTATAAAGGTGTACTAGTTTTTGCTTTGGTGTTTGATTTAGGAGGTTGTTTGGAGATAGGTTTGGTAGGTGTTTTGGGTAGGGTGGTGCACTTGGTCGATGGCTTTAGTTTAGGCAAGGAGGTTGAGGAGATGGAGGTAGAAGATCATAGAGTAGGTAGCTTAGGTATTATAGGTGTGGTAAAGAGAGGTGTGTCAAAAAATAGTTGTTAAGGTGTAACCAAGATAGCTAGTGGGGTTTTGGTAAAGGTGAATGGCTTCCTATTTAAGGTAGAGGGATGAGACCCCAAAATGGAGGGTAAGGTTGAGGGAGGCAAAATTTAGGCCTTCTAGTTTTTGTGTGATTTTGCCTCTTTTATTTCTTTGGTCTGGCATTTGGTTGGTGAGCTTGAGGAGGTTAGGTCCACTTTCACAGATGGGTAACTAAGGCTTGGTGTAGGGAGGATACCAAGATTCTTGGTAGAACTAGTTGGGATGATAGGAGAGAGCTTGTCTACTTGGATCTTGGTTGGCTTGAGTGGTTGAGGGTTGTTTGGTTTGGTGGAGGTTTTAGTTGATTGGTTAGGGGGTTTAGTTATTTGGGTAGATATGGTAAGAGGTTGGTTAATGGAAGTTTTGAGTTGGTCTGATAAAAAAAGTGTTAGAGGTTTTGATTGAGTAATGTAAAGGAGACCTAATTACTACTAGAAGGTGGCTCGATCCATGTTTGGGTTAGAAATAAACTCTAATTTATACACTAGCCTAGAGAATGGTTTGTAGGTTAGCTTAATTCCCTGTATGGTAGACCTGAAAAATAGGCCCCTAGGTGGAGACATAAGGATGGTAACCTCATCCTCTTCTTCAATCAAAGGATGCAAGGCTTGGATGGGTATCTCCTCTATGAGAGGAGTAGACATAGGGATTTTCTCCTTGAGAATGGTTTCTAAAGGGGGATTGGTTTGCTTGATAGTTAAATGTGAAGGTGAGGTAGCGATGGATGGTTATTTTGATATATCAATTAAAAGGGTGATTGGTGGTTCCACTACCTTAATAAGTGGAGGAAGAGAAGATGGTGATTCCTTGGCTTGGGTATCTGAAGGAAGGGAAGGTAAGTATATTATCTCAACAAGTGGAGAGGGCAAGAGACAAATGGGTTGGTCAATATGTTCTTTAGTAACGAGTGTGTCAAGAACCATGTTAACTATATGGGTGTCATGAGAGTATTCGATGTTGTTGATCTCATTCTTGGTAGGAGCATGGTTTGGGAAGGGTTGCTTGAATATATCAAGGGCTTGGTTTGATGGTGCATTGGGGTTATCTGATGTAAGCTCCCCCTTGTCAATGAGGGATTAGATAAGGCTTTTGAAAGTGTTGGACCTATTGACATCATGTCCTATCACTTGGTGAAAGGCACATAGATCATTCTCACTATACCAACTAGGTGTGGGATGAGAGGATTCAAATTATTGGGGTGGTTTTATAGGAGGAAGTTAAATGATATTCTATTTCAATAACTTATCCAAGATGGAAGCATAAGATTCTTCAAGTGGAGTAAATTGATTATGGCTGTTCTGGGTTTGGTTCTTTGAGTTTTGCTTTGAGGAATTAGATTAGTTGATAGAAGGTAGAGGAGTGGATTTTAGGACAACCACATTTGTGGTTCCCTTGTTTTTAGTGTTGGTATTGGGTTGGTTGCTTATCTTGGAGGAATAAGCATCATTAGTTTTATAGGTTGAGTTCTTGTTCTTGAGCTTAAGCTTCCCTTCGTCAATGACTCGGTCTTATAACTTATGCACCATGGTAAAAGCTTCATCAAAGGTTTAGAATCTTTGGACATGTAGTGTAGAGGAGATATGCTTGGCACATGTTCAAACAAGGAGATTTATGAGTTCAATTTGAGGTATGGAAAAGGATATTTGGTTAATAACACTCCTCTAATGAGCCAAAAAATTAGCAATGGATTCATCCACAAATTGTCGAATAGAGTAGAGGTTAGTGATAGATAATTTCTTGGAGATATTGATAGAAAAATGGTCCAAGAAAGTTTGATTGAGTTGGGTGAAGGACAAGATGGAATATTTAGGTAAGGCACTATACCAATCCAAGGCCAAACCGGCTAGAGACATGGGGAAGGTGTGAAGGAGAAGGGAATCATCATAAGTGATGAGATAACAAGCATGCCTGAATGCCCTAAGGTGTTGTTAGGGATATTCCTTACTCTAAAACCTAGAGAACTTGGGAAGTTCCCATTGGGGAGGGTATGGATTGATAGGTATGGATGTCATATGACAAGATATTATGATCACATAAGATAGATGACTCTAAGGTGGTCATCTTGTCCATAAGCATCTTCATTAAGTCAGCTTGGGGTTGTGTACTTGAAGGGTTGTAAGATGCATATTGATGCAATGGTTGAGAGACATATGGATAGTGGGTAGAAGGTTGGAAGGCTACCACATATAAGTAAGTGGATGTTAATGGTTAGGTGGAAGACACGTAAGGGTAGGTAGAGGTAGGTAGTTGGGTAGTGGATGCATGCCCTTGTAGATTAGGGATGTAGCTTTATAAAGGTTGGTCCAAGGGGTGCTTGTTGGATAGGAGTGATAGTTGGGTTGATGAATGATGGAAGGGTGGTGCCCCTTGTATTGATTAGTGGTAAGGTAGAGGGTATTGACACCATAAAGATTTGAAGTAGAGTGGTGGTTGATGGGTTGAAGATGACTAAAGGAAGGCTTGTAGTGCTAGAGGTAAGTACTCTTATAGTGGAGAAGTGGTTGTTTGGAGTAGAAGGTATAAGGGCAGTGGTATTTTGGGTTGGTTGGTTGATGAGGAAGCTTGGGTAATCAATGGTTCTATAGTAACCATGGCAATGGAGGTATTCCCCATAAGGTGGGGACACATGCCATAAGGTAGATCTATGGATGGGGTCAAAATTGGGATATGGCAAGATGTTATTGTAAGGTAATGTTGCAAAGCTATAGGATTATCATCTAACAAAGCAGAAAAATCCATGTCTCCTTGAAGAACCTCCTGAGGGAAGGTAGGACTTCTCAAAGGGTGAGGAGAGTCTATTGGTTCAGAGGTATAGTTCATGGATGAAAAGGTGAAAGACGTAGGTTGGCTTGGTGATAGGGTTTGCTCTGCAAGGTCTCTTCACTGTTGGTGAGTGATAACCATGCAAGAGAGGGGGATAGAAAGCAAAAATAGCCTCACTACTCAAACAAAGAGAAGGCAAAAAATATCAAAGAAATACAATCACACTCTAACAGAGATGTTAAGCCCTAGAATTTTAATTAATCTCATTTTTGGCTTATGTCTTAAGAAGTTGTCTAACAAAAGTTGGTTTGTAGAGTAGGTACTAAAGAGGAAGTCTACTGTTGATTTTATGTTGAGTTTAGGTGCTCAAAAGAGATCTATATTTGAATAAATAGGTGGCTTGGTATTAGGTCCTACCCCCTCACTTCACACACCATAACGATAAGGGTGTTGGGTGCTTAGTTGAAATATATTGATATCTAGAGATTATACTCAACTAGAGAGTTGAGTTGGTTATCCCCTTGGTAATGACCTCCAAGTAGGATCATAAAGAAATGGTAAGGTTACCTCTAGGTGATGAAATCTTAGTTGAGCCTTGTCTCAAGTTTGTTTCATGTTTAATTGATAAAAGTTGTTTGGTTTAGTGTGTGCAACAAAGAGTGAAGCTATGATAGATTACTTTGCCTTTAAGTTAATCTATGTGAACTAAACTTTCAAGTAATCGATGTTTGCACTTAATTTTAAGCTCAAAAAAAACTTTTGATTTCATTAATGAGTACATAATAGGGAGAAAATGCAAGCAAATAAGAACCCAAGTAAAGACACAAGGGTCCCATCGGGCATGCTAGAATGTTTCAATGAATTTCTCGCTTATTATTGGAAAGGAGGAAAAGAAAAAACTAGATATGAGTATGGTTGGAAAACCTGATTGATAGTGCATGCATTGAAATCAGAAGATTGTGAAGAGATCCTCTTTGGCTTGGGAGGATGACCTATAAAAAAGGAATGACTAAAGCAAACTTGTTTGTTAGACAAATAGTTGTGTTGATTTCCTAGAAATAACTAGATCCTAGAAGTAAGAGCTTCCTTAGGGGCTATCAATCCACATGTTTTAAACAATTAAGTTTATAAATAGAAAAGAAAGGTACTTGCATCAATAAATCAAAAGGTATTAAAACTAAATATAAGAAAGCTTGCTAAGAAATATGTTATAAATGATAAAATTAGTAATAAAATAATTTATATTGGTGTTAGAGGGTTGGGGTATTCTTCACAAAATCATAAAGGGGTCTGTGAGTAGGCAAGAACACAGAAAATTATGTTTGATTGGGTGTAGATAGGTGAAATCAGCTTGTTGGTTTTTGATGCCATAATGACCGTCAGTGGTTGGGATGATCGTTGGTGGTTAATGTGACTATCGATGGTCAAGCTGACCATTGATATTTGGGCAGACCATCAGTGGTTGAGTCAACTATGGATGATTACTATGTGAAGATCTGGGTTGGTAATTTTGTTGATTGACAAGATCCAAAAGATGGATTTCAAGAGGTAGGTAAGACATGGGTTGATTGCAAAATGGAAATAAAGTAGATGAGTGTTGAGAAACAAGTATTTATCTTATCAAAGGTTGATTGGGTGGATGGTTAAGGTAGATGATATGTTGGTGGAATCTAAATTGATTTTGATAGAGTAATAGTACCTAAAAGCTTGATGGAAATGTGGTGGTAAATTGGCTCTCTAATGTGATTTTTAGATTGATAGATTATTGATGGTGACTGACCTATAAAATAAACTCCAAGATGCACAAACTCTTGATAATGATTGTAGATGTATTTTCACCTCTTTGCTCCTCTCTCTTATAGGCAAGGTGAGAGAGTTACAACAACACGTGAACTTGGCTTTATAAAATTAACTCGTCCATGCAATGGCTCATATCTAAAATTAGAAAAGCTATAATTAAAAGACTAAAGTGGGTGTTTTGCATGCTTTTGGTTGGGGAGGTGTACCGTGACCATCAACGGTCTAAGTGACCATCGATGGTTACCCCAACCATCATTAGTCGAGTATCAAGGGGTAAAAAGGGCTAAAAAGAAGGGTTGAGCTAATAAAGTTAAAATTAACTATGGGCTAGGTCGGTTAGGGGTCAAAAGGTGATATTAGTCCCAAGGTAGTCCTAGGGTAGTCTATGGGAACTATGACATTTAGAATCACGATGTGTGGATCTCGAGTGTCTATACAACAAAAAAAATGCAACAATCTTTACTTTTACAAACCCCTCCTCCAAGGAGAATTGTGCCTACTCATTGCATCTTTAGTGACCTTGGAAAACACATTGAATCCATGTTTCACAAGCTCGCTACAACCAATCTGATTAGTTGGCCTATTTTGAAGCACTATCCTAAAGGCACCCCCTATCTAAACTGGTAAAGGTAAAATGAATTATATGAGTATCATCGGGTTAATAGACATAATTTTCATCATTGTGTGTAAATTAAACATTTTATTGAGAATATGTTGGAAAATGAAGAGATAACATTGGATAATGTATCTTCCACATCCAATCAGAATGTGGGAATTTATTAATAACATCCAGTAACAACAATAATAATGGTTGGTACAATAATAATAATAGTATCAACAGCCAAGACATAATCAATAAAATCAGTAGCAACAGAATCAATGTCAACCAAATGGATGAAACCAAGGCTAGAATGATTCAAATAACCAATAGACCTATCATACAATTACAAATGACTACAAAAGGTTTTAGACCATATTGTTACAGGTCACATTTTCACCGTCTCCATCAATCCAAGACCAAGTATTAACCAAACAAGATCATTACTAATCAATTCCAACCAATCAACCCATGTCAGTGATCTTTCCTTGACTTGGGATAGCATATAGGCATACTAGAAATCAGTGATTACTACTTTTGGACCTCATACTGATAACTTGTCCTTGCCTTATGACTATGCACAAGTACATAGGCAATTAAGACTTATCCTATTTATTCCCCCACCACCATCATTTGCTAACAAAAATGGTCCTGTATCTAATCTTAGTTATGCAATCACAACTCAATGGTCGAAGATTACCATACCAGGCTCACAACCATCTACCACTTCACCCATCCAACCAACTGTTCTAGCTAAGAACAATCCATTTACCATTGTGCAAGAAAAGACATTCGATATTATGGAACAATTATAGAAGATGCCTGCACAAATCTCCATTTTGGATTTGTTACATACATCCACCATCCATAATAACATCTTGACCAAGTTCCTTGGCCAATCCCAAGTTCTAAATGACATACTCTAGTTAAATTTCAAGCTTTGGTTGGATATCTAGCACCAGGCCAATAATTAACCTTTGACCAAAGCGATATGTTATCCCTTGGCCCTTTGCATAACAATCCATTGTACATCAAAATTATCATAATGCAACACAAAGTGAAATTTGTCCTCATAGACAATGGAACAGATCTAAATATTATATCTAAAGCTCATCAAGTTTCTTGAGTATACGATAGTTGATCTCCAATTAGAAACAATCACCATAAAAGCCTATGACAATGAAGATTAGGAATCACAAGGCACCATCAGTTTACCAGTTATAGTTGGGCCCTTGACCCATGATATACTATGCCATGTGTTAGACTTAAATTTGTCATATAATATGCATTTGGGTAGACCTTAGATACATGAAATTAGTGCAATCCCTTGAACAGTGCACTAGTGTATCAAGCTCCCCCATTCAGGTATGGAGCTCACCATTCATGGAGATTTACGGTCATACAAACATTGAAAGCATTTGGAGGCAGAGTACCAAATATATAACTATCATTTTGGCCTGAGTCTAGTTCTTAAGAAGGATAAGGGGAAACAAATACTTGTTGATTCATTAGAGGCTAACTACATTGACCTGATACCCTTGATTCACTTTCCCACATGTTGCCCCTGAAATGTCTAATCATTATACCATCTCTGATAATGTCCCAGGGGAATATTTGAACCATGATACATTCCACATTACTAAGCTTCCACAAAACCCCAAGTCCTAGAGAAGATAGAAATCCAAACCACCCTACCTAAAATGGAAATGAAAGGGAAAAGCCAAACTACATAGTCTAGAACTTATCATTTTCATATTGACGACTGGCCAAGAATAGGACTTGTTTGTAGTTGATGAATCTTGGTTGTATAATGACAAACTAGTTGACTATTACCTAATTTCCAAGTATACCATTTCAAACAAAATCATGTAAATACATGCATATGGAGGCAGAGGCCTTAGGCTAAATCAATAAGGTCCACTTGAGCCAATTTCTACCACTCAGTATAAAGGAACATATGGTCTTGGATTTAAACCTCCTAGGGTGACCCCATGTACCTTATTCATGTTTTAACACCAATGACTAATGATGATGATGATGATGATGATAGCGAAGCAGAATCTGAACATAGCCCTTTTGATGACCTAACCAATACTAATTTATTTGATATCAATGCCATTTTTACCCTTTGACCAGTTATTATCCATAATCCACTTCCATTATATTACCCTCAACTTATAGATCTAGGCCAATAAGAATTAACAATGTCAATCGATGAGTTTCAGAATGATGAGGCATTCTATGGTTTTTTAGGCCTGAGGGACAATATTCCATTAGGAGACCACAAATAAGGGTTCTCCATCAAACTGGATCCTATAACCTATTTTGAAGAATGAGTAAACAGCCATAAACAATTAAATAAAACATTGAGGTCCCAAAGTGAAAACCTCTCTAAGGTGATTTTGGACCAGGGAAATAGTAAAGAGAAAGGTCGGTCTAGTGGTGAAAACTTGTTTCAGGTGCCATTAGATGGGGGTGTTCAACCTTCCTCAAACATAGCTCAGGAGACCACTAATGATGAACTTGCCTATGGGTTCGAGTTTAATCTTGCAGAATAGTAGGCTTTTAATTGAATCATCCAAGAGTTTTAGATAGTATTTGTCACCTATCCATCCTTACCATTAGGGGATTCTGATTCATCATGCCTAGGAGAAATTGAAGAGCGAGTCCTAATAGAGGATTCTACCATTACAGGATAGCTTAAATATTTGCCAACCATTCTAGAAGATGGTTCAACTCTTCTTGTGGAGGACATTAAATAAGTTCACATCAAGATTTCAGACAACCTAAAATGGATCAAATTAGGCACATCCCTCACTAAAGAGGAATGTGAAGTCTTTACAACCTTTCTGAGGGAATTTGTTGATATATTTGCATGGGCCTATTTAGACATGCCTAGTTTGGACCTCATTTTGGTTGTACACCACCTTATGATACATACTGATGCCAAACTTATAAAACAAAAATTATGCAAGATGCATCCTTGCATTGTTGTATTAATGAAGAAAGAGATAGAAAATCTCTAAGAAGCAAGGTGTATTCAACCAATCAACTACTCAGAGTGGATCGTGAATGTTGTGTTAGTCAACAAGAAGCCAGAAGGAATTAGGATCTACACTAATTTCAAAGACATAAACAAGGCCTATCCCAAGGATGACTTTCCTCTACCAAACATTGACATCATTTTCAATTCCATATCCAAGTATAAAATGTTTTCACTAATGGATGGATTTTTAAGATACACCCAAATATGGATTGTGCCAAAAGACCAACATAAAATAACATTCACCACTTTATTGGGAATGTTTTGTTATCAGGTTATGCCATTTGGTATCAAAAATTTTGGGGCCATAAACCAAAGAGCCATGACCATCATATTTCATGATATGATGCATGATATTGTTGAAGACTATATCAATGACATACTAGGTAAATCAAATACCAGGGCTGATCATCCAACAACACTAAGGAGGATATTTAAGTGACTATGTGAATATAAAGTCAAGTTCAACCCTAAGAAGTGTGTTTTTAGAGTTACTTCAGGCAAATTTTTTGGCTTCATTATGTCTAATAGAGGTATTGAAGTTGATCCAACCAAAGTACAAGCCATAACTCAAATGCCACCACTGACCAATCTGAAGTAGTTATGTAGTTTGCAGGGCAAGATATAATCCATTAGATGCTTCATCTCTTAGTTTATAGACAAATTCTAGCCATTTACACATCTACTAAGAAATGGTGTAATATTTCATTGGGATGATGGATGTCAGAAATATTTTCAGCACTTGAAGGACTATCTTGCAAATCCACCTATTTTGTTGCCTCATATGCCAAGAAAGCCATTCCTACTATACCTATCATCCACAAACAAAGCCGTGGGGGCACATCTATCTCAACATGATGATAATTAAAAGGAGCATGTCATGTATTATTTAAGCCATATACTAGTCACAAATGAACACAATTATATGCCCACTAAAAAATCTTATTTAGCCATAGTCTTTACAACTCAGAAACTATGACATTATATGTTGAACAACAAGACCATGGTCATTTCAAAAGTAGATTCGCTAAAGTATCTACTATCCAAATTAACTTTACAAGGCCACATGGCCAAATGGATCATGTTATTTAGTAAATTTAGGATAGAATAAATCAACCCAAAATCCATCAAGGGATAGGTCCTTGCAGATCAGCTTATTGAAACACCCCTTGTAGATACAAAACCGCTAACATTCCAATTCCTAGATGAATCCATTATGACCATCATTGAAACACCTCTTGAGGAATAACACTAGAAGTTGTATTTTGATGGATCATTCACAACACATGGATTGGGGGTAGGCCTTTTCTTCATTACACCTGAGGGGGATTTAATCCCTAAGTCATTCAAGATTAGCTTTCTTGTACTAACAACATGGTTGAATATGAAACACTCATTATAAGGACTCGATAGGTAGTATAATAAAACATATAACATCTAAAGGTTTATGATGATTCTCAGTTAATCATCAATCAGGTTATAGACCATTTTTAGACCAAAGATGACAAGTTGGTGCCATACAAGGCCATGGTCGACACTCTCTAATATCAAATTGTTGATGTATAGTTTGAACATATACCAAGGGCTAGTAATAAAATAAGAGATGCCACAACCACCATTAGATATTTGATTTGACATATAGATATAGCCAAACAATACTAGTTTCTCATTGAATATTTGTTAGCACCAGTGCATGAACCTTTAACCATTATAATGATCTGTGATATTATTGGTCCCAGTTCTATATGGTATTTAGACCTATGTGCTTATATTCATGATCACATTCTACCACCAGACCTATCCTGAAAATAATCTAAAGTGTTTATCCACCATGTCGCATGATATACATTACTTAGACCAACCCTTTATCACCATAGTTTTGATGAAACTCTACTTTGTTATTTAACTTTGGTAGAATCTACATTATCATTATGGGAAGTTCACAAAGGAGTATGTGGAGACCACACAAACAGGGCCATCCTGGCCAAAAATTTCCTATGTACTAGTTATTATTAGACAACGATGGATGCAAATGCAACTACATATGTCAAAAAGTCTAACAAATGTCAAAGGCATGCCAATTTGATTCATTCCCCAGCTAAGACACTAAAACCACTGAATACACCCTGGTCATTTGCTACATGGGGCCTCAATTTCATTCAAAAGATAAACCCCACCTCATCTGAGGGCCATAAACATATCCTTACCACTATCAAATATTTCACTAAGTGGGTTGAAGCTATACCCTTCATTTATGTGATTGGAAAGCAAATTTCTAAATTCATCTTTAACCATCTCATTTGCTACTATGGTATCCCCTCTAATATTATATTTGATAATGGAGGATCATTAAAAAAAAAGGATGTCAAATCATTATGTGTTGAGTAGAAAATTACTCAACATTTTTCCATTGCATATTACCCATAAGGTAATGGCCAAGCCAAAGCATCTAATAAAACTATTGCCAACATCCTTAAAAATATTATCAATGATGCCAACCATGATTGGCACCTCTAAATATTCCATGCCCTCTGGGCATACCATACCAATCACCATACTCTAATAGGAGCCACTCCATATTCACTTGTTTATGGCACTAAGGCCATTCTTCCTATTGAGGTCGAGTTACCTTCTTTACACATCTCTTTTAATCATTTCTTGGATGATGAAGACTATCAAGTAGCTTGCCTACAAGATCTAGAGTTACTTGATGAGAAACACATGGCCATAGTCAATAACCTTCAAGCATACCAGAATCGACTCCATGGCCACTATAATCAGCATGTTAAACAAAGAGAATTTAAGCTTGTTGATCTTGTCCTTAAAGAAAATTAGCAGAATACCATGGTCGAGAAGAAACTTAAAGACAAGTTCAAACCCAACTGGATAGGTCCTTTCATCATTGTTGTAAACTACGGTGTGGGAGCATACAGGCTGTTATACCAGATGGAGATGAACTTGATGAGATGATGAACATTATATACCTCATGTGTTACTTCACTTGAGAGACTTGGTTTATTGTCTATGAGGCCCATTTCAATTGTACCATAATATTGATATTCTTCTTTGTACAATACCATTCTACCATTTACGATTCTACCATACCGTTCTTATTGATCAAGTTTTTTTACTCCTCCCTAGCTTTGACCTTGGTTCTATTTTATTGGTTACAAGGCCACTTTCAATGAGAATATTCAGATCAAGTTCAACATTTGATTCAAGTATTCCATATAAAGGCCATATTTTGGAGCAGTATGATAGTGGTTTGGTAGTTGCATCCTTCATTTCTTGTTTCATTATATATCACATGGGCCTGATTATAACAACTTTTAGGTAAATCAGTGTTTCACTATCATGCTACGAATTACAACTATCCATGGTCAAATTAGTATCATTAACCTATATCATTATTTCCTAATTATAACTACCTATGGGAAAATTAGGGGCAAAAAAATTTTATCATGCTTTGAAGTACCACCTTACCATGCCTGTGTTGTAATGTGCCATTTACCAACTTTGCATATTTTGTTTGAATTGGCTGCTACACTAGTCCAATTCTTCCACTATAAGGCAAAACTACATTGATTTGAGGTCCCATCTTGGGACTATGTAGGCAAGACTTGATTCACATTGAGGTCAGCTCAGTCACCCCTTTGCCATGCTCTCACCATTTTCCAAGTAATTAAGTTTGACTGCTCTCACCATTTTATGAGCAATTTAAGTTTAAATGCTATCACCATTTTGCAAGCAACCTAAGCCACACTCTCACCATTTTATGAGCACTTCTATGTTTGAACGCTCTCACTATTTTGTGAGCTTGAACCATTTGGTATCTCATCATTCTCCATTAAATTGAGATGCATAGAAAATTCCAAAAACATTTGAAAACAAATTTACAAAATCCAAAAAAACTGACAACTTATTTGCCTTAAGGATTCTAGGAACCCTCACTAAGTCATAAGAAACCACTTGTCATTTAGTTTCCCTATCCTTATTGGCCTCTTGTATCTCACGCTCTCATCATTTTGCAATCCCATTCCTGTATTCCTCTGTAAAACCATCATGGTTTTCTTCTTTTCATCATTTTCTTCTATCCCATTTCTTGGGAGAACTACATTTATCTTAAAGTTTTTGTTAGATCTTAATTTTATGGAATTATGAAGGCAATGTCCACTTGCCTAGTGCATCTGGAGGCAGCTCAACCACCCCCTTCTTCTTTTTTATTCCCCCCAATTTTATTTTTTTATTTAGTTATCTCCTATCTTCTAAGGGCAATGTTCATCATCTTATTTGTTCTCTATATGTGTTAACATTATGATTAACCATTATTGGTGTTTTATTTTCTTTTGGCTCTTTGTTGTTTGTTTATTATTTTGTCTTTTTATTTGTTTGCATATTTGTTTACTTCTTGGTGTGCCTTGATTTCATCTATGTGCATTCATTGGGTGATTCCCTGTGTATTATTCTTGAATTTATCCATATTCATGCATCAACATTGTCATCATGGTTTTTATCATTGATGCATTATTTTCAATTTGTTATTGGTTTACATGTCAATCCTTATGCATATTTTGGCCAAGTCTTCATGGTCTTTTATCATGATGCCTACCATCATGTGCTACAATAATAATCAGATCCAGGAGTCTACATGATAATGAGGCCATGATATATCTCTTTGACACCAAAAAAATTCTTGATCTAATCCAAATCATTCCACATACAGAGTAATTAAACAATGAAAGAATTTTTCTCCTTGCTAGTCTAGACGAGCATCTCCTAACTCGTAGGTTGTCCAAATTCATCTTTCTTCTCTATTAAAATTTACCATCATATTGCATATCATGCTTTCCATTATCATCCCACTTTTATTGCTAATGATTCTAACTACCTTTGGGTAAATCATTGTGTTTCCATCTATTCAGAGGTTAATGATTATAACCACCTTTGGGAAAATCATTCTTACTCTTCTGCCTAACTGGGGCACATTTTCACTGTGATAATGCTTATAATCACTTTTGGGCAAACCGTTATCTCTATCCTCTCAATTGGGGTAGGTTTTTATCCTACTAATGATTCTAACTACCTATGGGTAAATCATTATTTTTATTTTTGATGATTATAATTACCTTTAGGAAAATCATTCTCTTATTACCCTAAGACTTTTTCAATGATTATAACTGCCTTTGGGAAAATCATTACCTTATTTGTCCCACATATACCAATGATTATAACTGCCTATGGGCAAATCATTCTATTTGTCTGCCCTAACTAGGGTAGTTCCATATACCACTGATTATAATCACCTATGGACAAATCAGTCCCTTTCACCCCATTTCATCTTTTTGGTCCAATCTTTTCATCCTTTTGAGGGATCAATTATTGACCCCTTTACCAACTTCTCCCTCAAGGGGGAACCTATAGGTCATCCATTGTCATTAAATTTGTAGGCATATATAACCTTTTCATTATTTAAGAAGACATTATTGTGCCTATAGCTTGTAATGCATTTCCAAATAGGGGAAAACTATAGACACCTACAACTGGCCTCAACTAGCCTTCGACTAGACTTCATATTAATTCCTACCAGCCATTTTAAATTAAGCCTAAGAATCATTGAACATCCCAAATTTACTTGTGCATCATTCATCAAATTGCATAATTTCATTGAGACATCCCTAATTGGGGTATCCTATCATATGCAATCATAACCTCTCACATATTCATCCCTAATAATCATGTGGCATCACAACAGTCAATTCGGTATATGGACCTATTAAGTGGGAAATTACACACATAAAATCAAATTTTGAAAGAGCTAAATGGCTAATCATAATTAATTAACAAGTTAAACCAAATTAAATTCCTAGTTAAATTATCCATGTGCAATTAATGAATTACTAAAAAAAGAAATTCAGCAATATGAAATATCCTAGCTTTTCATGATTACCTTTTACAAGTTGTTAAGCCTTTGGAAAATATCTCTTTTTAGAGACCCATGCCTATTCATTGTAAATCATGAGTAATTGACACCTTTTAACTCTACTAGGGTTATGTTGACTCACTTAGGTTAGGTTTGAACCCATTCCATGTTTAAACTACACCTTAACTCACCTTGAGTTGGGGTCAGTTCCTAAGCCTATAAATATAAGCCCTTGCTTATTGAATTCTAAGTCTTGGAAATTATAGAGTTATAATGCAGGTTTTGTTACGTGAGATTCATATCAATAATGTTATAATGACAAAATATTGAGCCAAGCCACATCAAGCAAACATAAGCCGTATCAACCCACAATGGTGCCAAGGAGAGAGGGAGTTACACAAACTCCATTGTCAAAGACTCTTTGAGCACAAACTGAGTAAGCCACATAATGAATCATTTGGAGATTTCAAAGAAGGCAAGAGATTGTTTGTATTTTAAATTTTAGTTGTGATTTTCATTTGGTTTTGTTCATTAAGCTCCCCCTATGATCTAGGCTAGAGATATTAGCATGTTAGTGTGTTTATTTCATTATTTTATGAACTAACATAAGACTAACCTCCTCTCTATTGTCAAATTCCTATGTTCACACATGCCATTTTTTTGGTTTCCCCTCTCTTATTTTTCTTAGCTTGGTTTAGGTTAGTTTCTAGTATCCTAGTTAAGGCATCATCAGGGTATTATTAGTGAGGGGTGATGTGCACTCTATTTTTAATAAATTTCTTTGAACTTCTATGTAGTAGCTTTAATTCTCTTTTGATACTTATTTTCTCCTCCTTTTACTTCAAGACTTTCTAAAAACACCCTTCACATTCTTGATTCCTACACTAGGGGACTAAGTGCATAATTTCATGTGGGGTAAAGGGGAAGGAGAACTAAAATGAATAAACTATTAAAGTCACAACAAGAAAAAAAATAGGTGTGATATAACAAGGAAAAATCAAAATTTAAATCCTGGCTCCAATCAACAAGATGACTGGCACGAGTCGATTAATAATGAAGGGATGATAGTGGTAAAGAAGTCAAGTGGAGAAAATAAAGACCATGTATGGGAAAATGAAAGGTCATTGTATCATGTCAACAATGCATTTAATAAGGTATCTTTGGGAAAATCACCATGAATGATAAAAAGTAAATAAGTAAAGAATACTCCATCATTTATGCATAAAGAGTCTTGAAGAACCCAAACAAGGAGTTACCGAATGATGGAGAGAAGAATAACTAGGAGATGCCCAGTTTGGAGAAGACAAAACTAAGTAAGAAGTTATTAATCAAAGAATGAAGGAGTTGATTAGGAAACCTTAAGGTGGAAACCTAGCAACATCACTCTCAATAGAATAATTCTATAAACCATGGTTTGGGGATTTTTCCAAGTAGGGGAGCCGAGGGTAAACCAAAAATGTTTTTGATCGAGTGTGAAACTAAAAGCAAAAGCATCCAAGAGGAAGTCCTATACCCCATATATCTGATTTAGGACCCTATAATTAAGGAGATGAAAGCTACCTCCTGTAGTACATGGTCTGAAGGACCATCAGTGACAATTAGAGAATAAGTGATAGTGGTACTCGGCATTAAAGGAAAATAAAATCCTACCAGTGTAAAAAGGTAAGAAAGGGACCAACCAGGGAAGAAGGCACCATGACTAAAGAACACAAGGAGACCCCAATAATACCATAGACCAGGGACAAAGTGAAGAACATGAGGATGAACTACTTAGAGATGCAGTACCTAAATAACATAGAGCATGGAGAAGAATGGGATTTTAAGGTAGATGAGTGCAGGGTGGACAATAATAACCATCGCAACACAAACTATGAGACAAATTTACACACCAAATTTTTAGTAAACACTGAGAGGAAGATAAATGATGATAGTTCCATCTATGATGACAAAATTAGAAGGCACCTAGAGGGGTTTGAGTATTTTAACTCATGGAGCTACCCTTATTTGGTAAGGTAGAGCAACTAGTAAGGTCTTTCATTTCTCATATTCATGAATAAATATTTTACTGGTTGTAAATCATGCCATCTTAGATCCACATGGCTATATGGTTAGTCCAAACTAGAGTCGACTTAAAAGAGGCATTAGCTAACTAAGGGAGAATCAACTAAATAACACAAGAATTTAACTCAAGAAAAGGGGTTTGTCTTTCTCATTCCCCAAATAAGGGATAGGACTAATAGAGTTGAAGTATGACTGGTAAGTGCTAAATTAGATCTAGCATGCCAAAGGTAGGACTTTAATCGAATTTTCCTCTATATTGCACATGAAATGGCAAAGGGGACATGGTTTAACCTCACAAAATTTGTGGTAGACTCAATCATTGAGGATGATGAGAGGGCACATAGGAAGGGGGATAAGTTCAATTTTGGGGAGGTCCTCATGGTATTGGTATTTGATGAGATTAGGGTTTCTAAGGACATAAAAAGAGGGGAGGGTTGAATGTTCTTGATGTGAGATAAGTCTCCTATTGTTTGACACCATGCATTTACTTGCTTAAGGATGATCACTACCAAGTATAAGGCAAGGTTCAAGCTCTAGTTTGTGTGCTTTAGATAGTCCCCATGGGATGAGTGGCACATATTGAGGATGCTACTTTAAATAGTGAATGATTATGCTTATTTTGTGGTAATACAACACTTCTTATGGCTCAAATTAGACTATAATATGAAATAATGTCCTCTTATCTCAAGTTAAAATATGGGTTCACAATGTAATACTTTGTGGGCATGGTCAATGGCATTAGCAATTCGATGAAAATAAGGTTAGAAACCCATAAGATTGATGTACACATCCACACCCTATACATGACCTAAATGCAAATTGGGGGCATAATGTTGAAGGAATTTTTTAAAGTGGATATACCTGAGTGACAAATCAACTTGATTTATATTGTTACTATAGATAAGAAATCTCACTAATTATTTTAATATTTGAAGCCATTGAGGTGGTGAAACAATACATAAACACTAGTACTAGGAAGGACACTACCTCTCTCACCCCAGCTAGGGAGCTCAAGTGCATATACATCCCATGTGGAGGCAAGTAGGAAAAATGGGGATTAGTCACTGCCATTAATGCAAGACAAACTCAAACAAGAGGATCCATATGAAAGGCTCAAAAGAAGAAAAGGAAGGGAGGGACAACACACCATCATCTTGTAAGGGAAATACCCAAGGTAAAAGGGGGTATGACCCCCCTTTTAGTATAGGATGGCCCAAAAGGAGAAGGTACCATGAGAGGGGTCACAGAACATGAATAACCAAGGAAGGGGAGGTGTAAAAGGAAGGAACAGTAACTATCGACCCTGTGCCAGAGTTGGAGGACCCATATTCAAAAGATGTGCCTATAAATTGGAAGAGGAAAAGTCTTGAGGAGAGACCCTAGTCTCCCTCCCTTGAGTCATAATAATGATCAACATTAGATCAAGAGGTTGAGATATAACCTCCCCTACAAGAAATAGAAAATGGCAAAAGGCTAGTTATTGAGGAAGATCCAAAAAGATCAACTAACTATAATAAAGGAACATAAGATATGGATGTAGGAAGCCACGATGAATACAAGTTATATAAAGGGAAAACCCAAGAAAATATTCCACCTAGTCAAGGGAATAATGAGGTAAATGAGGAACCTACAAGAGGCATAGGTGAACCCCAAGAGGAGGGGGTAGAACCCCTAGAGGAATTCTAATTTGGGAAGCCATAGCATGAAGAGGCTGAGCCCTTACGGTCCAACAAATAAGAAAGAGGGAAAGAGAGGGAGGCATAAGATGAGACAATCCTCATAAAATATAGTCATTCATATGAAGAAGAAGAAGATGGTAGTGAAATAATCAAAGATATTTATAGTGTGTCGACAGATGTCCTTTGCCCTGGAGTATTTTAGAGAGGAACCAATTTTTAAACTCCCTAGATCAGCTAAGGTCCCTCTCACTAAAATTACTCCTCCAAGAGTAAACACATTTCTTATTAATTTTAATCCTCTCTCTGGGGTACAAGCCAAGAACATGCTCATGAAGATGGTCATCAAAGTAACATAGTAGAATCTGATAATCACAAGGACTTATCGCCAACAGCAAGTGACCTTAATATAACTAGTTAAATTAATTGAGGAGGATGGGAAATGTGTTATGCCCAAGAAAGTGTTGGAAGAAGCAAAGAAAAGGTAGGCTAGAGTTGAACACTTACTTTAAGAGGAATAGTTTATGCCACCCAGGACTAAATACCAATTAGAAAGCATGAAGTTTGGGGCCATGAACCTTTGTGATAAATTTATTAAATCTCAGTTGAGCCTCATCGATTTAATTGGGAAAATCTAAGTTATCCCCTTAATAACTTTGTAATCCCTTGTTAATGAACTCATCAATAAAAGAATAGGTACTAGGGATCACCATCATGACTTGAGAAAAACCTAGTTTGAATGCACTAAATAATTGAAAATTTATGAGGATGCCCTAAAAGGAGTCATAGGCTATGCAACAAAGGCAAAATAATTATTTGAAAACTTCTCCAATCAAGTCATGATTATTTACTAATGCATGTCTCCTATAGAAGAGAAGCAGAAGGCATTGGTTGACTTAATCTATACCAAGAGATATAATGAGGAATGATCCTACTTTCTAGTGGGAAGCATAAGCATTGACTCAAGAAATAGATGCAAGAAGGCAAGAGTTGGAACAACACTTATTAGAGCTCCAAAAGAATACCTTGGATGAAGAAATCCTCCTTAAAGAAGTTATGAGGGATAACGTTGAAAATCTAGTCAAGCTAAAGTAGTAAGTAGAACCCTTCCTAAATTTGACTAATGCCCTTAGGGAGATAGGTGTCAAATCCATTATGATCCAAGAATCCATCTAGCTCACTATGTGCCATTGGATGGAGTTCTAATAGGAGGTATGAGTCAGCATCCTAGAGCTCCTTGCCCCCTAGTTGAGATGTCATCCCCAATAAGGATAAAGAAATTTCCTAAGGGTTGATAATAAAATTAGTGTGGGATAAATGTTGACCCTGAGATGGACCTCATATGCATTGGCTACCACATCATTAGAATTAGGGCTAGATGGGATGTAATCTGGGGTAATATAATATTGATAGCTCATGAAGAACAAGATTACATGATCCAAAAGGGTCACATCTTCATTAAAATGAGTTGCAAAGGTTGTAATTACATAGAAAGGTAATGGATTGGAATGGTAAAAGGAATAAGTGAAAGTAGTAGAGTAGATGATATGGAACCCGATTCCACATTTATGACTAGGTGGGTGAAAGGAGGGTGCACTAATTATCAAATTTTTGAATGAATTCAAACAAGATGTGACCACCTAGATGCTTTTGGGTTTTGTTTCACCTTCACTCTAGTGTATTTAGATCTAGGTCATGGACTATCGCTCCTACTGAAATGGTAAAACCCTAACTTTGCATATTCAATGTGACCTTGGGGGAAAATGCATTAGTGGGCACATGGTGTTCACCTAGCCTATAATAACCCAACTATCAAAGGGTGTTGCCTATATATCCAATATTACAAAAGAGGACCTCATACTCATATAGTTCTCCCTTACGTGTTGGCTTATGTGTGAATCATGCAATGTGTAAATCAAGTATAATAATGACCTAGCATGTGTTAACATTCATTTTGACACACCACTGATGTTCTAGGCTTGCCTTGTGGCTTGCTTCTCTCAAAATGAGATTATGGGGAATATCCCCAAGGTTTTTGTCGACCAGGTCATGACAAACTAATTTTTTCTCAGTTAAGCATCATGGTGGTTTTAATTCAAGAGGCCTTTGCTGGTTCAACCTATTATGAAAATTGTTAGGTTGTGGAGCTGAAAGCTTCAACTTGTTGCAGACATGGAGGAGGTTGCTGAGTTCTAGAGATACTAGCATCGGCAGTGGGACCGACGTTGGTCAGATTCAGTGCAGAGGGCAACTGACATCGACAAGAGTTGGTCGACGTCGGTCATATCTAGTTAGATAGGGACCGACGTCGATCGCCTGTGTGTTCCAGAACCATTCGTTGCATGAACAATTAGTTTGTTAAACTGATTGTTTGCATGTAAAGGCTATTTCGAGTCTTGAGCTGCATGTTTATTATTAGTAAACTAAGAGTCTAAGTTATTGTTTAAGTCTGGGATCTATTTATAGACCCATTGGCATGTATTGTAATTATGAGCTAAAAAGGAAGGCAAGGAAGATCCTTCCATTGTAAGATCATTGAGTTGCAGGTTGTTGCAAGCTCATAGGAGATCTACATGTGTAAGTAAGGTCTGTTGAATTGTAGGTTGCAGGTTCATGGGAGATCTACTTGAAGTACTTTAGAGTGCTTGGTACTGGTAGGGTTATTACTGACTGGTTCGAGAGGTGAACACCAATTCTGTGTGTGAGTTGTGTGTTGGGACCATTTTTGGTAGGAGAGTGAACTCTTGAAGAAGAATTACTGTACACTTGAGGTGTGGGAAGCCTCTGGAAGGTGGGAGAAGAAGTGGCATCTTCTTTATTGTATTCTTTTCTGAATGAGTATTAATACAAGATTGTGTTTTGTCTCTCATATTCTATGATATTTGTGAATTCTAGTTACTTGTACTTCTGGTTAATTCCGCATGTTTAATTGCTTGTATGTGGTAATCATATTGTGCTCTTTCTGAGGAGCAAGATCCTAACAAGTGGGATCAGAACATGTGTGTTGTTTTGGATTCCCCACTGATGTTCTAGGCTTGGCTTGTGGCTTGCTTCTCTCAAAATGAGATTATGGGGAATATCCCCAAGGTTTTTGTCGACCAGGTCATGACAAACTAATTTTTTCTCAGTTAAGCATCATGGTGGTTTTAATTCAAGAGGCCTTTACTGGTTCAACCTATTATGAAACTTTAGTGTACATTTAAGGGAATTTAGGTAATTGAATAATATAAAATGAAGTGCATGTTTATTTTTCTTGTTTAAGAAAGTTTATGAAAATATTGCAACTAAGAAAACATACATCCATTTTACATACCCAACAATCAGTATTTAGGGCTTTGTACAACATTCTTATGACTTTTTTTTATGTTCATTATATTGGTCATAATAATTCAATAATATGGTAGTAAAAATGAAAACAAAATAAAATTTTAATCAAGATTGATGTTTAAGCAGATTGCATTCATAGATTTCTAATCTAACCAACTGATAAAAAATAATAAAAGACAAGGGAAAGGAAAGAAGCTAAAAGCCTATGATAAATAAAGTAAATTTGGCACCACCGATTGAATGCAACACTTAGAAATCAATCCCTTGTATGACTAGTTGACCCATGAACACCACGAGAATGATATAAGCATCTAAAGAGAGTGAGAAAATGGGAATAAGATAAATGACCACCATTCACATGCATAGATCATGAATAAACCCCCACAATCTTCTCTAAATCAAGGTTTTCATGTTGATAGCAATGATTGAGTTGACTATAATCAATTACATCCAAATTTCACTAGTGTAACACTAAGGTTACAAGATAAGGGAGAGAGAAAGCTACTAAAATAATAAATGCATGAAAATAAGCGTTATTGGCTCTACAGTCTCTTGAAGATAAGGAAAAGCCAATCCTTACGATGATAAAATGATCCAATATAGAGATCTTGGGCCACCAAAAATTGCCCTAAATGCACTAGTTACTTCTTGACAATGGCAAACCACTAATGTTAACACTTGTTGACTAATGGAATGTGGTCACTCAATAGCTCATGATGCAAAGTTCATTCCCACCACCATCACCTAGAATTATTCACCACCTGTACAAGGTAAAGAGAATAAGTTACTCCATGAAAAGAGTTATAAGAATGGAAACAAAATAAGACAACACATAAAAAGTCTAGATCAATTGATAGTAATGTGGATGACTGATAGCATAGGTGTCGATAGATGATGTAGTTGGTCAGTGGTATAGTCATCGACCAAAGACATTGTTGTCGACCAATGACATTATCATCAACTGATAGCATTGTCATCAACTAATGGTATTATTGTTGCTCAGTGGCACTATTGTCACTTAATAACATTATCATCACTCGATGACGCTATTTTTGCTTGATGATGTTGCAAAAAACCCCTTGGGAATAGGCTAAGAGAGCAAATAAACCTACGAGAGCCAAACTTCAAAGGCAAATTAGGGGGGCTAAATCCATTACTATGTTAAGTGTAAAATACAAAGTTGATTCACATGGATGTGGTCTTTTTAATAGTGGTGGTTTTGAGTCTTGATTTGGTACACAAATTGAGATGTACCACCAAGGTAGGTTTTAGTGTTGAGGCCAATGAACTATGAGTGTTTACGAGATCAGAGTAAAAGGCTTCAAAAGGAAGGTTCCCTAATTCTTGGAAGAATTAGGGTGTGTTCTGCAAAAAAAATAGCTTGTAACTTAGAAAATATGACCTTATGACTACTCCTTTAGTACTTTACATCTATAGCTGGGTTGTTTATTTGATTGATATCAAAATAAGGTATAATATGAAAGCTTTTGGTAACTTGAGTCCTTCTTGAGTGCTCTTTTAGTTTGATTTCAAGGTGAGGAATGAATGAGGGTTGATATTATATTTATACCAATCCTATCAGGAGATAACTTGCATTAAAGCACTTAGATCGACCATTATAATATATTTATTTTTTAAATTGGATGACTTTTAGGGCACTGGACACTTGTATCAAGCTATGACAGTAACATCGATGTTATTATCTGACCCAAACATTAGTGTCTAGGGAGAAGGAAAGCAGTCATGGGCTTAAAACTTGAAAAAGTGTAAGATAATTACATTTTAAGAATTTTGGTCAAGATTGGATGTTTATGTCATCAATATAAGGGTGGTCAAACTAATAGATAGGCCAAGGGGAATAAGATAGAGTAGGTGTGAGGTTTGTGGAAACAAGGCATGTGTAGAACTAAGAATAACAACCAACATCATGAATTTTCCAAGTGTACAAGATTGAGGTGATACATAATCACAAAAATATCATCTACATTTTCCTTCCCTTTAATCTAGTAATGAAAGTGCTAGTTTAAAGGAAAAGAATAAGTACCTGGTGTATATACATACCTTATCTTTGCTTGAGTTGAATTTGAGTGATTTAATAGAGTTGGGTTTGATTATTTTATTGGTGACTGACCTACAACCAAAATCATGTTACATTATATAATCAATGCATATAATTTGCGTCAAAAGTACTTGAAATTGCTTGAAATTGAAAGAGCAAGGTTTAGGAGTACACATGCGTGTCAATGTAACCACCTTGTCTATTAGGAAGTTGCTTTTGTAAAAAAATGTTTCATTATGAAGCTCTAAATATAAGATTAGGATAAATATAGATAATTCTTTTAAGTGCATATATCCAAAGAGATAGAGAGTGGGGGCACCCCCAACTTTGGAGAAAAAATGAGTTGTCACCTAGTTGTTGAGATTAGCTCAACTGTGCAACCCAATGATACTTGTAACCCAATGAGTTTGAATGATCATGTCCAAACTAAAAGCTTGGTAATATTTAGTGATTTATTCACTCTAACCATACCAAAAGGTGAACCAAGTAATATAATAGATTGGGTCACTAAAGTCTATAAAAGTCTACTAGGTATCAGTACGTGCAATAGTTTTAGAATTTGAATTTGATTTGGATTTTATAATATTAGGCACATGTTACACAACATATGCACCTTCGATTTGTCACATGCTGAAATTGTGTGTAACAATGGTACCATGTATATAATTATACCATAAATATGGATTAGAATCATATAACTGTGTGCTTTGGCCAATTTAGAAAATTATGTAAGTGTGGAGGACATGCCTCCAAAGCATGCCTCCACTATATATGGAGAAATCTAAAACTAATATAAGTGCCAATGTGGAGTACATGTTTCCAAATCATACCCTCAATGTAAATTGGAGATGATGAAAACTAAGTAGGTGTGGAGAACATGATTCCAAAGCATGCCCCCATTGAATATGTGAATTATAAGTACCATATTGAATCAATGTGGAGGGCATGCTTCCAAAGTATGCCCCCATTGAATCTAAAACTATGAATGTGTGAAAGCCATGTCCATATGACATACCACCACTGAATTTGAAAACTGGTGTAAGTATTGAATATTGAATAAATGTGGAGAACATGCTTCCAAAGCATGCCCCCAATAAATCTACAAATGGGTGTAAGTACCATATATTGTGTGAGTGTGGAGAACATGATTCCAAAGTATGCACCCACTATAATTTAGAAACTATGAAAAATGTGGAATACATGTCACGATGGCATGCCCCCACTAATATGGCCCCCCTTTGAGGTGAGGAAAAGATAGTACCTAGTAATTATCTCACCTCAAAAGGGTAAGCCAATTGTAAATCTGCAAATGTAGCCATGTAGCATATATAAGGAAATATGTCTAGGTAGATGTAACATTGAAGTGCATCAAACTAATGTGATCACATATAGGCTTAAGATGCATGATAAATATCATAGCAATGTCTAGATAGTAACATTATAATCTCAACAAGCAAACAAACACACACATAAGATCACTAAAAAAATAAGTCAAAATACAATGTTCCAAGGAGACCGTAAATAAGGGGCATGTTCAAATGCTACAAAACCAAATGGGAATGACTTAATCAATTTTCCACAAAATCAAGGAATGACAAATTCAAATTTCCAAGAATGTAATTGCATATTAAAATTTCCAAGAAGGCAATCATAAGCACAAGGGCCACATACAATGGAGCATATTCAAATTCTCAAAAAAGTAAGATAGTAACAAGGAAAAATACTCAAAGAAGTGTGTAAAGGAAAAACATAAGCAACCAATATAAATATGTCATAGTGGCCCATGGATTGAATGTGTTAGCAAAATAATTTAGGTACCCTATGTAATGTATAAGTATGAATAATAGGCATTTATAAGTACATATGTAAGCTCAAACATGATAATGTAGAGTGATCATCGAATTATATAACCTATGTATATCAAGATTGTAGAAGATGGATGCCCCCAACATCCTGATGACATGATTAGAGTGAATTTCCAACACCCATAATTGTATCATGTATATATTTATGCTTGCGTTTTGTGTATGTAAGAGTAAATGATATGCTAGTCCTCAACATTGAACTAACATATAGATGTTAAAGATCCAATAGAACATGTAGGTGCCGAAAATAATTTTTTATTTTTTAATGTTTTTTTTTTAGGTATGTTTGAAAAGGCAAGATCATCCTATGATCTCATCCAAAGGGTGATCATAGGTATCTCCACACTCATAAACTAGGGCATGAAACTGGTAATATTGCTAAGGAGCATGTATAGGTGAAATATATGTCATTGTAGTATCTGTGATGCTCAATGTATGTATAATAAGGCTCTAAGGTCATGAAGTGCCAATAGAAGGAATAGGGGATCTTGGAACCCATCTCTATGTACTATGTGACTTATTTGGAATAGCAATAGTAGGAACATGTGTAGGTGCTCTGGGTGTTTGAATTTAGAATTATGAATTTGTATCATGGTTCTTTGGTAAGTTTATATTTGGTATTCTCACTTCCATGGTATATGTTGTGGATATGGTAAAAGGTATAATAAATATTTCAATTTAATGAACTACTTGTATGATTTAAACAATAAAACATGCCCCCACTATATATGGAAAAATCTGAAACTAATATAAGTGCCAATGTGGAGTACATGTTTCTAAAGCATGCCCTCACTATAAACTAGAGATGATGAAAACTAAATAGGTGTAGAGAACATGCTTCTAAAGCATTCCCCCACTAAAATTGTGAATTATAAGTACCATACTGAATTAATGTTGAGGACATGCTGCCAAATCATGCCCCCA
The DNA here is from genome assembly GCA_037957365.1 of Torreya grandis. NCBI lineage: Eukaryota > Viridiplantae > Streptophyta > Pinopsida > Cupressales > Taxaceae > Torreya > Torreya grandis. The sequence continues at coordinate 2,603,127 of JARHVA010000338.1, read as the reverse complement.
TTGAATCTAAAATTGTGAATTTGTGGAAGCCATGTCCATATGGCATGCCCCCACTGAATTTGCAAACTAGTGTAAGTATTGAATATTGAATAAATGTGAAGAACATGCTGTTAAAGCATGCCCCCACTAGATCTAAAAATTGTGAATGTGTGGAAGACATGTCCATATGACATAACCCAACTAAATCTACAAATTGGTATAAGTATTTTATACTATTTGAGTGTGGAGAACATGCTTCCAAAGAATGCACCCACTATAATCTAAAAACTATGAAAAATGTGGAATCCATGTCACCATGGCATGCCCCCACTAATATTCCCCCCCTTTGAGGTGAGGGAAAGATAATACTTAGTAGTTAGTTCACCTCAAAAGGGTAATCCAACTGTAAATCTGTAAATGTAGCCATGTAGCATATAGAAGTAAATATATCTAGGTATATGTAAAATTGAAGCACATAAAACTAATGAGATCACATATAGGTTTAAGATGCATGATAAATATCATGGCAATGTCTAGATAGTAACATTACAATCTCAACAAGAAAACAAACACACACATAAGAGCACTCAAAATCAAGTCAAAAGGCAATGGTCCAAGGAGACCGCAAATAGGGGGCATGTTCAAATGCTACAAAATAGAATGGACATGACTTAATAAACTATCCACAAAATCAAGGAATGACATATTCAAATTTCCAAGAATTCAATGATGTATTAAAATGTCCAAGAAGGCAATCATAGGCATAAGGGCCACACATAATATAGCATATTCAAATGCTTGAAAAAGTAAGATAATAACAAGGCAAAACTCTCAAGGAAGTGTGTAAAGGAAAAGCATAAGCAAAAAGCATAAATATGTCATAGTGGCCCATGGATCAAATGTGTTAGCAAAACATATTAGGTACCCTATGTAATGTATAAGCATGGATAATAGGCATGTGTAAGTACATATGTAAGCTCAAACACGATATTTTAGAGTGATCATTGAATCATATAACCTGTGTATATCAAGATCGTAGAAGATAGATGTCACCAACATCCTGATGACGTGAGTAGAGTGAAGGCCCAACACCCATAAGTGTATCATGTATCTATGTATGCCTGCGTATGTGTATGTAGGAGTAAATGATATGCTAGTCCTCAACATTGAACTAGCATATAGATGCTAAAGAGCCAATAGAACATGTAGGTGCCAAAAATATTTTTGGATTTTTAAATGTTTTTTTCTAGGTATGTTTGAAGAGGCAAAAACATCCTATGATCTCATCCAAAGGGTGACCATAGGTATCTCCACCCTCATAACCTGGTGCATGAAACTGGTAATACTGCTAAGGAGCATGTACATTTGAAATATCTATCATTGTAGTATCTGTGATGTTTAGTGTATGTATAATAAGACTCTCAGGTCATGAAGTACCAATAGATGGAATAGGGGATCTTGGAACCCATCTCTATGTACTATATGGTTTCTTTGGAATAACAATAGTAGGAACATGTGTAGGTGCTCTGGATGTCTAAATTTAGAATTATGAATTTGTATCATGGTTCTTTGGTAGGTTTGTATTTGGTATTCTCACTTCCATGGTATATGTTGTGGATATGGTAAAAGGTATAACAATTATTTCAATTTGATGAACTACTTATACGATTTGAACAATAAAGTATTCATTGTATGTAATAAAACCCTATAGGAAATAAAAATGCTTTATTGTAATGATCGCATGGTAAAGTAAATGTAAATCTTACTTTTGTAGTCAACTCTAATGTGATTAAAGGGATAATTGGTGAATTTGTAGGTACCTTATTCTAAACCCAAATCTATTTTATAGGTACACCCCCTCCACATGTACCTCTATCTAAGACTTAATCAACCAATGGTTCCTTGGTACGATTAGCGTGGGAGTGATCAGTTCTGGTAGAGAGAACACTAAGAGAAGGACTTTTGCTAGTTGGTATCTTTTGCAAAGGTCAACGAACCATTTTTTCCTTAGAATGATCAACATGGGATGGTTTAACCCTATTAGACGAGCCTCTAGGAGAAGTATGTAAATGAGGTTTGGATGCATCTTTTTTAAATGCATTGATTCCTCGATCTGCTAACTGTGTAAGATTTTGCTCGAGAGAAAAACACTCGTCATCTTGATGACCATTAATACCATGATAGGTGAAAAATTGGTGTCCTTTTACCTTCTGAAATCTATGAGGTGCATAATGTGAATTAGGAGGGATCTTGATCAATCATTTATCCAACAAAGTTTGTAATATATCATGTTATCTATCTTGGTACCAATCGAATTGAAGACGTTGGTGTTTTATGGTGTTATTTAGTCTAACTATGGGAGGTACTAAAAACATGTTCCTCCCCTTTGTTCAATACTTTTAACTGTTAGTGTTGTGGTAGGTATTGATAATTCTAAAGAATATTTTTGAAGTAGTTTATGATCCTTCGTAACTTGTTTATGTGCCCTTGAACCATGATTCTTAGTATGCTTGCTTTATGATGGAAAAATAGGTAACTAAGTATGTGCATTCATTAAAACATGTGCATATTTATGCACATCCCAATATGAGGTCTTGAATGAAGCAAAGGGTTTGTGCAATGCTCTCTCTATAAGTGGAGAAATAAGACCCCTACTAAATATAAATTATACTTCCAAATTTGAAGTTGTATATTTTAAGGAATGCAAAACATCCTTAAATCGAATAACATAGTCTTGTAGAGACTCATTCTCATTTTGGGTCAATTCTTGCAAATGTTCTAATGGTAACTTAGGTAAGGTAAACCAGTGAAAATGTGATCAAAACACATATTTGACATTTTTTAAAGTTGATAAGGAACCATTTGGAAGGTTGTAAAACTAATCAAGAGCTCCTTTTGTTAAACTATGATGGAAAGCTTTTAATAGCAAGCTTCTATTTTGGGCCCAATGTCTAAAGGAGTGTACATATTATTGCAAATGACTAGTAGGATCCCCTTGACCATCGAATAAGGAAAAACCAAGAATGATAAAATTATGAGGATAAGGATATTCATATACATGTCGAGTAATACATTGTTATGGTAATGTATTCTCCTCAAAAAGAGACTCATGAGAAGAAACTTGTAACTTAAGAGTGTTGACTTATTGCTGCAAATATCCCATGGTTGTCATAATAGATAACATGTGATAAGAAGATGTTGAGTCGTTTTCTAGTGGTTGAAAACTATCATTCGTGTAGAACATAAGGACGATTGACTCTTAATCATTCTTGGAAATAGGCTCTATTGACCAAACTTGACCCTACAGGTCAAATTGGGACCCCTATAGGTAGAAACTTGATCTTTAAAGGTTTATATGGGGTTTAATATTATGTCATAGGGTTTATTATATATTTTAAAATGTCATTTAATGCTATTTTAGCCTTGATCATGATCTAATTAGTTTATATGTCATTTTGAGTCATTTAATAGGCATTTAGGGGTCATAAATGCAAGTGGCAAGGTTTTCAAGGTGTCTAAGTGTCTTATTTTCCTTTCAAACATCCAAGAGGTCAGATTCCATATCATGAATGTTAGTTCATCTAAAACTTGAAGGTTGTCTAACTGAAAATCAAGAAATCAACTGAAAAAGGAAGAGTTTGGCACTTGTACGGCCCATGAGGGAGTGTGACACGTGGAATAAGGTTGTGATATGACTCTTCAGCTTCCTTAAACTCATTTATATGCTTTAAATACTCTAGAAGTGCCATTTTTGATCTAAAATTATTTTTTTCCTTATTTTCCCTTCTAGACACACAGAACCAGTCAACAGGTTTATGCTTGGTATGGACAGTTAGAGAACTTCTAGGTCAAACACAATTGGGAGGTGAAAGTACACTTATAGAGATTAATTTTCATAAAAATATTTATAAGAATGGTTGGTTGTGCTTTATGAACCATCCTCATGAAGTTGGCATATCTAATTTGCTTGTAAATCTATGAACCCTATAGGTTTTGTTATTGTTTAGATGATTCCGTACAATCTAGTTGTTGAGTTTGATTCCATAGGATGTTGAATACCTAATATAATTTTTTCCATTCCTAGTTTCATGTTCCAAGGTGTTTTTATGAGCAAATCATCCCAAGATTGTAGACTGCTCTCATTTGGGATGACAGGCCTATTCCACCATTTTCAAATCTTCATGCTTTGAAAATGGTTTCAAAGGGTTATGATAGGTCCATTTACATGTTTTAAATTCCCTATTAGTTCCATTTTACTTCTTAATCTCATTCTCTAAGAAATGTTCTATGGGTGTAGTTATAAGACACCATATAGTCAGTCTACTATATGACAGTCATACACAGTTAGCCATGGTGAGTCATATATAATGAAGGTCTATATGGCATTCATGGAGAATAAATTATGGTTTTAAGGTGTTAATTATTCTCTTAATTATTAAAAAATAATCTAGACCTTTCAAAGAGTGTAAAAGGGGATTGTTGCAGTCATACACAACACCTTCATATAGTCTATCATTGGAATATGCACCTACATGTGCTCTCATGAAGGGTTCAACATTGAAAAGGAGGTGTGAAATATTGTTTTGGGTTTTGAAACATCTTGAGGTTCCTTTTAAATACCATTGATGAGAGATAAATTGATTTTTAAGGTAGATTCTTTCAATATATGGACTATTTCATGCTCATTGTCCATATACAACTCACAGTGCATCTACAACCTCTCAAGATGACATCATGTTGTAATGGGAGATTTGATAGGTGTTTCATCCTTTTAAAATTATAAGAGTACATTTGAACACTTGAATAAATCATATAATTGATCATAAACCCATACATATTACATATTGTCTAAAGTTTATACCCATTGCATGTATGTGAAAGTACCCACCTATAAGTGGCATCATAGAGTTATAAAAGTCTTTGTATGGGGAAGTTGGAATATGTTAAAGCCTTATATTTAATATTAGCATGTGGGTGATAATTATAGACTTAGGTGAAGTTTCAAATGGGTAGGTATAAGTGTAAACTATCTTTTAAGAAGTGATGACTGAATTCAGAGACACTTTCCCTAAACTGAGAAAACAGAGGTCTAGGCATTTTAGTGAGGGTCATATAACAAGGTTTCCAAAAGTTTTTAGGCATTTAAGTGACTAAAACTTGTGTCCTATACATGGGAAAAGAACTTTCCAAATTTTAAAGGATATAATATTAGTTTGAGATGATTTTTGGAGACCTCAAAATTGCCATTTAATCATTGATTCCATTCATTGACATCTACAGAATTGGAGGTTTTGAGTAACCTTGCACTCCAAGTGGGTAATTTTGAACCATGTTTTCATGAACAACAATTTCTAGGTAGTGAAATATAACATTAATAATTTGAAATGTCACTTAAGGAGGATGATGTACTGTGTTTATGTTCCATATGCACCTATAGGTGTGTCTAATCACAAATTATTCACCTACGGCCAACTGTAGATGGTTGTGAGAGGTAGTTAACAAAAAAGGTGATGATTCTTAATGTTGGTATAGTCCAAAACATTTTTGAATAACATGAAACCTTAAATTATTGGTCTTTACATATTATTATCAAGTCTAACTAACTCAACATGCACCTACAGGTCATCCTTTGGCCAAAAGAATAGGGTAACACAGTCAGTTGTCTATGACTGGTTTTAAGAATAGCTCAAATTCAGGGTGTGAGATGGACCAGAGCATGAATTAAAGGAGTTTTTTAAAGCTTAAAATAAGGATAAAAAACTTGTTTCTAAGGTCCTAAGCACACAAGTGTTACATACAGGCTCACTTTAACTGAGCAAGCAAGGTCAACTTATCACTTAGGCCTAAAAAAATAAGAGCATAGTTCAAGGAGCAAGCATGGGTGGTAAAGGTTTTTAAGCATAATTAAAACATATAAAATGATATTTACCATATTTTGACACCATCATGAGTTTTAAAAAGGTAGATAAAGGGTTAGGTAATACAGTTAAGCAGTCCATATAGTGAAACCCTATGCATAGTACTTTTTCTAGCAGTTTATCTCAATTTTAGTACTTTTAGAGGGTCTAATCATATGAAAAAGGGTTGAATTTTTGTGTAGGAAATCCTTATCACTTAAATAATACCATATAATACTTGGTTTGTCTATTAAAATAGGGGAAGTGCCCTCTATTTTGTCTCAGATAGAGGGCACTCCCCTTGAGCATAAATCCTGCAATCCTTAAGATGGGAGATAAAGGATGAGACATGAGTTGTTTTGACATTTTATAGAGATTTATGAGGATGTAACATACCTAAAAAAACATTATGAACCTTTCTAATAAGGGAGAAGCTCCAAAAATGGTCTAAATCATCAAGTATGCAGTAAAGCTTATGTAGGTAGCGTTTAGGCCTAAAGCCAAATGGAGAGTCATTTTCACTTCCACCATGAGAGGGGCATTATAATCCATTTGGGCATGTTCATATGTTCATATTAGATGTGTATGAGCTATTGTTATGCAAAGGAAGCCATGAAGAAGCCATTTTTTGTCTTTAAGACAACTTAGGCCTGTTGGAATGGAGAAAAAAACTTGATAGGGAAAATTAGGATGTTCATATCTCCCTTGGCACCTTGCATGGAGATATAAGGAGTTTAGGGAGGTTGATGGAGGTAATGAACCTTAAATTTTTGGAATTTTTTAGTAGTTCCAATGTCAGAGCTTCATGAACAAAGCCTAAGAGTCTAAAGCACTCAAAACCCTCATAAACCTTGGTTATAGACTCGATAAAGGAAATGGAGATAGAAAGATACTCTAATGACTTAGTTTGACCATGAAAGTGATTGGATGTTTTATAAGACTCAATTAGGCTCCCTACCATCAAGATTAATTGTACAAAATTATACTAATGGAATACAAAATACGATTATCTTGACCTTTTTGTGTGTTTTGTAGGTTCTAAAAGGAGTCTGAAGATGCCAATCACATGGAGGGGAAGATTGAGACTAACTCCACATGACAATTTTTTACTTCAAAAAAACTCTTTGCCTCAACAAATAGCTTAATATCAGCCAGTCAAAACTGACATAATGAACATGGTAGTAATAAGTATGAAAACTTCAAGTGGAAGTCTTTTTAAAGTGTGTTTGATGCCTCTAAGGCCATGGAGGGTCCTGAAAAGTGTCATACACTCCCTTTTAAGGATTTTAATGGGAAACTAAATCCAAATTTGAGGCCAAGTGTGCAGGGTGTGTGAAAGAAGAGTTAATTTGATTACAAATGGTGATAACTCATTTTAGGAAGATTTCAGATGATAGGAATGCAACCAATGTATGGAGAGGCATGTTTAAAACCCTTCTCTCATTCTAATAATTAGACCTATCCCTAGTTATTTTTGGGATGTTCAAATAGGGGTGAATGATGAAGGCAATTTCCTTGTGCAAAATGAGAACTTCTATGCCATATTTCAAGAGTTTCATGACTTGGGGTGACACTTGTGCTTCCTAACTCTGCATGATTAGTTTCACATTCCCTTTTCATGCATAAGTAACTCATTTTCTTAGCTTGACAAGTGTCTTTTTGACCTTTAGACTTATTTTTTATCCTCTATGTCTCTCAAGTTCTATAATAACTAGCCATTTTGGCCTTTGTAAAGAATGATCCACCTGTGTATGGTGAAACCCAACTCATTTACATACCACAGATCAATAAATACTATTGATTTTTACCTCTTTCATGACTTTTCATAATGTGTTCACTTAAATGATTGATCTTGCTTATGTGATGACTGTTGTTTCATTAGCATTATTGTCTCATTCTCTCACCAATTTACAGTTGGAAAACTTCTTCATGTAGGTCATGTGAAATGTTTTAGGATATGTCAAAATTGAGTGAGTTAGTCTATTCAAACAGTGCCATTTTAGGCCTCTTGTCTAGTCCTCCTAGCCTAAACATTTATCACAACCTCATAATGAAATATTGATGTGAGAAGATACAAATTGGAGAAGTGTATGCTTGGTTAGTCCCTTGTTCTCATGTGTAACATGAAACTGATAGGTAGTCATCAACTAATTTGGTTTATACATCCTTTAAGATAGTTTAATTTCAGTTTTCTCTCCCTTTTCCCTCACAAATTTTAGGTGTAGTAGCGATTTACAAGTGGTACATCAAGGGAGATATCCTTATCTAGAGATTCACCTCATTCTTAGGCTACCCACAACCTAGAGGTGTTTCAATTGTGCCACTTGGATGAGGAGAGCTGAGACATCTCCTCAAAGGGTGAAAATCCAAGTGACAACAAGCTCATCACATTATTTATCAATATTTGGTAAAGTAACACTCATGTCTAAAAGATGTAAGTATGTCTTATGGGAGAGCACATAGTTTAATATTATTATCATTACAATTTGCTACATTGCTTGGAACTTCATGACATATTATAGGAGTAGAAGGTGTGATTTCATTTTGAGGTACACTCTCCTTTTGAGAGGAAAATTCAAATGAGGAAAGGGAAGAAACATTTTCTATATTATGTACCATATTAAGATATGTAAGGATGTCATTTTCACTTTGATTTGGAGTGTCACATCCTACAAAAGGAGGAGTGAGTAATGCAATATCACTTTCTACTTTAGGTTCATCGTTATTATATGAAAAATTAATATTGACACAACTATCATTTGCATCCTTGTTATTTATCTTAGGAAATTCTTTCATTGGTAAACATTTTGGAAACATGTTTTTTTATTTCTTAAATTTTTGTGGTGTGATCTTTGTATAAGATACATCAAATAGATTTGGGTTTTTTTGCATGTCCCCAAACAATGTATGTTGTGTAAGTGTTTTCTTATGATGTTCATTGGAACTCCAATATTTCCATTCAAGCAAGAAAGGGTGAGAAATAAGACATGTATTTTGCTTATTACATACTGGAGGGGAAGAACAACTTGGGCTAGGTATGTTTGAATCATGCAAAGAAGACATGGTATTTTCAACACTAGTATTGTTTGGAGGTGAAGACACACACTTTATTTTGTACATATTTTCATTATGAGATGCCTTAGGGGAACATTTAACCTCTTTTATTTTGTTACAATTAGAAGGGGAAAGATCACATTAGGTTGTTAAAATAACCAAATAAGGTGGAGATGCAATAATTAGATTTTCAACACTAGGAATAACATCATTTTTCATGATTGTAGGTTCTTGAGACTCTTCATAATTTTAAAACAAAGGATTAGGAGAATGAGTTTCAACATAGGCAAGAGGAATGTCACTATATTCATATCCATAAGAAGAAATATCAATATCACTAGCTAGGGCATTAAGATTTGCATCTCATTTGTTCTTTCATTGTCATAATTATTAGTAAGGTAGGGGTTTTCGCTTGTTTTTGATGTTCCATAAGATCCTCATATGAAATACATTGATCATCGGGTACATTAAAAATAATATCAAAAGGATGGGGATTTTTTGGTTGAGGGTCCTTTGTATGAGTTAGGGAATCCATGAAAAGGTGAGCTTTTAAGAATTTTTGCAAAGCAAAATTAGAAGAGCCAAATAAATAAGAATAGTTAACATTCCTAAAATAAGCCCATATAAGCAAAAATTAGATCTAAAAATAAAATACAAAAACATGAAATAAATTTTTGAAAGAAGGTGAAAACCCTAATATACAAACTAGGGTATTGGTTTAATAAATAAAGGACAAGTTCACCAAATGTTTAACCCTAATTTGGATATTGATCCTATTTTAGTGGTTAGGTTTAAGGATATAAAAATGATAGGGCACAAGAGTGAATATCATATCTACAACAAGCCAATTGTTGTACTAAACTTGAATGTACCATATGCTGAATTTATAAAGTTGAGATAAGTTATTAATGGAAAGTACATCTATGTTATATATACAAATAACTTAAAAGAGAGTACTTAGCTATTTATAATTCTAATACAGTGTTATATATGGTATAGGTAGGAAGTGGGCCTGAAGTAGACTCTATATCAATTGTTAGATTTTGGATCTAGTGCCTCTAATTCTCTAGACAATTGTGTCAGCCTAAGATAGTTATGTTAATGTTAGTGCTTGAGCTCGATGCTAGCATCATATATCAACATAAGAGGATGCGACCACTTAGATGTTTTTGGGTTTTATTTCACCTTTGCTTTGATTTATTCAAATCTAGGTCATGGACTGTCACTCTTGGTGAAATGTTAAAACCCTAACTTTACATCTTCAATGTGACCTTGGGGGAAAATGGGTTAGTGGGCACACAACATCGAGTTGACTCATAAAAACCCCATTATAAAATGGCATTACCTACATAGCCAATACTTTAGAAGAGGGCTTCAGACTTGTGTAGTTTTCCCCAACATGTTGGCTTGTGTGTGAATCATGTAATATGCAAGGCAAGTACAATAGTGACCTAGCTTGTAACTTGGAAAATATGACCTTATAACTACTCAATTAGTACTTCAGACATGTAGTTGGGTTATTCCTTTGACTAATATCAGAATAGGGCAAAATATGAAAGCTTTTGGTAACTTGAGTGCTCTATTAGTTTGATTGATAGGTAAAGAATGAATGAGGTTTGATATTACATTTATACCAATCCTATTGAGAGATAACTTGCATTAAAACACTTAGACTGACCATTATAATACATTTTATTTGCAAATTATATAAATTTTAGGGTACTAAACACTTGCGTCGAGCCAAGATAATAATGTCTATGCTGCCATCTGACCCAAACATTAGTGTCTAGGGAGAAAGAGAGTAGGCATAGGCTCAAAACTTGTAGAGGTGTAAGATAAGTACATTTTAAGCATTTTGGGCAAGATTGGATGTTTTTCTCATCAATATAAGGATAGTCTGACTAAGAGATAGGCCAAGGGGCATAAGATAGAGTAAATGCAAGGCTTGTAGAAGTAAAGCGTGTGTAGAACTAATAAGAACAACCAGGGTCATGAATTTTCCAAATGTATAAGACTGAGGTGCTACATAATCACAAAATATCATCTACAAATTGTAACTTGACAAATACTGCTCACGAGATACTCTTTGAATGTTTTAGACATGTAATAAGACTACTTCTATGATTGATTTTGAAATAGGGAAGAATAGGGTAGTATATCTTAGTTGTGTAAATGATTTTTAGTAGTTTAGTATGGACTTGAGAGGTTCTTTTTAGATATTGCTTCGTTCATAATGAATGGCCTTTGATTTGTATTTTTATCACACCTTTTGAAATGATCTCATGAGAGGGTTAAAGAAGATGAATAAGCCAGCCATACATGTCAAAATATTTACAATTTGATCATTTGGAAGGCATAGACACTAGTGTCCTAATATGGACACTAATGTTTCATAGGGTAAAATTCTTCTCAAGATTTGTAACTATTTGTGCAAGATATAAATCATGTTTTATGTAGACTGAAGGTTGCATGTGATTTAGGCAATAAAAATGTTGGGTTTGAACTATAGGATAATCAATTTAGGCACAATGAGATGGTGAACACAAGTCTTTTGATAATAGGAAGATCATGAACCGAAGGTTGAGCTATGATTGGTATTTATCAAGTGTACAAGTCTAATATGTCATATAAAATTAGATTTTAGTATCTATACTCTGAAATAAAAAAAGCCTTTAGAACAAAAATTGAGTCCACATGAGAAAGCATTTTCTATGCTAATTAAAATGGTAATTCTTCAAAAAATGCACGTTATGATAAATGCAAAGGGAACACAAAGGGTGAGAGTGTAAATCCACAAAAATTAAAAGTCAACATTAAGAAATTCAAAATGACAAACAACATTGGTTTTACAAACATTTTGAAAGGAAAGGGAGTAATGAGACCTATGAATGCAACATGTCAAGGGACCAAATTAAAGCCTACAAAAATTAAAAGCAAAAATGGAAAAGAAGAAAAACTCAAAACTATATTCAGCTCAATTTTCTAGTGAATTTGTGCTTTCCATCTTTGACAAAGCAAAAATGCATCAGAGAGTTGAACCTGGGATAATTCTTGGGTTTTAAACACTAGTGCCATGAAACATATGACTTTTTGAAAGGACTTATTTGAGGATTTACATGAAGAAATTTGAGGTATGGTACATTTTGAAGATAAAACAAGTTTGTATCTCAATTCGACTAAAGTCACTAGGGCTTCCATACTTCATTATTTGAAATGTACTATACCTTCCTCAGTTGAAAATAAACTTTTTGTCTCTAGTTTTCATTCAATAACACAACCACTACATTGGTTGGATGATGAAGAAGTGAAGGTCATAAGGAGATGTGATAACATAAATTTTCTAACTAGATACAAAGAAATAAAATAGCTAAAACTCAAGGGTGAGCACTCAGTTCCAAGAAATTATGTTGATCTCGTTGAATAAGGAATGCCAAAACATCTTCTCTAGAATGCAATATTTGGGTGCACGTGCTATGACAACATTCACACAATGTAAAAAAATGGAGTTATAGGTTTGTCGACTATACCCAAATATATTGAAAGGTGTGAAGCCTGGATATTGGCTAAATGTGAAAGGTAATTATTTCAAATTTTAGAATGGAAAGTTTATAGGAAATTATAGTTGGTTCATGCATATCTATGTTCTCAACCAATTATTTTAATTGGTGATCACAAATAATTCATGTTGTTCATTAATCACTATAACAAAATTACTTGGGTATACTTTATGAAGAAAAAGAAAAGCCTTCAAAACTTTTCAAAATTTTCACACAATGGTTGAAAATGAAGGCCAGTCCTACATTGGGACACTAAGGGTTGAAAATGGTGGTGAATTCATGTCAAATTTGTTTGAAACCTATACCAAGCAAAATGGAATCAAACATCATGTCATAGTCCCTTACACTCCTCGACAAAATGGAGTATTTGAGCAGATGAAAAAAATTGTGATGAACGTGAACATGGTTCAGGGAATGTTGTACTTCAAAGGGGTGAATTCACATTTCTAGGTAGAATCAACTCAAATAATAATATGTCTCTGCAAGAGGTCACCATAAACTACCTTGCAGATGAAGACTCCATATGAAGTCTAGTGTGGTCATCTCCCTTCAGTGTGAAATCTTCAAATTTTTGGATCCATGTGCTACACATTATTTTTTAAGGAGAAAAGGAAAAAATGAACAAAGTGGAACATAAGAGTCATAAATGCATGCTTTTAGGATACTTAGAGTCTTTAAAGGCATACAGGTTATTTGATGAAAACAACAATATTTTTTTCATCACAAGAGATGATGTCTTTTTTGAAACTGCAAATGACATAACAAGAATTAGTCGACAATTGAATTAACTTGATAAATATGCCAAATTTGAAATTTTCAAGGAGGTTGATATGGAGGTTCCAACACTGAAGTGAGAACCTATAACTGGGAAATAGTTGAATCTCTATTGACCCCTGTAATTTAAAGTGATACTCCCCCTCTAGAAGAGAGTGAAAATTTATCAGAAGATGGTCTAATGTCAAAAAATAAAGGAGCTTCAAATCAAAAAAATGAGGCACCTATGATTTTTGAAGATACTTAGAAAAATATACCAAAATGATCTAAATAGACATTGAAAGATGTCAGACTTAATGAGGTTAGAAAAATAGATATTAAAAGTGCACATACAATCACATGACAATCAAACAAGTTCCTAGATGAAATTCAAGATAAGATAGAAAAGGTTACCTTGAAAGATCCTCTGAAAGAAGAAGTCAGCATTGCTTTTGTCTCTAAATTCCATTCCTTCAAACAATTTGAACATCTTAATGCACAGAGAATAATAATGAAGAGTGAGTATGATGCATTGGTAAAAAATGGAACTTAAAAATTAGTTGATCCTCTAACTGACTATAAACCTATTGGTTGTAAGTGGGTCTTTTGAAATAAGTACAAAATAAATGGCTCACTTGACAAACACAAAACAAGGTCTATCACAAAGGGATTTAGTAAAAAAGAAGGAATAAACTATAACGAAACCTTTGTTCCAACAACAAAATGGGCTATCATTCAAACTATGTTGGATTTGGTAGCTCGTAATGGATGAAAAATTCACCAAATGGATGTGAAAACTACATTTTTGAATGGAGATCTCACAAAAATAGTGTATATGACTTAGTCCAAAGGTTTTGTAGTAAATGGCCAAGAGCATAAAGTGTGCAAGTTGGAATTTTTTTTTATATGGTTTAAAACAAGCCCCAATGGTATGATAAAATCACTGAACACCTCCTACACATAAACTTAAAACATTTTGAGTTTAAAGATGCAACTTGTATATTAAAAAATATTGACAAAATGATTGTATTTCTAGTGGTGTATGTGGACGATTTGCTCATCATAGGAAATAATGAGAGATGCACTGCAAAATTAAAATCAGAGTTGGTGAAAGGCTTTGAAATGACAAATATGGGTTACGGTCATCACTATTTGGGTATTGAAGTGATTCAAAATTCAATGTATATCTTCATCGCTCAACAAAAATATATTGGTGAAACTATAAACAAATTTAGAATGACATATTATAAGTCTCTCAGTATGCCCATGGAACAAAATATGAAATTGATATCAGAAGATACCACATATTTAGTAGATGTTACTATATATAAATAACTCATTAGAAGTTTGATCTATGCGAGCACAACTAGACCAAATATTTATTCCACAATCGATGTTTTTTCTCGATTCATGCAACAACTTAGAGAAAGTCACTGGGTAACAACCAAAAAAGTCCTTCAATATCTAAAAGGAACACATAATTTTGGGCTCAAATACTTTCAGGCAAGAGACTTCAAATTGGTCAGATATTCAAATTCTAAATATGTTGTTGATTTTGAAGATGGAAAATCTACTTTGAGTTTTTTAGTGAATTTAGGAACACCAATTGTTAGTTGGAAGTTAAAGAAGTAATTAATGTCGACAATTTATTTAATATAAGCATAATACATGGCAGTTTCAGAGGTAATCAGAGAAATTTTGTGGCTCAAAAGAGTTATTTTAGGTTTGCAAGAGCAACAAGTTTCATCAACACCTCTAATGGTTGACAACACATTCACAATTCAAATGTCAAAGAATCCAATCTTTCATGGCTGAACTAAGCACATCAATTCCAAATTTTAGATGATTTGACATTATGTTAAATATTGCAATGTAAAATTGCTACATTGTCCTATTGTAGAGTAATCAACATACATCTTGAAAAAAATACTTGGAAGAGAAAAATACGAAAAGTTCACGTATATGTTCTGTCTCACAATAACCCATACAAATTAAGAGGGGGAAGTAATATTATTGTACATATTATTATTAATTGTAGGAGTAATTGTACGAGAGATTTTCTCTTGTAGTGGTAGATGGATAGTTTACGTAGGAAGTTGAATAGTCTTCTTGGAAGATGAAGTGAATAGTCATTTGTTTGGCTATAAATATTGTAATCTCTTTTCATTTAATTAAAGCAAAAACTTTGGTTTGCATCAATTTCCCTTTTATTTGTCATCCATAATTTTTGGCCTGACAAATATGTTTGGGTTGAAACAAACAAAACTCTCTAAGGTTTTGATAAGTTATTCAATGAATACCTCAAAGAGAAGCAATAAGCCAATATATTCAACCCAAAGGAGCACTTTGAGCTTAACCTTCTTAGAAACAACAAAATCCATATCTCATCAGGAAAAACAATTAGACTAAGTTCTTAATAAACAAAGGGCCATGCTTGAGGATGGTTACATATTATTAAAATTTTGCAAACATGAAAATGAAAAAATCCGTAGTCATATTATGCACCCCTTTAAGTGTGATGCCATGGGGTTGCCATGTAGATCGAGCCTAGTGCTTAAGCAGAGTCCTAGAGGGATTAATGCTAATAAAGTCTCCAATAAGGGTAAATATTCAAGCCATTGACATTCATTTTTCAAACTAGAAAATTACAAAACAACATTAAGAAGATTATCTTAAAGACGGGGAAAAATCCATTGTGGAACATGTTGAGGCCAACATCTCCCTAATTTTGAAAATTGGGGCCCTTGAGATGTTTTGGAACCTTGTCATTAAACACCTTGTTGTGCTCCTAGATTTTTGTAGAATTTGAAGATCATCCACTTTGATAGGGTAGCATATTGTGTGTATAATTAAGCCTTGGTGTGCATAATGTTGCTAATGGTTTACCCTATTTTATGAGAAATGTAGGTTCCATGGAGAAAACTCTGGTTTTTACTAGGCAAAGAATCTACCAAAGCTCTACTAGCCTTCAATTTGAGAAATTTAATCCTAGACCCCCTTCAACAGAACCTTTAATTCAAAACCCTTTGATTTGAATTCAAATTTAATGGGAGTAAAGTGGAGGGAACGTTTAACACTTAAGTCACTTAAGTCTAATTTTATATTAAGGCTTGGTCACGTTTATTAGCATCAACCAAACCTTAATATAAAATTAGACCTAAGTCCTTGTATTTTCCTCTTAAACATCCTTGTTTATTCTAGCCTCGATTGAAATGGTTTTGTGGAGTCCCTTTTATTTCCTAACCAAGCCCCTTTTAAATTAGAGTTTAGCCTAAGTTTTAATCCTAAGACCCCCTTCATATTTATTAATACGAATGAGGCCTTATAATTAAAACTTAGCCTAGGTCTTTATTAACCTCGGGTCCTAATTTAGTTTTTTTTCCTTGAAAGCAGATCCAACGATCCTTGCTTTATCACGAGATCCGATGTAACGGCGTGGGAAGGGTACATATCCAATGATCCTCGCTTCATTATGGGATATGATCTAATGGTGTGAGTCAAATATTGAAAAGTTAGAGCCCTGTAAAGATGCCAAATGGTAATCTCTTGCACCCAACTTCGTCAATATTAAATACAGCTAATAACATGAGACTACTTAGATCTTGATCTAACGGTACTCGCTTCTTGGGATCAAATGGAGCGCATTGAATCCAAGATCCTAGGAAGCTCTATGAGTATGCCATGTAGTACCCTCACATTCAACCAAAAGAACTTCATGGATTTAAATTTGACACTCTCACTCACGTCATTTGATGAACATGAGAACATCTATGATGTTAGCAAGACTATCAATTTAGCATAGTCCAACTTTTTGCCTAAACAAAGGGGGCATGTTTCAAATATTTTAATGGGTTTCACATTAATATTTTATCTGAACTTAAGACTAAGCATTTAACCTAAGTCTTTATTTGACCCTCAAGATTGACTTAAACCCCATGCATCTTATAGGATCATGTGGCCTTCGCTTAGTCATACAAACTTGATCCGACAGAGCGAGATCCTTGAGTGGAACCCAGGAAGCTTGAGAGCTCGACATGTGGAAAGAGCCTAGAAATTAGAGATCTATGGTGTGACAATATGCTAAGTGGCATAATTACGGGGCTTGACACTTATGATGATTAAGGAGGTAAAAAACCCAGGATTATGATCAATGGTTCACACTTGATCCTTAGATCTTGATCTAATGGAGCAAAACCAAAGGCAAAATTCAAAGGCCAACAGCTAGTTGTCCTTGGGACAATTATGAAAAATGCCATGAAAAGATGCCAAATAGATGCCACATAGGATCCACATAAGCAAAAGATGATAAAACTTAGATTTTGTCCATCTAGAAATGCAAAGGTATAAAGGCCAGTCTTAATCAGATCTAAAAACATGAATGAGCCCAAAGTCTAGATCACCTCCACCATTAAAGCTCTCAAAAAACCTAAAAGCTTGTATAAAACAAGAAGATTGTGAATGGTCGAATCACAGTTAAACTTGTAGAATAATTATAAGTGTGAGAAGGACAATCGAGAGACTTCTACAGAGTAGGTGTTAAGCATTTTGAAAGGTTGAGAAATAATGGCAATAGGTAGACAACAATGGAGGGAAGAGGTAGAGCTTTACTTGTCTACAAACCACCTGGGTAGGGTTTTCAAGGACACAAAATTAGATGTTGTGGCATCGAATAATGGGTGTAAGAATTGGTCCGAGCTCTTGTTGAATTTTTTTTTAATGATCCAAAGTTAGTATAGTTAATATTTAGTTAATTTTTTAGTTTATTTTAAATGATTGTTGGTTCACGAGAAATTTTGGTTGTATCTCGTAACTCGTAACCACCTGTAAAAAGCCTATAAAGCTTTTCACATATTTTTTAAATAAATATTGAATGAATATATTATCATATTTCATTAAATTATTTACTTGCAATGTAATATGTTCATTATTACCTCCCGTTCCCGGACCTATCAGTCGTATCAGAGCATGGTTTTTGGAGCATGGTGAATTTGGGGTGGAAAGCAAGCAGGGTGAAAGATTCATTCATGTGGAATTCTAGAAATGGTATGCCCATAAAAAAAAAAACTTTGGTTGGTCTAAAGTTGAAACTTAAAATATTTAATTTTTCAATTAGTTTTTATAATAAATTTTTTGGAGAAAATACCCCATGTGAAGTTTTGTACGGCTTGCTCCCCAGTAGTGTATCTGAAATCCATTTTGAGCATTCAAGATTGAATTTTTAAGCTTTCAAATTATCTATTCATGGTTTTCAAACACCAAAACTTGCTAAAAAGCCATTTGTACGACCTTTTTGAACCTAGAAATCTCTGAGAATATATAATATGTCTTCCACTTTCATGAAAATTGATCTGCTTATTTCTTGATCTAAATTTGAGTTCCTAAAAATCACATTTCAATTCCTAAGGCATCTAAGAAGTTTTTTCAAACTACATACAAGCTGCAAAATTGAGTTGTACGACCAAAAATCTGATGTAGTATGGATTTTTTGTCTTGAATGTGCCTGTAAATGGATGAAATGGTTTCCAAATTTTTTTATCTAATCTGCTAAGTTTTAGATTTGAATCTGAGTTCCTCAAGATAAAAAATCAATCTCAAAGATCTCCCAAAAGCTTTTCAAGCTAAAACATTGATTTGTACGGCCCACATATGTAGAAGTACGGCCTCCATAACGTCTTGTTTCATAAAAAATTAGATTTTCTCAGTGAAAATCTTCTCTAAAAGTCTTAAACTGATCCATAAATGCATTTGTACATTCCTATATGATCTTGTATAGTCTAGGGGAGTAAACATCAAGTTCCAAAAAATTTCTTAGTAGCTATGGCATTGGAGAGCTTCTATATGGCGTTGGAAGTCTACACAAAGTTTAATTTTTCATTTGGCAAAGTTTTTTATTATAGTTTGTCAAATATTAGGGTTTGGATGGGTCCCACATAAATCTTGAAAGATTTGAGTTTTTCACTTGGCAAATTAATTTCACATAAAAAATTAAATTTACTCACCCAAATATTTTTTTTATTGTAATTGAGCAAAAAATCAAGTTTATATAGAATTCCCTATCTTTATAAACTTGTAAATATTCATAGAGCATTTGGAAAGCCTGATTTTGTGAAGTGTTTTGAAAGGGGAGTTCAAGGGTTCAAATCTTTCTTTTGGAGAAATATTATCTTTTGAGAATCTTTTTTGATTCATACAAAGACATAAGGGTGTAAGTCCTAATTCTTATGACACTAGTTGTACATCTTTTTGTCTGCAAAGGTGGTCATGTGACCAGGCGATCTTCATGGTTTTCAAAATTTTGGATACATTTAAATGATAAAATTTCTATTTTGAAGCTTTTTTATATGATTTCTGTAACAAATGTATTCTAAATGATGTATCAAGGTGCATTTTCGGTCAAAATTGACACCTTCAAAATGCAAGTCCATCACAAGTCCCAGGATCATTTGTAAAATGGAACTTATTTCGAAGGTAAAGGCAAAACCTCAATAGCATTCTTTACTTTTCATTTTTTTTACATCGTTACTAAAATTGTAAGCCTCATTTCTGATACTGGATGCCTAACTCCTAAAAATTATAAGAAATGGTCAATGAACATGGAAAACACATTAATTTTCAATGACTTATGGGAAGTAGTTGAAAAACAACCAACATTGGCCATCGAAGCCACAAAACTTGCAAAATTTCATAAACATGACAAGCATGCCCTTTCTTTATTGAAATCAACTTGCAGTGCTCAAGTTATAATTCACATAGAAGCCATCAAATCTGAAGCTTGAAAAGTATGGAAAGCTTTAAAAGACTTTTATGATAAATAACCTGCGTATAATAAAATTGACCTTCTTATGTAATTACTCAACACTAAACTCTCTGATGATGAAGATGTTTCAGAATATGTGTCATGCATTAATAATTTGAAACAAGAATATGGCACTATTGGTGGGAAAACTGATGATGAATTGCTCATTTTTATTATTTTGAATGGTCTTAGCCCTAGCTACAAGAATTTTTTGGAGATGTTATAGCTTAGTGATAAGATTAACAAATCTACGTTTGATTCCATTTGTGAGTTGCTCACTCAACATGATTGACAATTTGTAAAGAAGAAATCTATTGAGGAGGCACACTATTCCAAAACATGAAATTCATTGTATGAGCCCAATAGAAGACACAGAGAGAAACAAAGACAATCTTAGAGGCACACTTCCAGGCATAAGCATCATTATGGTTCTTTGAGACATAAGCATCATTTTGGACATAGGGATCATTCAAGCTCTCTTAAGCATAGACATCATTATGGTTCTCCAAAGCATGAGCATCACCACAAACATTCACATGGACACAAGCACAAACACATACATTCTTCTTCATGTGGCTATTCTTCCTCTAATTCTAGTGGATGTGAGAGAATATGCTACAATTAAGGTGGCATAGGACATCTCTCTACAGAGTGCCCCTCTAAAAGGAGGTCCTCTTGACATCGACAGAAGGCAAAAGCAAACATTGCTAATCACTCTGGTCATTCTTTTAGTTCCTCTTCTGGCTATTCATCTGCATATTCTTCTAATGGATGGGATGACTACAAAGTTTCTTGCTCTACAATTGATGACTATATATTCTAAGATGGTGACACACCCATCTTGTACGAGCTGCTAGCTCAAGATTAGTATTTGATGTAGTAGCATTTTTTGGCTTGTGTACTTTGCTTTCATAGATGTAATGTTTATAAGATCTTTGATGTGGAGCATTTCAGTGGTTTGTACTTGGTTTATTTTTTGAATTAATTCTAACCTCTCACCTAATAGGAGAGAAGATATTGCATATTGGATTTTAATCAGTCATCGATGATTTGCAGTATGAGTCAGCATTATGTTGCTAGCATTGTTAGTGCTAAGTAAAGGCTTGTGGGAGATGTTGGAGATTATTGGGCATTAGTTTGAGATGTGTCATACACAGTACAGGGGGAATTCACTTATTGGATAGATTCTATGTGAGGATCAATGTAGTTGGATAGTGCGTGTTCATGTTCTACTATAGTGTAGGGATGATCAGGATGTGGATCAGTCTAGGATGCACAATGTATTAGTTGTAGTTGCGGCAAAGTCTACTTAGATGACTCACAGTTCTTTGCTTCAGTATTTTTATACCCCTTTAGATCAAGGGGGAGTTCTTTGTATTATTTTTTAATGATCCAAAGTTAGTATAGTTAATATTTAGTTAGTTTTTTACTTTATTTTAAATAATTGTTAATTCACGAGAAAAGTTGGTTGTATCTCGTAACCCGTAACCACTCTTAAAAACCTATAAAGCTTTTCACATGTTTTGTAAATAAATATTGAATGAATATATTATCATATTTCATTAAATGATTTACTTGCAATGTAATTTATTCATTATTACCTCTCATTCCTGGAGCTATCAACTCTTCTTCACCATAGAAGGAATGCTACCCCTCACTCATAATGAAAGGAGAATTGAGGTAGTCAACACCAAATACCAGGACCTAGTTGTTATGTAATTAGCTAGCCTTCATTGTGTAGCTGCTAAACTTGAGGTACTTCATTATATTGACATTCTTGCTCCACTTTTTGTTGATTATAGAGTAGATGATGACTGGATTGTGCATGATGGAACATCTAGAAGGATTGCTTACATTGCCCCTGTAGCCTTTGAGGGTTACTATAAACTTCCACGATCCCATGTTGATTTTCCCTCAATCAAGAATTAGACCACTCAAAATGACATTGATACCATCCTAAGACCATGGCTAAACCAGGGAAACCATGTATTTGTTGACACAGGAAATTGCACCTAGGGCAAGGAGGCCTAGCTCCTGCCTTTTCCTCGCAACATGGAAA
The DNA here is from genome assembly GCA_037957365.1 of Torreya grandis. Classification (NCBI taxonomy): domain Eukaryota; kingdom Viridiplantae; phylum Streptophyta; class Pinopsida; order Cupressales; family Taxaceae; genus Torreya; species Torreya grandis. Next base: position 2,581,032 of record JARHVA010000338.1, on the reverse strand, counting down.
CTCCCCTCTCACCTGTGGGACCAGTGAAGCTAGAGGGGAGAGTCTCTTGATAAGGGATAGCTCCCTTTGATGCATCATTTTTGTTCCAACAAGTGCTAACACATACATATATAGGTATATAATGGGGGGGATGAAAAGGGAGAGAGATGCAGGAAAACAAACTACTCTAAAGAGGTGATGGAACCAAAATAAGTCAACCTTCACACCTCCACACTTGAAACTAGACAAACACATACATACACTACACACTTGGCAGAAGGACCAGGCTGCAAGAAACTGGCAGGGAGGCTTTCATGAAAACCCAAAAAAATAGAAAATCACTGAGGCACTGTGAAATGCACACTATAAGTAAATTCCTCCATTTTGGTCTTCCAAATGCCAGCTCTTCTCCTTTCAACTACAGAAATGGCGCCTTGTAGACAATAGGTACGTTGGTGTTGGACCTATGAGAGCATCAAGAGACAATGACTGAACACAAACAACACTCAGCACATCCTCTGAAATATCTATCCAAATGGAGGTAAAAAACTATGTTTATTGATTCAGGTGGAAAATTTGCCAGGGCTACGCCTTAGCAAAATGTGGAAGATCTCTTTTACAAATGACAAGTCTTTCATATATAGGAGAAACAAGGAGGCCATTTGGCGCTCCTTTTTTACAAGTGGCTCATGCGTCCCTTCATTGGGAAGAAGAAAAACACTGTTGTCAATGTCATCTTTCTAGAAGAGGCCTGCTAGAACCATGTTGTATAATCACCCAAATTGACTTTGGCGTTCAAACATTAATGTCAGGACATGGCCGCGCCTCTTTTATGCCAACAGACTGCGGTTTATCTTCTTCCAATGCCAATTTGGAGAAAACCAGGTCGTGTTGCTCAATAACTCTCCATCTCTTTGCCACTTGGACGCTTTGTCTTTTTCTGCCTTTTGTCTTCTTCCTGCTCTTTCAGCCCTCGGGGGCAATCTCTTGGCTGGTCGCTACATTCCTTGGGCTTTTCCATGCTTGACACTCAAAAAGTTCAAAAACAAACGGCTAGTTTATTGCATTAAAATTGACAACCTTTGGGATGTCACCGTCCTTGACAAAAGTCATCAGGTCTTTTCCTTTGAAGTGCGGCCTCCTTGAACCAAGCCGTTGAACCAAGATTGGTTTAATCGATTCAACGGTTCAACCACTACGCGCTGATGCCTTTGAACCAAGCCATTTGAACTTGCCTTTGAACCGTTCAGTTAAACCATTCATTGCATTTTAACCGCTGAACCAAGGCCGAAGCGTTGAACTTGCCTTTGAACTGATGCAACCAAAAAATGAATTGGCCTTAAACAACAAGGGAGAAGTTGACCAAAATTTTGCCTATAGGCAAAATTGGTCAACAGATTAGCGACTCACAGGGGAAGCATGCATGTTATACTTTAGAATCCAGTTGCCTTGTAGTCCATTGGGTGTGGAGTCAAATTGCAGCTATGAAAGAGATTAGCAACAGACCCGAAAGATCTGAGAATCAAATATGAAGCCTTTACCCCACACGCAAAGGGAAACACACAAGGCTAAAAACACTACCTATGCAACTGCACTTAGGGAAAGCAGGAAAGAAACTAAAAACAAACTATTATGTACAGCTAACCAGGAATGCTCGCCTCCCTCTTGGATCGAAGGGAAAATTTCTTAAGTCCCCTTCCTGGCAAGAAGACTTATGGTGCTAGGCAAGTGGCTGAATGAAAAAGAGAGTTGGTGACTTGCTTCTCCTGCCTGTCACCTGCATTGGCTGAAATCCGAGTGGATCAGAATCGAACATGCTTTTGATATATATGTACTCTGTTTGTCTTGGGAAGCCTATTGAATGTTGGTCCCTCATACTGGTGTTCTTCACCAAGAAATCAATGGCTCATGGCTCATCACCATAAGCCCTTTGATCTGCACATTCCTTCTACAATGTATCATGGTCTGACTTGTTTCCTTCTGCCTCATTGAAAATCCTGTCAGACTCGTCCTCTGCTTCCTCCTGGTCTTCTTGAAGAAGTGTGACTGTGGTGATGTCTGAAATGGAATCACAAACTGATTGTTCATCCCACAGAACATCGCCTCTTTCTTCAAAACTCTCTTCTTCAAGGTGTTCCCCCAGGAAGATAGACCTCTCCTTTTCCTCCAACTCAAGCTCCTCAGCGTAGTCGTCCTCATCATCAAAATAACAAGGAAGTTCATCAAACAGAGGGGAAGAGAGCTCACCATGCGTTTGTTCCTCCTTGTATTGCTGGAACATCTGCATATATACAAGACCTGCATCTTCTCCACTGTTGATAAGGTCTTCACAAGAAGCATCAATGATGATTCCACCTTCGTTATCGCTCATGACAACGTCTTGAAGAACTGCAAATTGGTTTTTTTCTCCTCACTTGTCTCTTGCAAAACAGGTTCCTCCTTGAGAAGGGGTGAAGTGGAGAAAACATTGGAAGAGGGGGCAGCCCTTGAGCTAGAATCGAATGATTCTCCTCTTTCCACTTGGTTAGCACTTCATCTATATTAGGTGTGGCCTGATATCTCTCTTGGAGGTGTGTGGATGGGCTGGGTTCAGACAGGTCCACTACACGTTGGCTGAGGAATCTCATTTGGGACTCCAACTCTGCAATACTCCTGCCTATATTTTCTTGAAGGAGCCTTTCTTGGAGATCATCAGCATGATCCTCTTCAAAGCTCTAGGCTGGTTCCTAGCAGTCCTTCCTGCAACTCGAAATCTGCACATCACGTTGAAAAACTTGGGGAGGCTGAGGAATGCTAGGAAGAGACTATTGATGCACTGGAAGAGTCTTCAGAAGAGGGATGTGCTGGCTAGTGGTACTCCCCCAAATGGAAGATTCACAATCTAAGGAGTTCAGAAGGTTCATCTCCATGGGAGGTTACTCTGATGCCCTTTGGTGTTGGAAAGCTAGGTGCACGGGATTGAGAGCGAATGTGTTTGATGAGCTGGAGTGAGCAAGTGCAATCTGATAGAAAGGATTTGGTGCAAAAGAGGGGGCTTTTTTCAGAATAGGAGGGGGCGCACAAGGCTGACTGCCTTGAAAAAATGGATTTTTCCATTTTGCTAGCTTCTCTTCCATGGATTGCAAGGCCTGTGCTTGCCTAAACAAACACTCCTCTTTATACATCAGCTCCTGCTGATACCCGTACTGCTCCTCTAGTCTGTCCATCTCCATTATCTGCCTCTCAAACTCCAGTGCCATTTCCCTTATCATTGCAGGGCAACTAGGAGAGCTGCTTGAGGTGATTCTCTGAAAATTTTGAGTCTGATCAAAGTCATATGAAGGAACACAAGACCCATGATTCTGTGCAAAAGAATTATACATACAAAAAATGATTTTTGAATGGCACCAGGCTGCTTAACCAGCAAATTCAACTCGGAGTCACCATTGGTATTTGATGCAAAGCCTCTGAAGGTTGGTCGATTGAAGAACACACCAAAAATTCTTCAACTCTTTGGACAAAACCTGTCCTAGTTGGTCCCATCGGGCGTGCCAGAACTGTTGACACAGGAAATTGCACTTGGGGCAAGGAGGCCTAGCTCCTGCCTTCTCTTCGCAACATGGAAACTCCCCTCTCGCCTGTGGGACCGGCGAAGTTGGAGGGGAGAGTCTCTAGATAAGGGCTAGCTCCCTTTGATGCATCGTGTTTGTTCCAGCAAGTGCTAACACATACATATATAGGTATATAATGGGGGGGATGAAAAGGGAGAGAGATGCAGGAAAACAAACTACTCTAAAGAGGTGATGGCACCAAAATAAGTCGACCTTCACACCTCCACACTTGAAACCAGACAAACACATACATACACTACACACTTGGCAGAAGGACCAGGCTGCAAGAAACTGGCAGGGAGGCTTTCATGAAAACACAAAAAAATAGAAAATCACTGAGGCGCTGTGAAATGCACACTGTAAGTAAATTCCTCTATTTTGGTCTTCCAAATGCCAGCTCTTCTCCTTTCAGCTGCAGAAATGGCACCTTGTAGACAACATGTACGTTGGTGTTGGACCTGGTGAGAGCATCAAGAGACAATGACTAAACATAAACAACACTCAGCACATACTCTGAAATATCTATCCAAATGGAGGTAAAAAACTGTGTTTATTGATTCAGGTGGAAAATTTGCTAGGGCTGTGCCTTAGCAAAATGTGGAAGATTTCTTTTACAAATGACAAGTCTTTCATATATAGGAGAAATAAGGAGGCCATTTGGTGCTCCTTTTTTACAAGTGGCTCATGCGTCCCTTCATTGGGAAGAAGAAAAACACTGTTGTCAATGTCATCTTTCTAGAAGAGGCCTGCTAGAACCATGTTGTATAATCGCCCAAACTAACTTTGGCGTTCAAACATTAATGTCAGGACATGGCCGTGCCTCTTTTCTGCCAACAGACTGCGGTTTGTCTTCTTCCAATGCCAATTTGGAGAAAAATAGGTCGCGCCACTCAATAACTCTCCATCTCTTCGCCACTTGGATGCTTTGTCTTTTTCTGCCTTTTGTCTTCTTCCTGCTCTTTCAGCCCTCGGGGGCGATCTCTTGGCTAGTCGTTGCATTCCTTGGGCTTTTCCATGCTTGACGCTCAAAAAGTTCAAAAACAAACGGCTAGTTTATTGCATTAAAATTGATGGCCTTTGGGACATCATCGTCCTTGACAAAAGTCATCGGGTCTTTTCCTTTGAAGTGTGGCCTCCTTGAACCAAGCCGTTGAACCAACCTGTTGAACAAAGATTGGTTCAATCGGTTCAACCACTGCACACCGATGCCTTTGAACCAAGCCATTTGAACTTGCCTTTGAACCATTCGGTTGAACCATTCATTGCATTTTAACCACTGAACCAAGGCCGAAGCTTTGAACTGATGCAACCAAAAAATGAATTGTTTTTAAACAGCAGGGGAGAAGTTGATCAAAATTTTGCCTGTGGGCAAAATTGGTCAACAGTATTCAAAGATTTCCAAGGAAGAATTCCCATTGCCCAGTTTAGGGAAGGAATTAGGGTTGTCATGACCTTGTTGAATATGATTTCTAGGGCTGCCATAACCACTTATGTCAATCCCACCTAGGTTTCCTATGTGCATTTTTTGATAAATCAACAACTCTCCCCTACTATTAGAGACATGATAAGCATCCACTTGGGTCACTAATTTGCTGCCATTAAGAGGAAGACCATCAAACAATTCTATATGATGTCATATTTTCTTGATGTTTTGCTTGCTTCCACCCAATTCCCTCGCATCAAAAATTGGTCCCCTAGGGGTAGAACATTCGTCTACCACCACTACTCGAAGTTGCATATTTTCAAATATAGGAACCATATGCAATTCATCTGTGATTGCATCTATCCCACTTTGATTGAAGCTATAACTAGATCCCCTATGCCTAGGATGCACCCCTTGATCAAAAGGTACGTGGAAATGATAGGGGATATTTGGTATCATCCTAATTGTACCATAATTAGAATTGAGGGCACCATGTCCCCACCATATAGGTCACCTGTATATGTGCCAAATAAGTTGGTCGAACAAGAAATCACCTTCCAACTCATCAATGGAATTGATGGGGTATGTAAGGAAAAGAAGAAAGGCCTCCTCCACCCATTTCCCCTGATAATTGGAAGGACCACATTGCAAGATTGGAAGCAAGTGGACATCGTGTCTTAGCAGAGAGAATCTTTTATCTTTCAAATATGAATTAAGGATGTGGGATCCTAAAGGGGCAGCGAGGGACTATTTGAAAGACAAAAAGTTGCTTAAGATAATGTATGAACACCAGCCTAGAGTTTATGATCATGCATACACCAAGGCAAACAGTTTTGAGGAAGTGCTGGCTAGGCTTAAAGAGTGCAATGACAAGTTGGAACACAGGCTAACACATGAGCAAAAACCAATAGAAGACATTTGGAAAATTAACCCACTCTAGTATCATCTACTTCCTTCCACCTCCAGAACACCTCAACCACCTCCTCAAGTGGAGTTTCCACCAACTCAGGATCCTGGTAAGGAGAAATTAGAAGAAAGGCCAGGTGAAGTAGCCTCATCTTTCGGTCCTCCACAAAAACCACCATCTCTGGTGGAACATTTGGACATGGTGGCTCTTGAACCATATGAAATAGTTGAGGTTGTTTTCAAAGTTCTTGAAGAGGCTTATGGCTCAGATAGAGAGGAAATAAATGAAGACCTTGGTACCCAAGTAGGGCAAGTTGAAGGGACTTGCGAACAAATGGAGGGGAATTAAAAGGATAAGGGAAAAGAACCTGAGTTGGCCCTAGTTCCAACCACAACTCAGAGGAAGAGGAAAGCAAAGTTAGCCCTTGTCCATGCCAAATCCAAGAAGCCAAAACTTCCATTTGTCATCTAGCCCAGGACATAAATGTATTTAGTGATGAGTTCCCCATCCATGGGTCAATCATTCTAGATTGGTTCATCTATGGGAAACTACAAAAGATTCCCTCCAAGGCCCATTTATGGGCATTAACATAGGATTTCAGCATTCATGTACATGAAGACCTTCAACCGTGGATAATTGAAATGATGAAGGAACAAGAAGAAAGAAGACTAGTGGAAACAAAGGGGGTTGCTGGCAAGAAAATGAATGCTTTGGGAGAGTCCAACAACACAAAGGTGGAAATACCTAAAACCACCAAGTTCACAGAGCCCACCACTATAATACATTTCAATACAGACTCTTCAGGGCTAGAAAATATTACTACTAGAAAAGTTGTGGTGGGCACATAAGAGTTCACCTTCCAAAAGGTGGAACAATTTATGGGCCTAACTCTAGTGGGATGATAGGAATTGGGAGAACATCCCATTCACCAGGAAGATGTGGAGAGCCTAGTTGGGGCTCATTCAGCACAGGCCATAACGGGAATTAGAGGGATGAAGCAAAGGATTGCCAACTTGGAAAAGGAGAAGCAAAACCTTGAGACCCAAGCCATCCTTTTTGTACTTGATGAGACAATAAGAATGTTGGGTGAATCATTCTTTGACATGTTTGAAGCCTTGAAGGCCATGAAACTCAGGCAGAGTGCCTTCATACAACAAGATGAAGCATTTAAGGCCTTGGTCATCCAATGGCAAGCTTTAGAAGATCAAATAGCTGAGCTCATTAACATGCATGTAAAAGGGCAGATCCCAGGCTTCATAACTATTAGCCTAGGACATTTGAGTGCAATCCTAGGAATTATTGTAGACAGGGTGCAGGATTTGAGCACATGGCACAATAATGTTAGTGAGCATGTGAAAGAAGATGAGACTTTGATGAGCATGATTAAGGAACTCCTATGAACCATGCTAACAGAGCCATCACAACCCACTGCCATTGGGTTAATAGATGATGAAGAGTTCAAACAAAGAGCCACTGCCACCATTCAGGAAATAAAGGGAAGGAGCCAGGGTCAGTCTAGCAGTGAGAACCATCAGATCATGGATATCATTTTCAATTCAGGAGAGCAAATTGTAGAGGCCATAAGCATCAAGGAGGCCGTGGTAAGGAATGACAAAGAATTCAATAAATTGGCAAACCAAGAGGATGGATGTTTGATGAAGCTTGCAATAGATTTGGAGCTAATCAACGAGCAACACACTAAGGCCAAAAACATCCTCCAACAAAGGCAGCCAGAGGGCCCACCACCAGCTTGATAGAAGATTACATGGATTATAATTTTGTACACATTTGTAAAATAGAATATTATATTATATAAGTATAAGCTAGTTTGTTAGCATATACATTTTTTTAGGTCAGCCCAATGTAGAAGGTCATATGTATTTTAGAATTTTCATACAAGGACAACTGTCCTTATTGTACACATATGTATCTTGAAAACTAATTGGTACACTACCTATGCTTTCTATAAATAGGCAGTGTTACCATTTTGTAAGGGAGAGATTTTGAGCAAAAATTGTTTACTTGGAGCAATTAATACAACTAAGGAATTCTGCAAGGATTGTCCATCTTGTCGTGTTGATAGTTACTAGCTTTTCTCTCAATTGTTGGTCTAGATCTTAAATTTGAATGGTCTCTTTAAATTTGAAATTGCATTCTTATTACAGGGTTGCTAATATGTGCTATGCTAGATTAGTTGAAAAGATCATAAGTTGCTTCACTTTAATTTGTTTTGCATCGAAGATGTGCATTAGCTATCCAGGGGTAGTAGCAAAACATTAAAGCATACTTGGTTCTTACTTGTATTTTCAATTTATCCTCAGAAGTTTGCTTGGTTTGTAGTGAAAATTGAGCATTAGTTATTTTGCGTTACATACTGGTTTAAATGGATGTTTAGTTAATTGAGACTTTGTCATGATATTTGAGATAAAGATCTGCAATCATGTTTGTTCCTTTTTTGCCTTACTCCCTCCCTTTTTCTCTCTTTTTTTACAATGATCTTCACTATAACTTAGATCTCATTGTCAAATATCCACTTAGATTAGTATAGCTTTGAGCTTTGGTCAAATTTCATCAAAATTCACAAAGGTTGAACCAAGGTGGCTCCTAACCACCAAATCATATAAATATTGTGGAACAGTCTACTTTGTTGTTATTTCACCACAGGCACTACAATTGCCAAATACCTGCAACTCATGCTCTAAATTCTTGGAATTCTAAAATTAGAAGTGTTCTCTAAACACTAAAAGCCCCTGTGGTACACTTAAAGGCATCAACAAAACACATTTCCTAGAATTCAACATCATTATCTCCTCCACTAGCTCGAGTAGTGTCAAAAGAACCCCCATGGGGAGCTCATTGTATAAATAAACACTATCCAAAAGGCATAAAAGTAGGACTATAAACAATTAAATGTTATCTTCCCTGCAAGATTTGAATGAAATGATTATGATATGAGAAGGAGAAAACACAAAGACTTAATACATGACAAACACACCCGATAAACTTTCCAATGTTCTCCCCGTCAAACCAAAATAACAAACCCCTGATGTGTAGTCAAACGTTTTTAGAAGCTTCTTATATTTTGACTTTATAAGCCACCATAAATGTGAGGAGTTTTTTTTAATATTTTTTAAGCTATTGGAGAGGAGAAAAGAGGCCAAGAGAGCAAAATCAATCAACGACTATATGAGTAAGAGGGCCACTCTATTATGACATCACTTCCATTGGAAAAAGGGTCATAATATATCAGGGTTATATGTTGTTATGGGCCAAACCTTTCAAATCGATGTGGATAAGAAATATAAATCAATATTATGATAAAGATAGATAGAGATTTTATGGCCACACGACTAAAAAACACTATTGACTAGCTGTTGGAAAAATAGAAGTTTTGACTAGCCAGTCCCTAGTTCAAAAGTTTGCCATTATTTTCCTTCTTAAGGTTCCCCTGCTATGGATTTTGGCAAGAAATCTGTGATTTTCAATGTTTTCTCTTTCGACTATTGTGGACATATATACACATATAAGTTGTCTAAGTATCTAGCTCAATGTCATTATATGCAGAACACTCCTTAATATAGTGCCATTCTGCATCAACCATATATGATGCATAAAAAATATATATCATTTTTTCGCACTTTTCTTTTGGGATCTTCCACCTACCTATCTTGAATTAGAGTGGATGTGATTTAGTTCTTAATTAAAACTATAAACATCTTCATTTTCCATTTAATTTTTTTCAACATTTAAATTTTTTAATTATATTCATAAATGTGAAGTTTTTTGATCATGTTCACAACGTGATTAAACTCAATATATATATTTTTGGATCGAGTTTGTAAACATAAATATAATTAAACTTGATCATGTAGTATTGTTTATTTCGCCCTAATTAAATAAAAGAAGCAATGACTTATTTAATGTAGACTTACAACAGGGTCCCATGCGGGGGGGCTTTCGCTTCCGTCAATATAGAAAAGAGGGTCCCGTAAAATTTTTTTGTCAAATTTTACTATATAAAGAGAATATCCCCAAAAATCTCTAAATGACATTGCTTACGGAGAATTTTTCTAGAACAAACAAATGATGAAGCGCAGAAAGATTGTTTTCCCTATGCCTAAAATTTTACAGATTTTTCTATCAGTGATTTTTCTTTCATGCCCTTCTTTTTAATATTTGCTTTCCATTTTTTATTCCGTGCACAATTTTTTAGCCCCTATAATTCTATAAGAGATATAAAAAAATTACATAGGAGCTAAAATAAATTTAAGCCCCTATAATTCTATAAGAGATATAAAAAAATTACATAGGACCTAAAATAAATTTAAGCCCCTATAATTTCTCAACAGAGCTTGGCTGAAAAATGTTTAGGTCCCATCATGGGTCTGGGACCTTAGCATAGCTGTTATGTGACCCGATTTTTGCGTACGCTCCTTGGCAAATGAGCATCGCAGGCTCTACACGAAAACCCACCCTTGGTCTTTTAATGGAGTTGTTAAACGTGGATAAAGACATTAGAGGATTACATAAATCTAAGTGGTCATGGGGGATGAAGAGGGAGGAGAGAGAGGGAAAGTCAGAGCAAGAGAGGCAGAGGAGGAAGCCATTATTGGCAGGATCGAGCACAAGTCTCGCCAAGTAGAGCGCTTGCTTACTCTGTAAGTTTGCATTGCAACTCACTTTTTCTTTCATGGGATGAGTGTGTATGGACTCTACTTCAATAAACTCTGTTTTCAGATCTGGATATACACAGGCGCTAAAAACAGCTTTGGAGGATTCTCCTACGAGAACCACTGATGAGAGGTGCAAGGTCAGTATGGCTTCTTTCTTTCCTAGTTTGAAAAATCATACCAGATTACCGCACTCTGTGCCAGCATGCATGACTTTGTATCAACCAAAGTCGTTAGAGTGAGCTATTCACTTCTCCACTATGTTTTCAAACCCCGTGTATTCTTATCCTGCCTGTTCTTAACCTTCTCGGTCTCCGTTGTCAATCAAAACTTTCTACTCTGGCACTCCATCAATATCCGATTTGCAATTAGTTATGGAAAGCTTTTACGGCTCATCTAACATGTTTCCCTTTTTGATGAGATTATGAATCCACTAAGCCAAGTTAATCCTTTGTGGGGTACCGAAGAGTAGACATTTTAAAAGTCCCCTGTTGGCCATATGGGATGGCTGCGAGTCCTCTGTTGGCAAATAGGGATGACAATGAGCCCCATGTTGCTTAGGGGATGGCTCAGAGATGAGAAACATGTCCATGATAGCCCCCCTACAGAAGGGGATGGCTTGGAGATGTTATGGCTGCATCCTACTTCCAATCTCCAAGGAAATGGGGAAATCTTTAAGGATACATCCCCAAGCAATATTACCTAAGGAAAGTTCAGGGATGTTTGGACTCTATCCTCCCTCCAGTCTCCCATGGAAATGGGGAAACACACACCTGTCCCCGAGAATACATCTCCAAGTACTACTTGGGGATGTTTCAATTACATCCTCACTCCTATCTCCTAAGGAGGCGGGGGAATTTTTCCCTGTCCTTGAGTACACATTTCTATGTAATACTGCCAAATCCTGATTCTTTTTTAATGTCAGCAGTCATCTCAAGTGGATACATAATTAGTAAGACAAACATGCTCATTCTTCACATAATTTTTTAGATGTACAATCCCATGGTGAACTATCCGGATATACAATCTCCGATAAACATTTCATGTCCGTACTCATTGAATAATTGTTTTGTATTGTGGAGATCATTTACAATGCTGTGCTTTTTTCTGTATATTGTCATCTTTTAGCTTTTGGTCAATTAATCAATGCTATTTTCATCCGGAAAATGACACAGTGTTTTGTAATATGTTGGGTCTTGCAGTCAGCAAATTGGATAGTGGTGCATCGTGTTTTAATGGCATGTAAGGATGTAGATGCTGTGTTCGTGTCTTTGGATCCAGAGTATTATGACATCCTTATGAAGTAAGTCTTATGTATCCACCAATCGGTCACGACACTGTGATTATTGCATTTAATTGTTTTTCAAGGCAAATTTGGTAGAATGCAAATGTAGGTGTAGGTGGATTGGCAAATTCGAGTTAACTATTGAGTTTGGTCACGAGGTCAAAACCCTAGAAATTTAAACAATATATAAGGTAAATACAAAACAATCCCGGTCTTATACACCAAATTGGTGTCTTGATTGGTGCTGACTGAAAAAGCTACCTTTACCTTTATATTTAGCCACTAGAGTAATTAGTTATCATTCCATTATCATTGGAGTAGTAGATCAAGTTAAGCATAATTTTAAGTATGACTCTGTTTCACCATGATGGAACCGTCCTCTGTAAGTTTGGTTTTAACAGCATGTAAATTGACAACGTGAAATGCATGGTTCACTTTTGTAGTCTACTATATTTGCCACCTTCAAATTACATTGAACATTTAATAAGGAGGTTTTTATTTTTTGGAAACAAGAACACTGGGCATCTGATCACTGACGGTGACAATGGCATGCAGTATTGATGGTTATGACATTAGTTGAGAGTTTACCTCTTCAATGTAGGGGGTAATCACTTCCTACAAGTTGGGAAAAATCCTAGGTACTATCTATACATCAAAACTAAATAATGATCATTGACAGTGACATGCAATATTGGTGGTTTTGACATCAGTCTAGAGTTTACATCTTTATTGTAGAGGGTGACTCTTTTATGGATGTTGGGAAAAATCCAGTGATACACGAGGACGTGTCCCCTAGATTTTGGTGATGTCCCGAACATTTCGGGGACTTGGGGACTTGGAAGGGATGTCGCATATATATATATGTATATACATATATATACACACACACGCACACACACACATATATATATACATACATATACATATACATTTATACACACACACACACACGTACATATATACATATGTATACACACACACACACACATATATATATAATTTTCTAATATATAAAATTTAATTTGATGTTTTTTACTTTAAAACATAACCCACCCCCCAAAAAAAAGGCTGTTATTTTTACAAAAAAATTTGAACTTTAATCTCGAAAGTACCTTGAAAAAAATTAAATAAAGTTTAAACCCCTAAATTTCATTGAATAAAGTTAAAATACTTATATATGATTTTAATAACCACCCCCTTGCCATCCCCAAAATCTGGGATTTTTTTTGCTGTCTCGTAAACCCTGTGCTCGCACCCTCCCCCCTACCCCTATTCTTGAGACTTAGGTAACTATGGAAAAATCCTAGGTGCTATCATACTATGCACACATTAAAACTAAAGAGCAACTTTAAGAGAAAATTTGAGTAACACGTTATCCCTGTAGCCTACTGGATGTCTGGGGATATGTGTGGCCTACTTTTGATAGGCATAACCTTTGATTTAGTCTTTTGATATTTTTAACATTTCATAATAATAGGAATAGTCGGCCTAGTTGGAGTATGGAGTACCCATAGCCTAATTATGCTATATGCAGGAGGTAGTGCTTGAGTATTTGATCATCATATTGCAAATTATGTATTATAAGGATTGTGGAGGTTGCCCTCTCATAGTGAATTAGTCATATAATCAGTATTTTGTTATCGATTTCACTTATATTGCATAATATGCTCTATTATGTTTTAATGTGCTAGTTATTGTTGCTGATTTGTTCATGCCATATGTTGAATTGCGATCTATTGCTGACTCTAACGATGAACATATTGATTTGGAGCCCCATGTGGAAGTGCAAGATGGTTAAGAGACTTTAATGGGGAATAATGTGATATAGTTAAAGACAAATAAAATTCTGAAAGAATTGTTCACTATGAAAAGAGCATTTGATGGGGTAGACAAAATTGTTGAGAGGAATACTCCAATTAGCCAAGATTTTGAAGAAATCACTTGGGAACAATAGTTGCGCCAAGAACGGGCAAGATGAGGAAAGAAAAACATACATCAAAATGTTCAAATAGTATAAAGATTGTTTTGCTTGGTCTTATTATGAATTGAAAGCTTATAGGGAAGACCTGTTTGAGCATGCAATCCCACTTCAGCCTGATGCCAAGCCCTTTAGACAAAAATAAGGGCCTATTAACCCTACTCTTGCCACCAAAATGGAAAGTGAATTGCGTAAATTGAGTGAGGGAGGTATTATAAAATCAACTAGACATTTCATTTTGGGTTGTGAATCTTGTCCCTGTAAGGAAGAAGAATGGTGACATTAGGTTATGTGTTGAACTTAGAAACTTGAACAAAATGTCTTTGAAAGACACTTGCCCATTGCCTGATATGGATCATCTGTTGCAAAGGGTAACTGGATCAAAACTTATGTCCATGATGGATGCGTTTTCAGGTACAATTAGGTTGTTGTGAAAGAATAAAAAGGATATAAGACAACATTCGATACTCCTTGGGCACATATGTATATGTTAGGATGCCATTTGGCCTAATAAATGCAAGGGAAAATTTTCAAAGAGCTATGGATTATGCATTTGTAGGGTTGATCATTGAAATATTGGTGATATATGTGGATGATTTAACTTCCTACTCCAAGAAGAGAAGACTTGGTACACTTAGGGACCATCTTAAAGAGATGCAAAGAATATTGAATATCTTTAAATCCTAAGAACTCAATATTTGGGGTTGAGAAAGGAAAGTTGATGGGTCATATTGTATCAAAAGGAGTGATGATTGATCCTGAAAGAGTTAAAAATATTGACCTCATCCCTCTTCCTCGTTCCAAGAAAGGCATACAATCATTATTTGGCCAAATAATTTTTTTAAGGAGATTTGTCCCTAACTTAGCTGAAACAGCTATTACTATCATTAGGATGCTGAAGAAGGATCAAATCATTGGACTGAAGATTCCAAGCAATCCTTTGGTGATTTTAATGAGGCTTTAAAGCAAGCTCTAGTTCTTATTAACCTAAACAACAACAAAGAGTTACAAATGTTCTCCTTTGCCTCACCTCATATGGTGGCTACTGTTATGTTACAGAAAAATGAGGGTGAACAAGAACAACCAGTAGCATTTTATAGTAAAGCTCTGTAGCATGCTGAGTTGAATTATACTATAATGGAAAAACAAGCTACGCTTTAGTCAAAGCAGTCAAGGCATTTGGTGAAATATCCCCAAAGAGGGATAATAGAAAAAAAACAATATTTCCAAAACTAGGGCACAGAAAATCTGAAACTTAATTTGCATATGAAAATTTCAACAACAAACTCAGATTTGCAATCAGATTAATGATCTGATTTTTCTGCTAAAAGAAATAAATTTGTGAGTATTATTGAACTTAGGAAATGTACAGGAAATCCTTTTGTTTCTGCCCAAAAAGTTCAAATATGCATTACAATGATTTTTCTTCTATTTTTCTGAGATAAAATTGAAATTAGTATGCAAATTTAACATAAAATACCTCAAACCTTGATCAAACCCTAGCCGTCTTCAAATATGGCATCGACTCTCAAAATAAATCAGCGCTAGGTCTGATTTTCTGTTGCCGTCTTCAAGAATGCTCAGAAATATGAAATACCATGTTGAAGTTACTCCAAATCTGAACCTTCAACTCTGAATTTTATCTCCAATTTGGCCTCCAAATCTGATAAACAATTGCAGCCCAGAAAAGATGATGTGCTAGGGTTTCACAAACCAAAGCTCTTCCATCGAAACACACCCTTCTGACTAGGGGGAGCCCATATGTCTCTTCGAAACCAGGGATACTCAAGGGTTTTAGACCTTAAGCCAAGTTGCAGCAGCAATAAACAAAAATCTCACAACATAACCCTCTCTAAAAGACCCCTGAAGAGTTATATAATAAGTCCCAAAGAGATGAATTAATCTCAGCCCTTGAATCACCACTTCTTAATCCAAAGCTTCACATAAAAAACCCAAAAAACTGAACCAATAAGCTCCTAGAAAACCCACACCCCCTTTGCCTTTTTATCACATGCTTTTTAAAAGTCACTTAAAGTACATAAAAGGGGGACAATTTAAGCCTTTTGGCTAGGAATCACTTAAGTTGCCTAAAAAGACGTGCCCTCAACTTAAAATAACTTAAGTTCACTTAAGTTACATAAATAGACGTGCACACAACTTAAGAATAGAATTGAGAACAAGCCAAAGACTCCAATACTTACCCAATGATGCTCTAAGTCCTCTTCCTCTTGGGTAATCCAAGGAAAGGACAGCCAATGTGCTGCTAATCCTCATGATTGAGTTGGGGACATTACATTTGGTCCTACATTGAGTGCCAAGCTTAAAACATTTGTTCCCCACACCATGGTGAAAGAAACACTTACCTAGTTAGACTCATTAGGTAAAAGGTATTGACGGGTGAACAAGTTGCAAGAATTTGACATGGGACAAGATTTGGCTAAACTAATGGCCCAAACAAACCTAGAAACAGTGGAAGTTAATAATCAAGATAACTGCATTTTTTGCTATTGCTAATGAGGTAGAACAAACCCATTGGTATAAGAACATCTTTTACTATCTAAAAAATACTGGCATACCCATCTAAAACGAATAAAGTTAAGAGAAGAGCCATTAAGATATTTGCACAAAAATATGTTTGTACAAAGAATGGCCTTGCAGGGAGAAACCCTAAGGGAGTACTAATGAGGTGTGTGAACGAAGAAAAGTCTTGCAAGACAAGTAAAGAATTACATGGTGGATTGTGTGGTGATTGCACACAAAATTTTTAGAGCTGGGTTATGACGGCCAACATTAGTCAAAGATGTGGCTAGGATGGTAAGAAAGTGTGATTCATGTCAAAGGTTTGCTGAAAAATTGAAAGAATCTAGTGCTCTTTCTCTCAAACCTGTTGTTACTGGAGTGCCATTTCAACAATGGGTGAGGGACTTCATTGGGAAAGTAACTTTAAAATCAAGTAGTGGATACAAATGGATTATGGTGGCTGCTAACTACCATACCAAATGTGTTGAAGTTGTTCCAACAAGAAATGCAACCCAAAAAGTGGTTATAGATTTCATCCAAAGCAAACATTATAACTAGATTTGGAGTACTTGTTGAGATAGTCACTGACAATGCAATGTGTTTTAGAGCCATGGATTTGGTTAACATTTGCAAGAACTTTGGTATAGATTTGGCTTATTCATCTAATTATTACCCACAGGGGAACGGGAAAGTTGAATCCAACAACATGAAACTGATAATGATAGTCCGCAAGACCCTTGAGATGATAAGAAGAGGTGGGAATACAAGTTGAGATATGCTATATGCGCAGACAAAATAACTCCAAAGAAATTCACAAGGAAAAGCCTATTTGAGTTAGTATAGGGAATGAATGTAACTTTGTGTTTGAACATGGAATTCCCTGCATAAGAAGTGAGTGAAGAGAATTTTGATCTCATTACAATGATGGTCAATCAGCTGGTAGAGTTAGATGAGACTAGAAGAGATGCTTTTGCAAGATGCATTAGACATAAGGATCATATGAAAAAATTGTTTGACAAGAAAGTGAACCCTAGGCAATTCATGTTGGGTGATGTAGTTTTGTTATGGGACAATAGGTTTGAAGAAAAAGGAAAACACGAAAAGTTTGAACCATCATGGTTAGGACCATATTTTATTGACCGTAGGACTGGGGAGAACACATTCTTCCTCACAGATATATATGTTAACCTCTTAGATCTGCCAATTAATTGTAGGCATCTCAAGAATTTTATGCAATGAAAAGCTCCCACTGCTGCTATACATTGTAAATAATGTGTGCTGTTTTTCTCTTTGTGATTGTATCTCCCCTGTAACATCTTGGCTGCTTTGTATGCCCTTGAAAATGTGATCTGTTATGTTATCCTCCTTTGCCTTTTTGCCCCTTTTGTGTTGGCTTTTCTTCTGTGTACATATTTGTGTTCTTCCTTGTCTTGTACATAGCATTCAAAATTAGGGTGTTTTTCTCTTCCTTAGGTTGTTCTCTTGCGAGTGGGAGGATAAAATGGTTGTGAATCATAGCTGTGTTACAAACAAGGTCTGATCTACCTAGAGGTTTCATGGATCTCTATGTACTCAGTAGGGGTACTTGTCCCTACGTCGCATTTATTGTTGGCATTTAATAATGCCCTAGAATGAAATTTTAGGTTTGGGTTAAACTTTTGTGACTTTGGATGTTGTAGGGATTTTATAAGCGTTGTCATAAAACCCTAGCAGATCATCTGTTTATCCTTTGAAAAATTGTCCAAACACAACAAATATCTAAGTAAATGCTTGTTTAGATAACTAGTGTGTGTTGTTCGCCTGTTTGAGTATACTGCAAATTGAAAGAAACCTCTAAGGCTGAACAAACGAACATTAAAACTTGAGTAAAGATGCATTGATCGCTTGTTCGGGAATTGTCATGGACAAAACTTCCTTTCATGCTCAAACACTTGAAGAAAAGAAATGTGTTGAAAACTTTCAATTGGGTGTTCACTCATTAACTCACGATGAGGGTTGTCCTAAGTCCAAAGGTCCAAAGTAATAAAGGAATGTATGGAGGGTTATTCGGATGTTTGCTCTTCAACAAGTAGGACTCGGGAGAACACATTCTTCCTTCCATATATATATAGTAACCTCTTAGATCTGCCCATTAATTGTAGGCATCTCAAGAATTTTATGCAATGAAAAGTTCCCACTGCTGCTATACAGTGTAAATAATGTGTGTTGTTTTTCTCTTTGTGATTGTATCTCCCCTGTAACATCTTGGCTGCTTTGTATGCCCTTGAAAATGTGATCTGTTATGTTACCCTCCTTTGCCTTTTTGCCCCTTTTGTGTTGGCTTTTCTTATGTGTACATATTTGTGTTCTTCATTGTCTTGTACATAGCATTCAAACTCAGGGTGTTTTTCTCATCCTTAGGTTGTTCTCTTGCGCGTGGGAGGATAAAATGGTTGTGAATCATAGTTGTGTTACAAACAATGTCTGATCGACCTAGAGGTTTCATGGATCTCTGTGTACTCAGTAGGGGTACTTGTCCCTACATCGCATTTATTGTTGGCATCTAATAATGCCCTAGAATGAAATTTTAGGTTTGGGTTAAACTTTTGTGACTTTGGATATTGTAGGGATTTTATAAGCTTTGTGTCCTAAAACCCTTGCAAATCATCTGTTTATCCTTTGAAAAATTGTCCAAACACAACAAATATCTAAGTAAATGCTTGTTTAGATAACTAGTGTGTGTTGTTTGCTTGTTTGAGTATACTGCAAATTGAAAGAAACCTCTAAGGCTGAACAAACGAACATTAAAACTTGAGTAAAGATGCATTGATCGCTTGTTCAGGAATTGTCATGGACAAAACTTCCTTTCATGCTCAAACACTTGAAGCAAAGAAATGTGTTGAAAACTTTCAATTTGGGTGTTTGCTCATTAACTCAAGATGAGGGTTGTCCTAAGCCCAAAGGTCCAAATTAATAAAGGAATGTATGGAGGGTTATTCGGATGTTTGCTCGTCAACAAGTAAAGCAAATCAGGTTAAGTAGGAAAGCTTGAAGAAACAATAAGAATTAGCTTATATTGTTCGCTTAGTTAGATATTAGCCTAAGCAAATGGAGTCACTAAGACCAATCACCCAAACAAATGAAAGATGTTACAAATGGTGATTTGGATGTTTGCTGGTCAATGTGCAAAGAAGGTCAAGTTAAGGTTGATAGCCCGAGTCACTGAAGTTAAAGGAAGTATGTTATTCTGTTATGCAGTGATAAGCGCCAAACAATCATGCCGATATGTCCAAAGGCCTGAATAAGTCAAGTTAGTGTAAAGTTGTTCATCTATTCGGATATTGTCTTGTACAAATCAGTTTGTTAAGTTGGAATGTCTAAGTAAAGCAAGTTAAAGAATGTTGTGTGGGTGTTCACCATTTCAACTAGAAAAGCAATAAATTGAAGCCCAAAGCCCAAAAATGAAACGTTAGCACAAATCTATTGTTTATTTGTTCAATAATTGAGTTAAATTGAGTAGCACATTAGGTCCAAACACCCAAATCACCAAATTAGGTCAAAATGTATTGTTCGTTAGTTCAAAGAAAGGGATGTAAAAAGAAATGTCACATGCCCTAAGACTCTAACCAAGGTGTTTTGAAAGGAGTGACTCTTTGGATATTTGCTCATAGGCAAGCTATCAAAGTGCAAAAGTCCAAATAACAATTATAAAGGAATTTTCGTTGTTCGCCAATCCATTATTGAAAAACTAAGGCCAAAGTGGGAACATTCGAATAACGGAGAACCGATGAAAAGAGGCGTTTTCAGAGATTCTTGATCATATATTTGCTATGGGGGCATCGTACCCACACACATTTCTTATTGACATATCCTAAGTTGGGAGTTTATTATACCCCCTTTACTTATGAGTCTACATTACTTATTCAGATTTGAGATCTTATACATACCTTGATACATGATAGGTTATCACTCATGATACATTCATTGCCATATTTTTCTACTATTGAGTTCTCATACATTAGAAGGCATTTTGTTTCCCCGTGTGCATCTTCATCCTCGCTATACGATATATTCACTTATGGGCCTTGCCACATATATATCCATATCATGTGATCATTACACATTGCTATTATTTAATGATTGGGGGTAGTAGATGGGCCCTTATGCCCTACACATCACTTTACACCTTGGCACATTATGTTCATCCTACTTGATATATACATGCTTCACACAATCGCCCTTAAATGGGTAAAATCAAAATTACAAAACATGAAAAAACAATACATGGTTACATATTCATTTACGCTAGAGGTTTTCATATCCATGATTTACATGTGCTTTTCATGGTATTTCTTGAGTTGGTGCTATGTAGATTCACAGGTTACATGATATTGGACTACACACTATTTGCCCACATCTTGGAAGGACATTTTCATGAACATGTTTTGTGTTGGGGGCACTATCATATAGTGGATTTTGCATGGGGATATCTTTCTGTAGACATCTAAATTTGGTATTAGACATTTTGGCAACATCAACTTTGGCACACTTTGACATACTTGGACTTTGCATACACATTTGACTCTTGTGCACATTTTCCCCTATCTATTTACCCATTTGTTGTCTTAGCCAACCCAATTTACGAGATACACATATTCAAGATCACCCTAGTCTATGCAAGAACACTTTAGAATCCTAAACAAATTGTTTCCATATCTCAGATTACTGATTTTCATTCCTAAGACAATACTGACAAAAGTCAGATAGTTGCAGTCTGCTGCAGGTGTCTACATCTACATATAGTGTTCGAGAACATACAACGGCTATTTTTCAAACTGGGAAGTCTTCATTAGGTCAGTCCATACACGTTTCATGTGTTGGTCATAATGAGAAATATAAAAAAGTCAGCAAGAAATACAAATCAATCCTAAAGGTTATACTCACTTGGCTATCACATTGAAAATCACTTGAAAGGTGGAGAAATTTGTTAGCACTCTCTTAAGACATTATCACAAAGGTATACATATGTGAACATTCATCAATAGAGCAACTCTAGAGCCAAGTTTGAATACAAACACAACTCAAAGTTGCATGGTGCCAAGTTTCGAAAGCCAAACATTTCATTGCATTCTAGATTGATCATGATAGGGTACACACACCTAGGTGGGAGAACTACGTGTGGTTTGTGTCATCTTTGGAGTATTGGAATATGGGCAATGCTTAGACACTCAGTGGGGAGTGGTTGGCGCTTTCCAACTCAACTTACTAATCCCTTTTTGAAGAGTCATCTTGTGTTGAAAGTGCGATTAGTGTTTTAAAGGAAAGAAAAGGAAAACAAGGACTAGCGCACAGGACTAAGACAAGTGCACACATAGGAGACATCTGTAGGTGTAGGCACAACAGTCTGAGATGTCATAAGCTTGCACAATCAACAAAGACAATATCGGTAGAACCTAGATAGCATTGATCACCGCAAGGGTCTAAGTTTTGCCGGCAACGTCCGTGCAGGGTTTGAGCTTCTGTTTCTTGATCTGAGCGGTTACAAGGTAGATACAAAGCTATATTAGGGATAGTATCAAACACATTGAGTACCAAAAATCAGAAATCAGCTAAGTGCATCTCTCCTCTATTGTTTTCTCTATTCCAAATATCATAGGTACAATATCAATCTAGCCTTTTACATTAAGATTTGTATGATTATTGTCCTATTTTACATATTTTGAATATTCATAGTTTTATGTTATTTAGATCATATTAATCACAAAACAAGTAAAACATTTTCCTCGCTTGTCCTTTATCATATTGAACTAGAGTACATTAGTTGCTATATCTCATGTTAGTAACTAGTTCTTATTTATAACATGGATATCTACATTGTGATTGTTACATGGTTACATTCACTATTGTGGATGAATGTTTGCTTGTGTGTGCATGTGTTTGCTTGTTTGTGCATCTTTGTCCATAGAGGATCCTCTTGTTGTCAAGTTATTTGAGTCGAGTCTTTGTGTGGTTTCACTGGCTTGTCTTGTCACTAACTTGGTTGTGGTCGCTAACATGTGTGGTCTTAATTTGAGTGCGCTTCATTGCTTGTAGCCATGATGTTTATCATGCATGTTACTATATTGGCTTGTTGCCTATGTTGCCATGGTTTTTACCATGCATGTTACTATATTGGCTTGTTGCCTATGTTGCCATGGTTTTTACCATGCATATATCAGGGCATGCTACTTGTATGTGTTCTTATTGCCACATCTAGCTCGATTGAGGGCATATTATATCACATTTGGGGCATACTAATTGTTCCCATCTTGCTTTGCCTTAAGAGGCATCATACCCTTTTGTATAGTGCTTGATATGATGCAATGTTTCCTACTTTAGATTTGCATTTATGCATGATAGATTGCGAGCATGACTAGATGTCAATTCAGTTATTCTAAAAAATAAAGCATTGGTAATGGCTATTTTCAAATCCATTACATATGCTTCAGGATATTGATGCTTCGGCTATATTATTTTCCTAACATATGAGGCTCTTAACATTATTTTTTGAGATGAGTGATCGCAACTTAGGTCTTTATCCCTCACCGCAAAAGGGGGGGTAATATATCAAGACATTTTTAATTTTTAATTTTTTTTGGGTGAACTTGATCGAACTTGAATAAGATTTATATACTTCCTTGATCAAGAAGTGGATTGGGCCCTAGTGACTTCCAGAGAAGTGTTAGTTATGTTTCAACACCTATTGGAAGTCTAGTTTCAAAATAGTTTTTGCAACATTTAGAGCAAATACTGACCATGTGTATTTGTTCTTATGCTTTCTTTTCAAAATATAAACATTTAAATTTTCAAAATTCAAACTTTCAAATTTTAGAAATTCAATTCCAAATATCGATCATGTGCATTGACTACTTGTGACAATTGGCACTTGTTTGAGGAATATAAAAAATTTGTGTGAATGAAAGCTTAGCTCGAGTAAAACATCAAAAACCCTCCACTCTTCCCTAGATAAGTGAAGGTTTGTGTTTCATTAGACTTTGATGCACACATCCATTCACTCATGCTCACATACCCACGTCAAAGTGGGGGCATTTTTAGACACTTAAATTTGGTATAAAACCATTTTCCATAGCGTCTTATCCCTATTTTATTTTTGTATTTCTAGGACTTCTCTAACGCCACATTAGTCTCCATTTAGTCCTCGAGCCTTAAATTAACACCTAATGCTTATCAAAATCTACCCACTGGCATATTTGGATTAAATTTCATATGTTATCATGCTCTTCATGAAGATCTAAGCCTCTAATTACTCCAGGTCAGACTTGCGCCTTGTGTGAGTTTGCCCTTGGCAGAATCGTGCTATCCCTTTTGCCTTTGTGGGTCTATTTTTTCGTTGTCATTGATCTTGCATCTTTAACTTAGCTCCTTATCTTTTTTAAAGTCAACTAACTCGCCCCATCTTGTCTTAGAGTTTTCTATATATGCAAACCATCCTAGACCATATAGAAGAAAGAAGAGATCATAAAAATAATAAAAAAATCAAGGTCAAGACTTAAAGCAAAGCCGAGCATTGAGTTTACTTTATTTCATTTGTTTTAGGTTGAGCTTCATTGAGTCATATCTTATATATTTATGACATAGTTGTCTATCTTGGTTTCTCATTATCCCCTTATACCAAATGAAGGTTTTAGCTTTCATGTAGTTGCATCATAACTTCTAGGCAAGAGGAAATTTAAAACCCTTGCTCGAGCTGTTACATTTACACTCACTCAAAACTACGTGGAGGTTTGATTCTAGCATGTGGGATACGTGTTTTGTAACGTTGCTTTGGTGGTTACTGGACTCCATGACCCATTTGTTTGTTTTGAGTGCCAATCTATGTCAGAAAAAGGATCAACAATATAGCACATTTTGCTTGACAAAACAAGAAAATGTAGGTACATGAAGATAAAAAGCAAGAGGCAATCTAGTGGCAGAAAATTCAGGTTTCACAGCCTTGCACAAGCAAAATTGGCGGAACAGACACAGACCTGGCAGCGTGAGTCTCTTCAATGTGAGGTTGAACTTGCACATAGCACGATTCTATCCAAGAGGATGCAGAGGTCAATCAAAGTTCAAAACAACGCAAAACTACCTTGTAAAATCATATTCTAGATCCAGACTCTCAAATTTCAGTACAACAAGGTGTGATCATTCCTTATCCTTTTTTACTTACTTTGCATAGCCTAGTTGTTTATGTTTTGTCTTGTTACTATTATTATCCAATTGGGTAGATCTCAATTCTGTACTTTCATAGCTATATTGTTAGATTTATTTCTTATTTTGTATGAAACCAAAATTAGGGTAAATAGGTTCGTGCTTCAATTATTTTTCCTTATACTTTTACATGCGTGCATTCACGTACATATGCACATCAAAGTAGCAACATTATATAGAAATCTACTTTTGGTACAAGACCCTTTTCCGTATTGTCTTTCCCCCGTTTTGCTATACTTGGTCTACTTGTGTATAATTAGTTGCTTTTAGGTGTTTTGATTATTTTAAACCCAAGAGTTATAAACTAATAGACACTATGCGTTAATTCAAATTACATTAAATACGACAATAAACACAACAATCTCAATTGAAAGGGCTAATTGATATTACAACTACTTGATTTAGAAATGACTAGACAAGAGAGAGATTATTTACTCTAACTATCTATAGCTCACAAGTAATGTCACAAGATTTGGAAATGCTATGGATATACTTTGTTAGCTGCTCAGATTTGAAATAGGGGCTGAAAACTTTGCCTAGACATTGCTGGCAAAGTTAGATGCCTACAACAACCAACATTGTTAGGGTTCACCGGTAGTATTTGTGCACAAATTGTGGGTCTGCAACTTGTGGGAGCCCTGTGCCTATGCTTGAAATTTGTTTATGGGTGTGCACACTTATTCAATCGTGTGTGTTGGTCCCTGTTTTTTGTCTTTTTCGTTCAAACTGTAATTGTGCTTGATTGACCACAAGATATCTTTAAATAGGGGTTAGTACTTTGGGTTGGATTGAATCCAACCATCCCATTGAATCGTTGAGCATTGCCTACGTTTCAGTACTTGGAAGAGGGCTTAAACCACACATGGTTCTCCTAATTATGTATGTGTGCGCAAAATCATAAACAATCTAGAATGTAGTTCCATCTTTTGATCTTTGATATTTGGCACCATGCAACTTTGGCCTTTTGTATTTAGATTTGGCTCTATAGACTACTCTTGCGCTTCTCCTTGAAGATTTGAGATGTGTCTGTGCATTTTGGGTAATGGTCTAAAATAGTTTTAGGTTTTTCCAAGTGATGCTCAAGTGAGTCATAACTTTATGGGTGATTTGTATATATAGGTGACTGTTAATTTCCTGTAATGATTGACCCATGAAATGTGTTTAGGTTGACTGACCTAATGGAGACTTCCAAATTTGAAAAATAGCGGTTGAGGGCCCCTAGGCACTATCGATAGAGGAAGACACTTGCATTAACCGACACTATCCGAGTTTACTGGTACCGTTCTAGAAGTGAAAAACAAGGATCTAAAGTATGAAGAATGTCTATCTAGGATTCCAAAGGTGTTCTTGTCTGGACCAAGGTAATCCTAATTAAATGTTTGGTGGATATAGGTGGATAAGATAGTAGATGGGTAGATTGATATAAGGAAAGTGCGCTTAAGAGTTAGATATATGCGCATTGCCCATGTATGTCAAAATATGTCAAAGTTGATGTTCCCAAAGTGCTAAAGACCAAGTTTAGGTTTCTACAAATGCCCCCCTTTTAATCTAGTATTGAAAATGCTAAATTAAAAGGATCAAATAAATAAAGTTGGTACCTTTGATAACCGCACTTGATGTTGACAGGTATAGCCGAAATATATCCTTTGCTCCACGTGAAATCTACAAGAAACATGTACATATCAATGCCCTTTTACAATAGGAAATCTTAACCATTAAAAAAGTTTGAAATTGAAAAGCTAAGGAACGAATACACTTGACAGTATGTGAACCAAGCTGTCACTTGTTGAACTGAATTTAAGAATATCATGGGGTGAACATGCTCCTAGGAGATGTAACTGCTGAAAATATGAGTTGAGGTGTGTAAATGCCCCAATTGCCACTGGAGAAGGTGGTGTTAGAATTTGAGTGACGTAGTAACCTCAACCGCACTACCCCAAGTATCAAAATAATTTTTTTTGGAACCCCAAAACCAGGTTCATGTGTAAAATTGGTATCTTGAATCTGGTTCATATGTAAAAGTGGAAAACTGCAAATTAGGTTCGCATATAAAAGGATTGCCAGTGCAGATGGATATAGAACCAACGTGCTCATGTAGTACCTGTAGAGTTATAAATTACTCTACATTTCACCCTATTTTTTCAGCTGCGCGCTGCCAAATTTTGTCCTCGCATTCGTTGGTCCGGGATGGCGAAGTCGTGATACAGAGCACGGGCTCTATTTTCCTTTTGATTCATTTTTTGCCTGAGTGTTGAAATCAAGCGGAAGTTGACAAGTGTCGTTGATCGAGGCATCCTTTTTCAAGCAGAAACGCCAAGTGTCGTCGTTCGAGGCACCTTCTATATGTTCTGTGAGTTGGTCGGAAATTGCCACGTGTCTCATAGCGGCTCAGTGAAACGCGCCAAGTGTCGTCGTCCGCGGTTTCATATTGGCACCCACATTTCATCTCTTTCCAGTGAAAGGTTTCAAAAGCTAAGTATCAAGATCAGGGGGAAAGCGCCAAGTGGCAGTCGCGGAAGGTCTCAATGTTGCTTTTCTAAAAGTGACGGAAGCGGCCACGTACTCCAGCAAAAGAAAGCGGAAGCCGCCAGGTGTCGCTGTCCGTGTAAATGTGAAATGAGACCCAAATTGTTTCTATGATATAAATACAAGCAGCGGAGATCACCACGTAACCCAGGTAAGAGAAGCGGAGATTGCCATGTGTCCTTTAATGAAGAAGCGGCGATTGACACCTGTCCCGGTGTCCCTTTTAAAAGAAATGCCGTGAATCCTATTATCTTTTACGCTGTTGGAGTTTTGAGAAAGCGGATAGCGACAAGTGTCAAAGGTGGAACATGGCTGAGCAAAGACAAAAGAATATAAGTTACGCGGAAAGTGCCGCGTGTCTTCAATAGGTGCTGCGGAACACGACAAGTGTCGTCCTTCGGTGTTTGCTAAAGTAATAAGAGGAAATTGGCTAAGTGTCACCTAGCATTCAAGAGAAGGGAACATCCTGCAATCTGTTTCAGCTAATGAACTGCCAGAAGACGAAGCATTCCAGAATCTATAAGATATCTTCTGTTAGACACGATCAGTTAAGGGAAGATTTGATTTGGGCCGTTAGATTGGGAACAAGTAGACAATCCGGAGTGGATTCGAGGCTATAAATAAGGGTGCAAAGATCACCAGAAAAAATCATCATCCATTATCAGAGAGAATTTTTGAGAGAGAATTATTGTAACAAGTTTAGACTTTTTAGAGCTATGGCTAAGTAATATCATTTGCTTTTGTCTTGTTTTTTTGAGTTGAAAGGTTTATATAACTGTACGTGTTTCTGCGCCTTTTGTATCACTGGAAGATTCAAATAAGAAGATTGAACCTTATGCCTTTGTTGATATTATCTGTGTCATTTGCAAAAGTAGTCTAGACTGTAGATTTTCTAGAATTGTGATTACAAATGTCATTTGCTTTTGTCTCGTTTTCTTGAAGTGGAAGGTTTACATAACTGTACGTGTTTCTGTGCCTCTTATGTGATTGGAAGATTCAAATAAGAAGATTGAACCCTATGCCTTTGTTGACATTTTCTGTATCTCAGCAAAAGAAGTCTATGCTGTGAGCCTCTGTTTTTATTGTTTCAATCTTTTACATTGATCATGCACTTGTTTGCTCTTAAAAGTAAATGAATCCTACGTATAGTCTCATTGTGCTCAGGATTAAGGTTGAATTACACTTAGGCACATCGCCATAGATTAGATTTCCTTTCTAGCATTGTGTTTCTGATTTAAATTCCTATCCCTTTTCCCAGTATCTACTCAATTTAAAGAAGAGCCAGCTTCTCTAAAATTTGGAGGTTGTTTCAAGACGCAAGTCCCATATCTTGAAACTTCCCATTGTTGTTGATTAGAATCAAGCGCAATTTTAAATCATCAACAGTTTTTGGCACGCCCGGTTGGACCAATCTTGAAGTCTCTTTCAAGATCGTATGAACCAAAGAGCTACGAGAAGTCATCGTTGTGGACCAGTCACCAGATCACAATTTGCTACAAATTCAGGTATTCTTTTGCCACCTTTGGTAACAAGTCCAAGAAGAAGAGCTAACTAGTTTGTACCAATACCAATAGCAAATATGGGAGCCCCTATACTCCCAAGAAATTATGCGAGTTGGAACACTGGTAGTCCATTAGTCCTCCCAACACCACCAGCGATTTGGGATCCTATCCCAGTGAATGCCCTAAAAGCTTTGCCTAAATTCAGTGGGCAAGACTCTAAAACACCTGAAGAACATCTTCAAGATGTATCAGATGTCTGTGCTATACATGTTGTCACATAGCAAAATGTGGCCATAAGATTACTAGCAACTTCTTTTAAAGGAAAAGCTTTAGAATGGTATAGGTCTTTGACTCCAAATACCATATCTACATGGGATCAACTCGGAGATCTTTTCTTTGAAAGATTTGCAGAGAAGGGTGATAAGTCTTCTTTGTTACAGTAGTTAATCACCATTCAAAGGGGACCACAAGAAGCCATGACTGACTTCAATTCCATATTTCAAAAGACTTGGGACAGAATCCTTGTTACAGCTAGACCATTACTAGGTATGGCCATAGTGTTTTATCTTAAGGCTTTGAATTTAGATATATCTGTTATGATTCAGTCACTTGGAAGACACACTTTGCCAGAGGCTTATGACTATGCTGTCAGAGCTGAGAATAATTTGATAGATGCTGAAAAATTACCTCCAAGGCCTCCTATGTCCATGTTCTCAGAAATTTTCTTGCCATTACCTGAAGAAGTTCCTAAATCTGTAAGCCCACCAGTATCTATGTACACTTACCTTCAACCATCTGTTAAAGAAATTGTTCCCACTCAGTCATCTGAGCTGGATGATATCAAGAATATCCTAAGGACATTTTTTAATGAGCTGATCAATATAAAAAGACAACAAAATACTTTTTCTAGGCCTTCATATCAAGGATATCAAGGAAACAGATTTTCATCTCAATCAAACCAATATCAGGGTCCTCCAAGACAAATTAATAATCAGCCAGCAAACCAATTGGTTGCAGTCCCCACACCCTCACAGACTATTCCTCCCAATTCAAATAGGGATATTGTTCCAGGACAAAATAATTATGTAGATAACACTAATGCCTGGTGTTTCCCATGCAATAATGCTCATGCACCTAGAGATTATCCTATGGGTAATCTACAACAAAAGGTAGCGAAACAAAGAAGAATGAATGGTCAGTTTGCAAGTTCCAGTGACAATCAAGCTTACTAGTCTCCTGGTATGCAAAATTCAGTCCTAGTGGCTCAGATGCAAGGGATGTCCTTGCAACAAGAGGAAGAAATAGCCCCATAACATGCTTTGTTCTCATGGGTTGAAGATGAAGAATCAATTTTCTTGAACGAAGCATCTAACTCCAAAAAATCGGTGGTGCAATCTGATTATTACACCAGATCAAAGAGAAGGATGGTGGAACAGCCTGAGATTGTAAATAGTCAAATCATGGAGAATCCTCCATTTCAAAGACAAAGAAATACAACTGTCAGACAAGAGGTGCCTCAGCGGGTGCAAAATCAAGGGATGCCTGCCCAAATTCAGGAAAAGACAAGATATCCTTATATTCAAAAAGCTCAGACTCTGGGACCAATAAATGTGGTGGATCAATTGAAAAAGAATCCAACACAAGTATCAATATGGGATATATTGGCTATTCCTGAACATAAGACACTACTACAAGAAGCTTTACAAGGCCAAGCAGTGCCCAAAGGTACTGTTACCAAAGAAAGAATTGCTGGAAAAGAAAAGCTCAAAGATACAGTCCATCTGCAGACAACAGCTCTAGTAAATAACACAGTAGAGGTAAGCAAGTCCAAACCGGATCCCTTCTATTTAACTTTAATAGTTGGCAAGAAACTACTGCATAATGCAATGATTGATTCAAGGGCTAGTACAACAGTAATGCCCAAGCAGATAGCTGATGCTTTAGAGATTAAGTATGAATCACTCACTAAAGGGGTCATACAGCTAGATGGCAAAGCAGTACAAACCATAGGGAGAATTAAACAACTCCAATTACAACTATATGCTTGTCCAAATATAATTGTAAATCAAGATGTAGTAGTGATAGATATACCTCCTGTTTTTGGCTTATGTTTGTCAAGAGACTTTACAGCCAAAATAGGGGGATATATGTCCCTTGATTGGTCTCATCTCATTTTAAGAACCAAATACAGTTCAAAGATGAAGATATTGTCTGAACCATTATATAAAGATCACATCACTAATGAGCCCATCGCAAAGTTAGAGGCAGCGCATGCCATGATGAATAAAGAAGAGAGGATCTTTGTCGAAGAGCTAGGTGAATGGACTAGGTATAATCAAGAAAAAGTAAATGATCATTTATTAGCTATAATGCAGAATGACCCATATGGAAATTACGACTCTATTGGTCTGGGCACTTACATTATACTTGATGAAGATCATAGAATTCCAAATGTTTTGGAGGAAGAAAAGTCAAAAGATACCTCATCTATTAATCCTCGGGTCTCTTATGAATTCTAGATTCCCAATGAGAAATCACAAGCATATATTTTGACCCCTGATGAAGAAGAAATAATCTTTCTTCTTACTTTGCAAGATGATGAGGAGGAGCATGGACAATTCCTAGACCATGATTTAAATGATTTGTTTGAAATCATTGAGTCTGGTTATACCATTTTTCAAGATCGCTGTGAACCGGTTACAGATAGGCAGAACAACATTGAGCCTCAATTGCATGTACAAAATTATTGCAAACTTTCAGAATTTTCCTTTCAAGATATTGGTAATTTTGAAGTCATGAAAGAGGATGGTCATGCAATAAAATCAGAGTTTGAAGTAGAAGAGGTTAAGTCAATAAATGATATGTGTCAAAAGGTTTCTGCTGGAAGCAGGTTTGATTCATACTTACTTGAATGCAGGGAAATCAATGAGGCATACACAGAAGACAATTCGCCAAAGCCATACCCAATTCGATCACTTGTATGGCAACATAAGTTGGCTTGTCGTGAAAGAGAATTTAGAAATTCTACTTTTGATCCAAGAGGGAGATAAAAATGTTTCATTAATGTAGTTAGGTAGTTTCTCCTTTCCGTATTGTTTTGTTTTCCTGCTTTGTTTTCCCGCTTTTCTTTTAAATAAGTGTTCTTTGAACACGTAGTTGACAGCGCAGAAATTTTCAAATTTCTCAAAAATTCTCCAATTCATTGAATGTCTTCCAAATCTTTAGAAATCCCCACGGTACCTTGCGCTGCCACTTGCATAACGTGTCTATCCCGCTGATCCATAAAGATTGAGTAGGATCCGCTAACGGTTATCTGAGTTTAATGCCATTTTGAGACTTGATAGGTCAATAAATAGCTTTTAGCAAGAGTTAAAGTTTACAAGTTCTCAAACATTCTTGCATTTGCGCGAATTTATCTTGCTACTTGCATTTTCTGTGCTTAGTAAGTTGCTTCAGCGAAAGCGTCTCTGTTTTGCAAAGATTCATACAAATTACCACAGAGAAGATACAAAGATGGAGGGAGCACAATCTTCACAACAAGGAGTTGGGATGTATGAATCCCTTGATAAATTTCTTGCAAGTAAATCGTATGCTTCAGCTCCCGCACAACCATTGAAGAACTATCCAAGGACCAGGGTTCCTGAGGCTGGCCCAGCAAGTGATTCAGCGAAAATAAATGATTATGTGGATGGCATAATGGATCCAATTCTTCAAAAAGCTAGTAGCAAAAATCTTAGAGAAGGGGCACATCAAAGGTGTCTTCAGAGAGCCAGAGTAGGGCAATTTGAAACATTCGCCATGAGGATATGGACCTCACAACTGGCTCAATTCATTGTCCCAGTTGTGCATTCATGCCCCGACCTGGTCGAATTATGTGCAGACTTGCTCCATGCACCTTCATGCACCATTCAACGAGGCCCATTCATAGTGCAAATCACACCACAAGCTATCAGGGATATGTTAGCCCTGCATCATGACAGTACAGCTACGTTTCCCACTGTGGCTAAGATGCAAAGGACGCGGGCAAATATCAACACTCAAACAAGGTTCTTAAGATCCGAGTTACAAATGGGTGATGATGATACTACGGTACCCACACTCCCTGCACCAAGAGCTCAATTCACACAGGCTAGCCAAGAAGCATTGTCTATGATGGCTCTCATCTTTGGCATGAAAGATGATATGGCAGCGTATGCAGAACAAATGGCTATCCTTTTCAGGCTGAAGATTGTTGACAAAATCCAGGAGTATCGGCTCGACTTTTCGGAACAAATTGCGTTCTCAATGGTAGAACAATTGGCTCATTTCAGATCAAAATGAGTGTTCAGGTATTCTTCCTATTTGTTCCACCTCATGCTTTATCATAACTCTGAACTCTTTGCCCAACATATGTATCTTAATATGTATGACCTAGATTTTGATCTCCAAAGGACCATCCCTGTATCTGCATGGACACATTTTGTCAAAAACTAGCGACCCGTATGAGTTCTGAGAATTATTTGTCACTCTTGCTTTTTGCCATCTCAGTCCCGAACCAATTATGAACAGATTATTCCCCAGTGTTTCAAATTTTCTGGTTAGTTGCCCAATTCCTTGCGATTTCTATTTTGGATCTCACCATATCATTATAAGAGTCCATGGTTTCTGTGGGGAACCAATATTGCTACCTAAGATCTTGACTCTTAGGTTAGCATTCCTAGAGGTTACCAGACAGGTATCCATAATTGACAATGAATTTGGCTCGGGGAAGAGAAAAAGAAAAATGTATGATCTTCCGTGGATGACAACAAGCATGGTTTTAGAGACCAGAGACGCTGAAGTTGTATTGCTCAGAAAGCTAGCCTTTCTGGGTTTCCTTTTGGTAGAAGACAAATGGGTTTATGACCCAAATGATTTCATAGCCTCCTGGGTAAGGACTCACAGAGTTGCAACCAGAATTGCGCATGAAGGTCGCTCTTTTTGGGAAACCAGAAAAAATCCTAGGGAAGACACTCCTGGATTTTATGTTGAGTTAACATACTTGCCACTTCCACAGAATAGGCCATGGGAGACATTCTATGTCAAACAAAGAGATTATGATCCCAAAGTCAGAATGACTTCTGGCTTAAGGAGAGCATTAAAGAATAAAGATTGGGATACTGAGAAGATAGAGGCCTATTGGAAGTATAGGCAGGGAATTTGTCAAATCACCCATTCTTTCGGGAACGTAGACACAGATGAAAGATGGGAAGAACTATGGGATGAGTGTCATCTCTCCCCTGCATCTAGCCCAGAGACAAGTAATTTACTGGGTGAAGAGCAAGAAGCTAGGGCTGGGTCAAGCCAAGAGTCACAAGCCACGGAGCAAACTGCAGCTGCAGCAATTGTATCAGTTTGGCCTCCATCCCTCAGCACCATAGAAATGCAAAAAAGTGTGATGCCTTCATCATCACAAGCTTCCCCATCGGCCCCGGTTATAGATGTTCCCAGTTCCCCACAACCCTCATTGAAAGGAGCAGAAATACAGCCAGAAGAAGAGACACCCAAGAAACGAAAGAGGGTGCAGTTTCAATTAGCTTCAGAGGAAGAGACAGGCACCTCACAACGCCAATTACAGGGTGCTGTAATTGCTCCTCAATTACTGAAGACTACTTGAAGATATCAAGAAGACTACAGAAGATGGAAGCTGAGCTAGCCAAGGAAAAGGCAAACTGTAACAGTTTGACCTCAAAGATCAATAATAAAAACAATGAAATAGAGAATTTGAATAAACAGTTGCAAAATACTGTTTCTCTTCAGACGCACCGGGCAGTTTAGGCCCAAAATGATTCTTTAAAGGCAGGGCTCACACAAGTAAAGGATGCGGTGACGACCCTTAGGCGCGAAAAAGCAGCGTTGCAAGAAAAGAGCGAAGAGCACCTGTTGCAAGTTACCCAATTGCAACAAAAGCTGCTAAGTGAACAGAATAACACTGCGGTCATAATAGCCCAATTTCACTCAGAGCAACAGAGAGCAGCACAATTGACACTAGAACTGGCCAATAGGCCAAAGAGTGTCGGAGTATTAAGTTTGGTAAGGGAGCTATACGAATCCATGTGGAAGAGAATCTCTTCGGAGATTAATCAGTTCAGGCCTTCTCTCACCTTCCTGCTAAATGCACAGGGATTGTGCAAAAAAGTGGAGAGTTCAGTTGTAAATACTCTGGCTACAGTGTCTGAGAGAGTAACGGACTCGCAAACGTTACTGCAAAAGCTTTATGATGCAGCGGATGCAACATTGTCAGCAGCTGGAATCAATGACAGAATGGTCGCTGCTAAGCGAGTAAATGAGGTTCTCAGTTGCAATTCCGCAACCAACAGTTGCAAGGAGCTTCTGGATGTCATGAAGGAAGGAATCAATGAAATGAAGCAGCATGTTGAAGATCTGGTACAGTTAGGTCTTCCTTCTTTGTTTCCTGATGACAATACTGTGCTGATGGTAGAAAAAATTGAACCGTTGCTGTTGGCCAAACAGAATGATCAAACAGTTTTCCAGGATCTCAAGGATGATTCATCAGTCCCTGAAATAGAAGCTGTCTTGGTCCCTGTTTCTCAACTCATTCAAATTGAAGGCTACTGTTCAAATTCTGCAAATTTTTTCACACAAGGATATCATTAACCTTGATTTGGCCTTCAATGAATTGCATAATAAGCAAGGGTTATCTGATGAAGAGTGGTCTGCCTACCGGACAACATTGTTGAAACTGTGATTTTGAAATTTTGATCTAGCGGGAGTCGTGGGTTCTTTTTGAGCAGGCCCAAAAGTCCTCGGGGTCGCCAGTAACTGTAGAGTTATAAATTACTCTACATTTCATCCTATTTTTTCAGCTGACTGTTGCCAAATTTTGTCCTCGCATTCGTTGGTCCAGGATGGCGAAGTGATACAGAGCACGGGCTCTATTTTCCTTTTGATTCATTTTTTGCCTAAGTGTTGAAATCAAGAGGAAGGAAGTTGACAAGTGTCGTCGACTGAGGCATCCTTTCTCAAGCAGAAACGCCAAGTGTCGTTGTCCGAGGCACCTTCTATATGTTCTGTGAGTTGGTCGGAAAATGCCATGTGTCTCATAGCGGCTCAGCGGAACGCGCCAAGTGTCGTCGTCCGCGGTTTCATATCGGCATCCGCATTTCATCTCTTTCCAGTGAAAGGTTTCAAAATCTAAGTATCAAGATCAGGCGGAAAGCGCCAAGTGGTAGTCGCAGAAGGTCTCAATGTTGCTTTTCTAAAAGCGACGGAAGCTGCCACGTACTCCAGCAAAAGAAAGCGGAAGCCGCCAGGTGTCGCTGTCCGTGTAAATGTGAAATGAGACCCAAATTGTTTCTATGGTATAAATACAAGCAACGGAGATCACCACGTAACCCAGGTAAGAGAAGCGGAGATTGCCATGTGTCCTTTAATGAAGAAGCGGCGATTGACACCTGTCCCGGTGTCCCTTTTAAAAGAAATGCCGTGAATCCTATTATCTTTTAAGCTGTTGGAGTTTTGAGAAAGCGGATAGCGACAAGTGTCAAAGGCTGAACATGGCTGAGCAAAGACGCAAAAAAATATAAGTTACGCAGAAAGTGCCGCGTGTCTTCAATAGGGGCTGCAGAACACGACAAGTGTCGTCCTCCGGTGTTTGCTAAAGTAATAAGAGGAAATTGGCTAAGTGTCACCTAGCATTCAAGAGAAGGGAGCGTCCTGCAATCTGTTTTAGCCAATGAACTGCCAGAAGACGAAGCATTCCAGAATCTATAAGATATCTTCTGTTAGACACGATCAGTTAAGGGAAGATTTGATTTGGGCCGTTAGATTGGGAACAAGTAGACAATCCGGAGTGGATCCGAGGCTATAAATAAGGGTGCAGAGATCCCCAGAAAAAATCATCATCCATTATCAGAGAGAATCTTTGAGAGAGAATTATTGTAACAAGTTTAGACTTTCTAGAGCTGTGGCTAAGTAATATCATTTTCTTTTGTCTCGTTTTCTTGAGTTGAAAGGTTTATATAATTGTACGTGTTTCTGCACCTTTTGTATGACTGGAAGATTCAAATAAGAAGATTGAACCCTATGCTTTTGTTGATATTATCTGTGTCATTTGCAAAAGTAGTCTAGATTGTAGATTTTTTAGAACTGTGATTAGGAATGTCATTTGCTTTTGTCTCGTTTTCTTGAATTGGACGGTTTACATAACTGTACGTGTTTCTGCGCCTTTTATGTGATTGGAAGATTCAAATAGGAAGATTGAACCCTATGCCTTTGTTGACATTTTCTGTATCTCAGCAAAAGAAGTCTATGTTGTGAGCCTCTGTTTCTATTGTTTCAATCTTTTACATTGATCATGCACTTGTTTGCTCTTAAATGTAAATGAATCCTACATATAGTCTCACTGTGCTCAGGATTAAGGTTGAATTACACTTAGGCGCATCGCCATAGATTAGATTTCCTTTCTAGCATTGTGTTTCTGATTTAAATTCCTATCCCTTTTCTCAGTATCTACTCAATTTAAAAAAGAGCCAGCTTCTCTAAAATATGGAGGTTGTTTCAAGACGCAAGTCCCATATCTTGAAACTTCCCATTGTTGTTGATTAGAATCAAGCGCAATTTTAAATTATCAACAGTACCATCGTTCCCCACCAATCCTCTATATAAAAAATAGAAAAACTATTTGTAAGGACAAAGTCCATGCCCCATATGATCCATTTGTTCCTCAAAATGATATAGAATGCCAAAACATGTATCGAAATATATAGAATGTCTCAATTGCTCCTCAAAATCATGTGAATATTCTAAATTTGCTCAATCCGACCCATTTGAATCATATAATTTGTCTTAGAATGTGAAATGCTCTGTCTGACATGGTCTGAATCTGTGAAACAACCCCATTTTTGAATGCTCCGTTTGCCATACATTATACATGAAGGGAGCACAATTTGGAGGTTAAAACTTTGTTAGATCTAGAAGAGGAATTTTGTAAATGGTTCAAACAAATTACAAAGAGAGACTCAATAAGGATCCATGCATGGGGATCTTAATGCCTAGGAGTTCCGGGATCTATATGTTAACCTTCTGAAGCAAATTTCAGGGATATAAAGACACAAAATTCTGAATTTGCAGAGAAGACAAAGATAGCAAATCTCATTAAGGAGTCCATGAATAGAGGTGTTAAAGATGATAGACCATGGGGTTTTCTAGCATAAGCAGGAACTGGAGTTTGACTGTAATTCTCTTCCACCAAAAATAGTTTATGTAGTTTAAGTGGGATCTCAAACCCTTACTATAGCAGATAAAAGGCCAATGGTCAATTCCTTTGGTATAGATGCTGCATGTACTACATGGAGCATTGGAAAAGTGTGGGCATTATCGAGATGGCAAAAATACTACTAGAAACCTTTGGTAATCCAATGGTGCAGGATGAATTTGTTATGGTTGAATTTGGATATAAAATATGGCAAATAAAGTACTTGTAAAGCTTTTGAGGAAAACATCATTGTATCTGTTATTCCCTGGCTTTCATGAATTGTACATGAACTTGGTAGAAGTGCAACAATTGTTGTGTTAGAGGGCTGCAATCTAGCATAAAGAATTTCACATCGGCAGATAGTGTGGTCAAACAGCATGCCAAGAATTTGTTTCAGGACAAGCCTTACAGGATGCTGCCAGATAAAGGGAAAGGATATGGCAAATAAAGTACTTGTAAAACTTGAGGAAAGAGTTATTGGATCTGTTAGTCCTTGACATTGATGAATTGTACACGAACTTGGTAGAAGTGCAGCAGTTGTTTTGTGTTAGAGGGCTGCAAGCCAGCACAAAGCATTTCATGTCAACATACAATGTGGTCAAATAGCTTGCCAAGAATGTGTTTCAGGACAAGCCTTGCAAGATGCCACCAGATAAAGGGAAGGGATTCACTGCAATTGCTTTGGAGGCAAAGCAATTCAAGTAGGATATGAACATTTTAAATTCTGTCACTAAAAAGTGTTAGATATATGTGCAACCTGAACTATGGGGCCACTCGCATGCCCCTATAGAGTATATAAAGCTCTTGACGAACGGGAGAGCCCAGCTAGATTCTAGTTTCATAGTTAGTAGACCGTTTTTCGATTCCAACATCAATGACCGATGTCGAGTTGGCACTCCTCTTCCTTTTTGTTTCATCGACGCAGCTTGATGCGAAAACCCAAAGATTAGTTAGGGTGTTCAGGTCAGGACTCAGCTCTAGGGGAGACTATCTGATCTAGATACTGGGCATGAACTGGCTTCAACCTGGTTAGAGGGCATCTAGTTTAGAGATCAATCTATAGGAGCATTTATTAGCAAAGTGTCAAAAGCCCCCCAATGAAAGATAGGTACTCTGATAGAGACAAGGGTCCCAACCTTTAGACTCTCCCAACCAAGGGCTATGCTCAAGAGGGAGCTATAGATAGGGATGGGGATGTATATCTTGTCTATAAGAGGGTCTCAACTTGACCAATAGTACTTGTTATATATATGGTAAGTATAGAGCACTCGAGATTGAAGAGGTGCACCTTTGTATGTAGCTAGACACTTTTAGGGTTATTGGGCCAACCCAACATTTTAAGTAGTCGGTCCACCAAACTAACCTTTTGGCTAATGTGTCTAGATTCAAAGTATCTATTTGGTAGAAATGGTAGGTTTGTAAATGAGTAATTATCATTCATGCATAAAATGAACAATGAATGAAGGGAAACGTGGTTATAAATAGGCTTTTAGGCTTGTTGGCCAATTTTGTCCCACATACCAAGCTTCTGCTTGGATAGAGAAGTTGAGTAGAGTTCCTGACCCATAAATGATCAAAAGATGGCAAAAGCAAGCTTTGAAGAGCCAGACCGTCTCAAACGTCATGAAGAAATGCACTGGTCAGCTCGATTGTGCATTTTATAAGTATGCTTAGAAAGCCTCTCAGGGGAAAAGATCACATGGACATGAAGTTCTTCATGCCTAAATCATACTTTGCAAATTGTGTATCTTGATGAGCTTGCTATCTCAAGGTATAGGTCTTTAAAGTTGAACTTGCAGAGTGGGACGTGCACGCAGACGTCTAATTTGGGCTTTGTGAAATAGCCGTTTGAATTCAAATGTTCTCGAGGATAAGCACGGGGTTGACAAGTGTCGAGATCACGGAAACTCGGATCAAATCTAATGGCGCACGGGCGAGGACAGTGATAGTGGGTCCGTCGAATCCAACTATGCGCGTTAAATCGTGCGATTGAAGATCAATGGCACGCTGACTGTCAATAAGTCAAAAAGTGCCTAGAACAAGATCAATGATTGGTGTTTGATCAGATCAAAGATCCAACGATGAGCGACGCCCTGATGATGTCAGTGGGTCCCGAAGATCTAACAGAGCGCATTTAATCGTGCACCTAAGATCTAATGGCGAGCATCAAGTCAAAAAATCAGACGATCTTGAGATCAAGCGAGAAGCTGCCAAGTGTCATGATCGCGGTAGCTGCCAGGAAATCTATGGTACATGTTCGAGCTGTGCAAAGGAAGATTGACGGTGTGTGACAAAGCAGATGCAACGGTGCTTGTCCAATCGCGGGGATGCTGATCGACGGTCGATATCAAAAGTTGAAGCCATGAGACTTCAAGTAGAGGTCGAATGTGACCTAGGTCAAACCAAAGCAAATATTTCAAAGGACTCCATTAAAGCTTAGTCAAGACCTCTGTTGGAAAGCATGCATACTCGGTTTTCTTATGGTTTCAACATCATTTGATGATTGCAATCCTCGTGTGCAGTGGCTTCTCAGTTCCCACCAGGTTCAGAGGCAGAATAGGTCTGTTTAAACCTAATATAGTCTAGAACAAAGCTATGAGATATGTGGATCTTCATCGATATAATGACTATAAGAAAACCAATAAATTGGATTGGTTTTCAATCTATAGTAAGACCTATGCTCAGATATTGAAGTAGG
This sequence comes from Torreya grandis, assembly GCA_037957365.1. Classification (NCBI taxonomy): domain Eukaryota; kingdom Viridiplantae; phylum Streptophyta; class Pinopsida; order Cupressales; family Taxaceae; genus Torreya; species Torreya grandis. The sequence goes on along the minus strand of JARHVA010000338.1, from coordinate 2,540,487 downwards.
GGCAGATATGAATGGTTATGAACAAGTGTCTCATATTTGACATAGTTATATCCTCGACAAGTAGGGACTTGCAGCCGCTTAAAACAAATATAGTCATGGCTTTGTCAGGCCCAAGGATATGAGGATTTTGTCCTTATAATGAAGCCAAGTGGAAGGTGGCGTAGAAGTTCAAGGAGCAATTTTGGGGATTGGAGAGTGCAGGTGGAGCATTCAATGCTGTTTAGATCTTAAGGATCTTTCTTCCTTAAAAGGATCATGACTCATCATCTACAAAACAGACTCTTGTCCTCTAGTGTATTGCTCAACCAATGAGAAGAACTTGAAGACTAATTGGAGCAAATGTAGGGTAACTTGTTGATGAAGGGCTAGTCCAGATTGGATTAAGTGTGGTGGAGCATTCATTGAAAGGTGGCAGCTCATTGATTGTTCTTGGTTAACGTGCTCCCTCTTCTCTCTTCTCCCTTTCTCTATATCACCCATTCTTTCCATTTTGAAAAGGCTCTCTCGAATTCTAGACACTCACAAGGACTCTTTGATCTTGAAGAGCTGGGGACTCTTTGAGATATTGCAAGATATGCTCATCTTGATAAGGCTAAACCCTGTCAAGAATTTGTAAGAACTACCTCTTGACGCAATAAACGTTTTCTTTACCTATCTCTTGCCTTGGATCTATGTTGAGTGAGTTGTGCATGATGGCATTGTGAAGGAGAATCTTCCTCGTCCATTGTCTTTTTTTCTGACCTCTTTTAGGGTGTTTTCAAGCTATTGCAGGTTTGGATTAGTGTTTTGCTTGAACCTAATCCATGAAACACTTATGCACTGAGCTAGATTGTGAGGTTGTGTGAGCTAGCATTGTCTTCTGCAGATCTAGTGTGGGTTCAAGCTTATGGGAGTTTCCCATTTTTATTTGGTGCATCACCTTTTAGCCTTCTTAGGAGTCCTTTTCCCTTTTCTAACCCTTTTCCCTGTGACAACACTAGTTTAGGTGATTCATCAGAAGGAAGTCGGCCTTCTCTGGAGGTTCAACCCTATTATAGGATACCCATAGCCTGGGGTTGTTCCCATATTGTGACTGAGAGTGGGGGAGCTTGAATAACTCCTCCACAAGGGTGCAATCTCACGCCACACTAGTTTTTGGCACGCCCAGTGGGACATTACTACGTTCTGCATTTCACTGAAAGGTTCTTGGTGTTGCCTTTTAGTGCAATCAGCGTTTGGAGGCACATTTGCAAACACCAATGGTGACTCCACTATGAACATCAATTGGTATAAGCAGCCCAGGTGCCTAATCACCATTATTTGGTATGTATCATCCCCCATTTGATCAAAATGCATGTTCTTTCATTCCTTATCCTTCATATCAAGTTAGCAATGTTCATGGCTTCACCCCCAGTGGCCCCCCAGATTCAATGTATCAGCCTTGTCAGAATTTGCCTCTCTCTAGTCAACTAGAAAAGAGCCTTAGGGAGATATGGCTTGATCTTGAAAAAGAATTAAGAGATGTTTATAAGGAAGAAGAGTACTATAGGCAACAACAAAATCTTGAACACCAAGCTTATGTTTAGGAGCAAGAGTTGATTTTTCAGGGAGAATGCTTGGTTAGGTAAGACCAAGCCAGAAAAGAAAATAACCATCAATTGCTCCTAGGAATGAGAGCAGCCAACTTTAGAACCCAATTTCCCTCTCCTACTCCTGTTTATGCTCAAACCCAACCCCCTAGTCCACCTTGTCAAGTCTCATCCTCATCAAGGGCCAAACAAGTCACAAACCATTCGGCTGAGGAACATGAAGCCATCCCATTTTGGATCTTCTCCTATGCCAATGACCCTGACTGTGCCATACCCTCTCTTGTGAAACCACCCTCTTCCACACCCATTCAGGAAAAGGAGGTGGCCAAGCCTTATGCTTTCCTCTCATGGAAATTAATCAAGGAGGGCATAAAGAAGAGAGAGGAAGTGCTAGCTGAGGTAGTCCAGGAACCAATTCAAGAAAAAGAGGTGTTAGCTCAGTGCAATGAGCTTGCCATACAAAAGTTCCATGACTCTATCTCCCTCCCCCAAGAGCCACCAAAGAGAGCCTTCAAAGTCCCTAGCGGGAAGGATACTCTCTTAAGCTGCAAGCAAGGTGAATTTTTTCACCCTCCCACCATCTCCTTCATGGAGGAGGAACTTGTTTTACAAAGAATAGAGGGGAGCTTGTAAGCATAGGTGAACCTGAAGAAGACAACACAAGTGTCTATGATGAGGAGATCATGATAGGCAGCCCACTCCATTCAGAGGAGGAGAAATCAGTTTTGGACCAGCTGTTGTGGCATGGCTTTGACACTGATGAATTAGAGCCTGAAGGTAGTACTGATGCCTTCATATTTGAAGGGAGGTGTATTTAGGATGCATATGAGAGCAAAGGGGATCTTGATTTGTTCCCGAAAGTTCCATTTGGTATGGGTAAGAATGAAGATAAGGAAGAAATAGAGAAAAAGGAGGAAATAAAGAGGAAATAGAGAATTCTAAAATGATAAGTGTTCTTGAACATTTTGGGCACCTATAATACATATTCAGGCATCAACACCTGGTCTTCCAGTTCATGCTCCTTGGATCTTGCTCTTATGCTGTTGCTCCATCATATGCTTCAATTGCTTTTCATCTTTGTTCTCTTTCTTGCCTCTGTCGTAGACAATCCTGCTTCCTTGCTTCCATTGCTTGGTTGTTGTTGGCCAAATTTGGCCCACATACAAAGTTTTTTCTTGGATAGATCAACTGAGCATAGTTCTTGTTTGAGTAAGTGATCAAATGGCTTGGAAGCAGGTCTAGGATTTCAAGGTGAAAAGGATCAACAAGTTCTCGTGGTGATCATTACATTGATGGACATAAAGCAGGTTTCACAAGTCTCAGAAATGCATTTTGAGCCTCAAAAGATGAGTTGCACAAGCATGGAAGAGCCAGACCATCATCACATGTCATGCAGAAACGAATGGGTTAACTGGTTGCACTTTTGATAAATTCACTTAGGAAGTCGACCAGAGCCAAAGGATCACATGGACATGATGTTTTTCATGCCAAGAAGGTCCCCTGCAAATTTTGTAACTTGATGAGCTTGCTATCTCAAGATATAGAGCTTCAAAGTCGAACCAGTAGTCCAGGGCGTTCGCAGGGACGTCAAGTTAATGCTACGATAAATAGCCGTTTAAATTCAAATGTTCTCAGATTGAACGTGCAGCTAACAAGTGTCAAAATCGTGGAAGCTTGATATCAAATCTAATGGCGAGCGACAATCTAATGTGTCAGTGGGCTCAAGATCTATGGTGCGCGTTTAATCATGTAGTCGAAGATCAACGATGAGCAACGAGTCAAAAGGTCAGCAAACCAAGATTGAATGCGCGGCTGACAAATGGCAAGATCTCGGGTGCCCATACAAAGATCAATGGTCCGCATTCAATTTAGCAGACCAAGGATCCAACGGTGCACATTTAATCACGAGAAAGTAGATCCAATGGTTCGCGATCCATCTACCAAAGCAGATCGACGACGAGTGAGAGGTCAAAGAGTCAACGTATCTTGGGGATGAATGAAAAGTTGACAAGTGTCTAAATATCGACAGCTCGAGTCAAGATCAATGGAGAGCACAAGATCAACAAGTCAGCATATCATGAGGACCAATACGGGGCTGTCAAGTGGTACGATCTCAAAGGCAGATGAACAGATCAACGGCCAATGATGAAGGTCGAAGATGGCACAATTCTGAGAGCCCAGATCAAGATCAACGGTTGATACAAAAAGCCGGAGACATGAGATTTCAACTGGAGGTCGAAATATAGTTTAAAGTTGAACCAGAGCAATGTTTCAAAAGGCATATGTCACCATTAGAGCCCAGTCGAGCACCATTGAGCAGATATAGTTATATAGTCAAGGTTGTTAATGGTGAAGCTCCATTGCCGTTAAAGTTCAGAGGCATAATGAGGTTTGTTTGAACCTAATATATTCTAGGAACGAGACTATGCAACTTGTGGATCTGCATCGATATAACAAATATATGAAAACCAATAAATAAGATTGGTTTCCAATCTATAGTAAGACCTATGCTCTGATATTGAAGTAGGGACATATATGAATGGTTATGGAGTGTCTCATCTTCCCATATAGTCACAACCTCGACAAATAGGTACTTGCTGCCACTCAAAGCAAAGATGGCATGGCTTTGTCAGATTCAAGATATGGGGATTTTGTCCTCATAAGCAAGTCAAGTGGAAGATGGCGTAGAGTCCCAGGATGGAGATCTAGTGGTTGGAGAAGGCAGATGGAGCATTTATTAGCTTTTTAGGGGTGTCTAAAGATTTTCCTTCATAAACAGGATCATGACTCATCATCCTAAGACACTTTCTTGTCCTCTAGCATATTGCTTAGCCAATTAGAAGATTTAGGGACTGTTGGGACGAACGAAAGCTATCTTGTTTGTGATGGGTTAACCCTGATTTGATAAAAGGTGGTGGAGGATTCATTGAAAGTGGCAGTTCATTGATTGTTCTTGGTACTGATGCTCCCCCTCTTCTTTATTCCCCTTTTCTATATATCACCCATTTTTTCCCATTTGTAAGGATGCTCATTTTTTGGGAGTATCAAGGGACTCTTTGAGATATTGCAAGATATGCTCATCTTGATAAGGCTAAACCTTGTCAAGAATTTGTAAGAACTACCTCTTGATGCAGCAAAATATTTTCTTTACCTATCTCTAGCCTTGGATCTGTGTCGAGAGAGTTGAGCATGATGGCATTGTGAAGGAGAATCTTCCTCGTCCATTGTCCTTTTTTTTGACATCCTTTAGGGTGTTTTCAAGCTATTGCAGGTTTGGATTAGTGTCTTGCTTGAACCTAGTCCATGAAACACTTACGCACTGAGCTAGATTGTGAGGTTGTGTGAGCTAGCATTGTCTTCTGCAGATCTAGTGTGGGTTCAAGCTTATGGGAGTTTCCCATTTTTATTTGGTGCATCACCTTTTAACCTTCTTAGGAGCCCTTTTCCCTTTTCTAATCCTTTTCCCTGTAACAACATTAGTTTAGGTGATTCATTAGAAGAAAGTCGGCCTTATTCGGAGGTTCAACCCTATTATAGGATACCCATAACTTGGGGTTGTTCCCATATTGTCACTGGGAGTGGAGGAGCCTGAATAACTCCACAAGGGTGCAATCTCATGCCACAACAAGGCCTTTAGAAGGTCATCATGTTTTTGGATGAAAGATATTTGTGTATGTATACATGACCGTGATTGGCCAAGTGTAGTGCTCGTACTCCTCTTGGATATCTGGGCCCTAAGTTGGCAGTCGATATCTTCGGAGGAAAGTTGTCTTTCTGCTACATACTATTTTATCTATTTTCAATAATACTAAAGTACTCTTATCCTTCTAGTTTTAAAAAAATCAGTTTCATATTTGTCAGTAATTCAGGTTCAGTTTTTGCAGTTTGTAAAGTTTCAGTTTAACAGCTTCATTTTCAAATTTTATATTTTACAACAGGGAACTTCCAGAACTATCAGAACTTTAATATTTGTCTATTTTCAGACCTAGGGTTTCTACCTAGAGTTGGAAGTGGTGCATCCAACTACAGTTGGGCTCATAAACATTGTTTACATCAAAGTCCTTAGGAGGTCTAATCATACCAATCCTTATTTGATCATTAGTAAATGTAATGCACTGGAGAATGATTATAATTATGAGAGGGAGGCCAAGGCATGCCTCATTGACAGATATTAGTCATTCTATGCTTTCATGATAGTTAAGGCTTGCATAAGGACTCCAGTTATCCTATGGCTGTAGATTTTTTATTTAGAACTAGCCTTCTCATATAGCCCTAGTAAAATGATTGATAAACATGTACTCTATGTAGATATCAACATACAGTGCGTTCCACATGAGGCAAAGAGACATAAACAAATATGGGAGGCTCATTTTATCAAAGTTGCAGGACATTTTGGAGTTGAAAAGACTCTCGTGGTATTGCAAAAATACTTCTTTTGGTCACATCTCAGGTCTGATGTATTTAAAAACATCAAGTCTCGTACTACATGTGCAATTTCCAAGCCGGTTAATAAGAAACAAGGTTTGTACACACCTGTGCCGCCTCCAACGAGACTGCGAAAATCCTTTTCCATGGATTTTGTCTTAGGCTACCCTACTACCAAGCATGGAAATCATTGTGTTTATGTAGTAGTTGATAGATTCTCAAAGATAACAATTCTCTTACCTTGTAAGAAAGCAATATCAGTTATAGAATTAGCTCAATTGTAATTTTAACATGTCTGGATCCACTTTGGAATCCTAAAAGACTATCTTATCTTATAGGATATAAGATTTTTGAGCAATTTTCAGAAAGTGCTTTGTTCTATGCTAGACACAAAGTTGAACAAATCCACTGCCTTTCATCTGTAGAGTGATGGACAAATGGAAGTGGTAAATAGGATGATAGTACTAGTACCTCTGAGAGTGTACAATTCAAAGAAGCAACACACTTGGGATGAAAGTCTGCCTTTTATTCAACACAACTAGAATAGAGCTCTGCACAACTATACCGCACATAGCCCTTTTTAGGTTTCCAACCTTTGGCATCCATTGGCATAGCTTATCCCATTCCGTTATGAATAATAACTCCTTTAGCTCAAAAGGAAGTTGATAAAGTTGTTTAATTCATTGAGCACATTCAACACATTCAACAGTAAGTGCAAATCATTTTGTAATAGGCTAATGCAAAATACAAGCAACCTCATGACAAGCATTGGACATCGCACACCTTCTATGTTGGTGATCGAGTTTGGGTACACTTAAAAAAGGGAAGGCTAATAGGTCCTTACTACAAGTTTCGTCCATGTTTGTATGGGCCCTAGACCATCACCAAGCAAGTAAGAGAGAATGCTTTTGATCTTAATCTTCCATCTTATCTTGGGTTGCATCCAGTCTTTAACGTAGAACTCTTACGTTATTACTTTCCACTATGCTGGATACTTCAGATATTGTAGAGACTCTTCAGCAGATAGAGATCAATCCAGATTACTGCATCCCAATAGAATCGGATCAAGTCATTAACGCTCGGGTCAAACAAAGACGTTGACAAGAGATCCCTCTTCTAGATCGTCAAAGCAGGTTAAGTGCCTTCCTAAGGAAAATGGTTTACAGAAGTGTAGGTTGCCAATTTGTTTCCACAGCGTCTTCCGCCACTGCATGTAATGGGGACCATTGCTATTCACAAAGGGGAGACTGATTCAGGGGGCCGTAGATCTTACTGCAACTAACCACTATTGTGCATCCAACCTTGCATTAATGCCACCATCATAGGCATTAGGTTCTTCACCTATGTGCCAATTCATAAGATCGTATTCCACTTCCGTGTTACAACACAAGTCCTACAGTGTCAGTACAATAAAACTTAGCTTGTTAGTAATGACAGTGATGTCAGAGCATTCATCAATTATAAAGCCGCTGTTACCAACTTTTATAACAGTTCAATCGATGCTTCATCTTCCTCCATTGTATATTAATGTACACTTCCATTCTTTGCAATCGGTTACATAGAAGAATGAAGTGAGGAAGTACATAAACACCAAACATCTGATCTCTTAGATATTGTAGAGAACTTAGCATAATAAAACTTTGTTATTATAGTTCTACATTGTTTTTTTCATCTTCTCCTTTGCTTTCTTTGTTCTTCAACACATTGCACTTTCATATCCTCTGTCATTCACAAATTTGCTTCCATTCATAACCTTCTTAAATCCGTTTAAGTAGGTTGTCCACCAAGTCTCTTCCTGGGCCTCGGACCATATTCAGATGGCAAATCTCAGAATTTACTCACATCTGAAACTGAAATCTACAGCGCATGAAAATAGAGAATTCACTATGCATTAATGCTGATTATGTTGAGCATGTAGCATATCATAACAGCTAAGGTTTCTTAATGGAAATAGCTTATTATTAATTAGTTTCATTCTGAGTATTTTTTGACCCACTGACAAAAGATAAACAAGACATATAGATGAACCGCAAAGTCAAAATGTCTTGCAAACTTTTCCAAGGATAACCATACGCATTACTAATGTATTCACAATACTAGAACTAGTACTTATGTAGTGTACCTTAATGTCAATATGCGTTGTAATTTTTTAATAAATTATTTTAAAATTTTGAATTTTCAATATATTAATTTTCTAATAATACTAGTTTTTGAAATCTGCATATGTAATTAAGACTATTGTATAATCACATACCCATGAACACATGCACCCTTTTTTTTTTGAAAAATGGTACACCTTTTTCCGTCTCAGTCCGTCCTCGTCTCTTGGGACTATGGGACAATGTTATCAGTGAAGTCTTGTAGTCTCCCAAAGCTTTGTTTTATAGTTGTTTAATAGTTAAGTTCTCTAGTCATTTAGGGCCAAATTATAGATTGAGTCATTACCATGAGTTTGGTTGCTTAGTATTAATTACAAGTTAGATTCTCCAATTATATAAGGTCGTAATATTTTAGAAAGGTCTTTTCTCTTTAAAGCCCCCCATTTCTCTCATATATGTACAACATAGACATATGCATTGTAGTAGACATTGTTCAGAGTATTACTGAGCGAGTTCAGAGTATTATTGAGCAAGGTCAGTGCCTTCAAGTTTCACTCTAGAATTCTATCATGTCCACTGCCCTTTATCAACCTCTCCACATATTAGCATTCTTATTGTCTTTCAGCGTGATGAAAACTACAATTGCTTCATTGTTATAATTATAAACACACGAGTATGAGGGAGTTAGTTTTGCGTTAGTATGAAATCCAAATGAAATGCATACAATGTAAAACCCAAGTGCATGTCCTCGGATTGGGCAAGATCAAGGAAAGAGAAATGAATGCAATGGAAAGTAAAAAAAACACAATGGTATACCTTCCCTTTGGATTCTCATCCTTGTTGGAATGCAAGTTTGATTGGCCTGGATATAGTGATTGGGATATTCATCAATGTCGCGGCATCATTTTGACAACATCTCCCTTTGCATTGTGCGTTGTTTGGTTGAGCAATGAAAAACTTGGTTGAAACTTTTCTTGGAATTTTGGCAGAGTAAGTCTAGCACAAAAAACTTGTTGGAGAGTGAGACCTCTTCTATTTATAGATTTGTCTGTCAAATGCGAGCTGTTTATCCAAGATGAAGATCATTGGATGAAAATTAGTCTTACATCTCCATGATGAGGAAGATGGAGTTGTGTAAGAAGGATGAAGTGTGTAAGAGGATATGTAAGAAATCTACTTATGAGCATTTTGGAGTGTGTAATAGGGTGTAAGAGACCTTGCTTGCACACTTCCAACTTTGCATTGACTCGCTTTGTGGAAGGAGATGATGATGTCAGGATGCATGATTTCATGATCTTGAGATGGGAAAAAAGATTAAATGAATTAGGAAAATAGGGATATTTCAAATCCCATGGATTTTCCCATTAGAAGAAGATTAGCTAATTAATCAAAGATTAATCGACTAATGCAATGTGATGTGAATTTGTGGGAAACGATATGATAATAGAAGAAGTAATTAATTGACAAGGGGTCAATAGTGGATAGAAGACTAATTAGACGAAGAAATTAGGATTTAGGATGATGTTAGTACGGATAGTTAAAATCAACACTAAGTGTTCGAGTTTAGATTTCTACATTTTGCTCCTCTTTGAGAAGGCATTGTGAGACATGAATGGAGTAATGACTTTTCAAAGAAAGAAGCAGCGGAAAAAAGGTGGACGATAATTAGACAATGCTGAAAGAAAGAATGTGATGAATGATGCCCCCTTGAGAGGGCATGCAAGGATGAAGGATGCGGATGGGCTCTCGAAAAATAGAGAAAATGCAGGGTATGATGAAAATGGATGAAATTAACCTCTAGATAAGTTTAACCCACTCGAGTTGGTACTTGCATGTTTTGATTGCTGAGAATGACAAAATGATTTGCTCCAAGTAGGGTGGACTTGGGAAGGACACATCCCAAGATAATGAATTGCACCCTTTGACTTGCCCCAAATAGGGCAAAAGCGATGAGGTTGAACTGGAGAATTTGCCCCAAACAGGCGGAATGATTGATTTGTCCCAAACAAGGCAGATTTGATCAATGATTAAACTGATTAATTTGCCCCAAATAGGGCTGATTTGATCGTTGATTAGACTAATTGATTGATTGGCAAACATAGATCAAGGATTTAACCTATTTCACAGGGTAAAGATGAGATGATCATGTCGATGACGGCACAAACGTATGTGTGGATGGTATAAGGACTTGTCAAAGGATGAAGAAGTTGCAGAAAACAAGGCACACAAGGATGACCCAAGGTGATGAAATAATGATTGAAGATTGATGTGATAAAATTTGGAAAGAGTTGGATGAATAGAAGACATGGCAGCGATTTTTGGCCTCCCCAGCAAGACGTCGCAGATCCCTTCTTGCTGTACCCGCCCAGCTAGACCATTGGCAAGATTTTAGGTTAGGGTTTGATAAAAATCAAAGATAAATGTTAAATATCTTTATTTTTGTTGTGGTATTGTTCCGGTGATTGAATGACACTCATATTCAACTCCATTTATGAGCTTGTATTGTGTTTCAGCTTTTAATCTATTTTATTTTGGATTTGGGTAGGATTGGAATATTAAAAAATAAATAAATCAGTATTCGTATTTTGTTTGCTAAGGGTTATTATAGTGGTATCAAAGCTTTTTTTTTTGCTAGCCTGCTGGGTAGTGGATGTTTATTGCATATAAAATTTAGTGGCTCATTGTAGTTCAACAGTTTATCAATTTTCAGTGGCTTGGAGTTTCAATAGGGATTCATCACTCAAGGGATTGTCATTCAGTGAAGAAGATTTGGGCAAGAAGCTTTATAAAGCAGGTAAGAGACTTGAACCCCTGCCGCAATCAAAGGATGATCTACTTTGCATTTTGAAAGAAGAGGAGATTTGCTTATTTATGATATATCAGTCAGATTCAGTGCGGGTGCAATATGCTATGACTCCATTAGCAAATTCTTTGGTAAGCCAGAGCTTTTGAGACATTCAGATGAGGAGGTAAGGCTTGCAGTTACCTTTTGTGTTAATGAAATTATGAGATTAGCAGCTTCACATGGACCTTATAATAATAGTATCATGAAGGAGGCATTTCAACTAATTGTGGAAAGTTTTCAAGGTTTGGATGATAGCAAAAATCCTTTTTTTGCTAAGAGTAAGAATTCTAGAAACTATTGCAAAAAATCAGATATTGTGTTATTATGTTGGATCTTGATTGTGAAGATCTTATTCTTGAAATGTTTCAACACTTCTTGGCTGCTGTTAGTGAGAAGCATACGAAAAATGTTATATCTTCTATGTAGACAATAATGTCTCTGATTATAAATGAGAGTGATGATATCTCCCAACCACTCTTATCTTTTCTATTGGCTGTTATGAGGCAAGACTAGGTTACTTCTTCAGCTGCACATGAGCTGGTTAACAATGTTGTTAAACAGTGTGAGCAGAAGTTGATGCCATATTTATCAGCATGAGTTGCATCCACAAGAGAGGAGTACATGAGTCTTCATGATAGTGCTGAGATTGAAGTGTATGCTGATTTGGAGTTTGCTAAATCAGCAAGTATTGATAAGTCACATGAAGGTATGAAATTTCTTGATGATTCATTGCTTGAGCATAGTGTTATCATGCCATCTATTCTAGGAGTTTGCAAGACAACAATGAGAGAGGTAGCTGATTTTGAAGGTGATATTGTTTCTACAAATGAAGACAATTTAAAAAACTTGTGTGCTGAGCAAAGTCACTTTGCAGATTTAAATCAAAGGTCTTTAGAATTGCAAGAATTGAAGAATCAATTTATGGTCACGGAAGAGAAAGTGGTGCAAGTGTTAACTAGGGTTGATAGCACACACAAATTCATGGAAGACCTCATTTGGAAAGCCTAAATTGAGGAGAGGCAAAAAGGCATTGGAGGAGGAGCCATTCTTGCAAATTTGTAAATGGTCAAATATGCATTAGAAATAATGAAATCAGATTATTTGCAATTGCTCATAGATAGGGATCATGCTATCAAAATTGCAGAAGAAAAGGAGAAAGAGGTTGGTGAGCTCAACCTAAAGCTAAGTTTGGCTCACTTTTCACTCTACAAAGCAGAAAATCAATCATCTATTGCAGCCTCACCCAAAGAACAAGAATCTAACACAAGGACTACGGAGATCAAGTAGATAATTGAAGGAATCGATGAGCTCCAAAAGGACTATAAATTGGAGCCAAGCTACCCTTGGAGACATGAAGAGGAAACCATGAAAGATGAATTGCTATCTTGTGGTCTACAGATTACAGGTCCTCCTAAAATGAGCAAAAATCAATTGAGGAGAGAACATCGTTTTTTCACATGCCAGGAAGTCTGGACACCTAGTCACACATGTGGGAACAACAAAGAAGATGAATTAGTGACTTCCATCACATGTTTATTCCAGCAGAGTGATCATGAGAACAAAGAAGAAGAATTACGTGATGCATCTGTAGAGGAAGATGAGTCCTTGAGCTTCCTTGAGGAAAATGATTCAGAGCATCCTTGTGAAGAAGAGTTGGGTCAGCAGGACACTTGGCCTAAACAAGATGATAAAAATAACTTTCGAGTTTTTGATAACCCACTATTTGAGATGGATACATAGATACCTTATGATAACCCACTTTTTGAGGTGGAGTTACAAGATGACCCTGTTGAGGAGCATGCACTTGCGCAGAGTGTTGGGTTTGAGCTTGCTGCAATTCTCAAACCAGCAACTAAAGGTAAGCAATTTGATTATCTCCTGGATTATAACCCAAGGCATGAAAGTAATCATGAGAGTAGAAAATTGATGCTTTGTACTTTGTCAATGCAAAGTTGTTTTCATCAAAGGAAGCATCACAAGAATGGTGAAAAAATCCAAGCATGTCTGCAAATAAGAATATGGGATCCGGGGGTTCGATTAAGATATCAGGCATCAAGAATAAAGGGCTGTCCTCCATACAATAATCACAGTTTGCAAGTTAAGACAGAAGCAATTTTCTCATCTTGTTATGGCATTGAGGTTACTTTGGGTCAGCCTTGCATGATGTGTGATGTTGTATCTCCAAATTTGTCATGGAGCAAAGAGCACTATTTAGAGTTAAAGAATAAGCTGGGTGGGAGATATCTTGACTATTGAGAAAGTTATGAGCGCCAGTATAAAATTTCAAGGGAAAGCTCACATGGATATCAGCGTAGAGCAACATAAGCATATGATGGTACCTCTTCAATATTGAGTCTTCATGCAAGGGAACATCTGCTGATGGTGTTAGAGGTTGGTAGTAACAGGAAGGTCGCATTGAGGTCTACAAGTTCGAATTGCCTCATCTATGTTACTGATTTTATACAAATCAGTCACCATGAAATTTCATTTGAATACTCACAGGGAGTATGGCCAACACTTTTGGACAAGGGAAAGAGCACATTTCAAATGGTGATTGAATGCGATGATTTTTTAGCTTTTGTAGGGACAATTTTCATTATTCCATTGCTCACTTTATCTACGCAAATTAAAATAATTCATTTTTGCAGCTGCCATCCCAGTTTTAAGCTGCTGATCTTGATGAAATCAGCTAATGAATTGCTGATTTCAGATTTGGGCCAATGCAAGAATAATTCTCCAAAGGCCACTAAATCATGGAAACAATTTGGTGAATGGTTTAATCTGAAGGAATTAAAATTTTTAGCTTACATATCCTTTTTTTGGTTTGAAATCCAAAAGGTTTATTATTGTCAAAACATATTTTCAGCGTAAACTAATCCATGTCATCTATTGGGGTTTGTTATGATTTGTTTTGAGTATCATGCTTACTGGTTAAAAAAATTTCTTTCTCAGATGCCCAAGATCATGATTGATAGTGGGAGTGAAGGTGACGTCCGCATTGAGACACTCTGGTATGAGGTGTTCTATTTTATAGAGGAAGAATTCAAATCTTGTGGGTATCTCAACTTGGTTCATTAGGATAATTATTATTCTGGGCTACAAGAAGTGAAAATAGAAGAAATTTACATTGATATTCTTGTTCTTATCAGAGTGGTGCAGTGGAAGCATGGTGTAGTTTTCCATAGATTGTTTGGGATCTTGGTATTTACAGGATAGTTCAGGTATTGCTTGAGAGCAAGCAATCTATGGGAAGGGCGGACTGCCATGTCCCTTTTTTCGAAGTATAAAAAAATAATAAATTAGTAATAACTCTTTAAGTGTTTCCAAAGGTATTTTGGAGTCGCAACTTAAAAGGGGGTCATCTAAAGGGTGTATTTAATTGAATGGAGCCAACAGGGGTACATTAATTAAAACTCAAGTGGAAATTAGAAAATTAAAGTAATTATTAATTACTTTTGGAGCAAAGTGAAATTTAGAATTAAAAAGTAATTTTAAATTGCTTTTAGGGTTGAAAGTAGAAAAATAATTATAAGGATGAAAAAGAAGAAAAATACATCCATTATTATTATTCAACTTACAAAATTTATTAGAGAGCTTGAAGCTATCATATTTTTTCATAGAGGACGAAAACCTTTGATTGGAATCGGGTTGAGGACGAAAACCTTCACACCCAAGTGGTGATTCCATCCAGGAATCACGTTTGTGCTTTTAGATTTAGAGAAAAATCAGTTTTGAGGCTATTTTCCAACAATCCATCTCTGGGAATTAGTGCCATACGGTCCAAATCAATCTGCAGTAATTTATAGGCAGGTAGAGCAAAATTAAAAAAAAGAGTATAGATCCGTACAGATCCATGTGACAGTTGATTTCAGGTCGTAGGAACTTTACAATAGGGCATGCAGCTAGGGTTAGCAGTTGGCAACAACATGGAGGAATTTTTGGGTAGAAAATAGGGTTCGCATCACATGCACGAGGTCTTTGTAGCTTTCTAGGGCAGCTGTACAATTGCAGGGCCAAACTGATTAGGGTTTGACTATAAGCATTTAGTTTCAACATTTATTTTCATTTTCAACTTAGGGTTTATGCTGAATATTCATTAATCTATGGTTTTGAAGACAATATTGTTGTACCTTTTTCTACATTGAATTTGATTAGGGTTTCAACTATTTGGATTGAACACTGCTTGTTAATTTCATCTCATTTTCAGCTATATAGAAAGCTTGCAAATTGTTTGAAAAAATGACTTTGTGAAACCTTTGGACATTGGCATGGTTTAATGATGGATTTGACTAAAAATTTTAGTTGCAGCGATTATGATTGTTAGTATTCAGAAATTCCTCACATTTGGTTGTATGCAAAGTGTTTGATGAAATGCCAAAACGCTAAAATTCAAAAATAGTGCAAGTTTTTGGCCAAAAATTCTTAGTGGGACATTACAGTTACCAAGGTGTTTCTGCTGATTTGCAAGTCAATCCCATCAATGTGCAAGTTGATTCTACCATTTTCATAAAATGACAGTCTGTGTAAAAGCCGAGAGCAAATCCGTCGTTTCGCAGGTTGATACCACTGAATTTTAGGTTGAAACTACCTATTTGCATGTCGATATCACTATTTTCCTGAAAAACACAGCAAATCAAAAAACATAACAAAAAAACTATACCCCCGATTAACAGGGCGATATCGCTGATTACGGGGATCGATCCTACCGATTAGTAGAGCATTTCCGCTGCTAATCTGGGAACAAAAATTTAAAAAATAAGAAAAAGGAGAAAATTAGAACAATTCCGAGCTAATTTCTTAGAGGAATATTTTGACGTTTCAAAGGAGGTTGCAGGGTGCTAGTTTCCACTGGACGTGCCATATGTAAACACACGAGTATGAGGGAGGGATTTTTTGTTAGTATGAAATCCAAATAAAATGCATACAACATAAAACCCAAATGCATGTCCTCGGATTGGGCAAGATCAAAGAAAGAGAAAAACAAATGTAAAATAAATAAAACACAATGGTATACTTTCCCTTCGGATTCTCTTCCTTGGCAAAATGCAAGTTCGATTGGCCCGGATATAGTGCTTGGGATCTTCATCATTGTCATGGCGCCATTTCAACAACATCTCCCCTTGTGTTATGCGTGTTTTGATCGAGCAATGAAAAACTTGGTTGAAGCTTTTCTTGGAGTTTTGGCAGAGTAAGCCTAGCACAAAAAGCTTGTCGAACGAGAGTGAGACCCCTTCTATTTATAGATTTGTTTGTCACAGACATCGGCCTCTGATGTTTTGTGTTTGGAGCAACTGCAACAATCCTGACTAATAAATCCATTCGACTATCCTCTCTACAATCCTGTCAAATGTGAGCCATTGATCCAAGATGAAGATCAATGGATGGAAATTAGTCTTACATCTCCATGATGAGAAAGATGGAGTGTGTAAGAAGGATGAAGTGTGTAAGAGGATGTGTAAGAAATCCACTTATGAGCATTTTGGAGTGTGTAAGAGGGTGTAAGAGACCTTGCTTGCACACTTCCAACTTTGCATTGACTTGCCTTGTGGAAGAAGAGGATGATGTTACGATGCATGATCTCATGATCTTGAGATGTGAATAAGGATTAAATGAATTAGGAAAATAGATATATTCAAGTCTCATGGATTTTCCCATTAGAAGAAGATTAGCTAATTAATCAAAAGATTAATTGACTAATGCAATGTGATGTGAATTGGTGGGAATGGATATGATAATGGAAGAAGTAATTAATTGACTCAGGGTGAATAGTGGATAGAAGACTAGTTAGATGAAAAAATTAGATTTTAGGACAATGTTAGTGTGGATAGTTAAAATCGACACAAAGTGCCCGATTTTAGGTGTCTACAATAATGTTCTATCTTCTGTTCCATTTGTGATTGCAGTTGACGAACTAATTAAACCTCAACTATTTCCAGCTGGATGGAGAGTGCATGTATCTGATAATTCAGTGTCACTGCAATTTTTATGGAGATCTGGATTTATGCATATCTATTGTTGTGAAACCTTTTACAAGTTGTCTTCAATGGGAAAAGTTTTCTATAGAAAAATTGTGAGTACATTTTATCTGATTTTGTGCTTGAGCAGTAGTTCTCATCAGCACCTCCTGATTTCAATATACGAATCCCACATATGCATTATGGTAGATATTGTTCAGAGCATTACTGAGCGAGTTCAGTGCCTTCAAGTTTCACTCTAGAATTCTATCATGTCCGCTGCCCTTTATCAACCTCTCTACATATTAGCACTCTTATTGTCATTCAGCTTGATGAAAACTACAATTGCTTCACTGTTATAATGTTCTATCTTCTGTTCCGTTTGTGATTGCAATTGATCAAATAATTGAACTCAACTTTTTCCAGCTGGACGGAGAGTCCATGTATCTGATAATTCAGTGTCACTGCAATTTTTATAGAAATCTGGATTAATTCATATCTATTGTTGTGAAACCTTTTACAGGTTGGATTCAATGGGAAAAGGTTTGTTTAGAAAGAATGCGAGTACATTTTATCTGATTTTGTGCTTGAGCAGTAGGTCTCATCAGCACCTACTGATTTCAATATACGAATCCCATGATTTCTTTGTACACCTTCTCATGCATTATAGATTACAACAGTGTGCTGCTAATTAAAAATTAGAAGTGTATACGGCTTTGTATCTATCTGTCCTCTGTTCTTTCTCGGATTCTCTACATATCAGCATTCTCATTGTCTTTCAGCTTGATGAAACTTACAATTGCTTTTCTGTTTCAATGTTCTATTGTCAATGTCTGTTCAATTGGTAATCGCAATTGACCAAGTATCTTAGCCTTGACTATTTTCAGATAAATGAAGAGTGCATGTCATATTTATATCTCATAAATCATAATCACTAATGGAAATTTGTTTTCTAAGAAAGAATGTGAGTAATACTATATCTGATATTTTGCTAAGTGTAAGCTCGTCAACACCTGCTGATTTCAATATTCAATCCCAAGATTTCTTTGTCCACCTCACGCATTTTAAGTTACAACGGTATATTGCTAGTCAAGATTTTAGAATGTTATATGGCGCTCGTATCTCTTGAGGTGAATCGAGTTTGTACTAAGCTTATTGCATACACTGTTTTCTTTTGAGGGTTATGCCGTTCTTTGCATGAACAAGTTATAGCAAGTTTGTTGGGCATCATTTGACTCTCTTATTTATAGTCGATGATCTGGTGTTACTCTTTGTATGGACGTCAGATAGAAACTGTGGTTGGCCCATTAATTTGTCAATGGCAATTTGGGAAATTTTTATTATATCATGTGTCATAGCCCATTCTTGTGGTGTGATCAATACATGGAAATGCCACAAAATCTCTTTTTATCATCAAGGTATAATGAATCCATGAATGAGCTCGCTGTGCAAACAAAGTTGAGCCGAGAATTATGGCCCTACTTTAATTGTGACGCTAAACTAGTACACTAGATTTAACATTGTTTAACTTTGCCATATGTGCTGCCCTTTCTTTAAACTATTGCGGATAACTTAATATTCATTTTCTAAGATGCATGTATCTTTGTGGCTCAGATACCTATATAAAGGCTTGGCAACTGGAGATAGACCGACTTGTGATCAATGTCTTCGTCTTCATGAAAAGCTAACAGAGAAAGCAGGGTTGGGCTGCATTGTACGGGCCCTTGCAGATACTACCAATACTGTTTAATGTCTCTAATTTTTGTTATTTTATTTCCAAAGAAGAAAGAATGATCCGACGGAACTAATTCTTTATGTTGGCAGTAATGTCCTTGTTGATATTTTATGCTTTTTACAGTGATCTTTTATGTTTCATCCCATAATTTGCTTTAACCAGGAATTGAGGTGTTAGCCTTATTTAAAAGGCAGAATTAATGGTAAGCAATCAACTGGAATGCTATTCCATCAGTATTGTTAATTGGGGGGATTTCAGAGGCTGAAGTAAGTTGCACTCTTAGCTAAAATTGTCCTTAATAATATGAAACCCCAATTCTTGATGTGGTTTCCAGATAACCTGAAACTTTAAATTCATAGCGGTATCAATTTTCTTTCTGGTTTTATTTTGATTTTGCCATGCTCACTTTCTGGAAGAAACACTTTTAGCATTGTCTTTGCAATACAAACCACTTGGATAATTATTAATGTACGACTCATTACTGATGCAATAAAATTAATTATTTCTGTTAGCCCATTTGCCTAGAAAGTTTTAATTAATTTGATACATAAATACTGGGAATGAGTCATAAGATTAACCTTTTAGTAATATGCAAATTATCTTTATTACAAGTAAGTCTATCATTGATGGTTTTCTAAGCTTGTATATTTTATTGACCTGTGCAAGTCTAAATGTTCCAATCAGGGGTTTTGGTATGTATAATTCTTCAATTGTTGTAGCCTCCTACGAAACTGCTTTCTATGATGGACTATACATCATGCCCATTGTATGAAGTTTCACTTAGAAGTTTTATTCCAATTCTTTCATTCCATTAGAGAATTATGAATAAAGTTAAATAAAATTCTGGAGAACTCTCAAAATAAATCTGAAGGGCGAGTTAAGGTTTAGGCAAACTTGAAAGAAAATTATGATTTGAAGATTGGCAAAAATAAATCTGAAGGGTGAGTTAAGGTTCAGGTAAACTTGAAAGGAAATTATGATTTGAAGATTGGCAAAAGGAGATGGAGTTTTTGTGGAAGGAAAATATAAATATTCATGGGGAGGTCAGATGGAGGAAGATCAAAGATGGAAGTAGTAAATCATACTGAGGAGAAATAGAATGAGAATTCTGAGGAAAAAAATAAAAAAACAAAGAATGAGAGGTTACAGGTAAATAATGTGAGAAGTAAGGATAATGAGCAGAGCAGAAACCAATAAATCAGGGCAAGATATTCAATGGCATAAAAAACAACAGCATTGGTGACCAGGGACGAATTGAATTAGAGGTGAGATTTCTAACTCGAAAAGCTCTAATTTGGAGAACTTAGAGGTTATTGGCCTACTATGTATATGGGTAGAGAAAAATATGGGAAAGTGTGGAAATAAGATTCTTGGTAAAAGGTTTCCTCCAAGCAATTTTTAGAGTTTGAAGGATATTGCTAGGAAGGGCCTTGGTTTATAAACAATTCATGATAGAATTTATGGCCATGGATGATAAAATAGAAGGAAATGATGATAAAATCAATGTGGAGTTAAGTTATTTGAATTACCATTTGAATTGTGGAACGACTCAATTTTAAAAGTATTGAAATTCCTATACACAAATTTGTATGCTTGATGTGGCAGATAATCCTTGTGAATTGTATGCTATGGATGCTCTTATCACAATTAAGAAGTTGCAATTCAATATCTGACTGACCTCTTCATTACTCATTATTCTTCCATTAGTGTTTTGGCAATATAATTCCTCAATAGTAGCAGCCTTCGAGGAAATATATCTCTAATGGACTATTCATCATGTGCATTGTATAAATTTTCATTTAAAAGCTTCATTTCTTTAGATTTATAAAAAGAATTACATAAAATTTTAAAATTTCAAAGATACAAAGCATGCATAGGAAAACTAATGAAATAAATTTAAAGGGTTAAGGTTTGAGCAAAATTGAAAGGAAAGTATGATTTGAAGAATGGCAAAAGGAGATGGAGGATTTGCAACAGGAAAATGGAGCCATTGGTCGGGAGGGGTGGATAGAGGAAGAACAAAGATGAAAGTAGTGAAACATATCGAGGAGAAATAGAATGGGGATTTCAAATAAAAAATGACATGAGACATTGTGGGTAAGTAATGTGGAAAACAAGGAAAACGAGTAGATAAAAAACAAATAGGGCAGGTCTATATTTCTAGTGACAAAAAATCTTCAGCATTGAGGGTTGGGGACAAATTGATAGATCAAGAGGTGAGATTAATAACTAGCAAAGTTGTACTTGGAAAATTTATAGGTTATTGGGATAGAGAAAAAATGGATAAGTATAGAAATAAGATTCTTAGCAAAGGGCTTCCTTCTAGCCATTTTTAAAAGTTAGGAGGATAGAGATAGAGTGCGCTAGAGAGGGCCTTTGTTTGTAAACAATGCATGATCATTTATGGCCATGGATGTCAATTTGTTCTAGGGAAGTAAATGATAACATATTTTGTGCAGGTTACATAATTTAGATTATCATCAAAACTGTGTAATGACTTGATTTTTAAAATAATGTTGGAGAGTTTGTTAGCTTATCTGATGTCACTAAACAAAAAACCCCTAGCCACGTACAAATTTTTGTTAATCTCCCCAAACTTTTTCTAACAATTATTATTTTTATATACTTGGGAACTTGACCTTAGGGACTAGAATGTGAATTTATGAAAGCATCTATGATTTTTATACACAAATTTAGGGTTATGGAAGCTTCAAATCTTTTATTATGGATTATGAATGTTTCCCCTTAATTTGTCACCTATGTCATGAAATATAGCATTTGGAAAGGGTTTGACAAAAACATAAGTTAATGCCACTTTCAGTGGTATAAATAAATAAAGTCATGTTGCATTATGGATTTTTTTTAAGAAAATAAATTCCAAAGTAGTAGGAAAGCCAAAGAAACCAATGAATGGAGGATATGAAGAAATAGGTTTCTAAACAATTATCAAAAGAAACAAGAAAGCTTTATGAAAGGAATCACAAGTCCTTTTGGCACTAAAGGAAGATAGTTTTGTAAATAATAAAAAATAGTTGGACATACGCCTCCATCGATATTTGGGATAAAGAGTGATTGGATGCTAAAATAATCAAGTGAATAGAACATATCATTATAAAGAAAATCAGAAAAAAATTGTAAACAAATGACAAGGCGGAAGAAGTTAATGAGGTTGTGCTATCGAAAATAATGAAATAAAAACTAGCTTCAAGGAGATCAAAATACAAAAATACAAAAATACAAGGAAATGGAGTGGGATGGAGAAAGAAAAGGAGATTTTAATGCCCAAGTGACAAATGATAAAATAAAAACCAAATGAAGAGAAAGAAGTGGTTTTTGAAACCCAATTCCTAGAAAAGGAGGAAAAGGGTGATAAGGAACCACGTGTCATTAAAAAGAGAAAAGAAAGCGCTAAACAAATAAAACCAATATAAAATAGATGGAAATAAAAATATTGCCCTAGAAGAGTCAAACCAACATAATTTTATGACAAAATACCAGGGTTAACACACCAACAAAAAAGACGTTACCATAGACATGAGTAAAGGCATGAAGAGGAAGAAAAACCAATGTTCAAAACCCAAGGACAATCATAATTCAAGGGAAATTAAAAGAAAGTGAGGACTATAGTACATATGAAATTTCTCTACAATAACTATGAAATTTATAAATTGGAATATCATGTGTCTCAATGGCCCTTACAAGAGTCTCCAACTAAGGTCACTAATAGGGAAAACACCAAACATTATGCTTCTTTAGGAAACCAATATTGATGTGGATGAATTCATCCTTGTCAAAAAAACATGGTATGGAGGGAAAGTGAGATAATAGGTCTTGTGTTAGAAGGAACAATGCGAGGTTTGGCCACACTATGAAATCCTAACAAGTGTAAAGGGGTCAAATTCAATTGAAGTAAATTGCGAAAGTATGATCTTCAAAGATATGCTTGAAACTTAAAGTTTTAATTATTAAAAATATATGGATCAATGGAAGACAACGAGATAAATAAGTGTTGATAGGCACTGTAAGACATTCACCAAAATTAGAAAGATACAAATTGAATAGTTGTTGGTGATTTTAATACAATTCTAAATCTATAAGATGAGGAAATAGTCCTCAACGAAAAACTCTGATGAATATTATTTCTTTTTGCAATGAATGGACTCTTTGGGATGTGGACCCTAGAGAAGGGAAATTTATTTGGAGCAATAGAAGACAAGGGGACTAATTTATAACAAAAAGGTTGGATAGGTCTGTAATAAGTTTGAAATGGCTGGTATTGGACATGAAGATGGATTCAAATATTTTCATGAAAGTGGGATTAGATTATTGTCCAGTATCTCTAAGAATTCTAAATGGCGAAAAACAAATCTCTTTTTTAAGTTTAAGATTATGTGTGAGACCCATTTTACTCCTACAATTATTTCCCATTTTGTTTACTCTCGTGATCCTTTGTGTTACAAGATAAAAGAGGTTGACCATTGCAAGTGAATGCCAATGAGGACCCCAAATAATCTCCTTATTTAGTAAACTTGGATTTTGAGGATAAGGCAAAATTTGGAAAGCATAGAGAGCAAGTTATCCATTCCTAGCCCTTGATTAGGGTGTGTAACGCAATATGCTATATTTGAATGCATTTTCAAAACTTTGTTAAGCCCCTTGCTTGCTTAGAGCCTTCTAGAGAGAGGTTAGAAGTTCGTAGAGGTTTAAAAAGAGGAAAGAAAATCCAAATGAAGGGACACGTATCTAATTATGATTGGTGAGTGACTGTGGAATTTTCAATAAAAAGCCAAATATTCCTAAGGAATGAATTTTGGTCATTTTGGGAAAGGAGCTACCATGAGTTAGAGGGGAACTGTTAATCACGGGATATACTGAGAGGGGGGGGGGGTGAATCAGTATATCATAAATCTTATAAACTTTCACTTAATCAATTTCCACTTAACCATACATTCAAGATATGCAATAAAACTGAAATAATAAACACCACACAAGATAGAGAGAGACACCATATTTAATGTGGAAAACCAATGTGGAAAAAACCACGGAAAATAATTTCAAGTATATGAATGAGCACCAACTCAAACTACAATATTCGCAAGCACCAACTTGCAGGAGCACCAACCCCTTTGCTGAGCACCAACACAAAAAACTATTCATGAGCACTAACCCATAGGAGCATCAACCCCTTTTGTGTATACCACACAACTATCTCTCAATGTTGCTTTGTCAACAAATGATAACACATTACAATATCTCTTTCTTTTCTCTCCTTTGCTCTTCTAAGCTAGATATAACAATTACAAATCATACTCTATCTTCCATATTACAAATGGCTTCTCAACCCTTTATTTATAGCTTTCCAAATGACCTTTGGTATTCACCCTTTGTGACCCTTCAATCCTCATGGAAAATGATGCCAAACTTGCATGACCCTTCGTATCATTGCATTTGAAAAGTCATATGGTGACCCTTCATAAGCAAAAGCATCCTTTCCTCTTTTGTCTTTATCTTGGTGACTTTTCGTATTCCTCAAAGTGTCCCTTCATGGAAAAATGCACCATACCTCTTTTGTCTTCACATGGTGACTCTTGAAATTTCTCAAGATGTCTCTTCATGAGAAAATGCGTCCCATTCCTTTTTTGTCTTTTACCCCGTGACTCTTTGACTTCTCCATGGGCCCTTCTTTTGACTTTATGCAACCAAAAATATATTCATTAATATTAAATAAATATTAAAACACATTAGCCAAGATATGACTATTAAAAACATCATTAAATGCAATGGGGCCTTTATCACCAATAATGCTAGACCTTTGACATCAATGACAATATTTCCAATAGGAACATCACTTTTTAAGTGGAAGACAAGAGGTAGCCCCTAATCCATGAGCCTTGGTATGCCACATTACTTGTTTCCTTTTTAGTGTTTGTAATGGGTTTTATGATTTCATTTTATTGTTGGTTTTAGTTTTGGTTCTTCCCTATTTAAGCATTTTTTTTGATGAGTGTCTTGCTAAGTTTAGAAATAGGGTTTGTGGGTATGTTTTGTGATTTGTGTAGAATTGTTATTTTTTGTTGTTCATTCATTTGAATTTTTTGGTTCCTTATGCTGCCTAAATTTTGGTTAGTTGTGTGTATTACAAGGGTGGGGACAGAGGGGAGAGGGGGGGGTGCGGCCGGTGGGGCGCAGTTGGGGAGGAGGGAGCGGGGATGGGGCATAGTGATGGATATGCATGCATAGAGTGTTTGGGGCTTATGTGAGAAGTTGCATGATAACTCCTATGGTTGGTTGGATAGAATTTGGAGGCTTACATGGGAAATCCAAGTAGCCTATTCACCCCATCTATAGCGATCTTGGTAAATGGAGGCTCTGATGAGATTTTGGAGATATTAGTATTATTGATGATATATTATCATTATGAGATAGTCTTTGGTATCGAACATTTCTTTCCCCAATAAATAATTATGCAAATTCTTACCAAAGATCTTGACTATAAGTAGTAAAGGTGGAACATTTAACTTAATTTTATGTATTACAACATTATCATGTGCAGACCTTTGTGGTTTGATAGGCTTCTTAGATAGAGATTCCAACAACAAATCCCTTTGTTATGTAATCTGAGTTAGCTCATGCAAAGTAATGTTATCTTGGATCTTTTTCATGTTCTCCACTATATTATATCCAATCCTATTGGAAGAATTATATTTATCAACATTAGGTTTAGAGGTACTTTCCTTAGGAGGCTCTAGATGTTATCTAATGTAGTATCAGGAGTGTCAAAATTATTTGGTGGAATTGAGGTAATCAAAGGTTGTTTCTCCTCCCTATTCCTTAGAGGATAAGTCTTTAGATATTTTTGAAAAGCATGAATCTCTTCAAGGATATCCTTAGGTTAATTCTCTTCTTGGAATGGGAAATTTAATGTCTCCACCATGAGAGTTGAATCAATAGATTTATATGACCTTGAAAAAATTGAGGTACCTCCACCATTATCTTTATTAAGTACAACTTCAAAAGTATCTAACTCTTCTTGAAAATCTTCAAAAGCATTGCAAATCTATAGATAGCTAATTCACCATGATTTGAAGTACAATGAACCCTACAATAATCAAGCAAAGCTACATCACCAAGGTTTATATCAGGCACATTCTTATTAGCAGATGACTCATTGTTATTGTTTTTATTTTAAAATATTTTTGAAGGCATATTAAACCTTTAGAAAGATAAGTTCCTATTAAAGCTTTCTCCAGATGGCCAACTTGGTTCTACAGTTGAAGAAAGTCAATTCTTATTTTTTTAACCATCTTCAAGATAGAATCATTCTCATTCTTCAGTGCCTTTGAATTATGCACTTGAGCATTGATACTAGTTGTAAGCAACAAAGCTCTTTGTTCTTGTGGATGAGATCCATTGAAAAAGTTGTTCAAGAATCCTAGGTTTTGGCCAGGATGTGCATGGTTCAAAGGAAATTGATTCAAAATTGGAAGTTGATTTAAGGTAGGCACATTTTGATTGGTATAAGGAATAACATTCAACATAGGAAAATTTGGGTTAATGTTGAGAATACTATATGCCATTTGGACCTAGGGTTGCATCTAATCATTAATGATCATAGCTTCAACATAATCTAATGCTAATGTATTAATGACTTAAGTATATCTCTTGAGAAACATGGAAGTCATGGGATCCAAGGCATCCTTATAGATATCTAAGGCTAAAGCTTCATCAGGTCTATAAGGAGATATGGTTCTATATAATTTTTTTTTGATTCTAGCATTAAATGCTTTTATGGGCTCATTTGAGTCTCTTTTGGCTATGGTAAACTATTGGTACAAGACACATGGACTAATGATTTTTCTAAACTGATCAATGAAGTACTTATTAAAATCATTCCAACTAGCTATGTAGTTTTTAGGAAGGTGTAGGAACCATTCATATGCATCATCCTTGAAGTAGATGGAAACAATCCGCAAAGTCTTAAAGTAGATTTGAAGGATTTAATGTGTTATTTCACCGTTATAACAACATTAGGACTAAAGGTAGGAAAATTCTTTTCAGGATTATGAAGAAGGTCATGTACCACACCTGACACATTGATCAAAGAACCACCTAGCCTAGACATACCTTGATAGGGATTGAACACATGAGCACCCTAAATTGGTGAAGTTGGTTGAGACTTTGAAAGTCTATGCTTACCTTTGTTTTGCCTAGCTCTCCTATGAACTTCTAATGAGAGAAGAGGAAATATTGTCTTTGAACATGATTTGGTCCTTATCCTTGGCAATTCTAGCTTAAGATCCTTAAACCCTATTTGAAATATAATGTGCAAGTCTTATATTTACAAATAATGATGATTAGACTTGCACATTAAGTAAATTTTATACAAATATGTATAAAAAATAGCAAAGGACATTAATATTTAGCTAAATTACTTCAAAGATGTGTTCAAACACATAAATATGAATGATCTTTACACATTTCAAGCTCAAATAAACTCAAATTTGTAAAGATCAAATCCATATTTGAACAAAATAATTATTAATAACCTTAAACACGTTGGATTCACAGATCTTAAGCTATCTTTACCATAATTAAACATCAAACTTCAAAGAACATCTATCTTTGTCTAAATAAACATAAAAATTGGTCTAAAATCATTAAGATCAATGAACTTTACATAAATATGCTAAAAGAAACATACATATGCAAAGAATACATCAATCTTTAAACAAAATTCACCAAAATTAGCAAAGATGTTGCAAATTTTCAAAGATTTAACTCACCCTCCTTCTAGCACCAATTTTTTGTTGGTGCACCTAAATGTATCATCAGGTTTATATAGTGTTAAAGAAACACTTCTTATTTATTAACTTAGAGAGTCCAGTACATGAGTTGTTGGTTGTGATAATCCTGTTATCCTTGGTAGAATAGAGATAGAATAGGTTGACTATTTCACAAATTTATATTATTTGGTGGTTGGGAGCCACCATGGCTTAATAGTTAATATTTGATTTTGGAGACGATCTATGATATTTGAAGTGAATTATGCTAAAAACCTAAGTCTAAATCTAAACTAAGATGAGTATTCACAATGAAGCTAATATAAGGTGAATTGATTAAAAAAAAGAGCAAAAGGAAGGGTAGGGTAGAAAAGAGAAGTGTTGTTGATCTTTACTTCAAACATTATGACAAAATTCTAATTTCATCTGAACATGCATTTAGCTAATATGCAACATGAAGTAGCATAAGCTCAAATCCTGCCACATATTAGACAAACATCTAAGTATGAAAATATGCAAATAAGAACAAGATTGACTTTAATAATTTTATCCCTACAAGCAAATAAAATTAGTCTAGATGCAAGAAGAGTAAAAAAAGTGAAGTAAACCTAAAAACTTTCAACTAATCCAACATTAGCCCAAATTAACAACTCTACATTTAAAGATGCACACTTAGAATTCATAATAACCATTCAAAGTTGAAGATTAGATCAAACAAATGAGAGAGAAACCATGATAGCAATTCATACAAGTAAATGTGGACAAACTTTTCAGAAATCCTTACTTATATTAATTTGCTCATAATTTACAAATATTTTTTGGCTTCAAAAACTCTCTGTGTCTTACAATTAGTAATACCTCTTTATATAGACAGTTCATGATGCATGTCGATCAGTAATGACAAATTAGACTTTTACATGTGTATAAGAGAGCTATATTTTCTATTACATTCTAGAAAAAATGACTTTTTCTAATATACTGACCTATAGACAATGTATTTTACAAGATATACATGCTTTTACAAAAAAGAATATTCTATTTCAAAAATTTACAATGCTAGTTGCAAAAGAATATTCCTAATCCAACTAACTTTGGGACCCTAGTGCTGCTGTAGATTTCTACCTTCTTTAAAGGATATTCATTCTATAATGTTGCTCATTAATCAGCTAGAGGTTAACAATGAGTCTCATAAATAGCTTTTTTTTTTTTTTTTTAATCTCAGAGATTACTAAGATCTTTTTCATCTCTCTCCAAAGCTTATTTGATGCTCCTAACATCTCATATCTTCTCTTCAAGTGACAAAAATAGGCCTATGATCTTATTATTATCATCCCCTATCTTCCTTTGACCTCAGTTCCTCACCTCCTATATGAATTGAGAAGTTCTATGCTTGAACTCCTTATCAATGATAAGGCCCAAAGGACTAAGTGAGGTGGGCTCTTTGATTAAGATGCCCAATATGTGTAGCATCTTATTTTCCTATTGTTTGAGGTCCTTGGAAATGTCCTCCATCTATTTGGATTAACTTCTCAAAGATTTGATTTTGTCCACCAATATAGCCATAACCATATTTATGGACTATATTTTGGGTTAAGACTTTGATCAAGTCTTTCACTTGATATCTTGAAAACTACCATTGGCTGACTTGGCCTATAGCTATGGAATTTTGCTTACTTATTGCCTCTTATTTAGTTATGAATAAATTTAAAGAATTAAACAAGTCAATCATGGTGTCCTCATATAGCTTGAATCTATCTTCTTGGATTGACAAGATGGTTTATTCTTTCAAAATTTATTCTATTGCAAGATGTCTTTGATCATTGTAGTAAAGCCTCCTTACAAACATGTTCTTCTTTCGTGATGGGTTGTTAGTTCTTAATGGTCCAAAATAAGCTCAACCAATTATTGTCCCCTATATTTATAGTTATGGAATCAAATTGTGTGTCTTAAAAAACCCTCCCTTTTATTTTTGAAGTCAGGTAGAGCTCCACATCTTCCCTTGAAACACCTTTTTGGGTTGTTATCATTGTGAGCTTCTCTAGATTACTTGTTAATGGTCTATAGTTTAATTCTAGATAAAATTATCCTTACACAAGTGATAATTCAACTTCCTTGGCTTGATTATAATGAACACATGGTCAAACCATGGTTTTTATACTTACCAGGGTTTTCTTAAAAATTTTTACAGTGTTTTAATGGTGGCAACTATTTGAACTTATGTGAGCTTCATGACTTAGATCCCAATTGGACTGCGTACTTATACCCTTGCATTTCCTAGGTCTATAAGATCTTCAACTTGGTGTATTATACTTACCTAGCTCTGATGTGGCATCACCATGGCATTTTCATGGCATTTTTCTTGTTAATATTTAAAAGTGATCATTTCATTTTGAAAATTCTACCTTGATCTCACACTATTGGATCATCCTTGCAAAGATCAATGTGGACCATCGATCTCAATCTGAGAACTCAAACACTATTGGCTGCTACCTACATTCCCCATGGTTATAAAACTTGTCACTTCCACATTCACTCTAAGCTTTGTTAAAATGTCAATATTGATCTTTCACCATTGATCTCATTTACATGAATCAATCACACTCTGTCGATCTTGATCTACTTAATTATGCCTTTTGCTCTACAAACCATTGATCAAAATGTGTACACTCATTTTCATATCATCGATATTTAAAATATGCTCGAGCTTTAATTTATAGCTCATAACTATGCCACATGTCATCTCTACATTCTTCCCCAAGGATTTTGACTTTTTAATATTTGATATGCATCATTCGATCATCCTTGCCCAAGCAAACACGCTCCGTTAGATCTTGATCCATAAGGTTGAATGCCATGTTGATGCTTGAATATGTATCATAGGTGCCTATAGTGTTTAATAAACACTTTTCATTTTTGAATTCATGAGAATTCAATGTATGAGTTGTAGGTTGTGATAATTCTATTATCTGTTGATGGAATAAAGGCAGAACAAGTGACTTATTTCATAAATTTATATTGATTTGGTAAAATATAAATTATAAAAGGAGAACTGTCCTAATGCTTATATTGATTTGGTAAAATATGAAGTATTCTATGCTAATAATAGTGAATTATGATCAAAATCTAATCTAATAACTAATCTAAGATGGATATTTATAATGAAAATTAAACTAGAGTGAATTGATTAAAAATAAACAATAGGAAGGGTAAGGTAGAGAAGAAATATGTTGTTGATATTCATTCCAAACATCATGACAAAGTTCAAATTTCATCTAGACACGAACTTAACCAATGTATTTCATGAAGTATCATAAGCTCAAATCTTATCACACATTAGAAAAACATCTAAAGATAGTGTGAAATAATCCAAATAAGAACTAAATTCACTTTAAATATTTACTCCTGTAAGCAAACAACATTAGTCCAAATGCAAGAAGAGTAAAGAAAATGAAATGAACTTAAGAACTTTCAATTAATGTAGCATTGACAAAAGTTAACAAATCTACATTAAAAGGTGCACATCAATAATTCATAAGAATAATTCAAATATAGAAAGTAAACCAAGAAAGTGAGAGAGAATCCATGATAGCAAACAAATAGACAAATATTGGATAAACTTTGCAAAATTTCTTGCTTGTACTACTTGCTCCAAGTTTACAAAGTAATTTTATCTCTAATAACTCCCTCTTGTTTACAATTGACAATAATCATTTCATAGAATGCAATGTTAGGTTGTGGAGCTAAAAGCTTCAACTTGTTGCAGACAAAGAAAAGGAGGTTGCTGAAGACCCAGAAGCACCGGTGTCGGCAGCATGACCGACGTCGATCATGACCAGTGCAGAAGGCAACCGGTGACGGCAAGAAGTCGGCCGACGTCGACAGAACCAGGCAAGCAGGGACCGGCGTCGGTCGCCTGTGTGTTCTAGAACTGTTCGTTGCACAAACAGTTAGTTTAGTGAACGGATTGTTTGCATGTTAAAGGCTATTGCAATTCTTGAGCTGCGTGTCTATTATTAGTAAAATAGGAGTCTAAGTTATTGTTTAAGTCTGGGATCTGTTTATAGACCCATTGGCATGTATTGTAAAGTGTGCTAGTGAAGAGAACAAAAGAGTGTGTTCCTCCTAGCTAGAAAGGAAGGCAAGGAAGATCCTTCCATGGTGAGTATGGTCTGTTGAATTGCAGGTTGCAGGTTCATGGGAGATCAACTTGAAGTACTATAGAGTGCTTGGTGTACTAGTAGGGTTATTACTGACTGGTTGGAGAGGTAAACACCAATTCTGTGTGTGAGTTGGTTGTTGGAACCATTTTTGGTAGGAGAGTGTTTTGAAGAAGAATTATTGTACACTTGAGGTGTGGTAAGCCTCTGTAAAGTAGAAGAGTGTGGCGGCTCTTTATTGTATTCTTTTCTGTACAAGTATTAATATATAAGAGTGTATATTGTCTCTCATATTCTGTGCTATTGGTGAATTCTAGTTACTTGTATTTTTGGTATATTTCTACATGTTTAATTGCTTAAGTTTGGTAATCATATTGTGCTCTTTCTGAGGAGCAAGATCCTAACAATTGGTACCAGAGCATGTTTGTTGTTCTAAGGGTACCTGACAAGTGGTATTAGAGCCTTGGTTGTAGGTTCAAAGCTTGATACCAACAAGTGGTATCAGAGCTTTTGGTTGGGATACTAACAGGGTGGATTAGATCTGGTTAGTGTGTTTTGATTACAGGTTACTCACAGGGATTTCTATTTGAGTGGGAGTAGAGCAATGGCAGAAGACAGTAAGCTACAAATGGAGAAGTTTAATAGCAGGAGGTCCAAGTTCAGGTATGGCAGAATAACCTGCTGGAAATGTGAAAAGAAAGAGCAGAGAAAAGAAGATTGTTGGTTGGTAGCAGATCAACATGAAGGACATGAAGAAGAAGCAGATGTTGCAGAGTTCATTGCACAGGATGCTCTGGTATGTTCTTTAGATAAAGCATAATCTTGGGTTTTAGATTCTGGTGCCTCTTTTCTTGCATTCCCAAATAGGGTATTTTTTCATGAGTATGTCCAGGGAGACTTTGGAGAAATTTGTTTAGGAGATGGAAAGCCTTGTCAGATGGTTGGAAAAGGGAAAGTAAAGCTAAAACTGCAGATAGGTAACACATGGGTGTCAAAGGAGGTCATGCAGGTCCCAGTCTTGGAGATGCGGCTAATTGCTTCAAGAAAGTTGGGTGATGAGAGATGCACAAGAACTCTCACAGTGGATGCACTTGAATTAGCGGGTGGTAAAAAAGTAGGTACTCTTTATCTACTTGCTTATATTACTGATTCTTCTTCTGTTGCGAAGACGTGGCTTTGTAGGCTTGGTCACATGAGTAAGAAGGAGATGCATGTTCTTGAGTCAAAGGGTATAGATCGAGATTTATTTATGCAGAAGAAGAATGTAATGTTTCTTGAGGAATCCGATGTTCGTGACAAGAGCAGGAAAGCCTTGGTTTTCAAGGGGAAGATGACGGACAGGTATCAGTCACAAGGGCTGAGGAATTTTGAGTAGAGCAAGGGTGATTTGGACAAGGGTTTGATCCAAAAGGAGCTCACGGGTAGAAGTCAGTTCTCACAAGCAAAACATAGAGACCAACGTCGGTAGGAAAATCGGCGTCGGCGTCCAGACAGGGACCGACATCAGCTATGTGCAAACTGACGTCGGTGACTCGGGGCAGATAAACACCAGCATCGGCAAGGGGATAACTGACGTCGGCGATGAGGCAGTCACAGGGAACCAACATCGGTCAGGAGCAGACTAGAATGTGACCGGCATCGGTCACTGAGACAAATTTTGGCTAGATAGCAAGCTGTCAAGGAGTCTCAAGCACCCATATGAAGGACTTAAAGGGTAGGTAAGCCTCAAATTCATCTTTGCCCTTCTTTACACTACTTGTTGCTCACTGATGGTATAGAACCAGGAAGTTGTTAAAGAAGCAGAACAGGTAGATCCAGGAAATAGTGGGAGCTTGGCATGGATGAGGATGTGATTCCTTGGAGAAGAACTAAATAGGGATTTGTTGGTAGAGTTGTTAGCTGGAAGGAAGCACTGAGAGACGAATGGATGTTTAGGATAAAGAAGAGCAGAAATAGATACGTGAGACGGAAGATCAGGGTATATGGTCTTGAGTAAGCTGCAGGGCAATGGAGGTTTGATCATTGTGTTTCTCTTTACTAAGTTGGATAATATTAGCTACATTATCCTATTACTGTATGATGTGCTTGTTGCAGGGTTACATATACAGGTATTGCTGAACTAAAGGTAAAGCTAGTTCAGGGGTGTGTCATGGAGAATCTGGGAGCAAAAAGATTCTTTGGCATGAGTGTGTTATAGGGACATGGAAGGTCACATGTTGACTTTGTTTTAGGATGATTGTGTGAGACCGATTAGCACGCCGATGGTTGGACAGTTCATAGAACAGGTGTCTTGATTCACATAATGAGGTCAAGTGCATGGTATGTACTAAACCTGAGTTTTCCCAAGCAGTGGGAGTTGTCAGAAAGTTGGAGCCAATCCAAGAAAGAAGCATTGGAGGGCAGTTCAGTGAATTCTTAGAGGGACCAACAACAGGTGCACATGCTATACAGGGTCAAGTTATTTTCTACATGGTTTGTAGATGCGGATGTGGCAGATAATTTGGATGACAAGTTTTGCACTACAGGTTTTGTGGTGGGTAGTCTTCAGGGGTGATCTTGAAGAGGGATATAGAGCCAAGGGAACAAACTAGATGGTGTACAGGTATAGGTACAGTTGCAGCTGTTTATCTCCAAGTGAGAGATTGTTAGGTTGTGGAGCTAAAAGTTTCAACTTGTTACAGACAAATAAAAGGAGGTTGTTGAAGACCCAAAAGCACCGGCATCGGTAGCATGACCGACGTCGGTCATGACCAGTGCAGAAGGCAACCGACGATGGCAGGAAGTCGGCCGACATCGGTAAAACCAGGCAAGCAGGGACCGACGTCGGTCGCCTGTGTGTTTTAGAATTGTTCATTGCACGAACATTTAGTTTAGTGAATGGATTGTTTGCATGTTAAAGGCTATTGCGAGTCTTGAGCTACGTGTCTATTATTAGTAAAATAGGAGTCTAAGTTATTGTTTAAGTCTGGGATCTATTTATAGACCCATTGGCATGTATTGTAAAGTGTGCTAGTGAAGAGAACAAAAGAGTGTGTTCCTCCTAGCTAGAAAGGAAGGCAAGGAAGATCCTTCCATGGTGAGTATGGTCTGTTGAATTGCAGGTTGCAAGTTCATGGGAGATCAACTTGAAGTACTATAGAGTGCTTGGTGTACTATCAGGGTTATTACTGACTGGTGGGAGAGGTGAACACCAATTCTGTGTGTGAGTTGGTTGTTGAGACCGTTTTTGGTAGAAGAGTGTTTTGAAGAAGAATTACTGTACACTTGAGGTGTGGGAAGCCTCTGTAAGGTGGAATACTATGGTGGCTCTTTATTGTATTTTTTTATATACAAGTATTAATATATAAGAGTGTATATTGTCTCTCATATTCTGTGCTATTGGTGAATTCTAGTTACTTGTATTTCTGGTATATTTTTGCATGTTTAATTGCTTAAGTTTGGTAATCATATTGTGCTCTTTCTGAGGAGCAAGATCCTAACAATTGGTACCAGAGCATGTTTGTTGTTCTAAGGGTACCTGACATGTAAGGAAGTATGTCGATCAGTCATATCCAATTATAAAAGTATAAGCATTAGGACAGTTCTCCTTTCTACAAATGTTCTAGAATACACTAGACTTTCCCTAATGGACTGATCTATAGGTAATGTGTTTTATAATATACACATTCCTT
Source organism: Torreya grandis (assembly GCA_037957365.1). Taxonomy (NCBI): domain Eukaryota; kingdom Viridiplantae; phylum Streptophyta; class Pinopsida; order Cupressales; family Taxaceae; genus Torreya; species Torreya grandis. The sequence continues at coordinate 2,505,253 of JARHVA010000338.1, read as the reverse complement.
TATAAAAAGAATATTCCATTTTAAAAATATATAATGTTTATTTATAGGAATAATATTCTTAATTTGACTAATCTTTGGGACCCTTATGCTACTGAAGTACTTTATTGCTACTGTAATATCTTCATTACTCTCTGATGTTGTTTTGTCTCTCTAGAAGGATCTTCATTCTATAATGTTTCTCCTCAATTATCTCAAGGTCAATAATTAGTTTCATGAAGAGCTCCTTCATTTTACTCGCTAAGCTCTTGTGATCTTTATCTACCCTTCTTAATGCCTTTTTTGATGTTTCTAGATTCACTAATCTTTTTCTTTGTAAATAGAATCATATCCATGATCCTATTATTATCATCAATAGTCCTACATATGCTTTGGTTCCTTACCCATTACATAAATAAGGATTCTTTTTTCTTGAATTCATCATAAATAATTAAGCCAATTGGACTGGTTGTGGTGGGATCCTTGAATAAGCTTCCCAATGCATGCACTATTCTATCCTCTAATTATTTGAGATTGCTTGAAAGATCCCCTATCTCCTAGGACCACTTTCTTACATCTTCCCTTGAAATTTTTTTATGACTTATCATTGTTATAAATTATATTAAATTTCTCAATAGTGGACTATAATTTAACTTATCGATCAAATTCTCTTGCACAAATGATAATTCAATCTTCCTTGGCTCAATTATAATGCTCATAGGGTCTAATTAGGGTTCTTGTGATTGATAGGGTTTTTATGAATATTTCCTTAGAGATTTAATGGTGGTATCTTGTCAAACTCATATGAACTTTGTGCCTCAAATTTTATTTAGATTTCTTGTTTATACCTTTGCCTTGCTGTGAACCTGCAAAATCTCTTAAACTAACTAGTCTAGCTTATGTGGCTCCACTGTGGCATCTCTGTCATTTTGTTCATCAATATTTAAAAAAGTGACCATTGCCTTTTAAAAATTCTCTCTTGATTTCATACAATTGGACCATCCTCGCATAGATCAATGTAGACCATCGATCTCAATCTGAGAACTTTAATGCTATTGGCTTCTCACTACATTCCCTGTAGTTATGACACTTATCATTTTCACATTTGCCCTGAGCTTTATTGAAATGTCAATGTTGATTTTGCACTATTAATCTTGATTAAACAAATCAATTACACTTCATTGATCTTGATTTGCTTAATTGTACCTCTTATTCTATGGACCATTGAATAGAATGTGTATGATCATCTATAGACCATTGATCTATGTAAGATGATTGGGCTTTAATTTATGGCCCATAGTTATGCCACATGTCATCTCTATGTTCATCCTTGGTATTTTTGAATTTTTAATGTTCATTATGCACCATTTGATCATCTTCACCTGATTAAATGCGCTCCATTGGATCTTGATCCACTATGTCAACCACCATTCACTATTGAGTGTTCTTTGGCTGAGATTGTGACAATTGCCACATTCTTGATTATCTTGGGGCTTTGTTAAATTTTTGACTCGATATACACCATTAGATCAATGTGGCCCAAGAAAATGCATACCATTGATCTTTAAAAGATGCTCAAAATTTAGCTTAGGGTCATGGATTTGAATTTTCAAATTTAATCCTACACTATTGATCTTGTTCATCCGAGAAAACATGAATTGTTGATCCTATAAATGAAAATGATATTTAAGTTATTAATCAAAAAAATAAAGGACTTAGTGTAATGTTTTTGGACTCTGGTTTTATTTCATGTTAATAAACATGGGAAAGACCTTATGAAAAACATTTTAAGTTATGTTTTGAGACATAATCAAGGGGACCCCACACATAATAAAAAGGACACAACATAAAGTTTTAAGATAAGGCTTTAGCTAAAGTATACGATATAACAAAAAGGACTCGATGGTTAGTTAGACCATGCTAATGATAAAATAGACCAAAGGACCATGGGACATAAATAGAGAAACTATAAGGTTTTTAGACTAAGGCTTGGTCATGTTGAAAAACATGACTAAGCCTTAGGATAAAAATTAAGCTAAGTCTATGGTTCAATTAACCATTCCCATGCAATTTTGAATTTGATTCAAAGGGACCTGAGCTAGGGTTTTTTGAATAAGGGCTTCAAGATGCTCAATCATGAATTAAATTTGATCCTTGATAGACCAAAGGCTAGTAAAAGGCGAAATTGATATAAAAATCATGATCCTCAAGCATTACCCATCCCAAATAGACTCCATTGGAGTTGTCACCTGAAACATGAAGATCTAATGTTAGCAGCTTTAGACAAGGGAAAAAAAGAATCATATAAAAATTTACTAACCAAACTAGGTGTGGATGATCTTCAAATAAATACAATGTGGAAATGTTCTAGTGGCACTTTGATCAAGTGAATTTTTAATTTTAAGGTGTAAAATTTACACAATTTAACTCAAAGGTGCCCCAATTTTTAAGAATGGGGTGTGTTAACCTCAATAAATGGTAATTTATGGGGCAAACATAACAATATGTTAGAATTCAGAGACTCTGGCTCAGACTAATAATTAATTTGGTTATTCCACTTGATCATTTACCATTATTTAGATCAATTCATGGTTGAAATAAGCCTTGCACATGCAGAATTGGGTTCAAACATCAAGATCTAGTCATGTTATGTGTGTGCTTTGATTTCAGTTATTTTTTGCCATGGGATTTAGGGAAAAACTTCCATATTTCATGATTTTAACCATTAACACTGACTTATATCATATTTATATGTCTATTAAGAATCATTCTTTAGCTCAGGGAAGGCTTGGGCATTGATCTACTACCAGCTAGGCATCCATAGCCCTAATAGAGATAGCTTTGGCTCTACTCAAGGCCTTGCTCTACTACTAGCTAGGCATCCATAACCCTAATAGAGATTAACAGAATCACCTCTACTTAGAAATCTTTTGAATTTTTACAATAAGCTCTTATTTTTGTATTTTCTAGGTCATTTTGGATTCTAGTAAAGGTTGGGAACTAGGTTATCCAAGTTTAGGGATTTGGTTAAATGTTTGATCTTCAAACAATAATATTTAGTTACAAACTTTGTCCTAGGCTATAATGTTTGTTAAGTTCAAACATGACTATGTCCCAATAGTTTAATATTTCACCCTACATGTGCAATCCTCCTTAAAACCAAACTTAGATCAGAACAAGGTTTAAAATCTTAGGGAACAATTAACTTATCCTTTAGTCTTTACTATTTTTTCCAAACTATAACATTAAGCTCATACTTTAACAATCCATGATCAACTAGTGCTGATGAGTTATATTTGCATTCCTAAATTGTGGAGTTCTTGAGAAATTGGGTGAAATTTGAGCTAAGGGCCATCTAAAAGGACTTATTAGAAGCAAGGAACAAAGCATAGGAAGAAAACACATGGATAGAAAACAAACAAAAAAACAAAAAACAAATATATACAAACATATGTACAAATAAGGGATAGGAAAGAATGAACATAAAGAAACTAACCTAGCCTACATATACTAACTATAACTATTCTTATAGTTTACTCCATGAAGACCTCAGGTGGGATAGTAGAGAAGTAGTGCTTAAGGTACCACCCATTGGTGGGCAGTGTGAACATTTCTCCTTGTAATTCTTTTAGCTTGAAGGTGTTATCTCCAAGTATCTCAGTAATCTAATAAGGACATATCAACAAAGGTGTGAACTTCCCATGTTTACCCTTAGGCTCAGATGCCTTATCCCAAAGAATAACTAAGTCTCCTTGCCTAAACTCCTTTTTTTTTGATCTCTTAGCAAACCACATTTTTAATATGGTTTGGTGCCTATCAAAATTATAAAAAACCTCTTCTCTTGCATCTTCCATCCAAATAATATCAAGTAACCTTGAGCTTGTAAATTCATGATCATCTTCCATGTATTCTTGCATGAACCTGTATGTTGGCAGCTGGAGGGTGATGGGGAAGATGGTTTTTTGACCATAAAATAGAAAGAATGGTGATGCCTTGAGATCTTGTTTGACTCTAGTTCTATTTACCCAAAGGGCATACTTAAGTATCTTGTTCCATGCTCTAGGTTTATCAGTTGCAAACTTCTTTATAGCCTTCATCAAGTTCTTATTCATTGATTCAGATACTCCATTGCTTTGAGGATAATGGTTTGATGAGAACTTGAGAATGATGTTATTTTCATATGCCCATCTCATCATCTCAATGGATATAAAGGAAAATCCATTATCATAGACTAGAGATATAGGTGTCCCAAACCTTGTGCATATGTTTTATTTTAAAATGTTGATCACCTCTTTAGTTTTGCATGGTTTGGTTGCCACTTATTCAGTCCATATTATGCAGTAGTCAATAGTAGTCAGAACATACTTTTGGCCATTATAGTAATTGGGGTTAATGACCCCCACAAAATCTAGTCCCTATTGGGAAAAAGGTTGATCAATCATTATTGGTTTTAGTGGCATGGCTAACTTGGGATCTTTAGTGTTGAAGATGTGACATGAGTGGCATTCTCTCACATGTTTATGACCATATTTGAAGATAGTAAGCCAGTAGTAACTAGCTCTAAGGATCTTGTGGGTTGTAGTCCTTCTAGATGGATGTCTAGTTCCTAGTTTTTCATGGGAAGTGCTCAAGATCTTAGCTACCTCTTCCTTAAAAACACACCTTAGGTAAATGCCTTAAAAGTTATTACTATACAAAACTCCATCCTTGATTAGAAAATGGGACGTTTTGACCCTTAAATCTCTCTTTTGCTCTCTACCTAACCCTGTAAGATAATATCCATTGATTAGAAAATGGACAATATGATCATACCAATCATTAAATTGAAAGCTTTGTTGATCAACCTACATAACACTCAGTTTTGGATTAGTATTATTAATTAACTAAGTCAAACCTTGGCACCTTACCAACTTTGTAGTCTTCATCTGTAGATCATATTCTTGAAGAACAAACATCCACTTACCTACCCTTTCTCAAAGTTCACATTGACTAAGCATGAGCTTAGTGGCAGGGTCTAGTAGTATTGTATGTACCTTATTTATAAGGATATAATTCCAAAATTTCTTCACTTCCTTGACCAGAGCACATGCTTGCTTGTCAATAAGAGAATAATTCAATTCAACATTTTTAAAATTAGTACTCATGAAAGCAATAAGATGATCACATCCATCTATATTTTGAGTTAGCTAAAATTGTATGGTCATAGGTAAAAGAGTAAAGATAGAAGTCTTTAGTAAAGTCTAAACTTATCAACATAGGGGCTTGTCCAATTGATTCTTTGATTTACTTGAAGTCTTTCTTTGTCTCTTCATTCCAAGTGATCTTATCATCTTTATTCAACATGTCATTCAAAGGTCTCACTATTTCTACAAAACCAAAAATAAACATCCTCACAAAGTTGATTTTAACAAAGAATGACTTCAATTCCTTCCTACTATTTGGGGGCTCTATGTTAGATATTGCTTCTACTTTATTAGGGTATATACAGATTCCCTCTTTAGTGATAACATGTTCTAATAGTTTTCTCTTAGTAACATAGAAAATACTTTTCTTTAGGTTGATAGAAATCCCATACCTTCTGCATTATTCAAATGCCTATTGTAGGTGAATAATATGATCCTCCCTATTTTTAGAAAAGATAGTAAGATCATCCACGTATATGATAATTCACTTACCTACAAGACATTGGAAACCATGATCCATACCCATTTAAAAAGTGGCTCCTACATTTATAAGTCCAAATGGCATTCATTTGTAGGCAAAGGGCCCCCACTTAGTACTAAATGTAGTTTTCATAATATCTTCTTAGTTCATGAGCACCTAGTTATACCTTGAAATACATCAAGAAAAGACATCATAATAGAACCAAAAATAATTTGGATTACTTGGTCAAAATAAGGTAGGTGTAATTATCTTTTTCAGATGCATTATTCAAATTTCTAAAATCAATGCACAATCTGATTCCACTATATTTATTCGTGAATAGTACTAATTTATCTACCCAAGTGGAGTGCCTAATGGGAAACACAATCTTGGCATCTAAGATCTTCTTGACCTCTTTATATATCAGTGGTTCTAATACTGGGTTGTTAGGCCTCTGATTTTATCTGAAAGTTTGCATTTTTAATTTAAAGGGATGGTATGTGTTATGACCTTTAGATCAAAGATCTTTAGGTGATCATAGGACCATCCAATGACATATTTATATTTGGTCATCAAATCTTTGGATCTTTTGGAATCAATGCTTATATAAGTTGTACCAATATTAACCAATTGAGGTTGACCTTAAAGTCCAAGATCGATTAAATTATAATCTTTCCCACTTACTTTGGGAATCTTCACTGTCTCAGCTAGTTTGTCTATGTCAAATAGTTTATCTAAGGCAATCATGCCTTTAGGGATATTATTGTCATTCAATTGAATGACCTTATCATTGAGTTTGTCAAAAATTTCAAGAATGTTTTGGTTGACTTCATTTATGACATGAGCTTCAAATGATCCTAAGTTAGTCATGAAGTCTAGGACCTATTGGTCATCTCTAAATACTTGTAGATGGTTTACATTATCAGGGATTGAAGGGAATGAGACCAACTCAATACTAAGGTTCTGGGAGTCTTGGCCTGGCATAAGATTGGTAGCTACTAAGGAAAGATCATAAGCATCCTTTTCATCTTCCCTAAGGATGGAAACAATGTTAAAAGCATAAAAAGATTAAATCAAATCCTAAACTCTAAACTTGTATCTTTTAAGATATGAGAACTTGCATTGGTACTTAATTCTTACTTGCTTAACCATTAGATCTGAGTCACCATATACTAGCAGTTCCTTGAATTTATTCTTGATGGCAAGTTGCAATCCTAATATCAAAGATTCATATTCTACAAGATTATTAGTGAAAGAAAATTGTAATTTATAAGAAGCATGACATTCTTTACCATTAGGGTTAGTTAGAAAAATTCCTAATCCAGATCCAAACTTACACCTAGCACCATCAAAATGTAGTTTCCATAGTCTAAGCACAATATGAGAAAATTTAGAGTCACATACCTTAAAAGTCTCAAGAGTGTACACTCCTAAGTTAGAGTATACCATGTTAACCCTTACATTGAAAACATTACACTCAATGATCATGTGCTTCATTTTAGGCTCTATTTCTATCTTGATTTAGTTGGGAACTCCCTTCTAAGGAAACCACATATGTGAATAATCTCTTGACATATAACCATTCAATCTCCTAGTCTAGTCTCTGCTCAATAACATCCCATAAGCATTAGGGATGTCCACCACTTGGATATTAATGAACTGTTGGATCCTTGGATATGAGGTAATCTACATGTGAACATTTAATAACTGACTAGTTAATTTGACTTCTTACTTATGTAACAAAGGTACAACCCTATCATATTTAATTGGAATTAAACCAAGTTGCTTTAAAATACCTGTAGGCATGATATTTTTAGATGCACTTGAATCTAAAAAAAATTATGCAAGTTATTACCAAAGATTTTGACTGTTAGCAATAAATGTGGGACATCTGCTTTATTTTTGTGTATTGAAACATTTGCATGTACAATATTTTATGGTTTAGTAAGTTTTTTACTCAAGGACTTTAATAAAAAATCTCTCTATTTAGCAATCTATGTCATCTCATGTAATGTGATGCTAGCCTTAATCTTTTTCATGTCCTCTACAATATTATATCTAGTCATATTAGAAGAATTAGATGCATTGGTATTATGCTTAGAAGTACTTCGCTTAGGAGGCTCTAGACTATTGTCTGAAGTAGTATCAGGAGGAATGTCAAAGTTATTTGGAGGAGTTGAAGTGGTCAATGGTTGCTTCTATTCCCTATTTCTCAAGGGATAAGTATTCTTATAAAATTGCTGAAAATCATGAATCTCTTCAAGAATATCCTCAGGCTCATTATCCTCTTGGAAAGGTAACTCAAATGTCTCCACCATTAGAGTTGAATTAGATGATCTAAATGACCTTGAAGAATTATATGTACTTGAATCATAATCCTTATTAATGACAACTCCAAAAGTATTTAACTCTTCTTGAAAGGCTTAAAAACCATTACAAAATTCAACACAATCTATTTACCCATGCTTAGAAGTGCAATGAACTCTACAATAGTCAGGTAAAACAACATCAACAAGATTTTTATCAAGCACATTATTGCTATTTTATGGCTCGTTATTCATGTTGTTGTAGTAACTATCATTCTGAAATTTTTTAGTGGGCCTATTAAACCTTTGAAAGGAGAAATTACTACCAAATCTATCTCTAGTATTGTGTACTTGATTTTGTAACTAAAGGACATTAGTGATAAGATTTTGAACCATTTTGAGGATAGATTCACTCTCATTCTTTGGTGCCTCATAATTATGAGCTTGAGTATTAGCATTAGTTGTAGGCATTAAAGATTTCTAATCCCGTGGATGAGATCCATTAATAGCATTGTTCAAGAATCCCAAGTTTTGAGAAAGATGTGCATGACTCAAAGGTAGTTGGTTCAATACTAGAAGTTGATTTAGGGAAAACACATTTTGGTTGGCATTAGAAAGACATTCATAATAGGTAAATGTGGATTTACATTAGGAATGGAGTATGCCAATTATCCTTGGGGTTACATCTAGTCATTAATGATCACAACCTTGGCATAATCTAAAGCTAATGTATTCATGGGCCCAAAATCTCTCTTTATAAACATAGAAGTCATGGGATCTAAGGAATCCTTATATATTTATAAAGCTAAAGCCTCATTAGGTATTTAAGGAGCTATGGTCCTATTGAACATCTTCTAGAATATAACATTGAAGGCTCTTATGGGCTCATTTGCATCTCTTTTCATTGTGGTGAATTGCTGGTAGAGGACACAAGGACTAATTATTTGACCAAATTGATCAATGAAAACATTGTTAAAATAAATGTAATTATTAATGTAGTTTCTAGGAAGGTTGAAAAACTATTCATATGCAACATCTTTGAAAGTAAAAGGGAATAGTCTACATGCTACATCTTCATGAGTCACATTCAACAATATTAAATTATATTTGAAATTATTAATGTGTTATTCAATGGTTATAATGCCACTAGGAGTAAATGTTATCAAATAAGTTTTAAGATTATGAGGAAGGTCATGTACCACACCTTGCACATTGATTGAAGAACCACTTAGCCAAGCCATACCTTGATAGGGACAAAACATAAGAGCACCTTGAATTGGTGAAGTTGGAAAATATTTTAAAATTTTACACTTACCTTTGTCTCTCCTAGATCTCTTATGAACTTATAATGAAATCAAAGGTTCTCTAGTCTTTGAAAATGACCTTGCCTTGATTCCTGGTAATTCTAGCTTGTGGGATTTGAATCCTATTTGAAATATGATGTGTCAATCTTATCTTTTTAGGGAAAAATGATTAGACTTGTACATTAAGTAAAATTTTCAAATATTTATATAAAAGATGACAAAGGACAATAATATTTAACTAAGTTAGCTCAAAGATGTATCTAAACACGTAAGTATGATTGATGTTTACATGTTTAAGCTTAAATAAACTCAAATTTGCAAAGGATCTATCAATATTTGATCAAAACAATTATTACTAACATTAAACCTATTGAATTGACAAAGCTTAAGCCATCTATATCATAATTAAGCATATACCTTCAAATAACATCGATCTTTATCTAAAAGAAGCACAAATATTGGTCTAAGACCATAAAGATCAATGATCTTTACACAATTGAGAAAAGAATGACACTATTGTGAAAATATTACACCAATATTTGAACATAATTAACAAGAATTAGCAAAAATACTTCAAAGATACAAAGATCTAGCTAATCCCTTCTTTTAGTGCCAATGAAGCCCCTCCTATTGATGCCTAAATATGTATCAAAGGTGTCTATAGTGTTTAAGAAATAATTATAATTTATGAATTCTTGAGAATTTAATGAATGAGTTGTAGGTTGTGATAATCTTGTTATCTATTCATAGAATAGAGGCAGAACAAGTGATCTATTTCACAACTTTTCGTTGGGAGCTACCATGGCCAAATAGCTAATCTATGTAAATTATGAAGTATTTTTTGATAAGAACAATGATTTATGATCAAAATATAATCTAAGTAAAAATCTAAGATGGATAATTACAATGATGATTAAACTAGAGTGAATTGATTAAAAAGGAACAACAAGAAGTGTAGGGTAGAGAAGAAACATGTTGCCTATCTTCATTCCAAACATCATGACAAAGTTCAAATTTCATCTAGACATGCACTTAACCAATGTATGGAATGAAGTATCATAAGCTAAAATCCTATCACACATCAGGCAAACATATAAGGATAGTGTGAAGTAATGCAAATAATAACCAGATTCACTTTAAAGATTTACTCCTGCAAGCAAATAACATTAGCCCAAATGCAAGAAGAGTAAAGAAAACAAAATTAACTTAAGAAATTTTAATTAACCGGCATTGATATAAGTTAATAACTATGCATTCAAAGGTGCACATATAGAATTCATAAGAATAATTAAAATCTATAAATTAAACCAAGAAAGTGAGAGAGAAGACATGATAGCAAACACATAGACAAATATTAAACAAACTTTGTAGAATTTATTACTTGTACTACTTACTCCAAGTTTACAGAGTAATTTTATCTCTAAGAACTCCCTCGTGTTTATAATTGAAAATAATCCTTTTATATAATGCAAGGGAGTATGTCGGTCAGTCATATCCAATTTAAAACATACAAGTGTTAGGATAACTATCCTTTCTACAAATGTTCTAGAATACACTAGACTTTCTCCAATGTACTGATCTATAGGCAATATATTTTACAATCTATAAATGCCTTTATAAAAAGAATATTTCATTATCAAAATATATAATGCTTAGCTACAGGAAGAATATTCTTAATTAGACTAATCTTTGGGACCCTTGTGCTACTGAAGTCCTCTATTGCTACTATAAGATCTTCATTTCTCTTTAATGATGTTTTATCTCTCCATTAGGATCTTTAATATGTAATGCTACTCATTAATTAGCTCAAGATCAACAATTAGTTTCATGAAGATCTCCTTCAATTGAAATCCTAAGCTCTTGTAGTCTTTATCTACCCTTATTAGTGCCTTTTTGATGTGTTTGGCTTCACTACTATTTTATTTTACAGTTAGAATCATATTCATGATCCTATTATTATCAACAATAGTCTTTCCTATGCTTTGATTCATTAGCCTTTGCATAAATTGGGATGTTCTTTTCTTGAATTCATCATCTATAATTAGACCAATTGGACTAGTTATAGTGGGATCCTTGACTAAGCTTCCCAATACATGCATTGTTATATTCTCTAATTATTTGAGATCATTTGAAAGATCCCCCATCTCCCATAACCACTTGCTTGCATCTTCCCTTGAAACACTTTTTTGAGTTGTTATTACTATAAATTATTTTAAATTACTCACTAGTGGACTATAATTAAGATTTTGGGTTTAATTCTCTTGCATAGATGATAATTCAATCTTTGTTAGCTCAATTATAATGCTTACAAAGGTCTAATTAGGGTTTTCATGATTGCTAGGGTTTTTATATAGGTTTCCTCAGAGATTTAATGGTAATAGCTTATGGAACTCATATGAAATTCATGCCTCAAATTTTATTTAGATCACCTATTTATACCTTTGCCTTGCCATGAATCTATAAAATCTCTTGAAATGACTAGTCTAACTTATGTGGCTCCACCATGGCATCTCCATGGCATCTCCATGGCATTTTGTTCATCAATATTTAAAAATTTGATTATTACCTTTTAAAAGTTCCCTCTTGATTTCTCACCATTGGTTCATCCTTAAAAAAATCAACATGGACCATCGATCTCGATTCGATAACACAAATGCCACTGGCTATTCGCTACATTCCTTGTGGTTATGACACTTGTCACTTCCACATTTGCCTTAAGATTTATTGAAATGTCAACCTTGATTTTACACCATTGATCTTGATTGCATGGATCAATCACACTCTATTGATCTTGGTCTAATTAATTGTACCTCTTTCTCTATAGATCATTGATCATAATGTGTATGCTCATCTATGGACCATCAATATTTGAAAGATGTTCGAGCTTTAATTTATGTCCCACAACTATTCCACATATCATCTCTATGGACCATCAATATTTGAAAGATGTTCGAGCTTTAATTTATGTCCCACAACTATTCCACATATCATCTCCATATTCATCCACAAGATTCTTGAATTTTTAACATTTATCATGCACCATCTAATCATCTTCACTTGATCAAATGTGCTCTATTAGATCTTGATCTACCAGTTTGAATGCCATTGGTTGCTAAGTGTTTTTGGCTAAGATTATGACACTTGTCATGTTCTCTCTTGTCCTAGGGCTCTTTTGAATTTTTGACTTGATACACACCATTAGATCAATATAAACTAAACAAACTTGTACCATTGATATTTATAAGATTCTCAAACTTTAGATTAGGGTTGGGGCTTTCAATTTTTAATTTTAATCTTGCATCGTTGATCTCATTCATCTAGGTAAACATAGATCGATGATACTGTGAATAAAAATGATATTTAAGTCAGTGCTTAGGAAAATAAAGGACTTCACATAATGTTTTTGGAATATGGTTTTATTTAATGTTAATAAACATGGGCAAGACCTTATGAAAAACATTTTAAAATAATTTTTGAGACATAATAAAGGGGACCCCACACATAATAAAAAATACATGGCATAAAGTCTTAGGACAAGGCTTTAGCTAAAGTCTAAGATATAACAAAAAGGACCCAGTGGCTAGTTAAACCATGCTAAAATAGACCAAGGGACCATGGGACATAAATGGACCAAGCGAAAGGTTTTTATACTAAGGCTAGGTCATGTTGAAAAACATGACTAAGCCATAGGATAAAAATTAAGCTAAGTATATGGTCCAATTAACTATTCCCATACAAATTGCTCTATGTAAATTTACATTTGATTCAAAGGAACCTGAGTTAGGGTTTTTTTAATAAGGATTTCAAGATGATTAATCATGAATTTAATTTGATCCTTGATAGACGAAAAGCTATTAAAAGGCCAAATTGATATCAAAAGCATGATCTTTAGGCATTTCCCATCCCAAATGGGCTCCATTGGAGTTGTACCTCAAAACATGAAGATCCAATGTTAGTAAATTTAAACAAGGGAAAACCATAATCATATACAAATGTACTAACCAAACTAGGTGTGGATGATCTTCAAATAAATACATTATACAAATATGCTAGTGACACTCTAATCAAGTGAATTTTCAATTTAAAGGTACAAAATTTGTACAATTTAACACAAGGGTGCCCCATTTTTTAGGAATGGAGGTATGTTGACCTTAACATGCCATTGATTATTGAGTGTCCTTTGGTTGAGATTGTGACACTTGTCAGTTTATTACTTGTCTTGTGGCTTCATTGAAGTTTTGACTCAATACGTGCCGTTCTATCAATCCTGCTTGAGCAAACATGTACCACTAATCTCTGGAAGATGTTTGAAATTTAGCTTAGGGATGGATCTTTGTATTTAATCTCACACCATTAGATCTCGATCACCTGAGTAAATGTGGACCATTGATCTTGTGGATGAAAATGATATTTAAGTAAGGATCGAGACATAAAGAACTTAGCATAAAGTTTTTGGACTATGGTTTTATTTCATTTTAATAAACATAGGTAAGACCTTAGGTTAAATATTTTAAGATAAGTTCTAAACATGATAAAGGGGACCTCGTAAATAATAAAATACATAGCATATAGTTTTAATCTAAGGTTTTTTGTATTAATAAATACAATAAACTTTAGGGTAAGGCTTTTAGGCTAAGTCTATAATAAAAGAGACCCTTCATTTAGTTAGACCATGCTAATGATAAAATAGACTAAAAGGGGGAATCAGACATAAAGGGACCAAGCATAATATTTTTATACTAAGGTTTGATCATGTTTAAAAACATGACTAAGCCTTATGATAAAAATTAAAATAAGTCTATGGTTCAATTAATTATTCCTACATAAATTTGAATTTAATTCAAAAGGGACCTAGGTTAAAACATTAGACTAGGGTTTTTAAAAAAAAAAGATTTAATTAATATTTGACTAACAAAAGGATAGTAAAAGATCAATTTAACATTGAAGCACAAAAACCTAAGCATGTTCATTCCCAAATGAGATTCCATTAAACTTGTAATACATAAACATAGTCAAAAATCATTAGAAATATTAGAAGGGGTAAAACCATGATTACTTAAAAACATGTCAATTAATGAAAATGATAACTAGGTGTGGATGATTTTCAAATAAAGACAAGGTGCAAACATGCAAGTGGTACTCTTACCAATTGAATTTTCAATTTTAAGGTATAAATTTGCATAATTTGAAACAAGGGTCCCCATTTTTCAAAAATGGGGGTATGTTAACCTCAACAGAACCTATGCTTATAATTGGACTATTGATTGAGTTTGATTAAAAAGTCTCCTTTCTTCTTCATTTTGAAATTTTATTATCTAAGGATTTAACTCCTATTGTTGAGGGATGTTTGTAGTCTTTAATATAGCCCATGGGTGATAGGTAGTAGGAAACTTCTCCATCCTTGGTTCATATATGAACCATTCATGTATAGTCGGTCCATAGATTGGGTTATCTTCATTGAATAGGTTGATTTATTTTAGAGGTAAATTAAGTCTATAAGACTTGGAGGGTGGTGGTACCTGAGAACTACCTAGAATGATGGCCATTTTTGCTTTTTTGCCTTTTGGACAGTTGCAGTCTTAGCCTTCCTCTTGGGAGAATCAATCATCACTAAGTATAATGACTCTTATTTTTCATTTTATTATTTGGCTTCCTCAACATTTTCCTCCTCTAAATCTGTCTATTTCATAGGTCATGGAGAGCATTCTCAATGCATCTTCAAGATATTCTTGTGGATCCAAAGCTATCATGTGAATTTCTTCCTATTGAGGCAAATCTTGTTATACTATTCTAGAAGACTCAGTGACTGTGGAGATTGAAGTAACTTCTCTTTGTCTCCTTTATTCAAGTCTATGCTCTATTTGTATATCAATTCAGGGAATTTTAGAATTCCCACATCCACTAGATGATATTGTCTAGGACCAAGTGGCCATCTATCTTCCATCTTATGATCTCTTAGTAATTTGGATTTAGGATTTATATTATGATTCTTTAATATTATAGTAAATTCATAATAGGTGGCTACCTTAATGTACACAAAGTCATATTCTCTAAGTTAATGTTCATAAGGTATAGCCATAATGCCTTTGATCTTCAAGTACTCCTTTACCCTACCATTGTGATCTCACTATCTATTTTCATCTATCTGTAAATTGAAATAAATAATGTGTTTTGATGCCACTTCAATTTGGTCTCACTGTTTGAAAGTGGTTCTATCAATAGTAATGGGAAAACCATGGAGAAATCCTTTCATCTTAGTCTTATAGATCCCATCTATTCCATTAAATAGTTGGTATGCTACTTCCTATTCTTCCAACTAATCTAACACTTATATTATAAGTTTAAGGGGGGCACTTTAGGTTCCCTCTATTTTGATAACCATACAATTAGGGTATATAACTAGATATCTCACATTGTTTTAATGGATTTATTGATTAAAGGATTTATCCTCATCATGGGGAGACCATTTATGGCTTGGCTTATATTAGGAGCTACATAGTCATAGATTAATTGGATATGTTCTCTATATTTGTAAATATGTAATTTTGAGTAATATTAAGACATAGTTTTGGTGATATTGGGGGAACACCCTCTTTGTTTAGGGATTTTAGTTATGGCACATAGGGCATCTAACAAATATGACATCATGAAGAACTCAATTTTATTCTTTGTTTTAATACTAGAGATCTACCTATTTAAGGAAATGATAATGATTTTACCTAAATGAGGTACTACCACTTCCTTAATAATGAAATACATAACATGAACCAATAAATGTTACACATGTGTAATATATGCAAATCCATATAATTTGTTCAGCATGGTCATAACCATTTTGACTCCTAGTCTGAATTGGCTCACATGGATTTTCTTGTTAGGATCAATAATGACTTTGTCACTAGCTTCTAACCATTTCACTAGGATTTCCTCTATGGTATGTTTCTAGGCCCATGCATTAATGGAGGTGAGGTCTATTTGGGGTCTAGGTAGTTTATAATAGGATTCAAAGGCAATAAGGGATATGTATGCTATTTTTATCAAACTAAGATCATGGATAAGTATACCCTTATCAATTTTAGCATGTTTAAAAATATGACTAAGGATGTTGATGCAATGTAATACCTCTAGCTTGGTGTTAGCATAATGGATTTAGTTAGCATAATGGATTCCTATAAACTAAATTGCCATGATGTCATCGTATAATCTCTTCACTAGAATAAACTTTTCCTCTTCTTTAATTAAATTTCCTTGGTTCTCTATGGTCTAAAATAAGCTCAAGCAGTTATTATCTCATGTATTTAGTGAAGAAGCCACAAACTCTATGTATTTAAATATTTTAGCCTCTATGACTGATACGAGTATAATTCAACTAATTTATTTAAAGTATGTCCATAGGTTGCCATTTTTATGATTCTAATTAAATTATCCACTTGTTAATGACAATTCGACACTTTTAGCTATCTAGTTAGACTCTGTGAACAACTTTGATTATCAAGCTCTCTCTTCTAGCTCAAAATAGTGAATGCATGAAAAATTCTAGGTATTTTTCATATGTATTAGGGATTTGGGAGGGGTTTAACTGAGATTTAATGGTGGCATATGAATTTGAAGTATTTGATTTAGTAACTCAAATCATATTTTGATCTTATATTTATACATTTGCATGCTTGGGTCCGTAAAATATTTTGATTTGACATGTTTGTCTATGTGGCATCTCCTTGCCACATTACATATTTAATTTTAAAATATGAAAATTATTTGTTTAGACATGTATATTCATCTCATGCCCCCTAAAACTTGATAAAATTCATTATGTTGATCTCCTTAGAAGTCTCCTAGCCTTGACTTTCAACATTAGCCATTGATCTTTGATTTGGGCTTCCAAGATTATGACACTTGGTAGCCTTGTGTGCCTTCTGTGTACCCTACTATCAATTTTCATTTAATTAATAATCTTATGCCACATAGTGTCCTTATGTGAAATCTAAGCTTATTGATTTAATGACTTGATTCTCATCATTGATATCCATCTACACGGTTGAATATACATCATCGATCTTTGATCTACATAATCAAACATGTGTCATTGATATAATAAACATATGATCAAATGTGGGCATTTGATCTATTACCAATTCATCATGATTATGACACATGTCACTATCATATTCAATCTCAGGATCCTTTGATATATTGACTTTATGCTCACTGTTAGATCTCCATTTGCATGATTAAAGTGTGCCATAGATATATCTTGCCTTATTGACCCTATTATTCAATGTGGATCATCGATAAAAAATTGTATGTAAGAATACACACCATCATTCTTAATCTATAGGACTTTGACTAACTTTAAGATATCGCCCATGTGCCATTAATCCTTGATCTGATTAAGCAAGTTTTCTACACTTGGTAGCCCTACATGTCTTCATACCTGTGAATAATAAAATCAAATAATAAGTGTTTGAGACATATAATGACTTTGGATAAATATTAGATTAAATTTTTAATGAATTAATAAACTTGATCAAAACTTAAGCTAAAATTGAACTAAGACTAAGATGGAATAAAGTGACCCATCAAAAATATGAATCTAGTTTAATAAGAACCTAGGCTAAAGTAATTTAGATTAAGGTTTTGAATGCTATTTTAACTTGGATTCAATCAATCATTTAAGGAGAAAATTTTAACATAATGACTCAAATGAGACCATATTAGTTAACTAACTAAGCATTGAAGGATAAACCCATGAACATTTTTTCATTCCAATGAAGATCCATTAATCCTGTAAGATGGAAACACATGGGCTAAATGTTAGCAATATTAGGTAAGATCAAATAAAACTTATATGTTGGCATGTGAATGTAAGCTAAATCAAAATATGATACTCAATAATTCAATCTTAATTTGTTGATGATGGAAAATGTACCATCAATGAATCAACCCTTTTGCCTATCATGAAGGTTAAGGTGGAATCATACCAGTCTAATCATGGGGTTCTAAAAGGTTCATCTATGACCCTAATGATGCAAGAGTTTTTTTAATAAGTTCTTGGAAATAATTAATAAGTCATCAAATACAACTTATTCCATTATAACAATTAGAAATCCACTTTATCAATTATGAATCAGTTAAGATGAGAATCTGTAATCTATTCTATTTGATAGAGAAAACCTATGAGTTAAATAATATATTGAAAAATACAAATTTGATTCAATAAATATATATTTGTTCTAGGTACATCTTACTTCCTTGCTATAATATTCTCTAAGTTTTCTTCAAGAAACAACCACAAATATAAAGAAAACTTTTGAGAAAAAGATAAAGTATTCAATCATGTAAATAATCAAAAGAAAAACATAAAAAACAACAACTACTTAAGCAACTAAAAAAAATAATATAAACAAAAGACTAACTCAGAATTAGATAAAGCCTAAGAATAAAAATAATCTAAAAACCTAGTCTAAACATAAATTAATCTAATGAAATATAAAACAACTATTAACTACAAATATTGAATCTAAATTAAACAAAAAAATAACAATAATAAAAAAACTTAAACAGATTTAGAGACTTATTAAGATTAAACCTAAAAACTTAGAGAACATAAACTTTAAATAGAACTAAAATAAAAGTCAAGTCAAAAGAAAGATCTAATATTACCTAATCTAAAGGAATCATAAGAAATAAACTAAGGAACTAATTAAACTCTAAAACAAAAAAAAACTTGAAAATAATCTAAGAAAAGAACTAAGGGATAGAAGTAAAAACTAGATTTAAAAGAAAATTAAAAATAAAATTGTATTAAAGTTAGAGTCAAAATAGGTTACAATAAAGTGTGTGAGCCTCAAAGAGAGTAATCTTAGAAAAAGAAGATAAATTTATTGAGAAAATCAACATTCTTCCTTTACAATAAATTGAGTGATAATTTTAAAATCAAGATAAATCAATAAAGTGTCATAAAATAGTGAAGTGTTCACCATTATTCAAGTTTAATACTTGGAATATTTGCATAAGATTTAAAATAACAATCATAAAAAGATGTTAAGCTTAAAAAACTTTAGATAATCAATATTAAATGATAATTAAATATAGATATACCTATGTTGCATAAGCAATTACTCAACCATCATAAAAAGTACCATTGGGTCTATTTGTAAGAGTTGTACTATCTTAAAGAAGTTTCATAAAAAGAATAATGATGAATGATTGACTTCATAAAATGTCTAAGTCCTTAATACCTATTTTTGTTCTTCTATTTTCAAATTAATCTTTGATCTCCTTTAATACCTTCAAACTTAGTTGAAATATAAGTTATAACTAACTTTTAGTTAGTTAGTAGTTTATACTAACTAATTAAATTTTTTAAAAATAAATTACTTATAAACAATATTGGTTAAGGACAGGTTTAATTAAGACTTAAAAGTCTTAATTGATCAAGTTATTTAAATATAGACTTGGAGTACTAATCTAAACTGGTGGAGACCCTCATCGATTAATAATATAATAGAATACATATTTAAATCATAAAATAAATAAGTCAAAGTCAATAAATGTTATTTATATTAATCCATAATGCATGTACAAATAAATTAAGCATGTGCGCATGCACACACACACACACATTTATATCAAAATTTAGATCTGTTGCATTTTCCAAAATTTATCAAAATATATCAAAAGTCTAAAAATTGAAGTATCAAACTGAACTACCAAGATCTATTATGAAAATGTTCATAAAAAAAAAGTTATCTTCCCCTAAACATTCAATAATCCTCTAAATCAGACAACACCTCAATTACATGTTTGTCTTATTCATTAAGACAACCATTATAATCCATCTCTATTATAGGAAACTACACTAGCCTTGTTCCGAAGTCAATTATACTATCATTGATCTCTAGCTTGATATTTTTCAACATCCTGACCTCCATGGGTGTATAAGGGTTTGATTGACTTTTAGCTCTCTTTTCTATAGTTATCTTTTCTATGGTGGAAGGTGGAATGTCCATTGTCTTTCTTCTACTAGCATAGCCTTTTTTAAGCATAAAATATACTGAGAGGGGCGGTGAATCAGTATATTATATATATTTTTACTTAATCTGATTTCTTTTTTTTAACCACTTAATCACACATTCAAGATATACAATAAAATTGAAACAATAATTTACACCACACAAGAGAGAGAGAGAGAGAGAGAGAGAGAGAGAGAGAGAGAGAGAGACCATATTTTTATGTGAAAACTCAAAGTGGGGAAAACCACAGAGAACAATCTCAAGTATATGAATGAGCACCAAGTCAAAATATAAATTTTTTAAGCACCTACTTGCAGGAACACCAACCCCTTTACCGAGCACCAACACAATAACTATTTGTGAGCACCAACCCCTTACAAAGATTTGTGAGCACCAACCCATAGGAACACTAACCCCTCTTGTGTATAAAACACAACTATCTCTCAATGTTGCTTACTCAATAAATGATAGAACTCTACAATATCTCTTACTTTTCTCTCTTTGAAAACAAATACAAACCATGCATTCTCTTGCATATTACAAATGGCTTCTCAAGTCTTTAGTTATAGCTTTCCAAATGACCTTTGGCAATCACCCTTTGTGACCCTTCAATCCTCATGGAAGATGGTGTCAAACTTGCATGACCCTTCATATCTTTGCATTTGAAAAGTCATATGGTGACCCTTCATAAGCAAAAGTGTCATTTTCTCTTTTGTCTTTATCTTGGTGACTTTTTGTATTCCTCAAAGTGTCCCTTCATATAAAAATGTGTCATACCTCTTTTGTCTTCATATGGTGACTCTTAAAATTCCTCAAGATGACTCTTCATGAGAAAATGCATCCTATTCCTCTTTCATCTTTTACTCTATGACTCTTTGAATTCTCCATGGGACCTCTTGTGACTTATATGCAACCAAAAATATATTCATTAATATTAAATAAATATTAACACACATTAGCTAAGATATGAATATTAAAAATGACATTAAATGCAATGGGGCCTTTATCACCAATAATGCTATAGCTTTGACATCAATGACAATATTTCCAAAAATCTCCCCCTTTGTCATTGATGGTAATCTCAAACTAAAACTACCATATTTTGAAACCTATACATACTACCATCTAAAAACATACAATAACTCCCTCTTACTATAGTAACTTGTACCTATTCTTTGTACCTATTTCTACACCTATACCTATTATTCTCTCCTTTGACATCAATGACAAAGGGCCTACTTGGAGCTAACACTTAGCTCCCCCTCAACTGATGCTAAACCTCAATGTTAGAAATTAAAATAAATTACTCCCAACTTCTCTTGTAGATACTCAAATGTGTCTTTTGGTAATGCTTTTGTGAAAATATCTACTATCTTCTCTGTAGTACTGATATACTCCATCTTAACCTATCAATCTACAACCTGCTCTCTCAATAAATGATATCTAATTGGAATATGTTTTGTTCTTGAATGCATCACTAGATTCTTAAAAATATTAATAACACTTGTGTTATCACAAAAAATAGAAATAGGTTCATCATACTTTACCTTGATATCTTCCAAAGTTTGCTTTATCCAAAGAACTAGAGGACAACACAATATTGTTGTAATATATGATGCTTCAGCTATAGAAAGTGATACTAAATTCTACTTCTTGCTTAGCCATGATACTAAGCTATCACCAAGAAATAAATCTCCTCCACTTGTACTCTTTCTACTCTTTCTATCATCCAAGCACTCTACCCAATCTGAATCTGTATAAGCAACCAAAGTGAAATCTTGGCCTATGGGATACCATAATCCATAATCTAATGTCCCCTTGATATATCTGAATATTCTTTTTACCAATTGAACATGACTATCTTTTGGAGATGACTGATATCTTGCAACCATACCTACTGCATACATGATATCTAGCCTCGATGTTGTCAAATATAAAAGACTACCAATCATAGATCTATACAAAGATTGATCTGTAATATGTGAATCTTCATCTTTTCTCACCTTATTTCCTATACACATTGGTGTGCCAACTGGTGTACAATCCTCAAAACCAAATTTATTCAATATTTCCTTGGCATATTTACTTTGAGATATGAAAATTCCTTTATCTAACTAAAATATTTGCAATCTTAGGAAAAATAACAATTCTCTAAGCATAGACATCTCAAATTCTTTTTGCATATTATCAAAAAATTATTTTGTCATCTTTTCAATATTTATTTCAAAAATGATATCATCAACATATACCACAATAATCAATTGATGCTCACCTTCTATTTTGATGTAGAGATTCCTATCATCAAATCCTCTCTTGAAACCTTGATCCTGCAGGTACTTATCAAGTCTTGCATACCAAGCTCTGGGATCTTATTTCAATCCATACAATGCATTATTAAATCTACATACATGGTTACTAATATTTGAGAGAATAAATCCCTCAGGCTACTCGATATAGACCTTTTATTCTATATTCCCATTTAGGAAGGCATATTTAACATCCATCTAAAACACTTTGAATTTTTTAAACACTGCATATGCAAGAAAAATTATAATAGCCTCTAACCTTGCCATCAGTACAATTTTTTTTTGAAAATTTATTCCCTCAATCTGAGTATATCTTTTACATACTAATCTTATTTTATTTCTGGTCACTTCTCCATTTTCATTCAACTTATTTCTATAAACCCATTTTGTTCCTATCACATTGTGATCATTTGGTCTAGGTACTAATTTCCAAGTATCATTATTTTCTATCTAATTTAGTTCTTCATCCATAGCCTTAACCAAATGCTTATCATGTCTAGCTTCTGAAAAAGTTCTAGGCTAAATTTTGGATAACAAAGAGAAATTAACTTGCTCAGATTCACTTACCATCATTCTTTTGTTACAAATTCCTTCATTTATGTCCCTGATGATGTCACTTTCATTATGATTTATCTAAACATATTTGGATGGAGTTTTGGTGTCCTTTTTCTCTTTCTCATCTTCATCTAATTCTTCAAAATCTTTGTCTTCAGTGATTTCAAGAATGTTTACTAGGTCACTAATTTTTTGTGTTCCATCTTCTTCTATCCTGACACTTGTACTTTCAAAAATTTTCTTAGTTCTTTTGTTATAACATTTATAAGATTTACTTTTGAAAAAATAACCAAGAAATATACCTTCATCTTCTCTGGATTCAAACTTACCAAGTTTTTCATCGATTCTCTTTCTGAAGCATCTACTGTCAAAAACTCTGAAATAATCAATTATTATTCGTTTGTCTTTCCATAGCTCATAAAGAGTCTTATCACTATTGAATCTCAATAATTATCTATTCTGAATATGCACTACTATAGTAACTACCTCTTTCCAATATTTATCTACTATCTTAAATTTATTTAGCATTGTCCTCAGCATCTCCTGAACTATTCTATTTCTATATTCAACTACTCCATTTTGTTGTGGAGTTCTGATTGTTGAATAATGTCTATTTATTCCATAGTCTTCAAAAAACTCAATAAATTAATCTAACATGAATTCTTCTTGATATGATCTTAGACACTTAATATTCAAATTGGTTTCATTCTCAACTAATGCTTTAAATGCTTTGAAATGTTTGAAAGCTTTTGATTTTTTCTATAAAAACATTACCCAAGTCATACGTAAAAAATTATCAATAAGCAACATGAAATATTTCTCGCCTTAAGTAATTTGAGTTCTCATAGGTCCACATAGATTAGTGCGAACAAGCTCTATCATCTGAGTGGTTGAGTACTCTTTTGTTTTGAATCACCTTCTAGCTTGCTTCTCATGCTGACAAGGTTCACAAAGTGTGTCAGATGGCTTTGTAATCTTTGAAAGATTTATGACTGCTTACTTCTTACTGATGTTGACAAGATTTTTAAAATTTATGTGCCCCATTCTCCTGTGCCATAACTAACTTTATTCAATCTGATTCAAACAATATTTTTGACCTTTGATGTCTGATAGCATATACAAATTATTCCCTATTCTCTGAGCATTTGCAACCAACACATATGAATCTTTTCTTCTAATTTCACAACCTTATACATAAAAATTTATTGTGTGCCCCTGATCTCACATTTAAATTACACTTAAAATATTATGCTTAAGACCTTCTACAAGAAAAATATTTTCAGTTTTAGTTCTATCATTATCCAAACTTAGTGTACCATGGAAGAGATACTTTTTCCAGCAATTTTGGCAGTAGTATTGTCTCTGAATTTCACTATGCCACCATTGATCTTATTTAAGGTTATGAAATTGATCTTGTCTCCTATCATGTGCCTCAAACAACTAATATCAGTGAACCATGGATTTTATTCATTTCTTGCATGTAAAGTTGTCTACACCAACATAGATTTTTTAGGTTGTTTCTTTTGCCATGAACATGTCTGAACTTTCTTCTTAATGAATGGAGCCTTGAAACTCTGGTCTTTCTTGACTGACTCAAACATGATTCTAAAATATTGATCTATGTGTTTGAAGTTATTGTACTTGTAACATATTATGACCTCTTCATTAAGACTTGATACAGGAGTAAAAGAGTTGTGGCCTCTACTTGACTCTGCATGAATTTTCTTCTCCTTATTTTTGAAATTATTAGTCTTTTTTCGGCATTCTATTTTCTTATGAACATATCCATTATAATAAAAATATCAACCATAAAAATAGGACCTATTTATGTATCTCTGACATGATTTCTTTTTGTAGATTTGTTCCCTCTAGCCTTCTTTGTTTGATATGTCCTCTGTATTCTTAACTTATTCCCTTTTTATTTCTTCTTTTGTAAGAGCTTCAAAATAGCTCTTTCTTTTTTTCTTATCTATGAAAGTAGTGACCTCCTCTTTATCTTTTTTAAATCTAATACCTATCTTATCCACATTGATCTTTGATTTTTAATATCTTATTCAACATATTAGTGTTATTCTCAAATTTTTAATCATTGACTGCTCTATCATTGATTGCTTTATTTGTTTTCTCAAGATCTGCTTTTAAGGAAGAAATTTTAGTAACATACCTTTCACATTATTTACTTACTATTTTCAACTATGATGTTATATCTTCTTCATTTTTCTTAGCTTCTTCAAAGTGTGCTTGTAGATCTTCAATTATTTTCTTTGACTCCTTTTTATTTTTCTTGATCTGGAGCTTTAATCTTCTATTCTTCTTTTCAAGAGATTTTAACTCTTCTAAGGCACAAATGAGTTCTCCTTCTAGATTCACTTTGGCCTCATCCTATTCTTCTTCTTGATCATATATAATTTTAATTGTGGATACATTTTCATGTATGGCCATGAATAAAATCTCTTATTTTTTTGAATCATTGACTCCACTATCTTCGACTAAGCTAGGATCTTTATAATACAAACTCTTCTTCTCTAATCCCTTCTTGAATTTACCTTTGAAATTCTTCTTGTATGTAGAGTTTCCTTCTTCATTGTCATTATTACCCTTATTTAGGCATTTAGATATAAAATGTCCAATCTTTCCATAATTAAAACATTTAAAAGGTAATTTTTCTTGATATTTACCTATGCCCTTTTTCAGCTTGTGAATGAATAGAGCTCCATTGTCATCTTCATCATCGCTAGAACTATCACTTGATTCTTGAATCTTAGCCTTCTCTTTCTTTGATGTCTTAAAATAAGCTTCTCTCTTTGAGGGTTTATCTTGTTCAGTCTACATCTCATATGCTGTAAGAATACCATGAAGCTCAACCATCTTTAGTTTGGTTAAATTCTTCATCTCTTCAATTGTTAAAACTTTTGCATCATGTCTCAATGGTAGAGATCTTAAATTTTTTTGAACCATAGTTGATTCTTCTAAATTTTCTCCAAGACCTTGAATCTGATTAATTATTTGATCAACCTACAAAAGATAATTTGCTATATTTTTTTCTTCTTCCATCTTCAAACTCTCAAACTATCTTTTGAAAGTCTGAAGCTTAGCTTACTGAATATTTCCATCACCTTTGTAAATATTCTCAAGTTTTATCCAAGTTTCATGAGTATATTTACATTTCATAAATTTAACAAATTTTAATTTACATAAACCACATAAAATAACATTTAAAGCTTTAGCATTATTTTCACTTGCCTTGTTTTTTGTTAGAATAGTTACAAGTGTCTGTGGCTCATTATATTCCTCTACCACTGCTTGCCATATGTTGAATCCAAGGGACATCAAATAAGTCTTCATCCTTATGCTCCAAAAAACATAATTCATCCCATCAAACAAAGGTGCCTTATTTATATAAAATCCTTTATGTGATCCATCCATCATTCTTTCCTAATCTACCTTCAAGTCATAAAACTTTTTCAAAAGTAACCTGCTTTGATACCAATTATTAAGCATGAAATATACTGAGACGGGGGAGGTGAATCAGTATATTATATATATTTTTATTTAATCTATTTTTTTTTCTTTAACCACTTAATCACACATTCAAGATATGCAATAAAATTGAAACAATAATTTGCACCACATAAGAGAGAGAGAGAGACACCAAATTTTTACATGGAAACCCAAAGTGGGAAAAACCACAGAGAACAATCTAAAGTATATGAATGAGCACTAGCTCAAAATACAAAGTTAACAAGCATTGACTTATAGGATCACCAACTCCTTTGCTGATCACCAACACAACAACTATTTATGAGCACCAACCCACAGGAGCACCAACCCCTTGGAAAGATTTGTGAGCACCAACCCCTCTTGTGTATAAAACACAATTATCTCTCAATGTTGCTTAATCAACAAATGATAGAAATCTACAATATCTCCTTCTTTTCTCTGTTTAAAAATAAATACAAACCATGCACTCTCTTGCATATTAAAAATAGCTTATCAAGACTTTATTTATAGCTTTCCAAATGACCTTTGGCATTCACCCTTTGTGACCCTTCAATCCTCATGGAAAATGGTGCCAAACTTTCATGACCCTTTGTATCCTTTCATTTGAAAGGTCATATGGTGACCCTTGATAAGCAAAAGCATCCTTTCCTCTTTTATATTTATCTTGGTGACTTTTTGTATTCCTCAAAGTGTCCCTTCATGGAAAAATGCACCATACCTCTTTTGTATTCATATGGTGACTCTTGGAATTCCTCGAGATGACTCTTCATGAGAAAATGTGTCCCATTCCTCTTTCATCTTTTACCCCATGAATCTTTGACTACTCCTTGGGACCTCTTTTGACTTATATGCAACCAAAAATATATTCATTAATATTAAGTAAATATTAACACACATAAGCCAAAATATGAATATTAAAAACACCATTAAATGCAATGAGGCCTTTATCACCAATAATGCTATACCTTTGACATCAATGAAAATATTTCCAATAGCCGTGTATTGATCCGTAAATTACACTGATAAACTCAAAGTAAAGTTTCAAGTATGAATACTGAAAATTTTCAAACTTAACAAATTCTTAAAAAACTCAAAAGAACTTGTAAAAAGTTTGGCAAAAAATGTTCTCGATTGTTGAGTTGGAATGGAGTTGTCAAAAGACTTGTTACTTCCATTTACTAATTAAAACCAATTTTTTTAATAACATTGTGTTATAATTGTCAAAATGAAGATTACTTACATGAGTTAATTTACTAATCAAACCAAATCAGCAAATGAAAACAAAAATCATGCATCAAATGACAATTACCAAAACACAAAATGTGATAACGGAGTTCGGCTCAATAATTGATGCCTACATCTCCAAGTTCTCCAAAGGAGTGGATCATTTCCATTAAGGGCACTTCAAACACTTGGAAATAATAAACAACTTTCCTGTAAGCTGATATCTCAATGTAATAATTCACCTTCACCGTGACTGAAATCAAGCCCGGCACCTTCGAATTCTGTGAGTCTTCATAAAACCTACAAAGTTACTTCAAAAGTCCTAAAAATCTCCTCTATGGGCTGAAATATACTCCTCCAACATGTAAATTGGATAAATAGAGTATTAATATTGTGAATTATGGCTAGAAAATGGATAAAAATCCATTACATAAGCTTTCCCAAAGCTTTTACAAAGTCTCGGCCTCTTAAAAATAAAAACACAGTCCAGAATTGAATAACTTCAAGTAAAAATTCCTGCCTTTAATAACACTTAGACCTCCACATCACAAGCAGTCAAGGCTTATCTCTTTTGTGTGGTAGGTCAAGGGTTCAAACCGTTAGCCCTCTTTTGGTGCCTTGCATGAAGTTTAAATTTTTCTCCTCCTTGTTTGGCACATCGACCTCCTCCTTGAGTGCTCAGACTTTGTCTTTTGTCCCACATGCATGGATTTTGGAATAAGTCTAAGCTTAAAATAGGTATGCACCTCCTTGGAATGTGTCAATCCCCCCTTTGGTGGGCTCAAAGTGCCTAATTAGCATGCACATTGGTCAAAACACCAAACATGCACCGTTGGACTTGGTCTTTCCTTCAAACTCACCACCTTGCTCAACGAGCTTATCTCATGCTGCCATGTGGCATGTTGATGATGTGACATGTCATCAAACCAATTTTTTTGCAAACATAGCATTTTCTAAGTGTCAACTTCTGATAGGTCCAAATGTCGAAACCACCTTGAAACACGTGCTGAATGTCGTAAGTGCCTTTTTTTGACCAATCTTCAAATGGCCATAACAAGAGCTCTCAAACTCATATTTACATTCTAAAAAATGAGTCAAAAAGCTCTCAACGAGCTCTAAAGTGTGCCACCACTGAAACTCTGACTTGAAACCATTATCAACACCACATTTTGAGCTTTGAATTGGCATGTCTATTCTCACATTTATGGGTCGTGGCAGATGGATCACGAGCTATGTGGCTTGGTAAAGTGTCTGGTTTCTTTCATGTGGCCGGGGCATGATATTACCAAAAAATAATCCCTCTTCATGTGGTATTTCTATGGACTTGTGATTTTAAATCTATGGACTCATGATTTCAAATCTATGGACTCCAAATTTTTGATCACACCTCCCCAATGGAGGGCTTTTGGTCTCCAAAAGTCTAATATCCCCTGAAATGCAAACTGGTCTACTGCATCCAAGAAAATATAACCCAATCATAACAAGAGGTATAAACAATTACATTAAAATGATTCACAATCAAACTGCAAAAATGCCTAATCCAAAGGCATGAGTAAGTGAATTTGTAACTGCCAAAGTGATTACAACATACCAAAACTGCCTGCCCAAATTTCACATCTTGTAAAGCGGTGAATTGCCAAAAATTGAAACAACTCCCAATGTAACTGCAAGACAAGTTTATAATGTCTAAAACATATAATAAATGTTGTGGACATGTTGTAATACAATTCCCTAGTATGTGACTTATATGCCAAGCAAATGCAAACAACCAAAAGTGTATGCTGCCTAACATCTAAACATGCCCATAGGGTCTTAATAATGCATCTATACATCCATGTGCCAAAAATAGATACATTCAAAATAGTAGTCAAATAAGTGTTTCAAGGAATTAACTCAACCTACAACATGCATTCTACCATTACCTCCAACTGATAAAATGAGTTCAAGTCCTCTAGACAACTCACACAACATAAATAGGAGATTCAAAAACTTAGAGTTATCAAAAAGTGAGAATTAAAAAACTTCATATGATAAACCTATCTTGAAGTGTTCCCACCAACTCTAATCTACATCTATCAAAGCTTGTTCATTCCCTTAGGTGAATTCATAACCATGCTTTGCAAAAAGAATGTAGTGATAATCTACTTAACCATTTCTTTCTTCCTAGTGAAATTGATTGTCTTAATGGATTCCTTAGCATCATTATGGATTGATTTAACTTCATTGACCTTATTAATAGGTTGATAAATCATCTTAATTTTACCATTTATAGAATGAGAAGATGATTGAAGTTTAAAATAATTATCAATCCGATGTCCACTCTTATGGTAATGAGTGCAAACAACTTTCTTAGGTGAGGTCTCCCTTTTACCTCTTCTCGCTTTGCCATGAAGAGAATGGTTCTTAACACCTACAATTTGCTTAAGCAAAGCATGTCTATTCTAGAAAAATGCAACACTATGGTTATGCATCTCATAAAAAGTGCATGGAAATGATTGCATTATCTTCTAAATGTTAAATCCAAAATTTTTAAACATACAAAGTGGATCAGAAGATTTAGTGCTAACTCTAGTGTAGGAACTAGGAGGTGGAATCTCAATACCTCTTCTACCTTCCTTCTTACACTGCACATGCTTTACTAGTGGCTTTGGTCCTTTGCTATTAGAAGCTTGTCTTCCTTTAGCCATGGAGGAGGTTTCTCCCATTTCCACATGCTCACTAGTGTAACCCAAACCTGCATGAAGAGATCTATGCTCTACTTGTATTGGGTTAGTAATTCTTTGACCATCTTGGCCAAGACCTCTTCCATTAAATCCCATTTTCTTCAACAATTTGGATCTTATACCCTTAGTGTGTTGTTCAAAACTACCAACAACATCATTACTTGAATCTGAATCTGATTGGAAAGAAGAAGTAGATGAATTACGTGGTGAATAACTTACAGTGTATTCAATCATAGTCTCTACGTCTAAATTTGAAGGCTTTAGCTTTTCACACTCACCATATTGCAATCTAATCAAGAGCTCATCCTTGGATTCAAGCTTTGATTTTAAACTTGTAATTTGCTCTTCAAGGGAATAGAGCTTGCATCTTAGGAATGCATTCTCATCCTAAATCTGGTTATTGATGCTTTCAAGATCTTCCATCTTAGATTTATGTGACAACTTGCCCATGGTTTCTTGCAAACGCACTAATTCCACAACTGCACACTGCAATCTTAATCAAGTGATACTGAAAACTAACAATTGAAAGCAACTGTCAAAACTCACTCAGAAGCTAACCCAACTTTCTAACTGCTCTGATACCAACTTGATCTGTAAACTATATTGATAAACTCAAAGTGAAGTTTCAAGTATGAATACTAAAAAATCTCAAACTTAAACAAATTCTCAAAAAACTCAAAAAAATTTGTAAAAAGTTTGGCAAAAAATGTTCTCAGTTGTTGAGTTGGAATGGAGTTGTCAAAAGACTTGTTACTTCCATTTACTAATTAAAACCAATTTTTTTTAAATAACATTGTGTTATAATTTTTGAAATGAAGATTACTTGCACGAGTTCATTTACTAATCAAACCAAATCAACAAATGGAAATAAAAATAATTCAAATGACAATTACCAAAACACGAAACATGATAACAGAGTTTGGCTCAATAATTGATGCCTACATCTCCAAGTTCTCCAAAAGAGTGGACCATTTCCATTAAGGGCACTTCAAACACCTGGAAACAATAAATGACTTTCCTACAAGCTGATATCTCAATGCAATAATTCACCTTCACCGTGACTGAAATCAAGCCCAACACCTTTGAATTCTATGAGTCTTCATAAAACCTCCTAAAAATCTCCTCTATGGGATGAAATATACTCTTCTAATATGCAAATTGGCTAAATAGAGTATTAATACTATGAATTATGGCTAAAAAATGGATAAAAATCCATTACATAAGCTTTCCCAAAGCTTTTACAAAGTCTCAACCTCTTAAAAATAAAAACACAATCCAAAATTGAATAACTTCAAGTAGAAATTTGTGCCTTTAATAACACTTAGACCTCCACAACATAAGCGGTCAAGGCTTATCTCTTTTGGGCGGCAGGTCAAGGGTTCAAATCGTCAGCCCTCTTTTGGCACCTTGCATGAAGTTTAAATTTTTCTCCTCCTTGTTTGGCGCATTGGCCTCCTCCTTGAGCGCTCAGACTTTGTCTTTTGTCCCACATGCATGGATTTTGGAATAAGTCTAGGCTTAAAATAGGTAAGCACCTCCTTAGAATGTGTCAATGCCCCCTTTGGTGGGCTCAAGGCACCTAGTTAGCATGCACATTGGTCAAAATGCCAAACATGCACTGCTGGACTTTGTCCTTCCTTCAAACTCGCCACCTTGCTGAACGAGCTTATCTCACACTGCCACATGGCATGTTGATGACGTGACATGTCATCGAACCAATTTTTTTAAAAACATAACATTTTCCAAGTGTCAACCTCTGATAGGTCCAAATATTGAAACCACCTCGAAACACATGCCAAATGTCGTAAGTGCCTTTTTTTCAACCAATCTTCAAATGGCCATAATAGGATCTCTCGAACTCAGATTTACATTCCAAAAAATGCATCAAAAATATCTCAACGAGATCTACAGTGTGACACCACTAAAACTCTGACTTGAAACCATTATTAGAACCACATTTTGAGCTTTGACTTGGCATGTCTATTCTCATGTTTCTGGGTCGTGGCAGATGGATCATGAGCTATGTGGCTTGATAAAGTGTCTGGTTTCTCCCATGTGGCTGGGGCATGATATTATCAAATAATAATCCCTCTTCATGTGGAATTTCTATGGAATTGTGATTTCAAATCTACGAACTCCAAATTTTTGATCATGTATTCCAAAATTTAATCTTTCATATCCTTAATCATTTTTATTATGAGAATAAGTCAAACCTAATCATTTACCTTTCATAACAATTTCTTTATGGGATGAAGAAGGTGCATTAGAAGGAATGGCAATATTCCTAAATTTTTTAGCATGAACTGTCTGAATTTCTAACTGTGTGGCTTGATTTTCAAGAAAAGGATCAGTAGTTGGCTCAATTATTTTAACATTAGGAGGCTCAAGTGGTAAGTGTTGAGGGTTATTTTCCAAATGGTGGGATGAGATACTTTGAGAGGGAGTTTTGGTTATAAACCTATGGCCAAATAAACCTCTATTACCCCTATAACATCTATTTGTTGGGTTAGTAGGCAAATTACTTAAGATATCCTAGAATTTAGAATTTGGGGTGTCAAAATGTATAGACATTCTTGTTCCCCTATAGAATCTAGGACCAAAATTTCTTGCAAAGAAACTACCTCTAAGATTTTTTTTGTTTTTTAGCATGAACTGTCTGAATTTCTAACTGTGTGGCTTGATTTGTAGGAAAAGGATCAATAGTTGGCTCAATTATTTTAACATTAGGAGGCTCAAGTGGTAAGTGTTGAGGGTTATTTTCCAAATGGTGGGATGAGATACTTTGAGAGGGAGTTTTGGTTATAAACCTATGGCCAAATAAACCTCTATTACCCCTATAACCTCTATTTGTTGGGTTAGTAGGAAAATTACTTAAGATATCCTAGAATTTAGAATTTGGGGTGTCAACATGTATAGACATTTTTGTTCCCCTATAGAATCTAGGACCAAAATTTTTTGCAAAGAAACCACCTCTAAGAAATTTTCTGTTGGGATTGGATTGATTAGCATCACTACCAAAACTCTATCTCCATCCCCTATTGTCATTAATTATGATTGAAATAGGTTGATCCCACCCAAATATTATGTACAATCTAAAATATAACAATCATGTGATTGACAATCAATAAATATTAAAAAAGAAAC
This sequence comes from Torreya grandis, assembly GCA_037957365.1. NCBI lineage: Eukaryota > Viridiplantae > Streptophyta > Pinopsida > Cupressales > Taxaceae > Torreya > Torreya grandis. The sequence continues at coordinate 2,471,556 of JARHVA010000338.1, read as the reverse complement.
AAGACTAAGTATCCATATTGTCATTTCAACAAACTAAATTGAGCTTATTTCATATTTTGAAACATAATCTCACTGAAAACCAAACATCTATCAATAGGTATTCCATTGATCCATCAATAATGACTGAACCTTTAATTGAGCTAAGTTACACAATTTATAATCATCACTTTATTTCAAAAATATTCTTGATATCTTCATGAAGTTACCAATTTTTGAACATATCACATTTAAATGAAATATGAACTAAACTATCCCAAGTTTAATGAATAGAATTTCTAGCATGACATCATCAACTAATATCTGAAACCATCAAGACTTGTTCTAATCTAAAGTTTTATATAAAATTCAAATGAAAAGTATCAAGGAACCCTAACTTTAATTTCCAATTTTAAAATAAAACTAAAGACTTCAAAATTAAGGTGTAATTTTAATAGAAACCTCATTATAATTGAATCCTTAAAATCACACTTGCAATTATAAGCTGCTAGGTAAGCTCATAAATTCAAGATTATTCATATATATCTTTTGATAATTTTATAGCATATACTTTCAAATGTCTGACTAAATCCATTCAAAATTTCTTCATAATAAACCAACTTATAACCTCAAAACTGTCAACCAAAAATCAATTATATTGAAACTAAAACCCTAGATTTTTTGAGATAATCTCAATATACCTGATTCACGATAAATAACCAAGCTGAAAACAATTCTTGGAGTCTCGAATTTTTGGCACTTCTCAAATATATAGGTAAACATCATTAATTTTCAAAACACATGAAAATTGTCATAACACTATATGTCTTATACAAATTATTTTATTCATGTAAATCCTGTTCTAAAATTTAATTATTGTACATAGACCATATGAACATATCTATTTTGTAAACCCTTTTGATATACTTCCATAAATAGTTAACTGGATTTATTTGAAACTTTCCTATAATCAACTTTATGAAATTTTTGAATGAACAAAAACTTCCTCAACAAAAACCTAAACATGAATCATTATTCCTCAATATTTTCAAAACTATACTAAAATGAGCAAGATTCGTTCATGAAATTTGAGGTTCAGACAACTCTTTACACAAATGATTTCAAACATATCATTCTAACTGTCTTGAGTGAATCTCTAAATGTATATTTAGATAACATAGCCTTATAAAAATGAGATATAAGCCATTGAGAAGAAGTATATCTATTATTTTTAGATCAAGGTTTAAGACAAAATTTGAACCTTTAACTTATTTTGAGTACTATACACAGAAACCCTAGTGAATTACTTTGAAACTATAAAATACCCATGCCATTGAACAAAAAATATTATCATTCCCATCTACTTCAAAATTTCAAAGAACCAATACATATAAAAATTATATATACAAACCCAAAAACTTGATTTATTTTGATTGACTTCATCTATGAAAATCAGGTCTTGAACCAAAAATATCTTTATTCTTTAACAAAATAGAGAAAATCAAAACCAAAAAATTGGTCATTTACAACATGCATCACAAACATTCTAATATTCCAATTACTCATTCACATAGATTAGAAAGATTTTATAATTATTGGATTTGATCAAAACCATTAACTAGAACTTTAGAAATAAAGACCGGATCTGAAAATATGCTCGAAAGGTGAAAGTTTAGAGAACTAAGAACCCAGGTAAGAAAATATGTGACTAATTTCATCCATGCAAAAAATTTAAGATAATCCTTTGAAATAAATAGAAACCAATATCACTAATACCATGCATTAAAATCACCATTCTTCATTCTCTTGAAAACTAGACTTTGAACCAAACAAATTCTATTCTTTCATAGACCCAAAAAATATAAAAAAAATAGAAATTTATCATGCATATCGAGCAAATTTTATCAAAATTTCCATTGAGAAAATAGGATCCTTTGAATGCATGTTGATAATAACTAAAAAATCTTAAAATCCATTCTTTCAGTCATATATACAAATCTATGTATAATCGATGACATCTTAACCATACAAAAAACAAATTTCTCAGACCATTTACATGTAGATAGATGCATAAGATTTTCTCAAACTATATATCACATTTATTCATTAAAAATTATTAAAAATTAACTTCAATATCATAGGAATAACCATGTAGACTAAACTTATCATTGTTCGTGCAACTAAGCGATGATTTTCTTCATGATACTGTAAAGTTTGTAAAAACACCATACATAACTTATATTTTATTCTATGCCAAATGAAACATACCTGGTTATGCACCTTAAAAGTTATTTTCCTAATATCCTTGACAAATCTTTCATAGAAATCTCAAAGATTACCCTACCAGGGCTCTACTTTTGCATCTGAGCTTGCCAAAATGAACACAAAATAAGAAACTTCAACACTTATATCTGCCAACTTACCATCATAACCAATTCAATGACATGTTGTAATCATATTAGATTACATTTACTAATGTATATTTAGCAGTCTTTCTAAGTCATTTATCAGCACAACTAGACTTAGAGATAACTAAACCTTCATACTAATACATCTACTAATTCCTGTCGTTCAAGAAAAAGTTATTTTTCATTAATTTCACTATACCACCAAATCCTTAGCATATCTTGAAAATTTGAGGCCATACCTTTGAATTGAATGTTTATGCCAACTCACCTTTCCATGAAGTTCATGTTACTGACCAATATCTAGCTCACCAAACCAACACACGCATTGAATATGCTTCATAACCAATCCAAAGACCTTTATACTTAGGGAAATAAACTATTTCAAAGTGAACCTTTATGCCCTTACAAATATCTATGCCTCAACATCGTGACCCAAAGGGTATTAAACCAAGAAAAGTGATAAGTCTTTGAATTATTTTGAATATTTAAAGACAAAAAAACTAAGCCATTGAAAATAATATGGATTATCTTAACTTCAAATAATACCTATACCATCAAAAATTAAATCAACAAACTCACCTCTTCAATATATAAATACTTATACCTAGTGAGTTTCAATATAATGCCATCCATACCTCAAAAGTTATATTTATAGGATTGAATCATTGTTAGAATCTTGAAATGACTAAGACTTAGAATGTTGAATAGGTCCTTTAAATTTTATGAAACATGAGAACCATGATCTTAAACCATGTAGTTTGGTAGTCAAATCACCAATTCATCAGACAAATAATGAAACTATAGGCTAGATGAGATAGAATGATAGCATCACCAAATCAACTTAAGCATATAAATACTTCAAATATCCACTATACCATTATCATTAAATGAAAATGAGCCATGAATCTAATCTATACCTTCATAATAACTTTTTTAGATGTGTTGATTTTTAAATGTAATGTTTTCAAAAAGTAATAATCATTGACATATGATCATTATCTATTTTAAACCATTAATAAAATAATTTCATCTATGAAAATCAAATAATCACTATAAATCTGACAAAATTTTCCAAACTAAAAAGTACATTTCCCAATTAAAACTATCTTAAAAATTGTTTTGACTATAAATTAGGATAACTAATCATATTCATAATTATATATGCATATTTTATTCATTTATCCACCATAATTTTTGAGACCACTTAGAAACATAAATATGAATTCATCAACTAATTATTATAATTTCATAATAAAAAATACATCTAAAAATACTATCAATCAACAGAGTCCTTGACATAATTTCAGATTTCATGACAGGGTCATCTCTAGGCAACAAGTATTGATTTTTGAAAACAAAATTAGGAGGTGTAGAGAATAAGCATAACTCTAACGTCCTTGATATTCAAATTTTTGTAATAAAATTGAGTATCAATAAATTACCTATTATAAAAAAAAATTCTTTTGAGAGTGTGATCCAAGAAAATCATTTCTCAAGTAACTAAGCACAAACCCCTTGAATAATGAATTTCAGCAAGGGATGGATTATTCGACTAGCGTGGCATGAAGAAAAGGAATTAAATAATAGGGAAGTTTGAGCTAGATGCATAATCAAATATAAATACCTTAAGTACAAAATCTAAAAATGAAGTAATACTTTAACAACCAAAACAACTCAGTATATATTATTCATTTATTATAAAAATTGAACATGTAAGATTAACTTCTGAGAATGAATTATACTTATAGTAAATTTGCATCTTCCTTATATTCTTCCTTCATAATGTGATATTTATCCACTTACAGCCTCTCATTGATCATTTTCAAAGTAAAGTATAATAAAGTAAACAACAAAATAATCAGAAATAATGATAAATGAAAGATAAAACAACAAATAAAAAGGAACAAATAATAAAACAAACAAAAAAAATAGAAAATAAAGAAAACAAAAAACAAAAAGAAAGATAACTAATCATGGAATAACTTTAAGTGATGTTCATTAATAGAGTAACGTATCCAATTTCCTTCAAGATATTGTAAATGAAATGTATTGTTTCTAAGAACTATAGTAATTTTATAAGGTCTAAGCCATAATGTATCAAACTTATGATGTTTTTCAAGATCCTCATGGACTTTATCCCTATATAAAATTAAATCACTAACATTAAACTTTTTATTAGAAATTTTTTTATCGAAAAATTTCTTTAATTTTTGTTTAGCCCTTTCTAATTTTTGCAATGCTGTTGCTTTTGATTCATCAATAACTACTAAATCATGCAATATTTATTCAATTAAATTGGTATCTTCAGCTCCATATTGTAGTCTTAGCTAAAGAAATTTGAAGTTCTATTGGAAAAGTAACCTCAAACCAATATGCTAACATAAAAGGTGAATAACTAATTGCTATTTTAATGATAATTCTATCAGTCCATAAAGCTTCATAAAATTTAAGATGCTAATTTTTTTTTTGTCACAAACTAGTTTCTTCATAATAGAAACCAGATTTTTATTTGTAGACTCAACTTCTCCATTTCCTTGCGGATAATACTTAGATGAATGACTAGAAATAATAAAATATTTTTCTAAAAATTATAAGAATTCATTTGAAATGAACTGAAGTCCATTGTCTAAAATAATCTCATATGAAACTTCAAATGTAAAAAAATATGATTTTCTAGGAAATAAATTACTTCACCTGCTACTAAATATGTTAGTGCTTTGGCTTCAAGCCATTTACTGAAATAATACATAGCTATCAAAATATGTATATGACCTACAAATAAAGGTGGGTGAATATCTGAAATAAAATCAATGCCCCACTTTGACAATGATTTTTTAGGAATGATAAGATTTAAAGGCTTTACAGACAATTTATCTCTTTCAACATATAATTAGTAAGGCATGCAAGAATGAACCAACTTATAAGCATCCTAAAATAAAGAAGGCCAATAATAACCTACTCTCAAAATATTATATGTATTTATTTTCATAGAATAATGTCCACCACAATTTTATTCATGATAGCCCCTAAGAACCTTCTGAGTTTCATTATATGTAAGACATCTCAACAAAAAATTCATCTTTATTACGATAAAACATAAAATTTTCTAACAAATAGAATTTTAATGTTTTAGTCTTAAAAAATGTCTTTGATTTTTCTCTAAGTTATTAGGACAAGATTTATTTTGAAAATAATAAACTAATTTATGACACTAATCATCTTCAACTAATAAACATTCCCATTAATTCATTTCAAGACTAAACTTAAAATTTTTACAAAATTCAGCAACCTTCATGATCTTTAAATGTGGTTTATTATTTATATTTTTATCAACTAATAAAACTAAGATATTAATATCTAAGGTAGCATTTTCAAATAAGTGTTTTACTAATTCATTACCTTTAATAATTTTAGAAGTTTCAAATTCAAGATCAAATTTTTGAATGCATAAAATCCACTTAGCAAGCCTTCACTAAATGGTTGGTCATTTTAAAAGATAAGAAAAATAGGTAAATTAGATTGCACAAAGACTTTGTTTCCTATCAATAAATATAAAAATTTAATCAAAGAGGAAACTAATGAGAAAATAAATTTTTCAATAAGGGGGTACCTAGTTTTTGCATCTTTTAAAACCTGGCTCATATAATCGATTAATTTTTTTTTTATTATTTTCAAATTCTTGAGTTATTACATCTCTTATTGTTTTTTCAATAGCATTAACATAGAGAATAAATAATTTTTATAAATTAGGTTTAGCAAGAATATGAACACTTACAATGAAATTTTAAACATATTTAAAATCTAATTCAACATTCTCATCCCAAATATATATTTTGTCTTTTTTAAGTAACAATTGTAAAGGATTAGATTTGTCAGCAAAATCTGAAATAAATTTTCTAACAAAATTTATCTTACTAAGGAAAGACCTCAAACTTGATTGATCCTTGGGAGGAGGTATTTATTTAATAGCTTTAACATGTTGGAGGTCAATTAAAATACCATCTTTTAAAATTACGTGTCCTAATAATTTACCTTCAGTTACATCAAAAATTAATTTCTTTGAATTTAATAAAATACCAAATTTTATACATCTTGTGAAGACTTCACAAAGATAGTCTAAATGTTTTTTTCTCTTTCTAGAATGCATATATAATGCATAATGAGATCATCTATATAAACTTGAATAATAATGCCTATCAAATCATCAAAATCTAGCATGCACAACTCTCTGAAAAGTAGCTCCTGCATTCATCAGTATAGAAGGCATTATGTTATAAGCAAAAGTACCTCTACGAGTAATAAAATTAGTTTTATGCCTATTTTCAGGATTTACAAAAATCTAATTATAACTTAAAAATCCATTCAATAAAGACATCATTTCATATCCTACAACCTTCTACAAAATCTAATCTATACTTGGTAGAGAAAACTTATTTTTAACACTAGATTTATTTAGATCTCCAAAATTAACACATAACCTAATGTAACCATTTTTATTTTTAATCAAAACTAGATTAACTACCCATTCTAAATATGTTACAAGAAAAATGACACCATCAATCATCTTATCCATCTCTTTGTTAATGGCATCTTCTAACAAAAGGTTGATTCTTCATATTTTATACCTAACAAGTTTAATACCAAGATTAATAGGTATTTTATGTTTAATAATATTAGTATCATAACCTTTAACTTCTTTGTATTACAAGGCAAAAATATCAATGAACTCTTTAAATAACTAAATGAATTTAACTTTCTCATTTTTAATCACCTAAATTCATAAATAAACAAACTGTGGATCTTCTTCAATATCTAAATTAATAGGAATGCTTTCACATATGATTATCCTTGATGGTTATTACACTCTAGATATTTTAGGCTAATCATTAGGTGAGAACATAGATTCTAAACTCACCAAACTAGTAGGCATTATGTTAGTACTTAATTGTAAATAATCTCTATAATTTAGTACATAATCATTGTGATCAAAATAATTGCCTTTAATGAATGAATTTATATGTCCATCAAAACTAAATATAGACCAACTATCATTAAAGTCAATAATTTTAAAATGAAAAACTTTAGCAAACAAAAAATTTGTAGTAGTTTCAATCTTAGAGTTGGATTAAAAGCATAAGCAACAAGCTTATCATCTCTAATGTTGATTTATCTAAGAATATGTGTAATGTTAAATTCTTCAAAATGGTCAAGTAATGACCAAGATATGTGTCCAGATTATGATCTGGTTCACATACATTATAGTAATATAGAATGTCTATCTTTTTATATTCTTTATTGTTTCTATTTGAGGAAGAAGGTTTATCATTAATCTATCTTTTAATAGTGACCAACTCATTGCCTAGACTTTGTATGGCCTTTAAAATTTATGAATTATCTGAATTTAGGCATGTGAATGACCTATCTTTAAAACCAATGTATTTAAGCTTCTTTTTATATTCAATACAAAAACCTAAAGTGCCACTATATTATGTAATGTCTTTATCTTCTAAATCTATTTTATAGTTTAAAGGTATATCATTGCAAAAATAAAGTCTAAATAGCTTTTTAGAAGGCCTAAGATCACATAGAATCTTTTGATTCATCTTAGTGAATCTATAAACAAAATGATAAATAGTCTCACTTTAATTAATGGAAAAAATAACAAGATCATTGACTGGATCAAAATCTTTTTTAACTTTCTCAAAGGATAACTGTAGCCAATATTCAACATCTCTACGTGTCAATAATCTTGGCAAGTAGACTAACAAATACATGATAATCTTTTTCTTTTAATGTCTGGGTTAAAAATCTTAAGAAAATATTTTCATTAGTTATTCCAAGAGTATCACAAACTAATATAAAAGATTTTAAGTGATCCTCCCAAGATTTTCTAATAGCACCATAAAACTTTGGTATATTTAATCCTTTAAGAGGAGGTAGCTTACCAGAATGATTTTCAACATTAATTAGATTAAAAAAAATCTATGATGTTACAACTATTTCATGTTCTTCCTGGGCTTTTGTTTCATCTTCACCTTTAGTGAGATCATCTTATTATCTATTATTCTACAACCTATGAATTAGATCCTCTAGTCTCCACTCTATTACTAGTTGTTCTCCCACCAATTGATCTTTCATTAGAAGCTCGAGTAGTTTTCATCTGAACATATTTATTACCTTGCACCTGATATTCTGGATCTAATAGTAAATTTTTAACAACAATTTTAGTAGGTAAAACAAAATCTTCAAATGAAAAAAAATTAGAAAAAAATGAGTTCTAGGCCTAGGATTAGTAGCTAAAATTCTTGCTCTATCTTCATGAATTCTTATATTTGAATTTAGAATGTCTCATTGAGTCTCATGTGTAAGATATAAATACTAATCAATTTCAAATTATGCAATATATTTTTCTTGATTTATGATTTCAATAACCTGATGAAGATTTTTATGATGATTATACCATGCATAACACATTAAATTTAAAGTAACATCAACTTGATAATCTTCTATATCTATTCTAGGTTTAATAATAAGAGGTTTTGGACCTCCAAATATCATTAGAACTAAAACACTAAACTAAAAACAAATCATATTTTTAAATTAACTCCCCAGTAGAATCACCAAATTTGTTGACAATGAAAATTGTACTACCAACGAATCAATTCTTTCACCTATCATGAAGGTCAAGGTAGAATTATACTAGTCTAATCATGGGGTTCTAAAGGTTCATATATGATCCTAAAGATGTGAAAGTATTTTAATAAGTTTTGAGAAATAATTAATAAGTTATGAAATACAACTTATTCCAATACAACAATCAGAAATCCACTTTATCATTTATGAATCGGTTAAGATGAGAATCTATAATCTATTTTATCTGATAGAGAAAATCTATGAGCTAGATAATCTCTCGAAGAATAGAAATCTGATTCAATAAATATATATTTGTTCCTAGTATATCTTACTTCTTTGCTGTAATATTCTCCAAATTTTCTTCAAGAAATAACCAAAAATATAAAGAAAAGATTTGAGAAAAAGATAAAGTATTCAATCCTATAAATAATCAAAAGAGAGACACAATAAAAAACTAAAATAACTTAATCTAAACAAAATATGAGCTCAGAATAAGATAAATTCTAAGAATGAAAATAATATAAAATCCTAGTCTAAACATAAATTAATCTAATGAACTAAAAAATAACTATTAACTATAAACAATGAATATAAACTAAATATAAAAATAACAATAATAAAAAAACTTAAACAAATTTAGAGACTAATTAATATTAAATCTAAACACTTAAAGAACAAAAACATTAGATAAAACTAAAAGAAAATTTAAGTCAAAAGAAATATCTAATACTACCTAATATAAAGGAAGCATAAGAAATAAACTAAGGAACTAATTAAACTCTAAAATAGAAAATAAACCTAATAAAAATCTAAGAAAAAAACTAAGAGACATAATTAAAAACCATATTTAAAAGAAAACTAAAAATAAAATTGTATTAAAGTTAGAGTAAAAATATGTTACAATAAAGCGTGTAAGTCTCAAAGAGAGTCATCTTAGCAGAAAAATATAACTTTATTGAGAAAATCAACATTCTTTCTTTACAATAACTTGAGTGACAACTCTACAATCAAGATAGATCAATGAAGTATCATAAAATAGTGAAGTATTCACCATTATTTATGGTAAATACTTAGAATCTATGTATAATATTGAAAATAGAAATCATCAAAAGATGTTAAACTTAGTAAATTTTAGATAATCAATATTAAATGATAAATAAAGCTAGATATACCTATGTGTCATAAGTAATTACTCAACCGTTAGATAAAGTACCATTGGGTCTATCTGAAAGAGTTGTACTATCTTAGAGAAGTTTCATAGAAAGAAGAAAGATGAATGATTGACTTCAAAAAATATCTAAGTTCTCAATACTTATTATTGTTCTTCTATCTTCAAATGAATCCTTGATCTCCTTTAATACCTTCAAACTTAGTTGCAAAATAAGTTATAACTTTTAGTTAGTATACTAACTAATTGAATTTTAAAAAAGTCAATTAATTATAAAAAATATTAGTTAAAAATAGGTTTAATTAAGACTTAAAAGTTTTAATCGATCAAATTATTTAAATATAGACTGGGGGCACTAATCTAAATAGGTGGGAACCCTCACCGATTAATAATATAATAGGATACATATTTAAATCATAAAATAATTAAGTCAAAGTCAATAAATACTATTTATATTAAACCATAATGCATGTCAAAATAATTTAAGCATATATATTTATATCAAAATTTAGATCTACTACATTTTTCAAAATTTATCAAAATATTTAGAAAGTCTAAAAATTGAAGAATCAAATTGAATTATCAAGTTTTGTCATGAAATATTTAAGAAATAAAATAAATTTATCTTCCCTTAGACATCTAATAATTATCTAAATTAGAGAACACCTCAATTACATGTTTGTATTGTTCATTAAGACAAACATTATACTCCATTTCTATTACAAGAAACTACACTAGCCTTGTTTTTGAGTTAGTTGTACTATCATCGATCTCTAACTTGATCCTTTTCAACATCTTGAAATCAATGGGTGTATTAGGGTCTGATTGACTTTCATCTCTTTTTTATACAATTCTCTTTTCTACAATGGAAGGTAGAATGTCCATTATCTTTCTTTTACCAACGTAGCATTGTATTCCCAAATTCAATTTTTCAGATTCAAGATAGGTTTACTACGAGAGTAAGTCAAACCTAATCATTTACCTTTCGTAATAGGATCCCTATGGGATGGAGAAGGTACATCAAAAAGAATGGCCATGTTCCTAAAATTTTTAGAATGATCTGTCTCAATTTCTAACTATGTGGCTTGATTTTTAGGAAAAGGATCAATAGTTGACTTAATTATTTCAACATTAAGAAGATAAAGTGGCAAGTATTGAGGGTTATTGTCCAAATGGTGGGATGAGATACTTTGAGAGGGAGTTCAGGTTCCAAACCTATGGCCAAAGAAATCTTTGTTACCTTTATAACCTCTCTTTGCTAGGTTAATATGCAAATTACTTAAGATATCCCATAATTCAAGATCTGAGGCATCAAAATATATAAACATTCTTGTTCCCCTATGTAATCTAGGACCAAATTTTTTTGCACAAAACCACCTCTAGGAAAGTTTCTTTTGGGATTGGATTGATTAGCATCACTACCAAAACTCTATCCCTATCCTCTATTATCATTACTTTTGGATGAAATAGGTTGATCCCACCCAAACATTATGTACAATTCGAAATGTAACAATCATGTGACTAAAAATCAACAAATATTCAAAAAGAAACAAGACTAAGTATTCATATATTATCATTTCAACAAACTGAACTAAAATAACTTCATATTTTGAAATATAATCTAACTTGAAACCAAACATCTGTCAACAGGTATTCTACTGATCCATCAATAATGATTTAACCTTAAATTTAACTAAGTTCCACAATTTATAATCATCACTTTATTTCACAAATTTTTTTGATAACTTCATGAAATTATTATTTTTAGTGAATCAACTTATACTAAACCAATCCAGAAATGAAGTTACTCAATTTTGAATAGATCACATTCAAATGAATTATGAACTGAACTATCCCAAGTTTAATGAACAAAATTTCCATCATGAAATCATCAACTAATATCTGAAACCATCACCAATTTTTACAATATAAGGTTTTATATAAAATTCAAATGAGAAGTATCAAGGAACCCTAACTTCAATGTCTAATTTAAAAATAAAACCCAAGACTTCAAAATTGAGGTATAATTTTAATAGAAATCTCACTAGAACTGAATCTTTAAAATCACACTTGTAATTGTAAGTTGGTAGGTAAGCTCATAAATTCAATATTATCCATATATATCTATCGATAATTTTCTAGCATATCACTTTCAAATGGCCAACAAAATCCATTTAAAATTTCTTCATAATAAACCAACTTATAACCTCAAAACTGTCAACCAAAAATTAATTATACTTAAACTAAAACCTTAGATTTTTTTGAGATAATCTCAATATACCTGATCTACAATAAATAACCAAACTAAAACCAATTTTGGAGTCTCAAAATTTTGGTACTTCTCAAATAAATAGACAAACATCATTAAATTTATAAGCACATGAAAACTATCATACTATTTTATGTCAAAAATACTGATACAAATCATTTTATGCATGCAAAAACTCTTCTAAAATTCAATCATTTTACATAGACCATATGAAAAGATCTATTTTATAAACCTTTTTGATATACTTACACAAATAGCTGAATGGGTTTATTTGAAACTTTCCTACAAATGAACTTCATTAAAATTTCCAAAGGAACAAAAACTTCCTCAATAGAAACCCAAACATGAATCATTATTCCTCAATTTTTTTGAAACTATACCAAAATGAGCAAGTTTCATTCCCAAAATTTGAGGTTCTGACAACTCTTTACATGAATGCTTTCAAACATATCATTATAACTATCTTGAGTGAATCTCTAAATGTATATTCAAAAAACATAGCCATAAAAAAGTGAGATATAAGCCATTGAAAAGAAGTATATCTATTATTTTCAAATCAAGGTTTAAGACAAAATTTGAACTTTGAGTTATTTTGAGTACTATACATAGAAAACCTAGTGAATTACTTTAAAAATGTCAAATACCCATGCCATTGAATAAATAAATCTATCATGCCGATTTACTTCAAAATTTCAAAGAACCACTACATATAAAAATTTATATAAAAACACATAAACTTTCTTCATTTTGATAGACTTTATCTATGAAAACCAGGCTTTGATCCAAAAATACCTTTATTCTTCAACAAAATAGAGAAAATCAAAACCAAAAAACTTGTCATTTACATCATGCATCACAAACCTTCCAATATTGAAAGCAATCATTCACAGAGACAAAACATATTTTATAATTATGGGATTTGATCAAAAGCATTAACTAGAACTTTGAAAATAATGACTAGATCTCAAAATATGCTTGAAAGGTGAAGGTTTAGAGAACTGAGAACCCAGGTATGAAAATATGTGCCTGATTTATTCCATGAAACAAATTTAAGATAATCCTTTGAAATAAATAAAAACCAACAACACCAATACCATGCATTAAAATTTCCATTCTTCATTCTATTGAAAAGTGCACTTTGAACCAAACAAATTCTATACTTTCATAGACCCAAAAAATATAAAAAAAATAGAAGTTTATCATGCATATTGAGCAACTTCTCTCAAAATTTCCATTGAACAAATGGGAACCTTTGTATGAATGCTGATAATAACTAGAAAAATTTAAACTCCATTCTTTCAATCATATATAAAAATCTATGCATAATCAATGATGTCTTAACCATATAGGAAATAAATGTCTCAAACCATCTACACGAAGATAGATGCATAAGATTTTCTCAAACTATATCTCACATTCTTCATAAAAAACCATTTAAAATTAAGTTAAATATCCAAAGAATAATCATGCAAACTAAACTTATCATTTTTCATGCAATTGAGTGATGATTTTCTTCATGATACTGCAAAGTTTATAAAAACACCACATATAACTTATATTTTATTCTATGCTGAATGAAACATACCTAGTTATGAACCTTGAAAGTTCTCTACCCAATATCCTTAACAAATATTTCATATAAATATCAAAGATTACCCTACCAAGACTCTGCTTCCGCATGCAAGCTTGCCAAAATGAACAAAAAATAAGAAACTTCAACACTTATATCTGCTAACTTACTATCATAACCAATTTATTAATGTGTTCAAATCATATTGGCTTGTGTTTACCAGCATATATTTATCAATCTTGCTAAGTCATTTGTTAGCACAACTAGACTTTGAGATAATTAAACCTTCATACTAAAACATTTGCTAATTTTTGTCATTCAAGAAAAAATCATTTTGCATTAACTTCATTATACCACCAAATCCTTGGCATTTCTCAAAACTTCGAGACCATAACTTTGAATTTAATGCTTATGCCAACTCACCTTTCCATGAAGTTCATGTTACTGACCAATCTTCAGCTCACCAAATCAACACATGTATTGAATATGATTTGTAATCAAAACAAAGACCTTTATACTTTGAGAAGTAAATAATTTCAAAGTGAACCTTTATGCCCTTACAAATATCTATGCCTCAACATTGTGACCCGAAGGGTCTTCAACCAAGCCAAGTGATAAGTCTTTGAATTATTTTGAAAATTCAAAGACAAACAAAACTAAGCCATTGAAAATAATATGGATTATATTAATTTCAAATAACACCTTATAACATAAAATATTATTCCATGAAACAAGTCTTAAATCATCAAACTCACCTCTTCAATATAAAAATCTTTATACCTAGTGAGTTTCTATAGAATGTCATCCATGCCTCCAAAGTTATATTTATAGACTTGAATCATTATTAGAATCTAAAAATGTCTATGACTTATAATGTTAAATAGGTCCTTAAAATTTTATGAAACATGAGAATCATGATATCAAACCATGTAGCTTGGTATTCAAATCATCAAATTATCAGATAAAGAATAAAACTGTAGGCTAGATGAGATAGAATGAAATCATCACTAAATAATCTTAAGCATATCAATACTTCAAATGTCCATTATACCATCAACAATAAATGAAAATGAACCATGAATCTAATCTATACCTTTAGAATAGTTTTTTAGATGTATTTATTTTCAAATGTAATGTTTTTAAAAAGTAATAGTCATTGACATATGATCATGATCTATTCTGAACTATTAATCAAATCATCTCATCTATGAAAATCAAAGAATCACTATAAATCTATCAAAATGTAAAGTGTATTTCCCAGTCAAAACTATCTCAAAAACTATTTTGATTGAAAATCAAGATAATTAATCATATTCACAACTATATATGCGTATTTTATTTATTAATGCACCATGCTTTTCAAAATCACTTAGAAACATAAATATGAATTCGTCAACTAATCATTATCATTTAATAATAAAAAATGCATCTAAAAATGTTATCAATCAATAGATTCCCTAACATAGTTTTAGATTTCTTGATAGGGTCATCTCTATGGCAGCAAGTATTGATTTTTGAAAAATAATTTAGGGGGTGTAAAAAATAGGCATAACACTAGTGACCTTGCTAGTCAACTTTGTGTAATAAAATTGAGTAGCAATAAATTACCTATTATAAAATAAAATTTTCTTGAGAGTGTGATCTAAGAAAATCATTTCTAAAGTATCTAAGTGCGAACTAATGAATTTCAATAAGGGATGGATTGTTCAACTAGCTTGGCACAAAGAAAAAAATTGAATAACAGGAAAGTTTGGGTTGGATGCGCAATCAAATATAAATTATTTAAGCATAAAATATAAAAAAGAAATAATACTTTAATAACTGAATGAAACTCAACATATATTATTCATTTATTATAAAAATTGAACTTGTAAGAGTAAATTTTAAAAATAAATGATACTTATCACATATTTGCATCTTCCTTGTATTCTTCCTTTATAATGTGATATTTATCCATTTACAACCTTTCATTGATCATTTACAAAGTAAAGTAAAAAAAAAAAAAAAAAAAAAAAAAAAAAAAAAAAAAAAAAAGAAGAGATAATGATAAATGAAAGGCAAAACAACAAACAAAAAAGAACAAAAAACAAAACAAACCAAAAAGAAAATAGAAAACAAAGAACAAAAAGAACAAAAAGAAAGATAACTAATCATGAAACACCTTCAAGTGATGGTTATTACTAGAGTAATGCATCCAATTTACTTCAAGATCTTATAAATGAAATACATTATTTCTAAAAATTATGGTAATTCTATAAGGTCTAGGTCATAATGAAACAAATTTATGATGTTTTTCAGGATCCTCGTGGGTTTTATCCCAATATAAGACTAAATCACCAACATTAAATTTTTTTTTTAAAATATTTTTATCAAAAAAATTCTTTAATTTTTGTTTAACTCTTTCTAATTTTTTCAATGTTGTTACTTTGGATTCATCAAGAGCTACTAAATCATTCAATCTTTATTTAATTAAATTAGTATCTTCAGCTACATATTGTAAAGTAGTCTTAGTTGAAAAAATCTAAAGTTCTATTAGCAAAGTAGCCTCAAACCAATATGCTAACATAAAAAGTAAATAACCAGTTGCTAATTTAACAATAGTTCTAGCATCTCATAAAGCTTCATAAATTTTGAGATGTCAATTTATTTTATTATCACAAACTCGTTTCTTAATAATAGAAACCAAATTTTTATTTATGGACTCAGCTTGTCCATTTCCTTGTGGATAATACTTAGATGAATGACTAGAAATAATAGAGTATTTTATTAAGAATTTAAAGAATTTATTTGAAATGAACTGAGGTCCATTATCTAAAATAATCTCGTATAGAACTTCAAATCTAGAAAAAATTTGTTTTTTTAAGTAAGAAATCACTTCACTTGTTACTAAACTTTTAAGTGCTTTGGATTCAAGCCCTTTAGTAAAACAATACGTAGCTGTAAAAATATATCTATGACCTATAGATGAAGGTGGGTGAATATCTAAAATAAAATTAATGACTCACTTTTTAAATGTTTTCTTAAGAATGACATGATTTAAAGGTATTATAGGCAGTTTATATCTTCTAACAAATAATTGGCAAGGCATGCAAGAACGAACCAACTTATAAGCATCCTGAAACAAAGTAGGCCAATAATAATTTTCTCTCAAAATTTTATAAGCAATAATTTTTATAGCATAATTTCTACCACAATTTCATTCATGACAGCCCCTAAAAACTTTTTGATTTTGATTATACATAAGACATCTCAATAAAAATCCATCTCTATTACAATAAAACATAAAATTTTATAACAAATAAAAATTTAATGATTTTAGTCTTAATGAATGTATTTGATTTTTATATAAGTTATTAGGATAAGACTAATTTTGAAAATAATAAACTAAGTCATGGTATCAATCATCTTTAGCTAATAAACATTCCCATTCATTCATGTCAAGATTAAACTTAAAATTTTAAAAATTTTTAGTAACCTTCATGGTTTTTAAATGTGGTTTAGCATTTAGATTTTTATCAATTAATAAACTAAGACATTAATATCTGAGGCAACATTTTTAGCTAAGTGTTTTACTAATTCATTACCTTTAATAGATTTAGAAGTTTTAAATTCAAGATCAAATTTTTGAATACGTAAAATTCACTTAGCAAACCTTCCTTGAATGGTTAGCTATTTTAAAAGATAAGATAAAATAGGTACATTATATCACATAAATTTTTTTTTTTCCCATAAATAAATATTAAAATTTAATCAAAGAGGAAACTAGTGAGAAAATAAATTTTTCAATAAGGGAGTACCTAGTTTTTACATTTTTTAAAACCTGACTCATATAACTGATTGATTTTTATTTATTATTTTCAATTTTTTGAGTTATTATAGCTCCTGTAGCTTTTTTAGTAGCATTAACATAGAGAATAAATGATTCTTTAAAATTAAGTTTAGTAAGAACAAGAACACTTGCAATGGCATTTTTAATAGATTTAAAATCCAATTCAACATTATCATCTCAAATATATATTTTATTTTTCTTAAGTAATAGTTGTAAAGGATTAGATTTGTCAGTAAAATCTAAAATATTTTTTTTAATAAAGTTTATCTTACCAAAAGAAGACCTCAAAATTGATTGATCCTTGGGAAGAGGTAGTTTTTTAATAGCTTTAACACGTTCGAGGTCAATTAAAATACCATCTTTTTAAATTATGTGTCCTAATAATTTAGCTTCATTTATATCAAAAACTAATTTATTTAGATTCAATAAAATGTCAAAATTTCTACATCATGTGAACACTTCACGAAGGTCTAAATATTTTTTTTCTTTTTAGAATGCATGGTGAGATCATCTAAATAAACTTGAATAACAATGCCTATCAAAGCATCAAAAGCTACATGCATAGCTCTCTGAAAAGTAGCTCCTATATTCATCAATCCAAAAGGCATTCTATTATAAGTGAAAGTACATTTACAAGTAGTAAAATTAGTTTTATGTCTATCTTCAAGATTTACAAAAATTTGATTATAACTTAAAAATCCATCTAATAAAGACATCATTTCAGATCTTATAAATTACTACAAAATCTAATCTATGCTTGGTAGAGGAAAATTAACTTTAACACGAGCTTTATTTATATGTCTAAAATCAACACATAACCTAATGTCACTATTTTTATTTCTAACCATAAATATATTAGCTACCCATTCTAAATATGTTACAAGAAAAATGACACCAACATCAATCATCTTATCCAGCTCTTTGTTAATGGTGTCATCTAGAAAAAAGTTGATTCTTCATATTTTCTGCCTAACATGTTTAATACTAGGTTTAATAGGTATGTCATGTTTAATAATATTAGTATCATAACCTTTAAGGTCTTTGTATGACCAGATAAAAATATCAATGAACTCTTTAAACAATTTAATGAATTTAACCTTCTTATTTTCAATCCCCTGAATTTCTAAATAAATAAATTTTGGATATTCTTCAATACCTAAATTAATAAAAATTGTTTCACCTATGATTCTTCTATTCTAGAGAGTTTAGGTTGATCATTAGGTGAGAACATAGATTCTAAACTCACCAAACCAGTAGGCAATCTATTAGTACTTAATTATAAATAATCTCTAGTATTTAATACATAATCATTGTGATCAAAATAAATGCCTTGAATGAATGAATCTATATGTTCATCACAACTAAAATCAAGTCAATTATCATTAAAATCAAGAATCTTATGATGAAAAACTTCAAAAAATGAAAAATATGTAGTAAGTTCAATCTCAAAGAAAGCTATATTAGAAGCATAAACAACAAGCTTATCAACTCTAATATTGAATTCTCTAAGAATATGTGTAATTTTAAATGCTTCAAAATACTCAAGTAATGACCAAAGCTTTTATGTGTAACAATGTAGACATTTTTGATTAGTCTTATAAATTTTACGAACTTGTTTAAAAATTAACTCTAAATCTCTAAAATCTTCTAAATACTTGATATTTAATTCTATTATTTTTTATAATCCCAAACATAATTATTCAAATTCTATTGTATTATTAGTATTTTTAAAAAATAATTTTAAGGCATAATAAAAAAATTTACCTATAGAAAAAATCAGATAAATTCTAGCACCATTATCTTGTTGAGAGCAAGCTCCATCAAAGTAAAGTGACCATAAAATATTCTTTTCAAATATTTCTTCATGCTATTTTTTTGGTTCATCTAAATTAAAAAATTCATAAAATCCCAATTCCAATTTCAATGTAAGAAATATTAGAAGAGGAAGGTGATTCAATAGGGGTACCAAAAAAATCTTCCTTTTTAATAAAAGTAATTTTATTATTAACAGGAACTCATGTAATATATTTTATAACAAAAGCTCTAGTTGCTTTAGACCAATCTCTTTTTAAAAACATTGCATAATCACTAGGAATATCCAACACTTGAACACTATTCATACATCTAATCCATTCATTTTATGCAATTTTAATGATTATATCATAAAACTTACCACAACTCTTAGTTTGTCTAGAATCAAAATTAGTAAGTTTCCTACTATTTGCTTCATAAGATATACCTAATTGATCTGCAATGAGCTTAGACATGGTATTATTTAAGGCACCCATATCTAAGATACAATTATAAATTATTTTATTAGAAATCTTGATTGTAACATAAAAAGGAGGAATGTAATCATAAGGAGGATAAAAATATTGAGCATAAATGTGTTCATAATTTATTTCTTCTTGCATGCTTACATCAGCGCTAGGATTTTTCACTGCTTAATTAATCTCATCAAGTTGTCTCAAAAGACTACCTTCCTGTAGTAAAGAAAATTTAGCTTTGATTATTGATAAATCATCAATTATGTTATATATTTTAGCATTAGTTTGTCTAAAATTCTTAGATTTATAATGCTGATATTGACTATTATTATATCCAGTTGAGAAAGGAATATTTTGTGTAGTATTATCATTTGAATTATTAGCATTATTTTGAGCTGGTTTTCCTTTATCATCAGAAAAAAGTTTATCATTTGCTATTTTATTGTTTTGAGGGGAATTGTAATCTTTATTCCTAGTATTTATAACATAAACATTCTCATTTTTTGAAGGATCATCAAGAGTATTTATATTACATGCTAGATCTTTAGTTATTTCATCCTTCTCTTGAAGAAATTTCTTGAATTTAAGAACAACAAGATATGTGTCTGGATTATGATCTAGTTCATATACATTACAGTAATATATAATATCTATCTTTTTATCTTTTTTATTATTTCTATTTGAGGAAGAAGGTTTATCCTTAAGTTGTCTTTTAACAGTGACCAACTCATTGACTAGACTTTGTATGGCTTTTAATTTTTTTGAATTATTTAAATTTTAGCCTGTGGATGACTTATCATTAAAACCAATGCATTTAATATTATTTTTATATTCAATATAGAAACCTAAAGTGTCACTATATTTTGTAATATCTATATCTTCTAAATCTATTTTATAGTTTACAGGTATAACATTGTAAAAATAAAGTCTAGATAACCTTTTAGAAGGCGTAAGATCACATAGGATCTTTTGATGTAACTTATTGAATCTAGAAATAAAATGATAAATAATCTCACCTGAATCAAAAGAAAAATTCACAAGATCATTGACTAGATCAAAATCTTCTTTAGCTTTCCCAAAGGATAACTCTAGTCAATTTTCAACATCTTTCCAAGTGTCAATAACTTTAGCAAGCAGACTAACAAATGCATGATAAGCTTTTCCTTCTAATGTTTAGGCAAAAAATATTAAACAAATATTTTCATTAGTTATTCCAAGAGTAGCACAAACTAATATAAAAGATTCTAAGTGATCCTCCCAATATTCTCTAATAACACCAAAAAACTTTGGTATATTTAATCCTTTAAGAGAAGGTAACTTACCAAGAAGATTTTCAACATTAATTAAATTAGCAAAAATCCATGGTTCTACAACTATTTGACATTATTCTAAAGCTTTTACTTCATCTTCACCTTTAGTGAAATCATCTTATTCTCTATTATTCTGCAACCCATGAATTAGATCCTCTAGTCTTCGCTGTACTACTGGTTGTTCTCTCATTAGTTGATCTCCTATTATAAGCTGGAGCAGTTTCCACCTAAACCTTGAACCTAATGTTCTTGATCTAATTGTAAATTTATAACAATAGTTCTAGTAGGCAAAACAAAATCATCAAATGAAAAATAATTAAAAATAAAATGAGTTTTAGGCGTAGAATTAGTAGCTAAAACTCTTTCTCTATCTTCTCAAATTCTTCTATTTGAATTCAGAATGTCTTGTTGAGTCTCATGTGTAAGATTTGAATACCAATCAATTTCAAATTTTACAATCTCTTCTTATTTATTTATGACTTCATTAACCTGATAAATATTTTTAGGATAATTATACCATGCATAATGTGTTAAATTAAAAGCAACATCAACTTGATAATCTTATATATTTATTCTAGATTGAATCATAAGAGGTTTTTGACCTTCAAGTACCATTAGAAAGAATAAAAAAAATAAAAACAAATCAAAATTTTGAATGAGGTTCCTAACAGAGTCACCACATTTGTTGATGATGAAAATTATACCATCAATGAATCAACTATTTTTCCTATCATGAATGTCAAGGTGGAATCATACCAGTCTAATCATGGCATTCTAAAGGTTTGTTTACAATCCTAAAGATGCGATGGATTTTTATAAGTTTTGAGAAATAATTAATGGGTTATCAAATATAGCTTATTCCATTATAATAATAAAAAATCTACTTTATCAATTATGAATTAGTTAAGATGAGAATATGTAATCTACTCTATCCGATAAAAAAACCCTATGAGTTAGATAATCTCTTGAAGAATATAAATTTGATTCAATAAATATATATTTGTTCCTAGTATATCTTACTTTATTATTGTAATATTCTCCAATTTTTCTTCAAAAAATAAACATAAATATAAAGAAAAGATTTGAGACAAAGATAAAGTATTCAATCATGTAAATAATCAAAAGAGAGACATAATAAACAACTACTTAAGAAACTAGAACAACCTAATATAAACAAAAGACAAAATCATAATAAAATAAAGCCTAATAGTGAAAATAATCTAAAAACCTTGTCTAAACATAAATTAATTTAATTAACTATAAAACAACTATTAACTACAAATAGTGAATCTAAACTAAACAGAAAAATAACAACAATTAAAAAACTTAAATAGGTTTAAAGACTAATTAAGATTAAACCTAAACATTTAAAGAACACAAACTTTAAATAGAAATAAAATAAAATTCAAGTCAAGTCAAAAGAAATATCTAATACTACCTAATCTAAAGGAACCATAATAAATAAACTAAGGAACAAATTAAACTCTAAAACATTAAAGAAACCTGAAAATAATCTAAGAAAAGAACTAAGGGATATAAGTAAAAACCAGATTTAAAAGAAAACTAAAAATTAAATTGTATTAAATTTAGAGTCAAAATAGGTTATAATAAAGTGTGTGAATCTCAAAGATAGTCATCTTCGTATAAAAATATAACTTTATTGAAAAAATCAACATTCTTTCTTTACAATAACTTGAGTGACAACTTTACAATAAAGACAGATCAATAAAGTGTCATAAAATAACAACATATTCACCATTATTTAGGTTGAATACTTAGAATCTATGCATAAGACTATGAATATAAATCATCAAAAGATGTTAAGCTTATCAAAATTTAGATAAGCAATATTAAATGATAAATAAAGCTGGATATACCTATGTTGCATAAGCAATTACTCAACTATTAGATAAAGTATCATTGAGTATATCTACAAGAGTTGTACTATCTTAGAGAATTTTCATAAAAATAAGAAAGATGAATGATTGACTTCAAAAAATATCTAAGTCTTAAATACCTATTATTATTCTTCTATCTTCAAATGAATCCTTGATTTCTTTTAATACCTTCAAACTTAGTTTTAAAATAAGTTATAACTAACTTTTAGTTAGTTATTAGGTTATACTAACTAATTAAATTTTTAAAAATTCACTTAATTATAAATAATATTGGTTAAGGGTAGGTTTAATTAAGACTTAAAAGTTTTAATCGATCAAGTTATTTAAATATAAACCAGGGGTACTAATCTAAATGAGTGGGGACCCTCATTGATTAATAATATAATAGAATGTGTATTTAAATCATAAAATAAATAAGTAAAAATCAATAAATACTATTTATAATAATCTGTAATGCATGTTAAAATAACTTACGCATATTTATACCAAAATTTAGATCTATTGTATTTTCCAAAATTTATCAAAATATGTCAAAAGTCTAAAAATTGAAGTATCAAACTGAAGTATCAAGTTCTATCCTAAAAAAGTTCAACAATAAAACAAAGTTATCTTTCCCTAGACATCCAATATTACTCCAAATTAGATATCACCTCAATTACATGTTTGTTTTATTCATCAAGACAAACATTGTACTCCATCTATGTTGCAGGAAACTACACCAACCCTATTCCTGATTCAATTTTACTATCATCGATATTTATCTTTATCCTTTTCAACATTTTGACCTCCATGGGTGTATCATGGTTTCACTAAATTTTATCTCTCTTTTCTAAATTTCTCTTTTCTATGATGGAAGGTGGAATGTCCATTATATTTCTTTTACTAGTATAGCATTGTATTCCCAAATTTAATCTTTCAGATCCCAAGACAAGTTCACTATGAGAAGTAGTCAAACCTAATCCTTTACCCTTCATAACATGATATTTATGGGATGGATAAGGTGCATAAAAAGGAATGGCCATGTTACTACAAATTTTAGCATGAACTATCTCAATTTCTAACTATGTGGCTTTATTTAAAGAGGATCAACAGTTAGCTCAATTCTTTCAATATTATGAGGCTAAAGTGGCAAGTGTTGAGGGTTATTGTCTAAATGGTGGGATGAGATACTTTGAGAGGGATTTTGAGTTCTAGACCTATGGTCAAATAAACCTTGATTACCCCTATAACCTATATTTACTAGGTTAGCAGGCATATTACTTAAGATATCTCATAATTTAAGATCTGAGGCATCAAAATGTATAGACATTTTTGTTCCCCTATGTAATATAGGACCAAAATTTCTTGCATGAAAACTACCTCTATGAAAATTTTTATTGGGATTGGATTGATTAACATCACTACTAGAACTCTGTCTCCATCCCCTATCATAATTACTTCTGGATAAAACATGTTGATCCCACCTGGATATTATGTACAATATAAAATATAACAATCATAAGATTGAAAATCAACAAATATTAAAAAATAAACAAGTCTAAGTATCCATATATTGTCATTTCAACAAACTAAATTAAACTGACTTCATATTTTAAAAAATAATCTAACTAGAACCAAACATCTATTAATAGGTATTCCATTGATTCATCAATAATGATTAAACCTTAACTAAACTAAGTTCCAAAATTTATAATCATCACTTTATTTCATAAATATTCCTGACAGATTCATGAAATTCTTATTTTTAGTGAATCAATTTATACTAAACCATTCCAAAAATGAAGTTACTAAAATTTGAACATATCACATTCAAATGAACTGTGAACTGAACTATCCCAAGTTTAATGAACATAATTTCCAACATAAAATCATCAACTAATATCTAAAACCATCACCACTTGTTCTAGTCTAAGGTTTTTTATAAAATTCAAATGATAAGTATCAAGGAACCCTAACTTGAATATCTACTTTCAAAATAAAACACAAGACTTCAAAATTGAGGTATAATTTTAATAGAAATCTCATTATAACTGAATCCATAAAATCACACTTAAAATTGTAAGCTGGTAGGTAAGCTCATAAATTCAAGATTATCCATATATATCTATTGATAATTTTCTAATGTATCACTTGCAAATGGTTGACTAAATCCATTCAAAATTCATTCATAATAAACCAACTTATAACCTCAAAACTATCAACCAAAAATAAATTATACTAAAACTAAAACCTTAGATTTTTTTGAGATAATCTCAATATACCTGATCCACAATAAATAACCAAACTAAAACTAATTCTTGGAGTATCAAATTTCTGGTACTTCTCAAATATACAAGCAAACATCATTAAATTTTAAAGCACATGCAAACGCTAATACCACTATATGTCAAAAATACTGATGCAAATCATTTTATGCATGCAAATCCTCATATGAAATTCAATCATTGTACATAGATCATATGAATAGATCTATTTTGTAAACCCTTTTAATATACTTCCATAAATAGCTGACTAGGTTTATTTGAAACTCTCCTACAAATCAACTTTATGAAATTTTTGAATGAACAAAAACTTCCTCAATAGAAACCCAAACGTGCATTATTATTCCTCAAAATTTTCAAAACTATACTAAAATGAGCAAGATTCTTTCATGAAATTTGAGGTTTAGACAACTCTTTACATTAATGCTTTCAAATATATCACTCTAACTATCCTAAGTAAATCTCTAAATGTATATTCAGATAAGCCAACCTTTGAGAAGTGAGATATAAGCCATTAAGAAGAAGTATATCTATTATTTTTAGATCAAGTTTTAAGACACAATTTTAACTTTTGACTTATTTTGAGTAATATACATAGAAACCTTAGTGAATTACTTTGAAACTATCAAATACCCATGCCATTGAACAAACAAATTTATCATGCTCATCTAATTCAAAATTTCAAATAAACACTGCATATAAAAATTATGTATAAAAACCCTTAAACTTGTTTCATTTTGACATACTTCATATATGAAAATAAGGCCTTGATCTAAAAATACCTTTATTCTTCAATAAAATAGAGAAAATTAAAACCATAAAATTGGTCATTTACATCATGCATCACAAACCTTCCAATATTCCAAGTACTCATTCATAGAGACAAAAAAGATTTTATAATTCTGGGATTTGATCAAAACCATTAAGTAGAACTTCAAAAATAAAGGCTAGATCTCAAAATATGCTTGAAAGGTGAAGGTTTAGAGAACCAAGACTCCATGTAAGAAAATATGATCTTGATTTATTCCATGTAAAAACTTTAAGATAAATAAAAACCAACAACACCAATACTATGCATTAAAATCTCCATTCTTCATTCTCTGGAAAACTGGACTTTGAACCAAACAAATTCTATTTTTTCATAGACCCAAAAGATATAAAAAAATAGATGTTTATCATGCATATTGAGAAAATTTTCTTAAATTTTACATTGAACAAATGGTAACCTTTATATGCATGCTAATAATAACTAAAGAACATTAAACTCCATTCTTTTAGTCATATATACAAATATATGCATAATTGATGATGTCTTAACCATACAGAAAACAAATTTCTCAAACCATCTACATGCAGACAAATATATAAGATTTTCTCAAACTATATCTCACATTTATTCATAAAAAAACATTGAAAATTAACTTCAAGCTCCCAAGAATAAACATGTAGACTAAACTTATCCTTGTTCATGCAACTGAATGATGATTTCTTCATGACTCTACAAATTTTGTAAAAATACCATAGATAATTTATATTTTATTCTATGATGAATGAAACATACCTAGTTATGCACCGTAAAATTCCTCTACCAAATATCCTAGATAAATTTTTCACAACAAGCTCAAATATTACCCTACCAAGACTCTGCTTCCACATCCGAACTTGCCAAAATGAACACAAAACAAGAAACTTCAACACTTATATCTACCAATCTACCACTATAACCAATTCAGTGATGTGTTCAAATCATATTGGCTTGGATTTACCAACATATATTTAGCAATATTACTAATTCATTTGTCAGCACAACTAGACTTAGAGATAACTAAAGCTTCATATTAAAACATCTTCTAATTCCCATTGTTCAAGGAAAAAATGTTTTGCATTAACATCAATATACCACCAAATCCTTGGCATATCTTGAAACTTCAAGGACAGACCTTTGAATTTAATGTTTATGCCAACTCACCTTACCACAAATTTCATGTTATTAACCAATATCCAATCACCAAACCAACACATGCATTGAATATTCTTCGTAATCAATCTAAAGACCTTGAGATTTAGGATAATAAACTATTTCAAAGTGAAAATTTATGCCCTTAAAAATATCTATGCCTCAACATCATGACCCAAAGGGTCTTAAACCAATCTAAGTGACAAGTCTTTTAATTATTTCAAAGATTTAAAGACAAACAAAACTAAGACATTGATAATAATATGGATTATATTAAATTCAAAGAACACCTTATACCATTAAAAATTATTCCATGAAACAAGTCTTAAATCAACAAATTCACCTCTTTAATATATGAATCTTTATACCCAGTAAGTTTTAATAGAATGCCATCCATGCCTCAAAATTTATATTTATAGGATTGAATCATTGTTAGAATCTTGAAATGACTAGGACTTAGAATGTTGAATAGGTCCTTAAAATTTTATAAAACATGAGAACCATGATCTCAAACCATGTAGTTTGGTAGTCAAATCACCAAATCATCAGATAAAGAATAAAACTACAGGCTAGACGAGATAGAATGACAACATCACTAAATCAACTTAAGCATATCGATACTTCAAATGTCCATTATACCATCAACAATAAATGAAAATGAGCCATGAATCTAATCTATACCTTTAGAATAAATTTTATGGATTCATTGATTTTCAAATGTAATGTTTTCAAAAATTAATAATCATTGACATATGATCATTATCTATTCTAAACCATTAATCAAATAATATCATCTATGAAAATCAAAGAATTACTATAAATCTATCAAAATTATTAAAATTGAAAGTGTATTTTCCAACTAAAATTGCCTAAAAAACTATTATGACTAAAAATCAAGATAATTGATCATATTCACAACTATATATGCATATTTTGATAGGTTTAAGTTAGCAAATGAGTTTGGTTAGCTAGGTGGAAAATTAGACTTGAGTTTAGATGAGGGTCAAGGCACTTTAACATCTAAAACTATCACGTGCAATTTTTGAGTGTATACAATTAACACAAATTTATTGATAGATATCTAGAAGCCTTCTAAAGGTGACACTTATCAAAGTAAATATGTGATTGCCTATGAGGGAGCCACTTAGAAAAATAGAAGACTTGATTACCTCTAAGAGTGACACATGGCACTCCTACAACTAACCAAAATTAGGGGGCCGCACCTAAGAGCTTATCATGAATCAAAATATGCCACATGGTAGGATATGAATGAGTCATCACATTAAGGTGCATTTAGAGATCCCAAGAGTAATTAGGAGGTGCCATGTGTCCACATTTGAGCTGATTAAAAATCCTAGTCATATTAAGACCCCATGGGCACCTAGCTATATTCGAGGTGGCATGCCACATGTCCAAAGGTGGTAATATTTAGCCTTAAATCTAAAATTGATGGTGAATCAAAGGCAAATTATCACTAAATTTTAATGTTAAAGTAATTAAATACCAAAATCAATAATTGGAAGTGTTTTGAATGAAAAGGTGATGAGCTTGCCATTAATACAACACAAACTATAATTACCATCAAACCTTGAATTAATAAAAGCAATCTTCAAAAGGTTACTAACTTGATAATCTCTACCTATATTTGCATTCAAATCCATAAACATTTTCTCTCCCTACTATCTGCATTCGTAATTCAACCAAGCTTGATTTCTTCACAAAGTGCACCTAACCACTATTGTTGGAGCTTGAAAGTTATAGATAAGTGCAAGAGGATGTTAATTGATACCCAAGACATTGTAGAGATGGCACATATATGACATTTCACTTCAAGTAAGAGAATTACAATTGGGAATGATGATTTTCTATTTCAATATGATAATTCAGTTGTGTTCAAAGATATAGAGTTCATCCTCAAGGTGATAAAATTAGGGGACATGCATTATATCAACGTCTATTACAATGTTGAATGAGCTAAGGATCTTGATGATACCAAGACCATGCCCCATATTATTCAACTAGATTCAGACATCCTATCAATCCAAGTTGTTAGTCTCCATAAATTCACAATAAAATTAGAGGTCATGCCATATGCTGACCTAGTATATGCCATCTTCTATAGGATGAGATGTGAGGATGGGTTGCTAAAGTTCATGAACTAAGGGCTCCCAATTACTTTCATCATAGGACCTATCTTTGAAAAATACTATGACCTAGTTCTAACACAACTTGACTATAACTAGAGCATTATCGACAACTGGTATGAGACACACAAACTAGAGACAATCTTGGCATCATGGGTGACTAACCTAATTGGGGTTATTTTCATGGATGACCTAGGGAACATACCCATTAATCAATTCAAAAAGGGGTTTAGGATTGACCTTACCTTATTTAATAGAGTTTTTTAAAATGCACACATTAGTTATGTTAATATAAGAACTATCCTACTGGCACATAAAATCTTGGAAGATCAAAAAATTCCATCACTTGGGGACATCATTAGTATAACCTAATCTCTATTATGCATGACAATTATCATTATGGGGATTCAATCTACATGATGAACTATATGATGGATGCTATATGTGCAACTGCACAATTAGGACTGAACTCATGGTCTCCTACTCAAGATGAAGTTGTGCCCCAATTATTCTCTACATTACACATCCACCACTTTAGGAACAATATAAAGGTGATTGTAGAGGACTTGTACCCACTTATTTACAAGTCCATAATTGAATGTGAATTATCAATATTTCCCTTAGAAGCTAGATAGATGTTGAGAGAAATGGGTAGCTTCTAGATCTACCCTAATTGCATGGTAATTTGAGTGGAGGGAGTAATGGTAGCTCCTATCATGCTATCAAGGTATGTACCCATGAATTTGGCCAAGGAAGAAATGACCTATCAACTAATCTATGGAGTTGATGGTGTATTTAGAAATAAAAAGAAGACTATCCCCCACAAAACTCCTTACAAGCCGGGGAAAACTAAAATCACAAAATGGTAGGACATTGTAGTAGATGTAAGGCATAGGGATTCCTACCTATTGCCAAAATGTGACTTCCAAGCATGAGACCCCAATAATATCATTGCAAGGCACCTGATCAAGTTGAAAAAGGATGTGGCCATGGAATATAAGCACAAAGAGGAGGTGCATGAATGGGTTTATAAGGATGAAATGAATGATGAAGTAGTCCTTAGAAATACTATAAGAAAAAACATATAGATTTAAATGAGGTTTAATAGGGAGAGGAAGAAGGAGGACATAATAAAGCCTCAGCTCCCATAGACTCATGGGAGAATGTTTGATGTAGACTAAGAGGCTAGACAAGAGGAAGAGGAAGAGGAAGAGGAAGATGATAATGTTCCTCTTATTAGGAATAGGCCTTGTAAACCTTCACTTGTTGCCACTTTAGGAAGCTAAAGCATACATCCTATCCCTAAGCAATGAGAGTCAAGCAGCCAACCAAGTCACTCCCAAAGACCTACATTAATCTCTGCATATGTTATGCGGGATGCCATAGAGAGCATAAGCCAACCCAAATTTGGTGTCATTGATTAAAGAATTACAACAAAGCATTGAGTTATCAATGGAAGAGCTACACACCCTAGCTAGTAGGAATACAAAGAAAGTTTACACAAGGAAAAGGGAGCCCAAAACCTCTATGAGGGGCTTAGTGCCTCCTCCATTAGCTCCCCAAAATACCACTATAATTATTGTACCACTACCTTCTTTCCTAGTTGTTATTAAATTTACAAATTCTCCTAATTTTATTGTTTCTCCCTCTACCATATTCACATCCCCTACCATTGCTTCCTTTTGGGGCACCATTTCCCATTTCATCTCCCATGCCAATAATAACATTCCACCTCCATAGATCTCCCAAATCACTAGTGTTATCCAAGATATGGTTCTAATCCTTCCAAAATAGCCACTAATAGTGCATCACTCACCCTTGGCTCCCCTATATTCACTAAGCCATTGAAACCCATTCCAAATCCATTTACCTAGCGAAGGCCACTCAACATTACTACAAATGCTAAGGTGAGTGTGCCCTCTAAATTTCCTTAATTCATTCTCAACATGGGCCCTAATAAATATTTATTTGATAAAATTAGGCAATTATACCCAACAAACCTATACATCCCTGATATAGCCTTGGCTTCATCCTTAACCTAGGCACTCCCATTATAACCACCTCCCACACAACCACTATCTATAACTACCCCAAATTGGGTGAGGGATATCATATAAATAGAAAGGTAGGAAGGAACTCAAGTGGCATCTTTGGCACCTCAAATTGGGATGAGGTTTAACCCTACTATAGGCACTATGAATAGGATAGTTTGAAGATGAGTGGAGCATCCATTGTCAAGCTCGGCTGTGATCTATGAGAGTGAATATTCCTTATTCACCTTGAATAGAAAGAAGAAATATATCCTAGGAGAGGTGAAATAATATGTAGATGACCCTATATCATTGGTTTAATCCCAAGGAGAATCTACTATTTCCTTAATGAATGGGATGCAACAAGAATTTCAAAGCCTAAACGAACAAACATTACCAACAGTGCTAGATGGCACTATAATTTCAATAATAAATGTTGTTATTAATGTTTGTAACATTTATAAGGTGATGAAGAAGAGGTAGAAATATGGGATCTAGAAATCCAAGATGGTCATTAAATTTTACCAAAATCTTTCACTCTATGACACCAAGTTGGAAAACTTGGCTAGAGTGGCAAAGCAATAAATTCCCTGACCTCAAAGTTCTACCACTTGAAGACATTATTCATACACAAACCATCTTAATGAATAGAAAGAGGATCCCTAAAATATGGGTAGACCATATAAAGGATTCACATACATCCTTAGAAAAAAATTGAGTTCAAGATAGCTTTACTATTATAGGATTTCATGATTACCAAGGTAACCAAACCTAATAGCTCCTTCATGAATGATCAAGAATTTAGAAGCCAGATGAAGGTGTTTATGGAAAATTTTTAGAAATATGTATCTAGTTCAAAGACTTATATAAAATTAATGGGAATTGTGTAATTTTACAATCAAAGGCTAAAAAAGGTGGATGCAATTAAAGAAGCACTTAGCTAATACTTATAGAGCATGGCATGCCCATTTAGGAGACACTTGACTTGTTTAAGCCCATTATCCTAGACATTGCTCAAATAGATCAAGATTACCAAGCATGTGCAGAGGTATAGACCAAAGAAGAATATAATAAAAGGCAAAGAAAATAAAAACAATAGTAGTAAGCTACCCAACAACCACCTCCATGCCCTTAAAATATTTTGTTTCATCTTGTAAATTCAAATGTAGAATATTACATTATAATGTGGCATTTTAAGCCACTTGGATATATTTGGGAACCTTTTTTGGGCCCACTTGAACTTGTATCAGGGGTTTTTAATTTTATAAATAGGGGTTTTGCATTCATTTATAAATTAAAGAAAATAGTTGTTACTAAAATTAATGCAAAGAGCCAAAGAATTCAAGAGTTTGTCTATAGTGTTTTTTTGTGTTTGTTATGTGATTTTTGAATTATCACTCTTATAAATGAATAATATTTTATTTTATGCAAGATAATTTAGTAATTACACTCTATATATGCATTTTTTAGTTTGATTTTGATGCTAGGCTGATAAATCTATAGTATACTTGCTCTATTTTTCTTCTCATTTACAACTAAATGTGTTATGCAATTTACTATGAGTGAGCAATTTTATGCAAAGTATGATGTTATAAATATGTATTTACTTTACCCTAAATCTTTAACTACATTTATTTATTATTTAGCATTATTCTAGGGTTGGTATATTATAGTTTTATGTGTTTTTGCCTTAAAAGTTAGTAGAATTAGTATCTTTGCTCATCTTAAGTACATCTTCTTCTCTACCTTACCCTGCTCACTCTTGGATTCACCCATGACTGACTCTATTTTAGTTCACGCTATAAATATCCATTCTTTATTTATATTTTGGGTAATAATTTAAAAATATTAAGAAATTTTTATAAAGATTGGCAAGAATAAGTGTAACTACATAAACATCTATTTTCCCTATAGTAGGGTCTGCTTGTAGACTTTTAAAGTAGTGACCATATCTCTAATATTTATGCTATATATGTTATTAATTATGTTAAAAACTCAATCTTGAAGTCTTTCAGGACTCAAAATTGAGTTTCTTACTTTCCCCTTATTCTCTAGTGACATATGGAGCACAATATGTGCATCAACAAGAAGGGAGAAGTTGGTTTTAGAAGGAGGGCCTTTATGCAATTACTTTCATGCATATTTGTAAAATTATAGTGTATTTCATTAAATATATTCATATCTATTTCAAGATATGCAAATATTGTTGAAGAACACTAATGATTGTCATCCTTTGCATGAATATATACATTATGTGTAGGGATATTTGCATTCTTTGAAAGATTTAATCAAAATTAGTGTTCATTTGTGTGAATTTGGTAAATTAATCTAGATATTTACTTAAATTCATGAAAATATAGGTGAAATACCCTATTCTTTACACATATTAAAGGCTATTTTGATCACTTTTGTATATTTTAGCATAAATTTGGTAAATAATCTTGGTATTTATAAAAATTTGTGTAAAGGTTGAGCTTTGAGACCACATTTGTGTTAGATCTAGGCATTTGAGATCATAATTACTCTAATTCATTTGGAATTTGGTGAATGTTTGTGTAGCTTAGTGCTGAAGAATGTTTTGAGGTGCTTAAACACTCTTTGATTATTGAATTAGATGTAGAAGTGATTTTACTACTAGTTTAACATTAATCTTTGTAGATTAATGTGTAAGTCTAACAATATTTGTATAGGTATCAAGGAATCTAAGGATTTTAAGCTTATATCCTCAAAGATCAAGGTAAAGCTATTGATCTGACACTTTTCTTGTAAAAGATTACTAATATTTATAATATTTATCATTTTTGAGGTCATATTTAGAGAGCTTTTTCTCTTAATAATCATTTTACATCTTGGAGATGCCTAAGATCAGAACTAGGTCTCGATCTAAAACCAAGATCCCTTTATCATCTTTAGTAACCCATTGGAAGGTGAGAGTACACAAAGGTAGATGTAGGAAATCTAGGACCCAACCAAATTCCCCATCTAACCAAAATTTGTAACCTCTTATGCCAATCATGGCATGGTTATTTGGCTCATCCTTCAATGTCCCTAGGCCCATGCATGATCTACCTAGGAATCTAAAAAATTACCTACCTCTATTTACCCCCATTGGGAGAGTGATCAATGAAGATCATGTGAAATTATTTAAGGCATCTTTAAGGCTACTCAATGTGATCCATGAGGATGTGTCCTATCACCTTTTTACCTTCACCTTTAGGGACAAATCTTATGATTAGTTTCTTAACTTACCCAAAGATTCCATCATGGGATGGGGTTAGTTTAATGATACCTTTATTTCCTAATTTAGAAGGTTAATTAGTACAAGAGTTATATACCAATAATTTACCACCCCTAAAAAGGACCCAAAAGAACCAATTAGAATTTTTAGCACAAGGTTTCAAAATATGTATACCCTAACATATCCACCTTATAAGCTAGCAAATGTTTTATCCTTAGAGATATAAAAGAATGCTTTAAACCCAATGAAAATAATCTTCCTAAGGAGAGCCATAGGTATTGACACGTTGCCTTTAGCATATACTGAAGCCATACACATCAATGAGAAAATACACCTACAGGGGTACCCTACCTTTGCCATTACAACTTTGATCCAACTATGCCTACTTTAAATTTCATCCCTAACATGAATCAAAACTAGCTTGCATTAAACCAATTATGAATTATGAACCAATCGCATTTGAGAAATGCTACACCTAACTAGCTGCTTGGATTATTTAACCAAGAAAATATCAGGGCATATCCTTAGAATAATCAATAAATGGTGCCTATTAACAATACCAATGTACAAACCACAACCCAAAGAAAGAACCTAGAGCCTCTAAAATGAGAACTGGACTCAATACAAAGGACTATCCAAAAACTTGCTAATGATTTATTAGATCTTAAGAAATAGATGGGAAACAATGGTGAGAGTTTCAATAGAAATTATAATTTCCAAAAGTTTAAAAAAATTTCAATAGGTCTAAAAATAATAGTGATTTATCTTTGATCTAATTTTGTGAGATGGCCTTGCCTAATTGGTGTTGAGTGCACAATATAGCTAGACATGGAGAGCTAGACTGTATTGATTTCTACCATGCATTTGAAGCTATTTAGAGCCAATACAGGGATTCAACATGAATTCAAATGATCAAAATAATGCTAAAGGATCTAATAACCCCAATTATCCTTCTATATCACCTAAATTGGTCCTCATGGTTGATACTTATGACTTTCCCATCCAAGATGAGAATGAACCTAAAGATAATGTCAAAGAGGGGCATGCTTTCCAATAGTACCAGTGAAGCAACTACACCTTGAGAAATAAATGTTAGAACCCACCCTTAAAAACCTCTACCCTAACTAATAAACCATATATACCTCTTGATAATAGGACATACAATAATCCTTCACACGCCAAAGGTAAGGAGAGTCAACCAACAATAGAGACTCCTTGCATAACATCAAAAGGTGGATACAACATAGTGGAAGACATGATGAAAATAAAGGAAAATATAACATTGCATGAGCCCACACAAATCACTAAACATCATGATCTGCTATTGAAATCAGTAAATGATAAGTTTGGCTCTATCAAGGATAAACAATCTCATTCCAATGTGGTAATGTACAAAGTAAGCATGAGGTTCCACCATTCCTATTAATTGTTAGAATTTTTGTTAAGAATCTCCATAATTACTTACTTGATTATGGTGATTTAGCTAATATTATACCTCTAGGAATTTGTGAAAAATTTAGATTAAACCCAATCAAATATGATAAGGTGGTGGTGTAATTGGATAATTCAAGAGTGAAGGTAATAGGTGAATTATTGAACATCCATATGCAGCTAGCTCATGAACCTTGAATACATTAGTTCATTAAAATTTAGGTCATCGACATACCTAAGGCTTATGTATTATTACTTAGTCATAGCTGGACTAAATCCTTGAATGGGTACATGTACACTGATTACTCTCACATGTGGATGCCTTGGTGAGGGATCCCTAATTAGATCAAGATTGATTGGGAACCCAAGATGAAATAAATGATCATAGATTATAATGTTAAGAATGAGAAGGTAAACTTCCAATCCTCTAACTTAGGTGTTTATACTTTGGAAACCACTTATATTTTCACATGTGATAAGATAGAAGAAGAAAGCAAAATTCCTTAGACATTGCCCTTCAATGGTGCATGATCCAAATAAGGTTTGGGTGTGGAAATCATTCTAACAAATCTTGAAGCCAAAGAGTATCTAGATTCTTATAGATTATAGTTCTCTTATAGTAGTAATTTGAAAAAATATGAAGCTTTTATTTTAGGATTTCAATTTACATTTAAACATAAGGTTAAATAAATGATAGTCTATGGTGGTTTTGAATTAGTAGTTAATCAAATTAAAGACATATATCATTGAAAAATTTATTTTTTAAGGAAATATAAATTTAGATATTGGGATATAATTGAGTAATTTGACTCATTCAATATTATTTCCTTGCCTAGGGAATAATACTAGTTGGAAAATGCCCTATCATCAGTGGAAATAAACTTGGTACCTCTGGAGACTTTAAACCTACATTAATTCATTATGGATATAATTTCATGCCCCTGTATACTAGAAAACATCAACCACTTCCTAGTCTTTGATGATGCCAAGTAGATAATTAACTTATTATGTATTTTTGGCATGTTTGAGTCACACATCATTGATGAATAAGATGAAATTCCTGTACAAGATTTAAAGGACAATGAAGATGGGGTGATTCAACTCAAAGATATTAAGATCCCCAAAGGCATGATCTCCTTGGATAGGATGTTTGACCTAGATAAGCAAGGAAATGACCCTGATCAGCCCAAAGTAAGTTAGAAGGATTAAAAGAAAATAAACTTGGGAAATACTGGTAATGAGTAGAATGTCAACATTGGTCTAGTGTGTACCAATGAATATTTGAAGAAATAAGTCACCCTTCTGACCAGATTCAAAGATGTCATCACTTGGTCCTATGATGACCTCAATATATTTGATACTAGTGTGATTACCCACATGATCCCATTGAAAGAAGGCTGTAAACCTTTCAGGTAGAGACAAAGACTAGTAAATATAGTGTTGAAACCATTGATTTATAAAGAAGTGAATAAATTACTCAATCTAAGGATAATATTTCCTATACATCACTCAACATGGGTTTCTAATCTTGTGTCATTCCAGAAGAAGAATGGAGAAATGAGACTTTGTTTGATTTAAAAAATTTGAATTGATCTTCTGAGAAGGATAATTACCCTTTTCCATCTTTAGATGAAGTCATATGGTTGGTAGGTGGATATGTAATGATGTCAATCCTGGGTGGATTTTCAAGATAAACCAAGTGTTGGTAAATACGAGAGACAAAATGAATACTTTATTCATCACAAAATGAGGAATATTTGCCTACAAGTAGATGTTGTTCAGATTAATCAATGCAAGAACAAATTTTTAGTGAGAGATGAACCATGAATTACATGGATTAATAGGTAAATGCATTATTATTTACATGGATGATCTAATATTTTTTTCTAAAAATAGGGAAGATCAATTGATGCATTTTGAACAAGTATTGGAGAAGTGAAGAAGGTATGGCATTTCCATAAATCCCAAGAAGATAATATTTTGTGTGATCAAAGGTAAACTCTTAGGACATGTAATCACCTAGGAAGGTATGGCCATTGACCTTGAAAGGATCAGTGAAATTTCAAAGGTAAAAGTTCCCACTACAAAAAAGAGTTAAAATATTTCTTTGGCAAAATTATTTTTGTGAGAAAATTTATTTTTGGTTTTACAAAGATTGTGAGACCACTCAAAACCATGATAAAGAAAGTTTCCAAGATATTATGGACATATAAAATTAAAAATGCCTTTAAAGACATCAAGGATGCTATTTTTTAAGCCTCTATCTTGATAAGTCTATACTTTAGTAAAGATTTATATCTATACTCTTTTGAGTCTAATCATACTATTGTTGTTGTCTTAACATAAAAGGAGGATGACAAAGAGCACCCCATAGCCTTGATGAGCACTAATTTGAATAATGATGAGATGAATTATCCTATTCTAGATAAGTAGGCATATGTATTGGTAAAGGCTATCAATAAGTTCAGACACTACATTTAAAGAAACAATACCTATGCTATAGTGTCTAATCTAGTAGTTAAGTTAATGTGAGGATAGAAAAAACTTGGGGAAAGAAGAGGGAAGTGGATGAAAAAACTTCAAGAATATGAATTATAAATAAAATATGCTAAGTTAGTAAGGGGGCAAGGTCTAATCCAACTTACTACAAACACTGATACTCGTATTGTTGCTTTATAGGTTGAAGCAAGTTAAGTACCTGATGGATATTAGTACAAGGACATTATTCATTAATTTTTGGATGGAGTGTGTCCCTCACACCTTAAAAGAGAATAGAAAAGGGCCCTCATGATAAGATCATAACATTTTATGATCAAAATATGAGTCCTCTATAGAAAAAACTATGAAGGAATTTATCTATGATGTGTTTCCAGAGCTAAAGCCATAAAAATCATGGATAACTTCCATAATAGATTAGGAAATGGTCACCCTTTAGAGCACACCACAACACACAAGATATTAAAGGCTAGTTATTAATAGCTGACCATATTCAAGGATGCACATGATTATGTGCAAACATGCCACCAATGTCAAGTGTTTAATCGAAGAGAAGTAAAGGCAACCATGCCTTTAAAACTAATAATCAAAGCAAATACATTTGCACAATAGGTCCTCAAATTCATAGGAGTAATCAATCCCAACTCCCTAGTAGGACACAAATTTTTACTCATCAGCACAAACTATTGCATGAGGTAGACCAAATTAGTGGCCACTAAGAATAGTAAAACAACTGATGTCATCAAGTTTCTAGAAGATAATATTATCACTTAGTTTAGGATACCCCTGTCTCTAATATGTGACAATGGGTCAGAATTTACATTAGTATAATTCACTAAATGGGTTTATGAGAATTAAATAATCATCAAATCCACATCAATTTATTACCATCAAGGTAATGGAATTACAAAATCCACTAACAAAAACTTGATGAATGACATTAAGAAGTCTACAAAAAATAAACCAATAGAATGATAGTCCCTACTAAAATTTGCTCTATAGGTAGTGTTGTCACTTGGATTTTCACCCTTTGAGGAGATGTCTCATCTCTCCTCATCCAAGTGGAATAATTTAAACACCTCAGGCTATGGGTAGTTTAGGATTGAGGTGAATCTCTAGATAGGGCTAGCTCCCTTGATGTGCCACTTTTGGATCACTACTACACCTATGCTTGTAAGGAAAAGGGAGAGAAAACTAAAAGTAAACTATCCTAAAAGTGGTGATATACCAAATTTATTGAGGAATACTGACTAGATATATGTCACACATGAGACCAAGAGACTAACTATACATACATTTCTCTAATCTAAATCTTCTCACATCAGCTTTTCATTATGAGGTTATGATGAATGTTTAGGCTAGGAGGACTAAAGAAGAGGCCTAGAATGGAACTATTTGAATAGAATAACTCACTCAACCTTGAAACTTCATAAAATTATTCACATGATCTATAAGAATAATCTTTCAAGATACAAATAAGTGAGAGAATGAGACAACAATGCTAAGGAAACAATAGTCATTACTAAGCATGATCAATCATTCAAGTGAATACACTATGAATAATAAAAAGACAAGTGTCAAGATAATAAAAAGATTTAAATGTGCATGATAATATAATGTGAAATTTATCATGTAAATTTAGGAAGCACAAGTGTCAATCCAAGGCATGAAACTCTTGAGATGTTACATGAAATTCCCTTTATTGGCTCAAAAAATTTCCTTCATCATTCACCCCTATTGGAACATCCCAAAACTAAATAGGGAAATTTATAATGATTATAATAAGAGGTAAATGTTTTATACATGCTTATGCATTAATTTTTTGCATTCCTAATCACCTAGATTCTTGTGGAAGTGAGCCATCATTGCCTATAGTTAGAGAAACTCCTCTTTCACACACCTTGCACACTTGGATCCTAAAATGATTTATTTTATAATGAAAATACATATAATGGAGTGAATTATATGTGTCAATACAATACATAGAATTAGAGTCATTAGACACACCTTAAAAGTAGCTTATCTAAAAATTTTCACCCTTCTCACTATCATGTTCATTATGCCAGTTCTGATTAGTTGAGATGATAGATATTGTAAGAAAACTTAAGAGTTTTTATAAATAATTAAATGGATATTAGGGGTTATCCCAAGTCCCATTCCATCTCCTAAAGTTGTTTGCATCCCTTGAAAGTACCTAAAACTTGCACAATGCACAAAATAGTCAAAAGAGCCAATTTTATACCCTATTCATACAGATAGGGAATGCCTCAATTTGATGGAAACGGTATTTTGAGAGATATATAAACATCCATATACTTTCATGGTCATTCCATCCCATTTGGATAGCTCTCCATCTTCATTTCTACATTAGGTCTAAAACTAGGGTTTACAAGGGTTTTAAGTAGTTTTGACATTTAGTGATGTTTCATAAAGGTTTGACATTTGAACTACAAAAAAATTCCTCAAGAGTGATTTTAATGACCCCTTATAACCTATCAAAACTCCTTGGATCTCCATGCACAACCTTAGATAAGATATGAACTTCCAAAGTTGCCCT
This sequence comes from Torreya grandis, assembly GCA_037957365.1. Taxonomy (NCBI): domain Eukaryota; kingdom Viridiplantae; phylum Streptophyta; class Pinopsida; order Cupressales; family Taxaceae; genus Torreya; species Torreya grandis. Next base: position 2,430,114 of record JARHVA010000338.1, on the reverse strand, counting down.
ATCGAGCTCTTCCTTCCATTTACACAGGCCTAATGATATCTTTGAGCCATAAGATGGATTATTTGTGCTTCCTCTATAATATAAAATATTTAAAACGTCTTAAATGACCCTAAAAACATTCCACAATACATTTTAATTCTTACCTAGGGATATAATTGAAATTGACCTCCCATTTAGATTCTAGGCCTAATCATGCCTAACAGGAATGCTTGCATACTTGATGGTTTAGAGCACCCTATTGAGTTTCATTCTTTAGTGATAAATTTTTAATGTTTTCCTAGGTGTGTTTCAACTCCACACACATCCTTTCAAGGTCCAAATATCTCTTGGTTCATTCCTTTATTACCCTTTCTCAGAAATGTAAGGTTTATGCACAAAGGGAGTGCTATCTGTCTGAGACAAAATAGAGTAAATTACCTTATTTTCTAAAAAAAATGATGATTTTAGGAGATTATATAAGTTTTAAATACCTCTAAAAAAATTCATCCCTTTATCAGGTTGTTAAGCCTTCCAACTCTCTCAAATTCCAAGATAGACTATGCACAATGTTTAACCATATGGACTGTGTGATGGAATTATGATCTAAGGGTCTATGATGATGATTATCCTCATAATTTATATTAAAAATATGAATAAATACCTTATAATATTCATAATTATAACCTCAAACTCTATCTTACCCAACTAAGTCTGTATGACAAACTGATTGTGCCTTCTATATCTCTCCTTTAAGGTTGACTCCTGTAGGTGATCTTGCATAATTTGACCTTGAATATAGTGTTCTAAAAACTTATATGGGTATTATTTATCATAAATAATTCATTTTTTGTATTCAAATCATGTACCTATAATGTAAACTTCAAGAACACCAACTTTTTCTCACTGTCTTACTACAACTATAACTGACTATGTTGAGGTAGAATAGGGGTCCATCTGTAGATGAAAATGTGTTTTAGAATTCTATCTATGATTTAATACTTAATATATATCTTTTATATCATTTCATATTATCTTGAAAATAAGTCAATTTAGTTGTAGGCCTATCAATATCTGAATCACTGGTTTCCTCCCACTTTCACACCACAGTCAAACTGTAGGTGGCTATTTTATGATCGAATAGAGCCTGTAGATGTTAGTTGGCCTTATAAACTATGTTATATGTATTTTTATAGATTTTTTAACCTTTAATATCAATTTTTTAAATTTATATAGGCTCATTATCCTCCAATTTTACTTTAAGATCTCTATGATCACCTATAGGCAAGCTGTAGGAGGCCTTTTCTAGGTCACTATACACTTGTAGATGAATATCTGACCATATCATTGCACTGTAGTCTTATTTAAAGTCATTAATGTGATTTTAAATTTTTTTAAGAATCTTATAACATGATAATATTATTGGAATTTCCACATTGGTAATTGGAGCCCTTTTGAGGTCAATAACATGTAGACATTATTGACTAAGTTTAGTGCATAAAAATGTAACTTTGGGTCTTCTAAAGACCATCTTCCCTTAGTCATCTACCCCCCAAAATTTGTAGAGATTTCATCCTATATATAAGATAAAATATTTTATAATTTATATGCATCAAAATTCCTTATAACCTTATTGTATGTTATCATCCAAGTGGTGAGGTTCTTTATTTTCACCTTTTAGGGAAAGGGTCCCTGAATATAGTCATTTGACCTCTAAAGGTTCCTCACTCTTTACCTGCCCACATAACATACCAAAAATGCATGCTAGGGTATCTTCAAAATTTTATGACTTTAAGGAGAGTTCCAACTTGTTTCAACACTTCTCTCAGTTCTCTGTTAGCACCACTTGTAGGTGGCTTTTGCACATACAGGTAGTGAGTGTAGGTGTGAACAACATGTATTGTTTTAGATCTCGTGAACATACCTAGACTCTTATCCAATTATCCAAATGGTTTATTATCATTATGAAGGTCTTCAAAATATTTTCAAAACATCTAATCCAATGTAATTTTCCTCTTTCAAACACCTATAGGTGTACATTTATGGTAGACTATGTAGAAGTACTACATACAATCAACTACAATGGACTCTTTATCATTTGGAAACTCAAACCACTACCTCATGTTTATAGAAGATATTAAAAGTATTTTAAACCTTCATTAAATTTATGTGGATGTTCTCAGAGTCTTTACAAATCATGACTGAAACTAAAGATGAGCTGGGAGCTAACTGTGCATGCCAATGGACTATGACCTCAATGATGCTCACCTTAGAGGTTGAAACTTTTTTAAAGGAGGATATTATCATGAAAATTGAAATGAGTGAAACACCATGTTAAATCATATCAAATCCATTTTAGAGAAAGGGGATTTCTATAAATGGTGGAATTTGAATGCAAGTTCAATCTCAAAACCCTCTTACAAAGTGAGTTGTTTAAGCTATCAAATACTATCCAAATGTAAAACCAAACATGGATACCATGAGAGGATATAATCCAAATCATTTGGAATCAATATTATTATTTAAATTGTATGGAATTATCCAAACCAAAATAAAACCTATAGGATTGAGGAAATAGTGAGCAAAAAAACATAGTCAACTTGTTAGAGATGATTCATAAACCATAGTTAACCAATATTCAAAATATTGTTACAGAACTGAATCTATCTAAGTGTAATTTCACCTCACAAAGGCATTTTTCCTATAATTCTCCATCTATCTGTACCAGGCATAAACCTGTGACTGGTTCTATGTATCTACAAAGGTAAAGAAGAATTAGAATGGTTTTGGACCTTTTTTAGCACTTCCAAAGCATGGAATGCATTAATATGAGTATGAGGAAGATGAAGAGATATTACATAACCTTATCCCACATGTCACCTTCCCTCTTAGGCTGTACAAGTGCCAAAATCCTCCTTTTTAGTTGCTTTCTTGATTTTTAGTTAGATAACCTATAATATTCAGATGGGACTAACATTCTTGATATGGAATATGACTTATTAGACATTTGAAAGAAGACTAAGACACTTGGACACCTTGAAAACTATGTCACTTGCATTTATGACCCCTAAATCCCTACTAAGTGACTCAAAATGACATATAAACTAATTATACCATGACTAAGGCTAAAAAGACATCAAATTACATCAAATAGACTATAACATACCATATGAGAAAATATTAGACCCCTAGAACATCTAAAAATCAAGTTTTTACATATAGGTGTCCAAATTTGACCTGTAAGGTCAAATTTGGTCAACAAATTGGTGACTCATAAGGATAATATGCCTACTATACTAAAAATTAGTAGCCTTATCCTATCCATGGGCTTAGGGAGTCATCTAAAGTCTGAAACAAAATAAGAAGAACTGAGACTTGACAATAAGGCTTGACCAAGATAAGATAACTAATTACCTCAACCATGCAAAATAAAGGACACACACAAAGAAAAACAAACACACTAATAAGACACACACATGTGTTCAAAGTAATTAGGGAAAATAGAAAATAATGAACTATGCACAACTAGCAATTAAGCATACTTTCTTTCCAAGATCAAAAGGAAAGTTTATTGAATCTTCTTCTTAATGAGATGAATCATAGTGCCAAGCATGTTTCTCTTTGGATTGGATGTTTTGTAGATCAAACCTATTCCTTGGCACTTTACTTGATCTGCTCTCATTAGATAATCCTTAAATAGGTCTCTAATGTAAATTTATTCCTCTTAAATTTGTACACATACCTCATACTGTTGCCCACTCTTCATCTCATGATTAACTTACATCTTATTTGTAATCATGATTTAAAGAGGAGTGATTTCTTGTTTCTTGGAATATTGAGGCCAATAGAAGCTTGTTTTGACCTTCAAAGGATAAGGTGAACTTTTCTCTAGATCATCTATGAACTTTCAATCATCTCTAAGGAAGTTGTAGAACCCTTGAGAGACTCAAACTCATTATAAATGCTTAAAAATTACTGACACAAGTCCTTATCTTATCTTTGATCAACATCATGAAAGGTAAAAATAAGAGAAGCTCCTTCATCCTCTTCTTTATAATCCAAAAGGACTTCATACAAGATTTCTTCTTTAACACAAGGAAGGCATTCTTCATTATCAACACAACAAGAAGACTCAACACAAGGACTCATTTATTCTTCAACATTCAAAAACTCTTAAGGACTCTCAGGTTGTATATCAACTATTATAATCTAATTTTGGTTCTAAAGGCATGAAATACCCTCAATTTCCTTCTTTCTTGGTGATGCCAAGACTAGGCATCTTGTAATCAGGTGACCTAGTCCAATGAGGCTGCCAAGGAGCTATGTTTTCTTTAAGTAAGAGTTCAAAATCCTTATCAAACAAATGATCCTCTTTAGGTTCCAACACCACAGGTCCATCAAGGCAAAGGGGGATGGGGTGAGGATAAGATAAACTAGCTAGTGGAGGTGGCACATAGAACTCAATAACATATTGAGAATGAATTGTAGGGGATCCTTTTGGGAGTTCTTGAGGAATGGGAGACAAACCTTGGGATAAAATAGCTTGGTTTTATTCCTTCCATTTGATAATATCTTCACTAAAATATAATTTAGCTTACGGAATATCTTGAGGAAGGTTATATGGGGTGTGTTTAAACATAGGATTTTATTTTGGCTCTAAACCTTCCATCACACCTTGACTCAATAATTTCATTCTCAACTCTAAATCCTCAATTTACTTGACTAGGTTCTCTTGGAAAATTATCTCTTGAAGTTGATAGGCATCTTCATGAGGATAAAGAGTATAATAGGGATGATATGGAAAACAAGAGGTCTCTTTAGGAAGGGTGGGAGGGGCTTGCATAAGATCAAGCTCTTCCTCAACTTCACACTCTTTATCTAGGATTTTATCACCTGTATTTTCCCATGATTCCATTATCTTATTCTAGCTTGTGGTGTTAGGATTAGGAGTCTATTCTTGAGATGGTGATGTAATTTGATTAGTGGATGAATTTATTAAGAAACTTGGGATCTCTTTAGGCTTGGATTCTCTACTTTGTCTCCAACTTGGAATTTCAAATCTAGGGGTTACTTCTTGAGAGTAAATGAGCATGGGAGAGGGAAATAAGGGCATATATTCCACTTTGATTGCTATTAATATGGATTAATTCATTTGATTATTAGATAACTTAATTTTCATCTAAATGTTTGCTTCAAAAACAAGGTTTGTCTTTCTAACTCTCTTTTCCAGTTGATTGGGAAAAATATGACTTTTATAAGCTTGATTGGGTTCATGAGTAGGAATCATGTAGGACTGATAGAAATCTTTGGGAAGTGGATATGGGGGTTGATATATTTGGTGAGGTTTATTTTGATGAATTCTTAGCTTATCTTCTAAGGATGAAATAAGGCCACTCATATTTAGTATCTCACTTGTGATCCTTTGCCAATTTACTCTATCAATAGGTTCCCACTCTCTCTTTACCAACTACAATGCATCTATCACATTATGAATGAGATGACTAGGAACATCTTTGCCATGTCCCCTTTGTGTGTTGAGATCTATCATATACCTCTCATATGCCAAGAGGTTTTACTTGAAACTTGAAATGGACCAAGTTGATAAGTGGTTAGGTTGAGTAGGAGAATCAAGATATTGAGGAGCATGATTTTAGGGCTGATACAACTCATAACAAGGCTGATAAGGATCATGTTGGAGTTGATAGGGATCATAAAAAGGTTGATATGGAATGCCATAGGCTTAGGATGCCTCATAAACTTGTGGGAAATAATAATCAACACCAAAACCAACCATGAAACTTCATTAGTAAGTAATAACATAAGAAATGATTATTAGTAATATTTGAAAGGAATACCTAGGTTGCTTGACCAACTGATATAATCTTAGAGTCACCATTGATGTTTAGATAGATGCCTCCAAAGGCTGATGTGTTGAAAGAAAAAACCAAAAATATTTAAACTTCTTGGACTAATTGTCCCATTAGGTGTGCCAACAAACATTATCACTTGGAGTTGCACCCTTTGAGGAGATGTCTCAGCTCTCCTCATCCAAGTGGCATAATTGAAACACTTCTAGGTTATGGGTAGCTTAGGAATGAGGTGAATCTCTAGATAAGGTTAAATCTATTGATGTACCACTTTTGGATCACTACTAAACCTATGCTTACAAGGAAAAGGGAGGGAAAATTTAAATTAAACTATCCTAAAGGTGGTGATACACCAAATTTATTGATGACTACCAACCAACTACATGTCACACACGAGACCAAGAGACTAACCATGCATACACTTTTCTAATTTAAATCTTCTCACATCAGTATTTCATTATGAGGTTGTGACGAATGTTTAGGATATGAAGAATAATCAAGAGGCCTAGAATGACACTATTTTAATAGACTAACTCACTCAACCTTGACACTTCATAGAATACTTCACATGACCTACAATAAAAAGCTTTCAAGCTATAAATAGGTGAGAGAATGAGATAATAATGATAAAGAAACAATATTCATCACTAAGAAATATCAATAATTCAAGTGAACACACTATGAATAGTCATAGAATAGGTAAAATTAGTATTATTTATTAATCCATGGTATACAAATGAGTAGGGCTTTGCCATACTCAGGTGGATCATATTTACAATAGCCAAAATGTCTAGTTCTTATAGAACTTGAAAGAGAGAAGAGAATAAATAATTATAAAGGTCACAAAGACAAGTGTAAAGATGAGAAAAATAGTTAAATGTGCATGAGAATATAATGTGAAATTGATAATGCAAATTTAGGAATCACAAGTGTCAATCTAAAGCATAAAACTCTTGAAATGTGGCATGAAATTCCCTTTGCTGGCTCAAAAAATTGACTTCATCATTCATCCCTCTTGGAAAGTCCCAAAAATGACTAGGGATAATTCTAATGATTATAAAGATAGGTAAAGGTTTCATACATGATTCTCCATGCATTGGTTTCATTCCTAATCACCTAGATTCTTCTGGAAGTGACCATCATTGCATGTAGTCAAAGAAACTTGTCTTTCACACACCATGCACAATTCACTCCAAAAATGGATTAAATTTATCATTAAAATCCATAAAAATTAGTTAATGGCATGTTTCAATACCATCCATTTTCTTAGAGGCATTAGGCACACCTTAAAAGCAACTGATTTGAAGTTTTTCACCCTTCTCACTATCTTGTTCACTATGCTAGTTCTAATTGGCTGAGATGAAAGCTCTTGTAAAAACAATTAGGATTTTTAATAAAGCATGAAATTGAAATTATGGGTTATCCCAAGTCATAATACTTACCCTAAGGTTTTTTTCATCTCTTGAGAGTCCATAAAACTTGCATAATGCACAAAATTTTCAAAAGAACTAATTTTTTACCCTATCTATATAGATAAAGAATGCATCAATTTATGGAAAGGGTATTTTTAGAGTCATATAAAACCTCCATATAATTTCATGGTCATTCCATATAATTTGGATATATATCCATCTTCATTTCCTACATTAGGTCTAAAACTAGGGTTTACAAGGGTTTTAGGTAGTTTTGTCCTTTGGTGATGTTTCATAAAGTCTGATGTTGGAACTACAAAAAATTTCCTCAATATTTATTTTAAATAACCTTTATACCTGTCCAAACTCCTTGTATCTCCATTCACAACTTTGGAAAAGATATGAACTTCCAAAGTTACCTTATTGAGCTCTTCCTTCCATTTACACAGGCCTAATGTTGTATTTGAGCAAAAATATGGATTCCTTGTGATGACTCTATGAGGTGAAAGATTTAAAATGTATAAAATTACCATAAAAACATGACACAATCCATTTTAATGCTTACCTAAGGCTAGAATTGAAAATGACCTCCTATTTGGATTCTAGGCTTAACCATGCCTAACAGGCCTGCTTTCATACTTGAGGGTTTAGAGCACCCTATTGAGTTTCATAATTATTTGATATATTTTTAATGTTTTAATAGGTTTTTTCCAAATCCAAACACCTCATTTAAAGGTCCAACCAACTTTTGGTTCTTTCTTTTATCACCCTTTCTCAAAATGCAAGGTTTATGCACAAAGGGAGTGCCCTTTATCTAAGACAAAATAGAGGTAACTTCCCATATTTTATTATAAAAAATGATCATTAGAGGATATTATATAAGTTTTAAATATCTCCACAATATTTCATCCCTTTATCAGGTCGTTATACTTTCCAACACCCTCAAATTCCAAGACAGACCATGTAAAATGCAGAATGTGTGCAATGTTCAACCATATGGACTATGTGATGGACTTGAAGAGGGTTTTTATGATATAAATGTCTATGATGTGGTTATAATAATAATAGATATGTTAAATATTCATATATACCTTTTAAAATTCATACTTATAACCTCAATCTCTATCCTGCCCAATTGAGTCTGTATGACAGACTCATTGTGCCTTCTATATCTCTCCTTCAAGGGTGACACCTATAGGTGATATTGCATAATTTAACCTTGAAAATTGTGTTAAAAAAATTATTTTGGTGTTATTTTCCATTTATCATTCATTTTTTGTATTCAAATCATGTACCTATAATATAAACTTCAAAAATACCAACTTTTGCTCACTGTCCTACTACAGCGATAACTGACTGTGTCGAGGTAGAACAAGGGTCCACCTGTAGATGAAACTTTATGTTTTGGAATTTTATATATTATATAATAATTCATCCATATATTTTATCTCATTTCATATTATCTTTAAAATAATTCAATGTACTTTTAATCCTATCAATGTTTAACTCACTAGTTTCCTTGTGATGACTCTATGAGGTGAAAGATTTAAAATGTATAAAATTACCATAAAAACATGACACAATCCATTTTAATGCTTACCTAAGGCTAGAATTGAAAATGACCTCCTATTTGGATTCTAGGCTTAACCATGCCTAACAGGCCTGCTTTCATACTTGAGGGTTTAGAGCACCCTATTGAGTTTCATAATTATTTGATATATTTTTAATGTTTTAATAGGTTTTTTCCAAATCCAAACACCTCATTTAAAGGTCCAACCAACTTTTGGTTCTTTCTTTTATCACCCTTTCTCAAAATGCAAGGTTTATGCACAAAGGGAGTGCCCTTTATCTAAGACAAAATAGAGGTAACTTCCCATATTTTATTATAAAAAATGATCATTAGAGGATATTATATAAGTTTTAAATATCTCCACAATATTTCATCCCTTTATCAGGTCGTTATACTTTCCAACACCCTCAAATTCCAAGACAGACCATGTAAAATGCAGAATGTGTGCAATGTTCAACCATATGGACTATGTGATGGACTTGAAGAGGGTTTTTATGATATAAATGTCTATGATGTGGTTATAATAATAATAGATATGTTAAATATTCATATATACCTTTTAAAATTCATACTTATAACCTCAATCTCTATCCTGCCCAATTGAGTCTGTATGACAGACTCATTGTGCCTTCTATATCTCTCCTTCAAGGGTGACACCTATAGGTGATATTGCATAATTTAACCTTGAAAATTGTGTTAAAAAAATTATTTTGGTGTTATTTTCCATTTATCATTCATTTTTTGTATTCAAATCATGTACCTATAATATAAACTTCAAAAATACCAACTTTTGCTCACTGTCCTACTACAGCGATAACTGACTGTGTCGAGGTAGAACAAGGGTCCACCTGTAGATGAAACTTTATGTTTTGGAATTTTATATATTATATAATAATTCATCCATATATTTTATCTCATTTCATATTATCTTTAAAATAATTCAATGTACTTTTAATCCTATCAATGTTTAACTCACTAGTTTCCTTGTGATGACTCTATGAGGTGAAAGATTTAAAATGTATAAAATTACCATAAAAACATGACACAATCCATTTTAATGCTTACCTAAGGCTAGAATTGAAAATGACCTCCTATTTGGATTCTAGGCTTAACCATGCCTAACAGGCCTGCTTTCATACTTGAGGGTTTAGAGCACCCTATTGAGTTTCATAATTATTTGATATATTTTTAATGTTTTAATAGGTTTTTTCCAAATCCAAACACCTCATTTAAAGGTCCAACCAACTTTTGGTTCTTTCTTTTATCACCCTTTCTCAAAATGCAAGGTTTATGCACAAAGGGAGTGCCCTTTATCTAAGACAAAATAGAGGTAACTTCCCATATTTTATTATAAAAAATGATCATTAGAGGATATTATATAAGTTTTAAATATCTCCACAATATTTCATCCCTTTATCAGGTCGTTATACTTTCCAACACCCTCAAATTCCAAGACAGACCATGTAAAATGCAGAATGTGTGCAATGTTCAACCATATGGACTATGTGATGGACTTGAAGAGGGTTTTTATGATATAAATGTCTATGATGTGGTTATAATAATAATAGATATGTTAAATATTCATATATACCTTTTAAAATTCATACTTATAACCTCAATCTCTATCCTGCCCAATTGAGTCTGTATGACAGACTCATTGTGCCTTCTATATCTCTCCTTCAAGGGTGACACCTATAGGTGATATTGCATAATTTAACCTTGAAAATTGTGTTAAAAAAATTATTTTGGTGTTATTTTCCATTTATCATTCATTTTTTGTATTCAAATCATGTACCTATAATATAAACTTCAAAAATACCAACTTTTGCTCACTGTCCTACTACAGCGATAACTGACTGTGTCGAGGTAGAACAAGGGTCCACCTGTAGATGAAACTTTATGTTTTGGAATTTTATATATTATATAATAATTCATCCATATATTTTATCTCATTTCATATTATCTTTAAAATAATTCAATGTACTTTTAATCCTATCAATGTTTAACTCACTAGTTTCCTTCCACTGTCACACCACAATCAAACTGTAGGTGGCTATTTTATGACCAAATGGAACCTATAGATGTTAGATGGAATTATAAATGTGATCATTATCTATATATTTTAGAATATTTTGGAACCTTTCATATTAATTTTTTTATTTCTATAGGCTCATTATCTTCCAAGTTCACTTTAAGAGCTCTATGAACACTTATAGGTAGGCTATAAGTGGCCTTTTCTAGGTCACTATACACCTATAGATAAATATCTAACCACATCACTACACTTTAGGATTATTTAAAATAATTAATGTGATTTTAAAACTTTGTATGACTCTTCATACATTATAATATGCTTGGCATTGCCACCTTGGGAAGTGGATCCCTTTTGAAGTCAAAAACCTATAGATATTATTAACTAAGTTTAGTGCATAAAAGTGTAACTTTGGGTCTTTTAAAAACCATCTTCCCTTAGTCATCTACCCCCAAAAATTATTATATATATCCTCTTATGTATATGATATAATATTTGATCATTTAGATTCATCAAAATTCATTGTAACCCTATTGTATGTTATCAACTAAATGGTGAGGTTCTCTATTTTCACCTTTTAGGGAAAGGGTCCCTGAATGTAGTCATTTGAACTCTAAAGGTTACTCACTCTTTAACTACCCACTTAACATACCAAAAATTCATTAGAGGGTCTCTTAAACATGTCATGAATTCAAGGAAAGTTCTAAATTGTTTCAACACTTCCATACATGCATTCTTAGTTCTCTGTTAGCACCACCTATAGGTGGCTTTTGCACATACAAGTAGTGAGTGTAGGTATGGAGAATGTGTATTATTTTAGACATCATGAATAGACATAAAATATTCTCCAATTATCCAAATGGGTGAGTATCATTATTAAGGTCTTGAAAATAGTTTCAAAACCTCTAATCCAACATGATTTTCTTATTTCAAGCACATGTAGGTGCACATTCATGATAGACTATGTATAATTACTACCTACAGTCAATTATAGTGGAATATTTATCATTTATAAAGTCAAACCACTACCTCATGTTGATAGAGGATATTAAAAATCTTTTAAACCTTCATTATAATTCTATGGATGTTTTTAGAGCCTTTACAAATCATGTCTGAGACTGAGGATGAGTTGGGAGCTGATTGTGCATGCCAATGGACTATGACCTCAATGATGCTCACCTTGGAGGTTAATTTTTTTTAAATAAGGATAATACCATGATAATTAAAATGATTGAAACACCATGTTACTTTATATCAAATCCTTTATATAGAAAGAGGCTTTCTTTAAATGGTGGAATTTGAATGCAAGTTCAATCTCAACACCCTCATGTAAAGTGAGTTTTTTGAGCTATCAAATCCTTTACAAATGTGAAAAAAACATGGATAACATGAGAGGATATACTCCACATCATCTAGAATCAATCTTAGTATCTGGATCATATAGACTTATCAAAACTAATGTAAAACCTATAAGATGCAAGAAATAGTAAGCAGAAAAACACAATCAACTTGTTAGAGATGATTTATAAAGTATAATTAACTAATATTCAAAATATTGTTATTTAAATGTGTTGGGTGAATATTTTGTCAATCAGCTAACTAATGAGCAAAATAGGTCGTATCAACCACAACAAGCGAGATTGGTCGGCCAGATGTGCAGGTTTACCACATCAAAAGGGGGCAAATCTCTCCTCTCATCAAGGGGAGGTTCCCTATAAAATATGAGGAGATATATACTATAAATATAAGTAGAAAATAACACTCCGGGGTAAGTCTAAACCATCCATCTCTATTTTTTTACATATGATGTTCACAAATAAAGGAGAAAATCTAGGTGAAAACACTGAAGGCATTTCTCTTCTTTCAGAAGTGATCTTGCAGGAAACAGTAGGAGTTCTTTTAGATAGTGACAAGTAATTGGTAACGAAGTGTGTAGTAACCATTAGGATGAAGTGTAACACAAAGTCTACACTTCAACTTCCCAAGAGTGAAATATGAAGAACAATGAGGGCACAAAGTCATCCCAAGGTCCTTTACACAGAAACATAAAATATAAAAACACACTAAAGGCAATTATAGACAACACAAATTCTCTCCACAATTGGCTTCAGGACACCTTCCTGATTATTTCCACTAGTTCTGATTATTTCAATAAAATGGACAAGAATGCATTCAGGAAATAGACATAAGAACAATCTCCTAAAATGACACAAGCTATAACAACACAAAGTTTGAAAGTAACTTGCTTTCTCATTCAAACAAAGAAATATGATGAATAATCTAAGCTCAAAGTCTCAGTAATCACCTCTCAATTTTGGTAGAGTTTCACTTCTATAATGGAAAAAATTCCCCTTGGTATCAAGTAAGAGAATACAATATATAGTAGCCAAGAAAGGCTTGGCCCTTTTTTCAATGGAGTGACCCATGTTGCATTCAATGCCTTGAATGCATTTTTCAATTTTGTCGAAGAGGGCCATGCTAGAACAGGGTAGCTACATTAACTATGGCATGTTGATTTATCTCAAATGTCTTCTCTTTAGCATGGGTTATCTAGTCCTTTTCCTCATGTTTGCATAGCTGTCCACTTTGCCTTGACTCCAAGGAAGAAAAATAGGCTATGCTTTTAATGCTTTCAAGCTCAAATATCTACTTGGTGGAATATTCCAACTACTGGAATAACTGCTATAGATATTTCTAGTCTTTCCCTCTTTCTTGTTGTGATTTGAGCTCCCACGCTATCTTTTCCCCTTCTGGCTGGCTCTTTCAGCTCCTTTAGTTGGTCACTGAGTTTGTTTTCAGGTTCCATGCCACATTTGAAAATCAATGGATATTTCATTAGCTTGAATTTGACATCCATGAGGATGTTAAAGGTTCACTATTTTAATAGTTTAGGTGGTCTCTATGATTCCTTAGTTTTGTCACTTCTTTGGTTCATTTGCCTGAACCTTCTCCTTGAACTGATCTCTGGAAACTTCCACTTCTTATCTTTGCTTAGAGCTTTCCTTGAACTATTAAACCCATTGAACCTATGAACCATTTTAGTTCAAGGTTCAACGATTCACCTTCTTCCTCAGAAGCCTTTATTTTCTCTAAGTCTCTTAAGCTTTGAAAGAGTTCATATAAATATGTTTGCAGAGTTCGTAGAAATGAGTCTATAGAATTCATCTTGTGGAGTGCATAGAAATGAGCTTACAGAGTTCATAGAAATGAGTCCATGGATTCCATAGAATCAAGCCTATGGATTTCATATAAATGAGCCCTTAGAAATCATCCTATGGAGTCCATAGAAATGAGCCTGTAGAGTCTGTAGAAATGAGCTTGCAGAGTTCATCCTATGAAATCTATAGAAATGAGCCTACAAAGTCTGTAGAAATGAGTCACGGGCCTTAATTCCTTTGGAACTTCCTGAAGGGAAGGTGTCCCTTTGGGCCTTGAGAAGGTCCATTTTATGGTCAGCGAGAGCCCCCTGCAATGGTACCTACCCTTTGGGGTTCTTCGAGTGGCCTTCTGGCAATCTTCGATCTCCAATTCCTTCAGATAAAATGTCTGAAAGAATTCCTTTAGACAAAATTCCTTTAGACATTTTGTTTGAAGGAAGTCTTCCTGCTTACTTTAATTTCTTTCCATCGAGATTTTTGATTTTGGGTGAATTCCTTTGGACAAAAGTCTGAACGAATTCCTTCAGACTTTTTGTCTGAAGGTATTTGCTTTGTCTTTTGCCTTGTTCCTTTTTTTAAAGGAATTCCAACTTTTTTTCCTTGTTCATTTTTCTAAAGGAATTCTCTTTGTCTGCTTTTACTCACTACCCTCCACAAGGGCACTTGGCCTTGGTTCAGTGCCCTTCGCAAGGGCACTTGGGCTTTGGGCTTTGGGGCACTCCTTTAAACCTTCTGATTGAACTGACTGATTGAACCAACTTTGGTTCAATGGTTCAATCTTGTGTTCTGTTCATTCAATTGACCACTTGAACCAACTGCGTTGAACCAACTACTTGTTGAACCTTTGAACCATTGAACCCATTGAACTTGTTGAACCATTTTGGTTTAAGGTTCAAAGGTTCAATGGTTCATTCCTTTGTTTGAATCTTGTTGATGAAATTTTTGGTTGAACCTCGGTGTTGAACCTATTTTGAAATCGCCCAAGTGTTGAGAACTTGTTCCTTTGAAAGAACTTGACTATTGAAGCTATTGAACCTGCTAAACTTGCTAGTCCCTTAATTGAAAAAGCTTGAAAAATGAAGAATTTGAATGCTCAAAACAATTTTTTGAGAAGGGAAGAGATAATTTTAGCTTGCAAGACCAAAAATAGTTCATGTGTTGTCCCAAAAAGGAGTGATAGATTTTGGGAACAACAAAATGAATCTCTATATGTGTACTTTCACTTCCCTAAGGTGTTTTACCTAGAATTTCTCCAACTGTCTGTACCAAGTATAAACCTATTGACTGGTTTTGTGTGTCTAAAAAGGTGAAGAAAGAGTAGAATGGTTTTGGACCTTTTTAGCACTTTCAAAGAATTTCAAGAATTGAGATGATTATGAGGAATATGAAGAGCCATTACATGACATTATCCCATGTGCCACCTTCCCTCATGGGCTGTACAAGTGCCAAACTCTTCCATTTTAGTTGGTTTCTTGATTTTCAATTAGATAACCTATAAGATTCAAATGGGACTAGCATTCCTGATAGGGAATCTGAGTTATTATAAGTATTAAAGAAGACTAATACATTGTACACCTTGAAAAATATGCCACTTACATTTATGACCCCTAAATGCTTACTAAGTGACTTAAAATGACATATAAACTAATTAGACCATGACTAAGGCTAAGAAGGCATCAAATTACATCAAATAAAATATAACATACCCTATGAAAAAATATTAGACCCTTAAAACATCTAAAAATCATTTTTTATCTATAGGGGTCCTAATTTAACCTACAGGGTTAAATTTGGTCAATAGGCAGACATAGCTAGATACAAGTAGGCACTCAAAGCATCCTTATTCTTACTAGTTTATGGCTAACAACCTATATTTCCCAACACATTAAAACTACACACTTATGAGTTCATGTATGATTACATGGAAGATGATGAAAGAGTGCAATCTAAGATACTAAACATCATTTAGGTGGAAGATGCTAGAGATGAAGCATTGAAAAGTTTTAGTAAGAATCAGGGTGTTGTGAAAAAATGTTTTGACAAGCAAGCCAAAGTTAAAGCATTCTAAATCTCAGACTTAGTCCTACTATGGGATAAATCCCATGAGAAAAAATGATAACATGACAAGTTCATTCCTCTTTGGATCATACCCTATCAAGTAGCAGAGATACTCAGTGAAAATACATTCAGATTCAAGGACTTGCAAGGAAATGACTTAGCCTTACCAGTCAATGGTAAATACATGCATCATTACTTCTCTGTTACTCTATCCTAGATTACAAAAGGATAGTAAGATTTTTTAAACTTAGAATAGGTAGGATTAGTGTAGCTTTCTTTCTATTTTTGATTTCCTATTATTGTATTTCTTTCTTTCCTACTTTGCTTTCCTATTTTATCCTTTCTCATTTTCATTTGTTGTTTGTGTGTCATAGATTAGTAATAACTCCTCTAGATAAGAATTCATTGGCTCAATTTATGTTAACCTAATCATAAAATGGGAAGAATGGATTGCTTATCTTAAACATTGGTAGTCCAAAGTTGATAACCCCCTAGCACTATTACAATTTAAAACAACTGGGTAGGGTTAATTAGAAATTAGTTTTCTCATGAAGATCCTAAGTTACTTTAAGGCTATAATATAGTTCAAATGACTGATCATTTACTTGAAAAAGAGTTTGAATTTGTGTGGACCATCATATTTTCACCTAAATTAACTAAATAAATTTCATGGGTATAACTTGATATCTGAAACTAAATAACATTTAGATTATGTCTTGACAAAATCCTTACACTTAGCTAATTTGGTTCCTAACCATTCTGGTTTATGAACATGGGTATAAATAAAAAATAAAAAGTATGATACACCAATGAAGTGAAATCATAAAATACTTAATATTCCATGAATGGTGATTTAGACAATATCTATCAGGGTTATAGACACCCAACTAGTAGTAGAACAAGGCCTAGGGTAGAGCCAAAGGTATCTCTATCAGGGCTATGGATGCCTGTTTGGTAATAGAATAATGCCCAAGCCATCCTTAACTTATCAAAGCATAATTATACAAAATATAAATATTTATTAAGTCATTTCATATTGGATGTCTTTAAGCTTGAAAGGTATAATTTTTGAACCCAGTGGCAATGGTCAATGAACTTCAAATCACACCCATAGTATGATTGCCTATAAGATTTAAACTCTATTTCCAGCTTGTGAGCTTTCATTTAGTTCTAAAAAATAGTTTTGATAGTGACTAAAAATCATAAGTGAGGAAACTAATTTTTTATTCATCTTTGCACAAAAGATATAGATTCTAACATTTTGAAATGTTTCCCCATAGAGGTCACCATTTATTGATGCTGAATGACCCCCTATTCCCAGAATGGGGACCCTCATTTCTTAATTTTCCAAAATGCCTAAAATGCCAAACTTGCTAAGTCATTTTTATACATAATAAAATTGATTTAATACTTCATTGCAATCTTTGGTCAATAATATGGGTCGGGGGGTGTAGTCGGTTGGACGGGTACTTCCGTTGTGGCTCTGCCCACCAGTGTTCGAGCCCCCCCTGGCCCTGTGGTATCGCTATTAGTCATGTATAGCCAGTGGTGCCGGTTACGTTAAAAAGTTTACCAGGCTTTGAAAAAAAAAAAATCTTTGGTCAATAATATATTTTGTAGTAAGGAGTAATATTTAGAAATATTCAGGTTACTTAAAGTTTTCTTCAAAGTTTTATTCAACAATGGATTATTAACCATGAATTCTTAAAAAATGTGTGGATAAGCCTTCACTAAGGATTTTTTTACCTAGTTTTCCAATAAATATGAACATAATAAGCTCTACCTAATCTCATTGGACTAACCTCATATTTTGTCTAAAGTACTTAAAAAATTTGCCTTAAACTTGTCTTAATTTGCTTTTGATGGGAATTTTACGTTTTCCAAAGTTTAACTTAACTTCTCTCTTGGCCTCATAAGACATCAAAATTAAAATAGTGGTTTGTGATGCCTCATAGGATGTCAAATTAAAGACTATGACCTGTAAAGGATATGTGTCTACCTCACCATCCTTTGCAATGCCTTAACTATTCATTGTGCCCCATGCAAAACACTTGGGGAAAATATATGAAGCTCACAAACCATGTGGCATCATATCGAGAGCTCAAAAATGAGTTATCCATTAGAATTCAAATCCATAAGATACGTGTCTATATCTTATCCCCCATGAGAAAACCTATTCAATATAAGATGTCACATATCTCAATATAATCCAAAGGATTATGAGATGCTGCTACATGTCTCAAGTGCAACCATCTAAACCCAAGTACCCTTCGAAAGTGACACATGTGTCCCAAAGGTTCATCCAAGATCAACACATGTCCATTGCATATTGAATCCATATGAAGCTCATAATAACCTTAAAATAAGACATATGACAATACCTGAGCCATCTAATCAAGTCTCATTAGCATACAACTATTTAAATTTCCCTTTGAGAATGATAAGTGGTAGGAAAATGAATAAAAGCCTACCAAAATGATATGTGTCCCCTTTGGACCCATGTGATGATGCCATATGTCATGCCCATGTTGCTTCTATTTGAAGATCCACTAGAACACCTCTGAAGGCTTGCTGAAGTGATGTGTGTCCCCACCAGACCCATGAGATGATTTCATATATCATTCCCATGCAGTTGTATTCCAAAATATATAATATCACCTCTAAGAGTGATGTGTGGATACACCTAAGCCACATGATTAACACAAAGTTACTGATAGCTATCAAAAACCTTTCAAAAGTGACACCTATCAAAGCAAAGGTATGATTTCCTATAAGGGAGCCACTTGGAAAAGTAGAAGCCCCAATTTCCTCTGAGAGCAACATGTGGCACTCTCACAACTAACCAAAATTAGAGGGGACCACCCAATATCTCACCATGAATCAAAATATGCCATGTGTAAGGATATGAATGAGTCATCATACTAAGGTGCATCTAAATAGCCTAAGAGAAATCTAGAGGTGCCACATGTCCATATTTGAGCTAACTAAGCATCCTAGTCATATTAATACCCCATGGGTACCTAGATGAATCTAAGGTGGCATGTCACATGTCTAAAGGTGGCAATATTTAGCCTTAAATCTAAAATTGATGGTCAATCAAACAAAAAATAATGCTTAATTTGAATGTTAAAGCAATTAAATGCCAAAATAAATAGTTTGAAGTGTTTCAAATGCAAAGGTGATGAACTCACCATTAATATCACATGAAATAAAATAACCATAAAACCTTGAATTAATCAAATAAATATTCAAAAGAATACTTTACTTGGTAATTTCTACCTACATTTGCATTTGAAGCCCTAAGCATTTACTCTCTCTACTATCTATGTTCTCAATTCAACCAAGCTTGAGATCTTCCCATATTACACCTGAATACCATTATTGGAGCTTGAAATTTTCACATAAGTATACAAGGACATTAATTACTTTTCAAGACACTACAGGGATGACAAAATCAAGACCCTCCATTTTGAATGAGAGTGTTACATTTGGGAATGATTATTTTCTATTTTAATATGGTAATATAGTTATGTTTAAGGAAATAGAGTTCATCCTCAAGGACATAAACTCATGGGACATGAATTATAGTATCATATATTATAATTTGAAGTATCTATAGATCTTGATGAGATTAATAACATGCCCTATATTATTTAACTAGCTTCAGAAATCTTAGCAATCCAAACTGTCGATCTCCACAAAGCCATAACAAAACCAAAGGTTATGCCATATGCTAACCTAATATAGATGAGATGCAAAGAAGGGTTGATAAAATCCATGAACTAAGGGCTCTTTATTTGTTTCATTGTGGGGCCTAGCTTTCAAAAATAGTATGACCTACTTCTACCATAGCTGGTATGAGACACACAAACTAGAGATAGTATTGGCATCATGGGTGACTAACCCAACTGAGGTTGTTTTCATGGATGACCTAAGGAACATACCCATTCATAAATTTATAAATGGGGTCAATTTTGGCCTTTCCCTCCTCAATAGTGTTTTTTCAATGCATACATTAGTTATGTGGATATAAGAACTATCCCAATGCTATAGATAATCTTGGAAGATCAACAAGTTTCATCACTTAGGGACATCATTAGCAATAACCTAGTCTTTACTATGCATGTCACTTTCCAAAATGGGGCTCCATTCTACATGATGATCTATTTGAAGGATGCTATATGTGTAACTACTTAATTAGGACTGAACTCATGGTCTCTTACTTAAGATGAAGTTGTGCCCCAACTATTTTCTACATTGCACATTCAATACTTTAGGAATAATATAAAGGTGATTGTAGAGGAATTATACCACATATTTACAAGTCCATCATTGAATTTGAAGTGATAAGATTTCCCTTAAAAGTTAGACAAAAATTGAGAGAAATGGGTAGCTTTTGGCTCTACCCTGATTGCATAGTCATTTAAGTGGAGGTACCCATGAAGTTGTACCCATGGTAGCTCCCCTCAGGCTACCAAGGTATGTACCCATGAAGTTGTCTAAGGAAGAAATGGCCTATTAACTAATATATGGACTTGATGGTGTCTTTAAAAAAAAAAAAACTGTCCCCCACAAAACTCCTTATAATCTAGGAAAAACTAAAATCATAAACTGACAGGGCATTATAGTAGTTGGAATGCATAGGGACTCTTACCTATTTCCCAAAGATGGCTTCTGATCATGGGACCTCAATAATGTCATTGCAAGGCACCTGCTCAAGTTTAGAAATGATGTGGCCATGGAATATAAGCACCAAGAAGAGGTGC
Source organism: Torreya grandis (assembly GCA_037957365.1). Classification (NCBI taxonomy): domain Eukaryota; kingdom Viridiplantae; phylum Streptophyta; class Pinopsida; order Cupressales; family Taxaceae; genus Torreya; species Torreya grandis. The sequence continues at coordinate 2,409,275 of JARHVA010000338.1, read as the reverse complement.
ATGAATGGGTTTATAAGGATGTAATGAATGATGAAGTAGTCCTTCCAATTGATGAATTAGTCCTTATAAATGTTTCAAGAAATAACATAGAGCTTGAAATGAGGCTTGATAAGGAGAGGAATAAGGAGGACATAGTAAAGCCTCAACTCACACAAACTCATGGGACCATGTTTAGTGTAGACTACGAGGCTAGACAAGAAGAAGAGGAAGATGACAATGTTCCTCTTATTAGGAATAGGCCCTAAAAACCTCCAATTATTTCCATTTTAGGAAGCTAGAGCATACCTCCTAACCTTGATCAAGGAGAATCAAGTAGCCAACTAGGTCCCTCCCAGGGACCTACGTTCATCTTTGCATCTACTACGAGAAATGCCATAGAGATCATAAGCTAGTTTAACCCTGATTTCATCAATGTTGAAGAATTATATTAGGGCATTGAGTTATCAATGGAAGAGCTACACACCCTAGCTGACAAGAATATAGAGAAAGTTTAAATAAGGAAGAGGGAACTCAGAACCAATATGAAGGGGGAAATACCTCTTTTATTATCTCCCCAATCATAATTACTACACCACTACCTTCCTTCTTAGTTCTTAGTAAATTTACATCTCTTCTTACTTATATTACTATTGTTTCTCTTAATTTTTTCTCATTTCTTAATTTTGGAAGAAGATAAGAAACTAGTAATAAGGGTGTGGTATAAGAACTTGGTTGTTATGTGAGCATAATCTAGATGAGTGTGGAGATATTCTCTTTGTAATGGAAGGAATAACTAAATATAAGAAAACACTAACAAAAGGGGTTGTTAGTAAGATAGTTAGGTGGATTGCCTAGCATGAGCTAGATCTAAGAAGTGTGAGCTTGCTAAAAGGCTATCAATCCACTATTTGATAATAATTAAGTTGAAAGAGATAAAACTAAGATAATTGCATCAAATAATAGAAAGTATTGAAATGAAATAAAAGAATAAAGTGAATGCATGATATATAAAATGACTAAATATAGCAAAAGTGGGTTAATACTAGTGCTAAAATGTATCAAGTCAAGTTCAGAAAATCAGGCAAGGGTATATGAATAGGCAAAGACACAAAAAGTTAGATTTGATTGGGGGTAAGGGGTTAGAAATAACTTAATGTTATTTATTACCATAGTCACTATTAGTGGCCAAGGTGACCATTAATGGTTAAGCTGACCATCAATGGTTTGGTAACCATCGATGGTTAGAGGTGAACATTAGTGATTATGCTAACCATCAATGATTGCATGTGGAATTCTAGGTGTTAAAAAAAGATTTGAAAAATAGATCAATGATTAGGTAAGGATGTGGTTAAGGGTCTGATTAAAAACAAGAGGTTAGAAGATAGGTGTAGAAAGGTTTGATGGGGAAGAGGTCAGAAACTAAAATAACAAAACTAAAGTATTAAGATACCTATTGCTTGCTAAATGGTTGATGGTTGATGGTTGGAGTAATTTTGGTAGAGTAAAAGTACTTTCCTCAAGAGAAATTTTGGCAGAGGTTCATATCTCTATTTTTATTGCTAAATTATTGGAAGAAGACTAGCTAGATATAAGCTTGAATACCTATGTGCAAGAATGCTTATCCTCATTTCACCTCCTATTCCCCTCTTTTTATAGACAAAGAGAGATAGAGGATAAAAGGTTCTCTAGTAGGTTGGCTTATTGATTTTAATGCTTGGGACTTCATTATCAATGGGTAAGGTAGACATATTTAATTATGTTGTGTTATCTTACATATCTAATATTTGTGTAAAAACAAGGAAGACCTGATCATCGATGGTCATCCTAACTATTGGTGGTCAAGCTGACCATCAATGGTTAAGTGTCCAAAGGAAAATTGGTTAAGGTAGGTTTAAAAAGGGTTGGGTGATGGTTAAGTTAATAAATTATTCATTTTAGTTAGATTAGTGGCTAACTAGACTCAAGGTTTGATAGGTTATATAGTAGGATGAGAAGGGTTAGGTGGTCCCTAGGGCGTTTGAGGCATTTCAACATCTAGATCCATTGTGTGCAGTTTTTTAGTGTCTAAATTTTGCCCTTTTTTGTTATGAAACTTTTAATTAACAAGTTACAAAACAAAAATAGATTTATTGGTTGAAGTTATCATTTCCTTGAGTATGGGATGAGGTGTTCCCCCTCAAACTGGGAGTCAATGGGGTGAAACCAAAATCAAGTCAGGGTTTGATAAGCGGTGTATGGTGAGTTATGAGGTTAGTGACAAAATGGGTGGTTGGGAATTTGAAGTGAAAACATGCACATAAAATGAAAATAAGTGTGATAGCCAAGATCACACAAATATTAAGGTTGCCAATGTTATTAAAAATAATGTTGGTTTTAGAAGGACTGGTGGCAGGGTAATTGGGCCAAAACATTAGGCATAGTTGATTAGGTTATTCCTATCAAGTCTTATACATAGGGTCAATTTTTTTGTAGGTATCTGAGGTAAGAAGTGCTCTTTTAAAAAATAAAAATGGTCTGGTTGTGTATGAGGTGGTGTAAATTAAAATGTTTAAAATGGTAAGGTTGGTTAGTGCAATAAAAAAGACAAGGTAAGGTTGTTGTAACATATGTGATAGTTTGGGTCAAAAATGGCCAACCTCAAGGTAAATGTGGTTTGTTTTTTAGTTTGAAAGGGTAATCTCTAAAATTTTAGGTTTGAATTTGGGGGAGAAAGGTTATCTCCAAAAATGTTGGCACTTAGGTGTAGGTGCTTAAAAGACAAGTTTAAATGTGATACCCTGACCATAGATAGTTAGGGTTACAAAGTTGACCATCGATGGTTAGGGGTTACAAGGTGAATCAGTGATGGTTAAGGGTTCCAAGGTTAACCATCAATATTCAGGGGGAAACCCTAAAAGGCCAAGGATAAAAAGTGAAAAATAAATTTTATTTTCACTTTTGACTTGTTGACTCTAAGTTTTCTATGCATATTATGACTTGGTGATTTGGATTTTTGATTTAAGAGGTTTGATTGAGTGGTTGATAATGTGGTGATTATCAATTAGGTGGAGGCATATGTTTTTAGGTGATCTACTGAGATTGAGATGCAGGGTGGATGAGGATGTGATTGAGCATCTAGATGTAGGCTTCATCCTTGATAGCAGTCAAAGAATGAGTTAGGTGATGTTTTGAATTAATAGATTAGTTGATTTGGTTGTTTTGAAGTTGAATTTGTGTTTTGTTGTTAGTTTGAATAGGGTTTTGGAGGTTTTGACCTAGTTTTAGGTTTTGCTTACCTTTTAAAAAATTAGTTAGTGAAATTTGAAATTAAAAGAGGGTTTTGGTTAGGGGTAGGGTATATGATATAATTAGTTAAGTGATTTGGTTGAAATTTTGTTGTTTTTTTAGGTTTTGAGAAAGGTAGGGTTAGGTGGTTTTCTATAAATAGTCACACATAATGACTATTAGTGTTTAGACCCAACCATCGATGATCAACATTGACCATCAGTGGTTGACCACCAAAGTAATAAGGTCACTTGATCATCGATGGTTGTAGTGACCATCGGTGGTTGAGTGTTTGGGGAAGGTGGGTGTTAATAGAAATATATAGTATAAATGGTTTTAAATGTTTTTAAATGGTGGTAATAGTTAAAATGCCAAGTGTAGGTTGAATATAGGGTAATTTCCAAGTAGGAGTGATGTGTTTATTGGGTAGAGTTAGGTGTTGGTTTGATAGGTTTAGGAAACATGTTGAAATTTTTATTTGTTAGGGTAGATGTTTTTGTTGATGAAAGGGTTATATTTTGGTTTGATAGGTGAGGGTAGGCATTAAAATGTTTGGGGGTGATGGTCACTTTCAAGTGTTAGAGGTAATGTTGTAAAGGTAATGGTTGTGGGTTAGTATTAAAAATAGGATGATTTAGGTGGGTTGAGGTTGATAAATAGGTTGGCATAGGTAGAATGATTTAAATGAATGGAATTGAGAAATGGTAATGGAAAACTAAGTGTACATGCTAACTTGATTTTTTGTAGCCATGAGATTAGATCTAGATGAGGGATAGGGTTCCTAGGATCTTCGTGGAGGTCTATGGAGGGATGACTAAGGATGATTGGACATATATAGGGGAGTTTAGCCTCAAGGCCATGAGATACTATCAATGCTTACCATGAAATGTGGTGATGATCATGGCCCTCATCAAGAGATGGGATCCAATCACAAACACCTTACTCTTGTTGACAGGAGAGATGACCATCCTACTAAAGGATGTTCATAGGATCACACAACTAACCATTTAGGGGGAGCTAATTTAGCATATTAAGAGAGAGGAGAGGGATGCAAAAATGGAGATCTTATATGGTGAGGATTAGGCCCTTGACAAGTGGCATGGTAGTGGTTTTGGTAATGGGCCATTATACCAGAGGAATCCAAATGAGAGGCATTTGATGACTATGATGATGATGGAAGTGCCCCATTTTATATTACCTAATTTGAGTAGTGGGTGGTTTCCATATCTACTAGTAGGAGTGTTAGTGGATATGTTTCTTAGGAGGATAGTGTTTAGGTGGGTACTAATTTTACTAGTTTAGATATACATGAAGATTTGGGGATTTCAAGCTCATAGGAGGTATGAGATCAATATGGGGTTTATACTTCATTGTTGGGCATATGAGCATATCAATATTCTAAGACCCCTAGGGCTATTATGGGAGGGCTATGCCTAGATGGATTTTAGAGTGGGTTTCATGCAATGGAGGGGAGACTATACACTGGCAAGAGATAGAGGAAGGGTGAGAGATATTGACTAGTTTAGAGATGCATTGGATGGTTTGGTTGTGGGTGATGTGTTGGTTTTTTTAGATGGGCCCTCTATATCCATCATACATTATCATTATAAAGCTAGAGATGGATCTATGGGAGGAGAGAGAATGAGACTAAGCTTATCCATTTTGATAGAGTTTAGAGGTAGTTTAGACTAGTACAGGGGATTTTAGGTCTATTATTGAAGTATAGGAGGGAGGATGCTAAGTTTTTGTTACCTAAGCCACAGTCAGAGGATGTGGTCCTAAATCATGAGGAGTTAAAAATTAGAGCAAGGGTTGATGATGTTAGTGTTATCAGTGCCTATGAAACATGGTACAAGGCACTTTATGTAGTTCCTAATTTTGTGTGGGATGATGGGGGTCAATAGGACATGGATGTGGATCTAGTTCTTGGGGGTCCACAGGTATAGGTATAAGTATAGGGTGGTGGCCCTGATGGATAGGTAAGAGTAGCATTGGATACAACACAAGATAGGGTTATAGGGATAGGTGGCCACATTACAAGGCTAGATTATGGCTTTATAGGGTTATGTTTCCACCATTATAGGTGAGAGAGATCAGGCTAGGTCTTCCCTAAATTTGGTGACCTAGGAGAGGGACACCTTAAGATAGAGGGTAGGAGCAGTGGTAGCACTAGTAGGACCACCAAGTACCATCCCTATAGTGTGGTAGTTGGCCATAGTGGAGGATTTGAGGTATTATGAGGCCATAGTTCTAGTACTATGTCTTGAGTAGCCATAATGGGGTGAGTACAAAGCTAGTTTAGTATGTGGAGCAGCTGTGGTGACTCTAGGTCATTGGGCCACTTCTATGGGTGGTTATGTAGGCATCCTAGGAGGACCAACACTAGATGGTACTGGTAGTATAGGTGTAGGATGGGCTAATGGTAGTGGTGCCCTAGGGGCATGATATGACATGATAGGATGTATAGATATAAATGTACATGATTTTGATACCAGACAATGTGTTGATATAGTGAAATGTACATGTTTAGATATATATATATATATATATATACATTTTTACATATATTATTTATTTTGATGGCATGAGGTATATGATGTTTTTGATGATATGTAGATGTTTATAGTTCATGGCGTACATATTTTGATGATTTATGCTTAGGATATGTTGACTTGGTAGCTTAGGCATGTGATGATTATGGATGATGTTATGTTTTATTCATGGATATGATGTTGATGATTATGGATGGTTTGATTATGGTTATTGATGTGGTTTATGATATGATGTTGATGTTTATGGATGGTTTGATTTTGGTTATTGATGTGGTTTATGATATGATATTGATGTTATGATTTTGATGACTTATGGTTATGATGTGTTAAATATGATTATGATGTTAGCACATAAAGTAAGTTAAATAACCAAATACATGTGAGAAAAGAGATGAGAATCATGAGACATATGTCCACATGAACCAAAGATAAGAAGGTAAGGAAAATGCATGATTATTTTTCATTGGTAAGGATAAAACAAAAATTTAAGTTAGATTTGCTTAAGGAACATAAGCCTTTTGAATGCTTTGCATTAGAATGTTTTGGTTGATAAAAATGTGTCTTGATCACATTGTGTCAAGTAAGCTCATAATCCCTTGATTTATAAATGGTATAAAGGTGAGTTAGGTGGTAGGTGAAGTGTTAATGGGTTGATAGATAAGGTAACCTTATGTGGGTTAGTTTTCCCCTTCTATAGGTAGCCTAAGAACCATATTAGATAAGTCCATGTCTTCATGCAAGGTGTAGACTGATTGATGCAGGAAGTCTACTAATGAAAGCTGATTACAACTTTCTTAGCATAACTTGTTCCAATTTTGATATAGGGTCTTTTTTCATCGTTGTTTTTATAATTTTGTGAAACTGATCGATGTAGGAAGCTTCAAATGATTGATTTTGATCCATTTGACTTAGTCATCTTTCAAGGGAGTGTTCTAAATTTGGGTTTGTTTATTTTGGTAGCTGTCCTTCAAGGGAGTAGTCTATCTTTTTAGCAATTTAGTTTTTTGGGTAGATGTACTTCAAGGGAGCAATCTACTTGCTAGAGATATGTGACCCAAGTGATATTTTGGTACCCCAAATTATTTTGATGCTAGGTTTAGGCATGGACTTGTCTATATAGGCTTAGAGTTTTACCTTTATGAGGGAAAAACTTTAGCACAAAAAGGTTAATGATAAGTGAAAGGGGTGGTTTAGAGAGAAAATAACCATGGGATTCCATCTTTTTAGAGACAAAAAGTATCCATGAGAACCATGATATGGGTAGAGCCATGGTACCTATATTTAGGATTAGGCTATGACTATGATGGTTGATCAAATGGTTCTATGTTGTTATCAGTTGTCCTCAAAATGATAGTGATAAATAAGTGAAGGTGAAAATCTCATAAATCAAGGGATGAGCTTAAGTTAGACAAGAAGGTAAGTTTGATCCCTATTTAACAAAATAAAGAATTAAAATACAAAGCATTGAGAGGTTCAGGTTCTGGTTTGCCTTTGAAAGAGGATAAATGGTAGCTGATGATCCATACTTATGGGTTATGATGTAGGGTCAAAGCCAATTGAAAGAAAACTTGCCTCTTTTGCTTTTCTCCATATTGGTTACATGTTGGTTTTAATGTAGTATGAGGTCTCTGATATGGAATTCTTGTTTTTTTAGGTGTATGTTATAGGCATGCTTGATTCATTATTGATAAACACAAAGATGGTTAAGCATGACTAAGTGATGCTCGTCAAGTAGCTCAAGTTAGACTAGAAATTCTTGATGATAGTCACTCTCCAAAATGATGTCTTGCAAGAATATGTAAAGAAAATGAATCTAAACTTTGAGAGGTAAGACTACCTTTGCTTTGAATACTAGAGAGAAAGGGGTAGCACCTATAGAGGTTCAAATGCTAGTGCGATATGCCCATAAAGTGAAAGGGATGTGCAAGTGCCAATTCCAACTTAAAGCACTGACTACTTTTGTTAACATTTTGTTAAGGGTTTTTTTAGAGGATTTTGTCTATCATTTGATTTTGGATGATAAGGTGAGGAAAATCTTAAATTTATGTCAAATGCATCACAAAGACCTTGGACTTGATTTTTTTTGAAATATTTTCCATTATTGATGATGATATTATGGGGAAAACTAAAATGATAGATGATATGATGGTTGATGAAGTTGACTATCTTGTTATCTTTATTTGAGATGAGAAGAATGGCCTCCACCTGTTTGGTGAGATATTCAGTGGTGGTGATGATGGATTGGTGTCATTGTGAAGAATAAGGATTGATTTACCCAATGAGATTGAGTCCCCATTATGAGAAGGGCCAATAGTCTTTGGATACTTGAAGGTTATGGGTAAGTGCATGATATAAATTGGCATGTTATTGACATTTAAGATTAATTATTTACATAATCACAATAATCTTGGTTAAGGGTGGGCCAGTAGTATCCAAGGTGAAGGATAAATTTAGAGACAATTAAACCACTAAAGTTTCCCCCATAGATTATGTTATACATTTCCTTGATAGCATGGGAAGCTTCATGACTATGTAGACAATGGAGAAGGAGGCCATCAAAACCATGCTTGTAAAGTATTCCCCCTAGTATGGTGTAATGATAAGTAGTCTAAACAAAATCTCTTTGGGAATTCCTAGAGAGGTTGGGAGGAATGATGCCGAGGTTGAGGTAGTTGAAGGTTTACTTGTACTATATGTCTAATGGAGATACTTACATACTAAAAATGGTAAGATTGTTAGAATAGATGTAAAAGGGTGTGATAAAGTGATAGATGGAAATAAAGAGTTTAGAATTAGTAGGTTGAGATGGGATTTGGGAAGGGAAACCATTATATCCACAAACTTATTGGTAGATCATGGAACAAACTAGATAAGGTAATGATCAAATGCTACTAAGAGTACATCTACTAGTTGGTTTTACTTTTTTAAGACATCATTATTACATTGGTAAGATCCATTGACCTGGTTAACCACAAGTTGGGAATCACCAAAGACACTAATGGTCTTAATTCCCAAGGCTAGAGTAGTTTGGAGACCTATCACTAGGGCTTCATACTCAGACACATTTTTGGTGCACTCAAAATCAATTTTAAAGGAAAAGGGAAGAGGTTCACCATCAAAGGGAATGAGAATAACTCTAGTGCCCCCACCATGCTAGGATTTGGATCCATTAAATAACATGCTCATTTGGTAGGTGGGGTACTTTTGAGAAAGAGTCATGATGGACTCATCTAGAAAATGAATGGTTGGCAATGACTTGCCCTTTAATCAACTTCTACTAGAGGAACTCTAGGTCAAACTCAACTAGAAGCATGAGACACTTATCCATACACTAGTTTTGCTATGGTTTAGAGTGCATGTACTTAAGGGGGTCAGTGTTAGTGATTTTTTTATTGAGAAGGTAATAAGCCACAAAGACTAAGGTGAGGAAAAGTTTCTCACAATGGGTGTACCGAGTCTCATATTCTATAAGTGTTTTAATTATGTAGTAGATGGCTTGATCTATGTTTTATTTATCATGTTGAGCGAGCATTTCCCCCAAGGAATGGTCAATGGTATAAATATAAAGGTATAAGTGTTTGTCCTATTTAGGAGGGGTATGAATGGGTGGTGTAAGAAGATATTATTTTAACAAATCAAAGGCTAGTTGATAGTACTTAGTCTACTTAAAAGAGGTATCTTTATTGAGAAGATGGTGAAAAGGTTGACATATATATAATAACTAAGAGATGAAATGATGGATGGATCAGAGCTTCCCCTATAGGCTACAGAGTTTCTTAAGGTGGGTTAGAGGTGGCATTTCCAAAATTGCTCTAACTTTGGTGGGGTCTACTTCAATTCCTTGAAGAGAGATGATAAAGCCAAGGAGATTTCTTGATAGGACCCCAAAAATACATTTTTTAGGGTTGAGTCAAAATTGGAAATGGATTAGGCAACTGAAGATGATTTTGAGAATGGCTAGGTGATCCTTGTGATGTTTATATTTCCTAAGGAGATCATCTACATAGTCTTTTATGATTTTATGGATGAGATCATGGAAGATGTAGGTCATTTCATGTTGGTAGGTTGTTCATGTGCTCTTCAAACCATATGACATGACCTTGTAGCAAAAGGCTCCCCAAGGGGTGATGAAAGAAGTTTTATGTTGATCCTTGGGGGTAATAAATATTTGATTATATCTTGAGAAACCATCATGAGAGATAATATCTCATGTCCAACTATAAGATCAATATATTTGTCGATGTTAGGCAAAGGGAAGTCATCCTTTAGGAAAACAAGGTTGAGGTCATGAAAGTCACTATAGAGGTGAAGTCCCCCTATAGGCTTGGTAATGGGAATGATGTTAAAAACCCATTGAGGATAATAAATGGGTTAGATGAATTTGATAGACAAGAAACATTGAAGTTTTTCTTTGACTAGAAGGGTGATACGAGGGTGCATCCTACGAAGCTTTGCCAAATAGACTTAGCATCAGGATAAGTGAAAATGTCATAGAGGGATATGGAAGGGTCAATTATAGGCATATCCTAATAATAACAAGCAAATTATATGCTTTGATCATGAAGGAAAGAAGGGTATTCTTGTTTCTCTATGGAATCTAAGGATTAACGTATCTTGACAATGTGAGGGTTATCTTGAGTATCCAGGTTGACATCGATAGTGGATTTGTTTAACATGGTTTGGTTCTTAATAGGAAGGTATTTTTGGATAAAATAATCCCTCACACTGAGGTAGGTGATAATGGAATCATTATCTTGATGTTGGATATTGTTGATGGTAGGAGAATCATTTTCTACCATTTTAGGATGAATGAGAGGAAGGGTTTTAGTTTAGATACATTTTTGATAGGTAAAAGGGCATAAACTAATAGTATTGATAAAAAATAAAGTTAGGAAGAATGATGTCAAAATCCTCAAACTTTGAAGGAGACTAGGTTGGTGAGGATGGGATGTTTTATTCAATGGTGGCGATGGGTTTTGGTGAATCGATGGGTTCTTTTAGTGGTATGAACCCAAGGCCAAATAACTCACAAGTTTTTTGGGTTTTGATGGAAGGTAACTCATGAGGTTTGTGTTCATAATGGCCAAGGACAAATCCATTCTAGGCACACCTATGAAGGTATAATTTGGCAAATGTTGGTTTGTCGAGATAGGAGAAGTCAGAGGTAAATAGTTAGGTGGTAGAGGTAGTGGTGGAAGCAAGAAGTGGATGATCAAATCCCCCATAAATTAAGTTAATTTGATCATTTTGAGGCTTGAAAGGAATGATGGTTAAAATTTTTGGGTCATAAATAGGATCATTGTCAAGGTTCTCATACTCTTGAGGAGTAGGGAAAGCATTTAAGGCTAAAAGATGATACTCCCCCAGTGAGAGACATTGGAATGTGGGTTCCAAGGGGTCCACTATGAGGATCTAAGAAGAAGGGATAGATGATATATTTTGTGGTGAGGTGGATGAGGGAGAAATAATAATGTCATTGGGTTGTTATGTCATGTTGCAAGATGTGAAAGAACTAGGGTCAGCTTTTATGGTAATAACTTGAAATTCATGTTCAAACTTGGCACATCAGTGTAAGGTAGATGGGACACAACTCATGGTGTATATACAAGGGCATCCAAGTAAGAAATTGTATTAAAACTTTCCTTATACAACATAAAAGAGTTATGTAATTATGTAAGGTTCTAGGTAGATGTGGAGGATGATTGTCCCCAAGGTAGTGGCCATGGTATCATTAAAAGAGTGGAGAACTACTGCAGTTTTTAACATGATATTCTTAGGTAACTAGAGTTGGTTATAAGCATGAAAGTAGATAATGTTAATATTATATCCTCCATGAATCATCACCCTTTTGATGCAATTTTTATTGATGTATGTAGTTATGAATATGGGAGGATCAGGATATTTAGAATAAACAAAAAGTATTTCTAATTCTTGGAATGTTACAAAGATAGAAAGTTAAAGGGCTCTAACAAAGGGTGTAAGAGGTTGAGAGTCTTTTGGTTGAACATATATTTATTTTAGGGCCTCTATAAATTCTTGGTAGTGATGGGGTGAGGTGTTGATTAGTTCATAAATCCTCATCTTCACCGGTGTCTGGTGAAGTTGTTTTAGCACTACTCGCTAGATGGATTCAAAAGCGTTGGAGGGAAAGGCACCCAAAATGGATATATTAGGTTGTGGTGAAGGTGAAGGTAAATGTGAGGGTGTTTGGGTTTGGTTAGAAGGTTATAGGGTGGAAGGGCATGTCCTTGGTATGGACACTTTGGATTTTCCCTTATCCTTTTGTTGGGCCTGAGATCAAATAACCATATGGATAGTGTGGATTAAGGGAGGTGTTTGGATAGATGGTTGCTTTGGTTCCTTCTTAATTTTATATGAGTGTGGAGGAGTAGTTAAATATTGGGTAAGTGGTTATATTGGTAATGGGCTCAAGGGAGGTTCATCTGATAACATATCATCCTCATCCCATAAGCTATGGATAAGTGTTTGGAGAGCTTTGCAATTATTTGTGTCATGTCCAGGAGTCCAATGGTATAAAAAAATCAAATTATCATTGAACCACGATGGTTTATGATTTTAAAGGTCAAATTTTTTGATAGGTGGTAGGCTTAAAGTAGAGGTTTCTAACAACCTTTGTATAATAGTCGAATAAGATTTGATAAAAAATGTTGAGGGTGTTGGGTTTTTGGTTTTAGGAGAGGGAGTCTTCTTAGAAGCAGGCTTCACTATGGAAGTTGTAGGTGGTGGAATGGTTTTGTTAGGTGGTTTTGGCTGGGATTGTTTGGTTATAATTGGTTTGGAGGTGGATGGTGAAGGTTTGGTGATAGATGGGAAGGTAGAGGTAGATAGGTTAGTTAAAAAAGATGGGGAGTTTGATGATTTGGTAGAGGTAGGTGTAGGTAGAGTAAAATGAGAAGGTTTACTAGATGAGGAATAGATAATTATGGGAGCGTTCACCTTCTTGGTAGAAGGATGATCTTATAGGATGGTAGAAGGATGGGGTCCTAAGATAGAGGGTAAGAGTGAAGGAGGTTGTATAACTTTGGTTTGAGGTGGGATTTTGGTTGGATCTACCTTCTTAGTTGGTTTGGTTGGGGTTTTATTTGGTGGACTAGATGGGGTTAAGTCCAACTTCAAATATGGGTGAGCAAGGTTAGGTGTAGAAAGTATTCCTAGATTCTTGATGGGTTTGGTTAGAGAGGCATAAGGTGATTTGACAATTTTAGATGGAGGTGCATTGGATGGTTATCCTATGGTTTTGGATGAAGTGTTTAAGGATGGGGTTGAGGTAATGATAGGTTTTTTGATGGATGCAAGTGAAGTTCAAGGTTCAAGTTTATTTTGGTAAGGGATCCCAAGGCGATGCCATAAGGTGCCTCTATCTAAATTGGTTTGGGAAGTGAACTCTAGACTTTGGACCAATCTAGAAAAAGACTTGTAAATGGGTTTGATTCCTTAGTCATTGGTTTCAAAGGTTAAGCCAATGGGTTGAGGTGTGGGAATGGTTTCTTCACCTATGTTCTTGATGGAAGGTTGCAAGATTTGGAAGGATGTTTCATCCATGAAAGGTGTAGGTAAGGTGATCCATTCTTTTGGGATGGTTTCCAAAGAGATAATGTGTGGTTCTAGGATAGGGGAGGAAGGTGTGATGGCCATAATTGAAGGAATAGAGATAGTTGTTTCCTTTGTTTGGATGTCCAAAGGAAAGGTGGGTATTTCCACCACTTCAATGAGTGGAGTGGAGGAAGAGGTAGTTGAAGCAATGGTTAATTTTTGATATTTATATCAAAGGAGATGTGGATAGGTCCATGGTCTCTTCAAGTAAAGAAAGAGGAGTGGTTACTTCCTCTATTTGGATGTCCAAAGGAATAGTGGGTGAGTTTGACACTTCAATGAATGGAATGAAGGAAGAGGTAGTTGAGGTAACGGTCTCTTCAATTATAGGTTCACTGATAATGACATTAACCATATGGACCTCATGAGCATGAGATGATTATAGTTTATTATCATCATAGTTGGTATAAGGGGCATGGTTGGGAAAAGGTTTACAAAAGATGTCAAGGGACTGATTTGGGGGTGCATTATGATTATCAAATACAAGTTCTCCCTTATCAATCATGTTTTGGATAATGGTATTAAAGGTATTTCAACTACTAACCTCATGTCCAATCACATGATGGAAAACACATAAATCATTCTCATTGTACCAACTGGGTGTTGGACAAAAAACATCAAATTGTTGGGGAGGTTTTATGGGAAGAATTTGTATGATGTTTGCTTTGAGAAATTTATCCAAAATTGAATCATAAGATTCCCCTATCAGAGTATATTATTTTGGGGCATCTCAATTTTGGTTTTAGTTTTGTTGGTTAGAAGAATTAGAGGAATTGGTTGGGTTGGGTTTGTTGATAGTTGGAGGTGGAGTGGTTTTAAAGACAAATGAGTTTATGGATGCCTTGGGTTTGGTGTTAGGATGGTTAGATTGATTGGTAGTTTTGGATGAGGAAGGGTCATTAGATTTAAATCTATAATTTTTTTTCCATAGTTTTAATTTTCCCTCATCAATGGATCTAATTTCTAATTTTCATGCCATGGTGAAACCTCATCAAAAGTCCTAAAAGTTTGAACTTGAACAGTAGGGGAAATATGTTTAGCACAACCTCAAGAGAAGAGTTCAATTAACTCGGGTTGGGGTAAAGAGAAATAAAGTTGGTTGATAAGACTTCTCCATCTAGCTATGAAATTGGCAATTGATTCATCATCAAATTGCTTAATGGAGTAGAGGTTGGTAATAGAGACCTTTTTAGATATATTGACTAAGAAATTATCTAAAAAGACTTGGGAAAGTTGGGAAAAGGAAAATATGGAGTGCTTTGTGAGATCACTATACCAATCTAGGGCTGGTCTTGATTAATACATGGGAAAGGTACGAAGGAGAAGAACATCAACAAGAATGTAAAAATGCTCTCAAGTGTTGTTAGGGATCCTCCTTGCTTTAGAACTAAGAAAACTTGGGTAGTTCCCATTGAGGAGGATAATATCAAATAGGGATGGATGGATGTATAGGTTCATTATATATTTTATCATAAGATAAAAGGTTATGAGCCTCAAAAATTTATGACTCTAGGTTGGTCATTTTGTCCATTAACATTTTGACCAAATTTGTTTGAGGTTGGGAAGGCCATGACATATTTATTAATACATTCATGACCTTAGTCTTAGCATCTTAAGCCTAAGTTTTTTATGTTCCCATGGTCCTAACATTAACTTCCTCATGATTTTCAGATCTTAGGACTATCACTTCATTGCTAGATTCGATCCAATGGTGTGAGGATGACCCAAACTTTGGCTTAAACAACATGCATCTTTGGTGATCCAATGACTGTCACTTTTATCATGAGACTTGATAGGATGAAGCAAATCATATTTAAAAAGTAAAAAGGCCAAAAGGAGCATGAAATATGGACACATGATGCCATTACATGCAAGGATTGAAAGAAAGATGGACCCACTTGACACTGTAGCCAATCAAAAGTAAAGGACCTGAATCATAATCAATGGTTATCGCTTTATCATGGTACTTGATCCAAATGAGTGAAGTAACACCAAGACCCTGGGAAGCTCTGAGGGAATGAAAAGTGGCACCCTCACGTTTGACACTAAAGGTTTTAATGAACTTAAAATTGTTGTTTACGTGACCATCAACTTTAGGTCTATTAAAATGAAACTTTCACTAGTTTAAACTTGATGTTCACAAGAACTTAAACAAACACTCACAAGAGTGTATTTGATGGCTGTTATACCATAAATTTTAAACTAATGAAAAATCTTACTTAAGGGTTCAAATGACACCCCAAAATCTTGTTTTAATTTGTAACCCTACAAGCTAAGGAAAATGCATAAAATATGTTCACAATGGAAGGCTTCAACCTATAAAGTAATGATATATACCAAGCCTGAGTCTATGCCTTGAGACTCACATTACATTTTAAATAATCAACCTCAAATCATGAACTCAACTTATAAACACTTGTAAATCATTATCCCATGGTGAACCTACTTTAAGCATGGTTCATGACATATATCATAGATATTTTGGCCTAATATTTTCATATTATTGATAAACACAACACAAACCTTAGACTAGAATATCCATACCTTGCCCCCTTTTTAATCACCACTTAGGTTTAAGTCCCTAGCCTAAGGTTTGTCTAGTACTCATTAAATGGGAAAAAAACCTTAGCCTAAGGAACATAAGCCTAAGCCTTAACTTTAATAATGAGATGACTTAATGATTAGGCATTTTTTAGATCCTATAACTATCGCTTCATCATTGGATTCAATCCAACAACACAAAGATGACTTGATGACTTTTAAAAAGCCCTTAAGCCTACCATGTGGTTAATACCCATTCGATGATTGACTGACTAAAAGATTTGGAGAATGAGGAAGATATGTAAAAATTCCAAGTGTCACAACCGTAGGGCTTAAGCGTAGTGAACCATTTAAAGACAAGGACCTAAATCATGATCAACAACTTGTGCTAAGCCAAGATTTTCATCTTATAGAGTGAAAAGAAAGGAGGTATTTTTAAATACCAATGGTTAGTGTTCAAATGAAATTTATGAAAAACTTTGCAAAAGATCTAGAGTAGTGCCACTTAAGCTTCATGCAAGCAAAATATGACAAAAATGAAGATCTCATGGGCTAAAAAACACAAAGGTATAAAGGCAAAGGTCAAAATCAAATCCATAACACATATAAACCAAAGTTTGGATATCTTCCACCATTAAAGTTCTAAAGCCTAGACCCTATATAAAGTGACCCAATAGGCTCAATTTTCTACAATTCAATCAAAGGAAAACTCTATTGTGTTTTTTAAGTGCGACGGGGCTTTCATAAAGATCATTTGTGATCTAGTGTGAACATTATCAATAAATTGAGGCCATGGCTACTAGAAGACAATAATTGAAGGAGGAAGCAGAGCTCTATTTAACAATTGATAGTGATAGCTAAGTATTCAAAGATACAAAATTTGAACTCACAACATTGAACATCTATGACATCAGAAGTTGGTTTGAGATTTTATTCAAGATAGAAGAATTACAACCCATCTCAAGGGAAGAACAAAGAAATGCCACCATCAATAGATGATATAATGACTTGGTTAAAATCCAAATGGCTAGCCTCCACCATGCCATGGAAAAAATAGAGGTAATGTACTATATTAATGTCCTTACCCCCATTTTTGTTGATTATAAAATTGATGGTAAATGGATTATTATGTAGGGGAACTAAAAAGAGGTGGCATACATTTCCCCTATTGCTTTTTAAAATTAATACAAGCTCTCTCTTCCCTATATGGACCTATCCAAAATGAGAGAATGGACCAATAACAATGACCTAGACTCTATCCTAAGACCCTAGCTCCATCAAGGGCCTCACATCTTTAGAATCCTTGATGGAAAAATCCCTATCATTCAGTTGAAAGAGGGAGTTAAGGTGATTATGACCTTGTTGACCATATATTTTGGTGCCCCTTCGACCACCTATGTGAATAAGGTTTGGGTCTCATATGTACACTTCTTGGTAGAGGATAAACTCACCCCTTTGATAGGATATTTGATCAACACATTCTTGATCAATTCATAGCCATCAAGAGAAATAATTCCAAGAAATTATATATGATGTCATACCTCTTAGATTCCCTTCTGGCCTCAACTACCTTCCCCGACATTAATAACTAGTCCCCAGAGGGTAGGAAAACTATTTCACACTACTAATCCAAGCTGCACATCTTCAAGTACTAGAATCACATGTAATTTATTTGTGATTATATTTTCCTAATAATATTTGAAGCCATCACTAGTGTTACAATGCCTAAGACCCACCCCCTCATCAAGAGATAGGTTGAAATGATAGGGTACATATGGTATTACCTTGATTGCATAGTCATCATGATAGAAGGAATCATGTCATAACCTTATAGACTACTAGTGTATGTATTGAATAAGCTTGATGAGTAGGAGATTACCTCCTAACTCATCCTTGGAATTAACAAGGCTTGCTAAGAGAAAAGAAAATGTATAATTCACCCCTTCCCCTTGGACATTGGGAAAATCCTAATTAGAGATTGGATGCAAGTGGAAGTTATGGTCACACATAGGAATTCATTTGGCTTTCAGCTAGATGAAATCAAAATGTGGGATCTTAGGAACAAGGTGGGAGATCACCTAAAGGAAAATAATCTCAAGCTTGATTATGTACACCAATTAGGTGTCCATGACACCATATACATTAGAGCCAAGAACTATAGGGAATTATTAGCTAGAGTCTAGGATCACAACATCAAGATAGAACATATATTGGTTAGAGACCACAAGCCATCTAGAGAAACATGACAAATGCACCCCTTACAGTATCATTTACTACCTGGGCCATTTGGGATAGCTCATGAGCAAACATAGACCAAGAAACTGTAATAGTCCCAACTATAGATTGAGCTAATTTAGGATGATCAATCTAAAGGAAAAGAGAAAATTGGAGAGGTAAGATTAGAAGAAAGACCTGGGGATGGGCCTTTACCTTTAACCATGAATCAAAAACCACCTTATCCAATCTAGTATGTTGACATGAATACCTTAGAGTTGGAGGAGACCCTTGAGGGTGCCCTCAAGGAGCTTCTAGAATCATTGGCTTAGGTGGAGAAGATGACCCTTTAGAGAAGGAAATAAGGAAGGAACTAGTCCCAGTAGAATCTCAAGAGAAGAGGTAGGTAGAATTGGCATTGGTCCCTATGAGACCAAGAAAGAAGCCCAGATTGACCTTCACTCATCCCACTAGTGAATTCAATATCTTTAGTGATGAATTTATAATCCATGGACAAGTCATTCCTGACTAGTTCATTTATGGTAAGTTACAAAAGATTCCTTTTCTCTTTCACTCATGGGCCATGATAAGGGTTAGGGTGGATGTGCATGATTATGTAAAGCCTTAGATAAAAGCTATAATGAAGGATCAAGAAGAAAGGAGAATTATGGTCACTTAAGGCTCAAGAGATAAGAATATGGATGCTCTAGGAGCATCCAATAGTTTAGGCATGGAGGTCCCAGAGACTCCCAAGTTTAAGGAGCTAGTTACCATAATTCACTTTAATCTTGAAACAACAAGATTAAAGAGGATTACTACTAAGATAAATATGGTAGGGACAAAAGAATTCACCTTTTAAAAGGTGTAACTTTTTGTAGGTTTGGCCCCTATTGTAGGACAATATCTTAGTGAAGCTTCAATACATGAAGAAGATGTGGAAAGCTTGATAGAAACACATTCACAACAAGCCAAGGTCAGAATCTAGGGTCTAAAAGAAAGGATCTAAAATTTAAAAAGGGAGAAGGAGAACTTGCAAACCTAGGAAATCCTATTAGTACCAAATGCCATGATTAAGATGCTTGATGAGTTATTGTATGACATGTTTGAGGCATTAAAGTCAATGAAGATGAGGTAGAGTGTACTAGAAAACTAGGATACATTGGCCAAGGACCTGGTTACCTAATGATAGGCCTTAGAGGAAAATATTGCTTAGCTCCTCAACATTCAAGCAAAGAGGTAGGTCCCAAACTTTAGAACCATAAGTATGGGACACTTAGGCACAATCTTGGGGGTTGTTATTGATAAATTTCAAATCTTGAGTACCTAGAATACAAAGGTAATGAGGCTTCTAAAATATGGTAAAGGACTCATTAGTAGAATTAAGCAACTTATTAAGACCATGCTCATTAATCCTACATAGCCTACCACCCTTGGCCTCATCAGTGATGAAGAGTTCAAACATAGAGCCACTTTGGTGACTCAAGAAGTCCAAGGTAAAAGTAAAGCCTAGTCTGGACTATATAACAACAAGATTTTGGATATGGTCTTTGTAGACACCTAAAATTGGCCATCGATACTTTTGACTAATTTCCATCTAAAATTTCACAATTTGGCCTAAAATCATTAAAACATGATAAATGATGTGAAAATGACATATTCAAGTGCTAATTTTGTCTAGGGTATCCCTAAATGGGGTGATGAAATTTATGGGCTAGCTAACTTTGATCAGTTCATTTTGAGTCAAAATACCAATTTTGCACCCACATGCTCTAGACTGCTCTTTCCTATCAAATATTTTTCACAAGACTTGTGCCTTTGTTATTTGTTTTTGGCAACATTCTAAATGGGAATACAAATCCAATGCATATGACGTTGACTTCCAATTCAAATCTAGTCAAATTTAGGACCAATAACAAGGCATTCTCATCAATCTAAGTAATTTGTGCATAAAGTGCTTAATCATGTTTAAGAGTTAATTAACCCAAATCAAGGCCTAATCAAGAATTGTTTAGAAACTTGTTGAATACTTTGTTTTGAAAATGAATATTGAATATCTATATCATGAAGTGACCTCATTTCTTGGGAAGACATCCTTAGGCCATAAATGCCACAAATATCTAGATTCATGCCCTCCATGTCTCATCAATGCCTTTCATGATGCCCTCCATGCCTCTTAATTACCCTATTAGTGTAGGTTTTTATTTTTCCCTATTTATTAATTAGGGAAATTGTATTTCTTGTGCATACCTGGAGTTTTCCTACATTTGTGGGATATGCTAGCTTATGTGGAGTTGTGTGTCATAGATGTGTCATAGGTGTCATAAGTAACTCCCTTGATGGGAGTTACTTCTCTATTCTTATCACCTTATCACCACCTTTCATGGAGGAGTTACAGTCTATTCTTGGGGTGCCTTGTCTACCTTTTGTGGAGGAGTTACTTACGTACTCTCTTATTTGTAGTCCTCACTTTGGCCATCTCATATTAATCAAATTTTGGTTTTCTCCATTTTATCTTTTGTAATTTATCTTCTTGTGTTATTTTCAAATTGATTTAGCATCTATGTGGTGTGCACTTGCTTCAAATATTGTGATCACGTCTTCATTGCACTCGCATTATCTAGATTTTGGCAACAACTCCGATATGGTATCAGAGCAAGAACGGTAATCGTGTGTCTGGTTATGATTTTAGTTTATTTTGAAATCAAGAGGAGTGGAGTTCTCATTGTTTTTTTTATTTTCTAGATTTGATCTAAAATATAAAAAAATATATCATTTCTGGTATCATTTTCTTGGAAATCTTTGGCCTTTGGGTGTCTTGGCTATCTTCACTTCACGGGATAGTTCATCTGTTTCTCTTCTTGGGCACCATTGTTGTGTGGAGCAGTAGAGGGAGGAGTAGAAACTCCAAATGGCAATCCTTCCAGCCAAGCTTCTGTGCCTACCTTTAGTTCTACCATGCCAAGCAACAAGCATCCTTCTATAGTGATGCCATCAGCTGTACGGTGTCTAGCAAAGTCAACAAATCAGGACTGCACCTTATTTTTGGTGAGAATTCTACCATTTCTGCTATTATTCTTCTAGCAAGGTGCCATCAGGGTGTACGTCCAACAGGTCTACATATTTGTTTTGTCTTTTTTGCTAAAATCTGGATTGTGTTTTCTTTTTAGCGCCCCTTCCTTGCTTGGCATCCCATGTGGCACCCCTTGGACATGTGGCATCCATCATTCTATCTATGCTTCATTTTTTAAAGTTAAAATTGACTTGATAAAACAAAAATTAGTGAATTTGACTGAATATTCAATTTTATAGACAGTTTTGTAATTTTGGGGTTTTCATTTTTAAACTTGTATGTTCGCCTGTCGAAGACGAAGGGTGAGGCCCGAGTTGGCGGGAGGTCAATTCCCCCTCACACAAACCTCCTTTGGATTCCTTGTTCCATGCTAAATCTAATGAGTGTTTGGAAGGCCACTTTCTCTCTTATAACAGGCATTTTAAAAATGTTTTAGTGCTTTTTTTAAAAAAACACTAGTTTACGGGAAAATTGAACCTTTAATATCTTGCAAACGGTAGCTCAGATTTGGGTGCCATTTTTTGAAAAAGTGTTTTTAATTTAATTCTCCATATCTTAGGCTTGTTATTTTTCAAAAATGCACTAGTTTATAAAGTGCCAAAAATTTGGGTCTCTTGGGATGCATTTTCGGCTGAGTCCGACGTCCTGTTTGCTTTAGTCTTGCACTGATTGCTCTAAGACGCATTCTCGGCTGAGTCTGACATATTTTAAGCATGCACTTGCATATTTTTGGGGGGCTCAATATTTCAAGGGGGTGTGATTGCTTTTCACAACTTGCAAATCTTTGCTTTCATTCTCCATTTTGCATAAATTCACAACTTGCAATCAACACAACTTCACCTAAATTCAGCTAAAAATGGATTCTTTTCAACTTAAACCCATAACACCCTTTAACTATCATGAATGGAAGGTTAAAATTTCAATCATTCTTAGAAGCAAAGGGTTGTATAGGATCACCATGGGTACTGAAGTAGAACCCAACACTGATGCTGAAAAGGTTAAGTGGTACAATCGTAGTGATGAAGCCTTTGGATTACTGAGCTTCTCCATGTCTCCAAAACTTCTCTTCCATCTAGAATCCTCTCAGACTCCCAATGACATATGGGACACCTTAGAAAAGTTTTTGGAAAGCTTGATGAGATGAGAGGTCATGAGCTCGAAAATGAACTCATAAGTCTAAGTCCTAGCAACTTTGACACCCTACATGACTTCTTCACTAAGTTTAAGGCCCTTAGATTGCAATTGAAGGAATGCGGGATAGAGAAGAAAGATGATCAACTCATACTTTCTATTCTTGCAAAGTTAGGTCTAAGCTATTCGATCTTTGTCTCCACTTTCCATGCAATAAAAAGTGCCCTTGGCACTACATGGAAAATGCCTTCTTTGGATTCATTTATTACCGACTTAACTAGGGAGAAAGATAAGCTAATTCAAATGGGCACAATGAAGTCTACTCAACCCCAAGCTTTGATAACTAGAAATGGTAAGGATAATACTTCAACAAAGGAGAAGAAGAAAAAGAACAAGGACCAAGAGAAGAAGAAAGAAAACACCAATCCTACCAAAAACAACACTGAGACTTCCTCTTCCAATGCTAAACCTAAGAAGGAGAAAGTTAAGTGTGCCTATTGTAAAAATATAGGGCATGATGAACACAAATGCATAAAGAAACAAATAGATCACCTAACTTATCTTCTAGAGAAGAACAACATAGGTGTTCCTGAGTCCATCAAGCAGAATTCATCTACCCAAGATTCTACCAAGGCAAAAGGCAAGGGTAAGGAGAAAGAAAAGGGCAAGTCCCTTATAGCTACAATAGATTCTACATCTTCATGGGTCATCGACTCAGGTGCTTCTCACCACATGGGCTCTTTACTAGTTGAGTTTTCATCTTTAGAGCCTTGTAGCATGAATTCAATTAGTTCAAGTGATGACACTTTAGTTTTTGTTGCAGGGAGAGGGTCAGTTGAAATGGAAGGAGGAACATTTAATAATTTTCTAAGTGTTCCTTCTCTTTCAACCAATCTCCTATCAGCGTACCAAATCACTCACATTGGTCAGGGCATGAGAGTTGAATTTTCACTAGATTTAGTGGCTATTAAGGAGTTGCATAGTGATACTACAGTGGCAATGGGTAGGGCAGATCACCAAGCAAGGTTATACACCTTCTCACATTTTGCATCAGATTATTCTCCAACATCATTGCTGACTCATTCAGATGGAGTTAACAAATTGTGGCATGAGCGGTTTGGCCAACTTAACTACCGCTATCTTGAGCAACTTTGCAAAAATGACATGGTCATTGACTTGCCTCGTGTCCAATTCTCAAAAGGACTTTGTGAGGGGTGTTCCCTTGGGAAGCATTCTGAAGCAAAATTTGACAAAGGCAAAGCTTGGAGGGCTTTGCAAGCTTTGGAGTTAGTCCACAGTGATGTATCAGGACCCTTTCCCAAACCATCTTTCACAAAGGCCAAGTACATCCTCACTTTCATTGATGATTTCTCTAGGTACACTTGGATATATTTTCTCAAACAAAAGTCTGAAGTGTTTGAAAATTTTCTAGACTTCAAGGCTCTTGTTGAGAAATAGAGTGAGAAATACATCAAGGTTCTTTGAACTGATAATGGAGGGGAGTATGTCAGCATCAGATTTGAGTAGTTTTGCACCATAGAGGGGATTGATTTGCAACGCACAGTCACTTACAGTCCTTCATAGAATAGGGTTGTAGAATGCAAGAATAGGTTCTTAAAAGAGATGGGTAGCTGTATGATTCACTCCAAATCCTTAGCACCATAGTACTGGGCTAAAGCCATCAATTGTGCTTGCTACATTCGAAATAGGGTTCCTCACAAAGCTTTGAAAGGGATAATACCCTTTGAATCTTGGCATAAAAGGAAACCTAATGTTGAGCACCTTAGAGTTTTTAGATCCCCAGCCATGGCTCGCATTCTGAAGAAGAAAAAGAAAGCTATGGAATGTCAGCCCAAGCCTTGCATCTTTGTAAGATATCTGGATGGTATTAAGGGATATCGCCTTCTAGATCCAGTCACTCATGAGTTGTTCATTGAGAGAAGTGTCCATTTTCAAGAGAGTCCTAGAGACTCAACACTTGACACTTCTTCTCCCTCATCAGATCTACTTCTTCATGATGATTCCTCATCAGATTTAGATCAGCCAAAATAGGTTCTTGAGCCAGAGACATCTTCTTCTTCTTTGAGTTCAGATAGTGATGTAGGGTCATCCACCTCTAGTTAGCCTGAGGATGAGGAGTTAGCACCTGACTCACCCACTTTCTGGCCACTTTAGGCTAGATAGACACTTGAGAGTGCTGGCACTTGGGCAAGAGATCCCATAGATGATATATGTACTAGGGGGAATTTTTAGAGAGATCTACATGCCTTCTTTGCTACAGTTTCAGATCCATAGAATTTTTGAGAGGCATCAGGGGTACCTAAGTGCGATAATGCTATGAAGGAAGAATATTCTTCCTTAATCAAAAATTACACTTGGGATTTGACTTCACTTCCTAAGGGAAGAAAGATGGTTTGATGTAGGTAGATATATCAAACCAAGTTTACAGCAGATGGGTCAGTTGATGTATAAGGCGCGATTGGTCACCAAGGGTTTCTCACAGGTGGCAAGCATTGACTAGTTAGAGACCTTTGCACCCATTACAAAGATGACTTATATCTAACTCACCTTGGCTATTGCCATAGCACATGGTTGGGATGTGTATCAGATAGATGTGAAGAGTGCCTTTCTTCACAGAGACCTAGAGGAGGAGATCTACATGGAGCAACCGCCAGGATTTGTTCAGGATTCTTCCTTAGTATGCAGACTTAGGAAATCTATCTATGGCCTCAAACAGGGCCCTCAAGCTTGGTATGCCAAGATGGATTCCTTCCTTCTCACAACAGGTTTCACTAGGTGCCATTCTGATCCTAATGTCTACTTCTTGCAGCAGGATGATTCGCTCTTGATTTTGGTTCTATATGTTGATGACCTTTTGATCACTGGGAGTTCTTCATCGGCTATTTCAGTAGTGAAGACATCTCTTTAGGATAGATTTGATATGATAGACTTGGGTTTATTGCACTACTTCCTTGGCATTGAGATCTTACAGTTAGATTCAAGGATTTCTCTTGCATAGCCTAAGTATGCTCTTGATTTATTGGCTCTATTTCACATGGCTGATTGCAAGCCATCTCCAAATCCCTTTCTATCAAGAGTCAAGCTTGAGACTGATTGTTCTTCACCATTGGTTAATGTCACTCAGTATCGACAAATTATTGGTAGTCTCATCTACTTGACTCACACCAAACCTGACATATCATATACAGTGGGACTTGTCTCCAGATTCATGCAAGAACCTCATGAGCTGCATTAGAAAGTAGCTAAGAGGATCTTGCATTACATACATGGTTCACATAGATATAGGATTCATTACAGATTTGGCATAGAGGTTGACTTGGTTGGATATACAGATTTAGATTGGGCTGGCAATTTGTAGAATTGCAAGTCCACTTATGGTTATAGTTTCTCTCTAGGTTCTGGTCTTATTAGTTGGTCTAGCAAGAAGCAAAATGCTATTGCTATATCTCCATAGAGGCAAAGTACATGGGAGCTATTAATGAAGCTACTGAGGCTATTTGGATTTAGGGGATACTTTTTGAGTTTGGCATTCCTATCAGGTAGCCCACCATCATTTATTGTGACAACTATAGTACCATTCAAATTTGTAGGAATCCAGTTCAACACCAGCAGACCAAGCACATAGAGATTCACATGCATTTCATTCGAGAGCTTATTCATATTCAGGTCATTGACTTGATATTTTTCTAGTCTTTAGAGTAGGTTGTAGACATCTTCACCAAACCTTTCACTGAGAGCAAGTTCATTCATCTATGAGATCTTCTTGGGGTGCGGTCCACATCTGCAACATCATCTTTAGGGGGGCCCTTCTAGCCTCTTCTTTTCTTTTATGCCTCTCTTTTGGGGGGGGGAGTTTTTCCTACGGGTTTTATCCTTTTCTCTATCTTATGGGAGATTGTATTTGTACATGGGCATCTCATCAGACCTAGTTGTTGGGACCCATCTTATATTTCTACACTGCCTACCTAAGCTGTGCTTATGGGGGGGTATTAGTGTAGGTTTTTATTTTTCCCTATTTATTAATTAGGGAAATTATATTTCTTGTGCATACCTGGAGTTTTCTTACATTTGTGGGATAGGCTAGCTTATGTGGAGGTGTGTGTCATAGATATGTCATAGGTGTCATAAGAATGTCATAAGTAACTCCCTTGATGGGAGTTACTTCTCTATTCTTAGCACCTTGTCACCACATTTCATGGAGGAGTTACAGTCTATTCTTGGGGTGCCTTGTCCACCTTTTGTGGAGGAGTTACTTACGTACTCTCCTGTTTGTAGTCCTCACTTTGGCCATATCATGTTAATCAAATTTTGGTTTTCTCCATTTTGTCTAGTGTAATTTATCTTCTTGTGTTATTTTCAAATTTCTTTAGCATCTATGTGGTGTGCACTTGCTTCAACTCGTGTGATCACGTCTCCATTACACTCGCATTATCCAGATTCTGGCAACAACTCCAATATGCTTCTTCTTCCAATTCCATGATGAGGATAATTATAAAATTAATTCCAAAAATTGAATTAATCCTTAACCACACATCTCAATCTTGAGATGGATGGTTGAGTTTTATTCTAATAAAATCCAAAAATATATAAATTTGAGGCCTCACAACATCATTTATAATATTTTTTTATGCAAAGTTATAATGCCAAATTGGTTTCAAAAGATTCAATCAAATAGTGTTATAATGCCAAATTGATTCCAAGCCAAGCCAAGCCATAATCCAAAGGTGCCAAGGAGAGATGGAGGTAGCCAAGCTTCCATTTCCCTAGACTTTATGAGCACAAGCCGTGCAAGCCACTACTACAAAGGCATTTGGAGCATCCAAGGAAGGTGAAGGAAATTCTTATGTTTTCATTCTTTGATTTCTAGTTGTGCTTGTCATTTGTGTTTGTTAACTAAGCTCTCCCTAGTGTCTAAGCCTAGAAATGTTATGCTATTAGTGTGTTTAATTCATCTTGTTTTCATTTTGGAACTATCACCATACTAACTATCCTCTCTTGAGTCAAATGCCTAGATCACATAATGGCACACCTGGTGGGATAAGATGCATTTGACACCTAAAGGAGATCCTTTTGAAACCTTAACAAAAACTTATTTAAGCTTTTAAAACTCTTGAAAATTGGTTTTCTAACTTTATTTTGCCATTTTTAATTGCCATAGTTTTTACACAGTAATTGACGTCAACAAAAATACTAACATCAGTTACTTAGATTAACCAACATCGGTCAGTAGAACTGACATTGGTCAGATCTCAGTTGCCTGTAATTGATGTTGGTGGTATTAACTAATGTTAGGCACTATGATTTTCCAAAAACACAAACCTGAGAGCTAGTTTTCCAAAGTTTCTTGTTTTAAATTCAAAAGGGCTTCAAAGCTAAAGGACATGCTAACAATTTTGTTGTAGGACCAAGTGGGATATTTTCTCAAAACATGTTTATATCACTTTTGCATGCTTAAAATTTGATTAGGAACTTTGTTTTGGTGTTTAACAAAGAATTTTTAAATGTTTTTGGTGAATGTTTTTCAAATTTTACAACTAAGACCAAGGGGTCAAAATAACACCACCAAACATTTCATTTGGGTTTAAAATTGAACACACTTGTCAATTTTTCT
Organism: Torreya grandis; assembly: GCA_037957365.1. Lineage (NCBI taxonomy): Eukaryota > Viridiplantae > Streptophyta > Pinopsida > Cupressales > Taxaceae > Torreya > Torreya grandis. The sequence continues at coordinate 2,381,278 of JARHVA010000338.1, read as the reverse complement.
TGCAATAGTTGTTTAGATTAATCTTGTTTGGAAAAAAGAGCTATGTTGCATGTATGATCTTCCATTTGTCCCCTATAGGGAACCCTTAGAATCAAAATCACCATTCTTATTGAAAATAGCTTAGTCCAAGGCTTAGAAAGAAAGTCATCTAAAGCACTCCCCAAAACTTCATCAAAGTTTGGGTGACCTTGAAAATGACCCTAAATATTTCTATTTTCATACTTTATTTATTTATGGATCTTGGATTATGAGGGGGACTTCATCACCTCGTATAAGTTTTTTAGGGAAGCTTTGACCTGGGTTTTCATCTCCTAACATTGACTTTATTTAACTCTTTTAGAGTTGCACATGGGATGTAGTGGCACTTTGGACATCACACTAAACTAAATAAATAATAGAATGTAGTGGTTAAAAAAAGGACTAGACCTTTTTGTAACAAGCCGAGTGATATGGACCCAAAATCAATGCTTTTATTTTGCATTATTTGGAATGAAAGTCATTATGTAATTGATTCCCCTACATGATTTAGAAACTTGTTAGATTTTAAACAAATCCCCACTTATCATAGAAGTATTGTTAGTGCAAGGTTCACTTAAAGCTCCATGTTATAGTACTATCATTTGAGAGAAGGGGGGGTGTAAAAAACCTACTATATAATGTGCATTTACTTTTGGATTAACACTTAAAATCCTCTCAAATGATGTATATTGATGGATTCCAACAATACCAAGTAACCTTGTCAGTTTATTAGCTAAGGGAAATTAGTTAGTTGGTCTTGTCCTAGTTTAAAGTCTTTTTTGGAGTCAAAAAATTAGTCTAAATAAAAAATCCCAAAACCAAACACATGGTCCTCATTTTTATTTGAACAAAGAGGCATTATGTTGCCTATGTGAGATCATCCATTTGCCTTGTTCAAAAGTTCATCAAAGTTTGAGAATCATATCATCCACTTTGGCATAGTTATGCTACCCAATTAAGTCTAGACCTTTACCAAATTTATTTAATTCCTTCACTTATAATCTAAATTTGGAATTACACCTTTATAAGTTCATAGGGTTGATGTGTTAAGTGGGTTCGCCATTTACACTAAATTTGAGGGAGCTTAGGTTTAATTTCCAATTTAGGTTGAAGGCTATTTTAGACTCATAATCATTATCATCACTTGATAGACTTAAGCTATTTTGTGCTAAACACTTTCACTTTAAGTCTATATACTTCAACATTTTGAGTCAAGAAAGGTAGTGTTAGGCTGTCAAAATTATGGAAAAATGTCTTTGCCTTAGAGAGCCTTTGAAACAAATTTTTTACCACACATTTTGGGTAGTATAGCATTGTTACACTACCCAAATAATTTCAAACTTTGTTTCATAGCCCCTTTTGCATAAAATTTCAAATCTATTTCTACATGTTCAGACCAATCCAAGTGTACTTTTGATCCTTTATCTAAAGCACAGTTATACTATCCACCTTTATCTAGCTTGTTTACCAAAAATAACCAAGTTTTATACCATTATTTATGAAAAAATAAACTATTGTTAAAGTGCCTTTTGTTTCATACCTTATACCTAGTTGACCAAGTTCATGTCCAAGAATCAAATGCCTAGTGTTTTTTAGAACTGTTTCAAATCTATTAGATTAGAGATTTCATCTATTTTCAAAGTCTAGATTTTGATGCCGTGTTTAGCCAAAAGACCTAGTAACTTTTAAATTCCTAGATTAGATTGATTTGAAACACTTTGACCTTAGAGTTTGGCATTTCAATTTTTTGGTCTATTTACTTGATTATCTTTGTATGAATAGTGAAACATTAGATATTTTAATATAGCTTATTTTATCACAAATATTTACATAAACCTTTTGATCCTTTTTGACAAATCTAGACCAAGTTAAAGGCATCATTTATTTTAGATCCTATCCTTTTAGATTTTATATAACTCTTTGACCTTTTATCACTAAGAATTAACTATGGATCCCAACATGTATTCCTACACTCGTAGTGGACTCATCTACAATTCGAGGATTAGTAATGTAGTTACGTAGGAAGAAATGGTGCAAGACCCCTATGCAGATAACATTACTTATGAGATGGATTCTTATCCCTCTTATAATACTCAATTAGAGGCACAAAGCCAAGATATATTGGCTAAATATTTGGTTAACACACCAGCTTACACAGAACAGGACCAAGAATAAATCATGCAATACTTAGATACAATAATAATAGTAGATGAGCTAGTAATCCAATAGTCATACTCTACCAATAAAACTTCCACATATGATCCATTTTTTTTGAGTGACATTTGTTAGAGAAAAAAGATGAGATTTTGGTTATGGCCATAGAGGTAGGGGCTATATTTCTAGTAGACTTCCCCCATGAAAATTTACCAAGTCTAGTAAGAGTGCCCCATAATATTATTTATGATCAACAAGCTTCTTCTAGAAATCCTATTGCTCTAGTCTAAACAATTTACCAATACCCCAATATATCTAATTGAAGTAAAAACATCATGGAAGACCACTTTAACCAAATGCAAATATCATACCAAACCTACCTAGATTTAGCAAATGATTTCAATCAGATGAACATGGTAAGTAAGCCCCTCATTGACCTAGTACCTTCAACAAGAGTGTTGATGAAATTAACTAGATAAGAGAATCTAAGTTTTGATCCATATATATAAAATTATTTGATAGATAACTTGATATATATGATAGTATTAAAGAAATGTCTTTGGCTTCTACATTGAATTGTGATCAAAACATAGTAGACAATATGAAAACAACATCCCATCTTGATCAAAGTGGTACTAATGCACAAATAACTAGCCAATAATGTGTTCCTATAGTTAATCCCATGAGAAAATCATCATACCAAGGAATAGGAGTTTTTATACCCCAGCCTCAACCAACCACTTCCTCAAGTGTACAACCTATATGATTAGATAAACAAATAATGGCTAATGTTACACCTCAATGATATAATGTGACGAATCCTACTCCCCCTCAACAAGTAGTGAGTGATATTGCACAAAAATAGACACAATCTAGTGTATCAACATAACAATGATAAATACATTACCACCTCAACCAAGGGAAACTAATATTCCACCTCACCAAGTAACAAAAAACATACCTCTTTAGCCATAGAATAATATGCAAGTCCAAAACCAAGCAATGACTAGTCAACAATGTATAAATATTGGTTAGTGACAGATGCCGAATCTGTAACCTAATTTCACTTCCTCATAGGGATTCATGAAACAAAGAGGTCCCCATGTTTCTCAAGTACCTACTAAACAACCATTTGTTCAAAATGTGCCATACATCTAGAGACATGGTCTTGGTTTACAAGTTCCCACTCAACAACAAGGTTCAATTATCAGCAACATGTCCCTTTTCAACCACAACATGCATAGTATAATTATATCCCTTCATCCCAACCACAAAATCCCCTAGGTTAGACCTTTATCACCAACCCAAACTAGAATATCATGTAGCTAAATATGTAATTTTAAGTGCATCCTAATCCTCATATGCGTATTTTTGGTCCATTCACCAACTAAGATAATATACCCCAACAGGTGTCTCTATCATACCCTAGTAAAATTTTTCTACTTGTGAAATCCCTACCATCTATCTAAACCAATATTCTCTCTCAAACCAATATTCCATCTAGTTTCCTATCCTAAGAATTGCAACAGATGAAGGATGCAATTGCTACCATTCAGGTAGGGAAGTAGACTAAGAAGTTTAAATTGGATGACATGTGTTCCTATCCATTCAACATGGAGTATTTTTAGATACCATTTTAAATAGGATAAGAACCACCCAAATTTGATAATTATAATGGGAAAGGTGACCCTAAAGCTCATTTAACTAAATTCTTTGTCGCATGTCAACTAGTGGCATATACCTTTTGTTGTTGTTTCCAAAGAGATTGGCTGGACAAGCCTTGGAGTGGTTTTAAAAGTTTCCCAAGAGTTTAGTAATTGACTTTGATGATATTTTTTATAAATTTGTGTAGCACTTTTCCTAAAATCTTGAGCATGATATTTCATTAGTAGACCTGACACAAGCAAAGTAGAAAGTTGAGGAGAGTTTTACAAGTTATTTACAGTGATGGAGAACCCTTACAAGCTATTTCACCCATAGTTTACTAGATAAATAATTAGCTATTGTGTTTACTAAAAATTTGCATAGTGAGATAGCCTATCATCTTGAACTACAATGAACACATACATTCAAAGAGATCATTGATAAAGGTTTATTGATCGAGAGGGTGCTCATCAATAAAGGGGTCATAAATATTAATTAAACTAATCAAAATTAAGGTACCAATCATGGAAATGACTAACATCCCAATCAAGTGCAAGCATCACAACTGGTACAGGCCAATGATCATAAAATACTCAAGCAATTTAACTGAAATAGGAATGTTGTGGGAAATGGAGTAACCAAATCATGTCATGTGCAAACTATGCAAACCTCATATGTACCACATTTTTAGCTTACTCCTACCTAGAAACCTCTCCAACCAATATTTAAAGTGCAACAATCAAGACCTGCACAACAAATATAACATCCTTTACCATTACAAACCCCTCCTCCTAGGAGAACCATGCCTACACATTATGTCTTTAGTGACCTAGGAGAACCCATTGAATCTATATTTATCAAGCTTGCTACCACTAATTTGATTAGTTGGCCCATACCAAAACATTATCTTTAATACATTCTTTACCCTGATTGGTACCATGAAAATGAAATATGTGACTATCATTAGGTCAATGGGTATAATCTATGAAAATGTGTCCAAATCAAGCATTTAATCAAGAATATGTTGGTGAATGGGGAGATAAATTTGGATAGTAGTGCTTCTACTTATAATCACACTCTTGGGATCTATCAAAACCCCTTTTCTCAACATAAAAATCAGTAGTAGTAGAATAATCAATAATAAAAATAATATCCAGTATAATAGCAATATCAATAGTATTAGAGTCAAAGGTTGAACTAATAAAATCAACAAAATTAGCAATAGAATTCATAATGACAAAACAATGGACAAAACCAAGGTCAGAATGGTAACAACCAACAAACCTACCATGTAGTTGCACATGACTACAATAGAGTTGTAGGTCATATTGCAAGGGGTAGCATTAATACCATCTCCATTAATCCTAAACCAAGTAATAATTAGCCTAGACCATTGATAAACAAAAAAATTCAGCCAAATCACATGGATAATCCTTCTTTGACCTAGGAGTGCATATAGGCAAACCAACAAACTAGGATATCCACTTTTGGATCTTATAGAGATAACTCATTCTTGCCACATGATCACATGCAAGTATAATAGCAACTAAGACTTTTCCTATCTGGTCCCACACCATTTCCAACATCGCTTAGCAATAATGGTCCAATATCTAATCTTGATTATGCAATCATAACTCAGAGGTCAAAGATTACTATCTTATGCCCACAACCATCCACCACTTTACCTATCATCTAACCAACCATTTAGCCTAAAAATAAACCATTCACTATTGACCAAGACAAGAATTTTGATATTGTGGAACAATTGTAGAAGACACCAACATAAATTTCTATTTTGGATTTTCTGTGAATGTCAATAATCCACAAGAACATCCTAAATGAGTTTTTGACCTAATCTATTATTGCTATTGACATATCCCCTGATAACTTTCAAGCTTTGGTTGGACACCTAGCTCCAACCCAACAAGTCACATTCAACCAGAGTGATATGTCTTCCCTTGGCCCACTCCATAATAACCCATTATACATAAAATTTTGTATCAGATGGCATAAAGTGAAATGTGGCCTTAATGAAAATGGATTTGGCCTCAACATAGTGTCTTTCAAGCTCATCAAACTTCTTGGTTACACAATGATAGATCTCCAGCTAGAAATAATAACTATTAAAGCCTATGATAATTAGGAAAGAGAATCATAGGGCACCATTAATTTTCCAATTATTATTGGGCCTTTAATGCATGATACACTTTTCCATGTGATAGATCTTGAGTTATCATACAACATACTTCTATTGAGACCTTAGTTACATGAGATTCATGCAGTCCCATTAACACTGTGCCAATGTATCAAGTTTTACCACTTAGGGATGGACATAAATATTCTAGGAGATTTACACCCATATGAACACTACATCGTGAGTCTGAGTTTCATATATCCTTTATCAGATAAAGGAAAGGCTATACTTATTGATCCTTTATCAGATAATTGCATAGATCTTAATACCTTGGATTTCATTTCCCACATGCTACCTCCTGAAGCTTCCAATCATTTCACCATTTTAGATAATGGACTAGGGGAATATGTGACCCATGATACATTTCATATCACCAATATTTGTAAAAATCTAAAAACCTTTGGGTAACCTAAGGCCATCTTGCATATGCATTAGCAATAGAAGAACAAAGACAAGGGACTTGTCACATTTGTACCAACATCTGGCCTAGTCCCTAACCCTCTTGAAGGGAAAAAATCATGGTAGTATAATGATGACCAAGATGATTATTATAAAAATACAAAGTATCTTATTCCCAATAGGATCATGGAGCATCAAAATTATGAAGGAAGAGGCTTTAGACTAAATCAACAAGGAACCATCGAGTTAATTTACATGAATAAGTATGAAAGACCTTATGGACTTGGATTTAAACTACTTGGGGGTGACCCCACATATTTTATTCAAACTCCATCACCAGCCACTAGTGATGATGATGTCAATAGTGAAGCAGAGTCTGATCATAGCCTTACCTTTGATAACCTAGCTGAAACTAACATGTTTGATAACAATGCCATTATTACCTTTACCTAAGATATTCATCACAATCCATTGTCATTATATTATCCCCAACTGATAGATTGGGACCAACAAGAATCCAGTCTAGCAATTGATGAGTTCTATAATGATGAAGCATTCTCTGATTTATTAGGCCTTAGAGACAATGTTCTATTGGGAGATCACAAATTAGGATTATCAATCACATTAGATTCTGAAACCTATTTTGGAGAGTGAGTGAACACCCTTAGCCAAAAAAAATAAGTAAAACATTGAGGTCCCAAAGAGAAAACCTCTTTAGGGAACTTTTTGACCAGGTAGAAATTAAAGATAAAGGCTAGTCTAGTGGTGAAAATCTGTTTTAGGTACCATTACACTGGGGTGTTCCTTCTTCTTCAAATTTAGACCAGGAGACCACCAATGATGAACTTGCATGTGGATCTGAGTTTAGTTTTGAGAAAAAACAAGTATTTGATCAAATTCTCCAATAATTTCCAACTATTTTTATTACATGGCCAAATATCCCATTAAGAGACTCAGATTCATCATACCTAGGAGAAGTTGAAGAGTAAGTCCTAAAAATGGACCCTGACATAGTCTAACAATTCAAGTCACTACCTACTATCCTAGAAGATGATTAGACCCTTCTAGTTGAATATAAAATAGAGGTAAACATAGAGATTCTATTGCACCTACAATGGATAAAATTAGGTGCATCCCTCACTAAGGAGGAATGTGACATTTTTACAGTTCTATTGAGAGAGTTTGTGGATATATTTGCATGGGCCTATTTTGACATGCCAAGATTATACCACACCTTGGTTCTACACCACCTTATGGTTAGTCCTAACACCAAACTAGTAAAATAAAAGCTACGTAAGATACATCATCACATTGTTGTATTGGTAAAGAAAGAGTTGGAAAAAATATTAGAAGCAAGATGTATCTGATCCATTGACTACTCAGAATAGATCTCTAATATAGTACCTATTAGCAAAAAACTTAAAGGAATTAGAATTTGTACTAATTTTTGAGACATCAAAAAAGATTTTCCTAAAGATGATTTTACATTGCCTAATATCTACATGATCATTGACTCCATGATAGGTTATGAAATGCTTTCACTCATGGATGGCTTTTCAGGATACAATCAAATCAGAATAGTGCTAGAAGATCAGTATAAAATAGTGTTCACCACTCCGTGGGGAATATTTTACTATTAGGTGATGTCATTTTGCCTTAATAATATGGGATATATATATCAAAGAGCCATGACTATCATATTCCATGATATGATTCATGATATTGTTGAAGACTATGTCGATGACATATTAGGAAAATCCAAGACCAGGGCTGACCATCCAACAATGCTGCATAAGATATTTGAAAGACTATGAGAGTATAAAGTTAGAATAAACCCAAATAAATGTGTGTTTGGTGTAAATTAAAGCAAATTACTTGGCTTCATCATGTCTCATAGAGGTATTGAAGTTGATCTAGCTAAAGTCCATGCTATACCTGAGATGCCACCACTAACCAATTTAAAGTAACTTCATAGTTTCTAGGGTAAGATCTAGTCCATCCAATAATTCATCTCTTAGTTAGTACACAAGTTCCATCCATTTACACATTTTTAAAGAAAGGAGTTTCATTTCATTGGGATGATCATTGCCAAACATATTTTCAACAACTCAATGACTATCTTGTTAATCTGCCTATTTTATTACCACCTATGCCAAGAAATCCATTCTTGTTATACCTATCAGCTACTGATTATGCTCTAGGGGCATGCTTGGCTCAACATGATGACATTGGAAATGATCATGTTGTTTAATACCTAAGATATAACCTGGTTACATATGAACATAACTATGCACCTATTGAAAAAACTTGTCTAGCCATGGTTTTCATAGCTCAAAAACTGCATCATTACATGTTGAATAATAAAACCATGGTCATTTAAAAAGTATATACACTCAAGTATCTACTATCTAAAATATATTTACAAGGTAGAATGGCTAAATGTATCATGCTTATTAGTGAGTTTGACATAGAGTATGTCAATCAAAAAGTAATCAAAGGATAAGTTTTTGTAGATCAACTTGCTGAAGCACCCCTCATGGACACACAACCTCTCAAGTTTCCATTTCTTGATGAATCCATCATGACCATTATTGATACACCCCTTAAGGAGTAGCCATGAAAGCTATATTTTGATGGTTCATCACTGCATATGGATTGGGGGTAGGCCTATTTTTTATTATACCACAAGGGGATCTAATCCCTAAATCATTCAAAATTAGCTTTACTTGTATAAATAACATGGTTGAGTATGAAACACTTATTGTAAGAATTTGACAAGAAATACATTGGAATATATCTCATCTTTAAGTTTATGGTTATTCTTAGTTAATCAATAATCAGGTCACAGATCATTTTTAGACCAAAGATGATAAGTTAGTTCCATATAAAGCCATGGTTGACACTCTTAAAAATCAAATTGCCAACATTCAATTTGAGCATAAACTGAAGGCTAGTAACATAATTGTAGATGCCATGGCTACTATTGGCTCACTAATTTGACAAATAAATAAAGTTAGGGAGTATTAGTTCCTTGTCAATAATTTGTCAACATCGGCTCATGAACCTTCAACCGTTGTCATGATTTGTGATATTATTAGTCCTAATTCTATCTGGTACTTAGACCTTTACAAATACCTTCATGACCAAGTTCTTCCACTTTACCTATCTCAAAAATAAACCAAATCCTTCATTCATCATTCCACTCATTATACTATACTTGGATCTACTCTTTACCATAATAGTTTTGATGGAACTCTGCTTCATTGTTTAACTTTGACAGAGTCTACATTAGTGTTAAGAGAAGTTCATGAAGGAGCATGCAGAGCCCATTCTAGCGAGGTATTCTTATCCAAAAATCTATTGTGTACTAGTTATTATTGGTCCACAATGGATGTAAATGCCACTACATATGTAAATAAATGTGACAAATTTCAATGGCATGCTAATTTGATTCATGCCCCAATAAAAACTCTAAAAATGATGTTGACACCATGGCCATTTTCTACATAGGGACTTGACCTCATTAGGAAGATTAACCTAAATCTATCTAATGGCCATAAACATATCCTTACCACCACTAAATATTTCACTAAGTGGGTTGAAGCTATACTCCTCACTTACGTGACTAGAAAGTAAATATCAAAATTCATCTTCAACCACCTCATTTTCCACTACGGAATTCCTTCTGACATTATATTTGATAATGGAAGATCATTCAAGAACAAAGATGTAGAATATTTATGTACCGAATACAACATCACATAACACTTTTCTACATCACATAACACTTTTCTATTCAACAATGGCAACATTTCTTCAACACTGACATCTTGATTCCACTTCCAATCATATCCCAAATAATGTAATTAAACATTTTCAATATTTATTAGTTTGGATGAGCATCTCCATACTAGTAGGTTTTTCTAATTCATCATTACTCTTTGTGTCAATTTATCATCATCCTTGGCCAAGTTTATCATGTTTTCCATAATCGGGGTCCAATTATTATAACTGCCTATGGGAAAATCATTGCACATCATCTCACCTGCATTTATTAATGATTATAACTACCTCTAGGCAAATCATTGTGTTGTCATCACTTTAATTTTTCTATCTATATGGGAGCATGTTATTATCTTGTTTGTCTATCCTACCTGGGTAGCTCCATCTTCTCAATGATTATAACCACCTTTGGGTAAATCATTATGTTATCATACCACATTGCCACTATCGGGGTACAATGCTTATAACCACCTTTAGGAAAACTATTATACACCATCCTACTTGCATTTTCAATGATTTTGAATACTTTTTCAATATCATTGTGTTTTCACCCCATCATCTTTCCTTTCTTTGGTCCCCTCATTTTATTTCTTTATTTTTGAGGGACCATTTGCCGACCTCCTTATGCCAAATTTTCCCTTGAGGGGGCATCATATAGTTAGTTTATCATCATTGTAGTTGTAGGCATGCATGACCTTTTCATTCTTTGAGGAGATGTTACTGTGCTTATAGCTTGTAATGCCTTCCCAAATAGGGGAAATAATAGACACCAAAAACTAGCCGCCAATAACCTCCAACTAAACTTTTGATTAATTTCCATATAAAAATGCACAATTTGGCCTTAAAACACTAAAACATGCTAAATGATGTGAAACTGACATATTCAAGTGTTGATTTTAGATAGGGTATCCCTAAATGGCGTAATGTAATTTATGGGCTAGCTAACTTTGATCAGTTCATTTCAAGTCAAAATTTTAATTTTGCACCCACATGCTCTGGACTGCTCTTTCCTATTAAATCATTTGCACAAGAATTGTGCCTTTGTTATTTGTTGTTGGCAACATTCTAAATGGGAATACACATCTAATGCATCTAACGTGGACTTCTAATTCAAATCTAGTCAAAGTTAGGACCAATAACAAGGCATTTTGATCAATTTAAGTGATTTGTGCATAAATTACTTAATCATGTTTAAGAGATAATTAACCCAAATCAAGGACTAATCACAAATTCCATGTAAACTTGTTGAATAATTTGTTTTGGAAATGAATATTGAATATCTGCATCATCAAGTGACCTCATTTCTTGGGAAGACATCCCTAGGCCATAAATGCCATAAATATTTGGATTCATGCCCTCCATGCCTCATCAATGCCTTCCATGATGCCCTCTATGCCTCTTAATTTCCCCTTCTTCCAATGCCATGATGAGGATAATTACAAACTTAATTCTAAAAATTAAATTAATCCTCAACCACACATCTCAATCTTGAGATGGATGGTTGAGGTTGATCTTGATCAAATCCAAAAATCTATAAATAGGAGGCCTCACAACATCATTTCTAATATTTTTTTATGCAAAGTTATAGTGCCAAATTGGTTCCAAAAGCTTCAATCAACTAGTGTTATAATGCCAAATTGATTCCAAGACAAGCCAAGCCATAAGCCAAAGGTGCCAAAGAGAGATGGAGGTAGCCAAGCTTCCATTTCCAAGGACTTCATGAGCATAATCTGAGTAAGCCACTACTACAAAGGCATTTGGAACATCCAAGGAAGGTGAAGGGAATTATTGTGTTTTCATTCTTTGATTTCTAGTTGTGCTTGTCATTTGTGTTTATTAACTGAGCTCTCCCTAGTGTCTAGGCCTAGAGATGTTATGTTATTAGTGTGTTTATTTCATCTTGTTTTCATTTTGGAACTAACACCATATTAACCATCCTCTATTGAGTCAAATTACTATATCACAATCTTCAATGTAGGTGAGAAGATTAACAAGGCTAGAAGCATCAAGGAGGCCTTGGTAAGAAATGACCAAGATTTGATGAGCTAGAAGACTAGGACGAAGAGTGAATCATGAAGCCTATTGTGGATCTTGAGGTTGTTGATGAGCAACATGAGAGGGAAATGAGCCTCCTATAGTAAAAAATAGGGGATGCACCAATAAGTTATAACAATATTCTACTCTAATATAAATTAAGTGGTATTTTATAGTATAATATTCCATTTGTAAATGCATATGCTAGTTTGTTAGCATACTTGCCTCTAGGTTAATATAACTTTAGAAAAGACACATGTATCATAGAGCCTATAAGGACAGTGTCCTTGTCTTTGTACACATATATGTATAAACTGATCGGTATACTACCTGATCTTCCTATAAATGCATGTATCACCATTATAAAAAGGAGAGATTTTTGAACAACTTTGTATGCTCAAAACAATTAATAGAATTAAGGAATTATGTAAGGATTGTCTGTTTTTGATGTGTTAATTATAAATGTAGATTTTCTCTCAATTGTTAATAAAAGTATTGAATTTGAATAGTATCTTTAAATTCTAAATAACATTATTTAATCATGGGGTTTCTAATTTGTGCTTATGCTATATTAGCTAAAATACCTTAGGTTATGCATTATTTCATTTTGCTCCATATTCAGATGTGTAATAGGTATTTGATTATGGTAGTCAATCCCTAAAGTAGACTCGGGTCTTAGTTGTGATTCTCAAAATATTTTCTCTAAAGTTTTCTTGATATATATTGAGATTTGAGTTTAGGATATTTTGCACTACATATTTGTTAAATGTGAATTTAATTATCATTAATACCTTGTCATAATGTTTAGGACCAAAATTGGCAACCACTTATTTCTTTTTTGCCCTACCTTTCTCTTTTCTTTTTTTTTACACCATGATCACTTTAGTTTTAGCCACATTATAAATATCCATTTAGATTGGTCTATATCATAAGGAATCATAATAATTCACTAAGCATCAATATAGATTCATAGAAGATAGGTCAAGGTGGCTCCCAACCACCAAATTATACAAATATTATGGAATAGTTATCTTACTCTGCTACTATTTTACCACAAACAACCATATTATCAAAACCTATAAATCATGCTCTAAATTTTCTAAATTCTAAAATGAGAAGTGTTCTTTAAGCACTAAGGACACCTATGGTACATTTAGAAGCATCAATAGGACAACTCACACTAGCACTAGAATGAGGGCCAATTCTTCAAACCTTTGATGGTATTAGTTTGTTTTACCTAAAGATCACTGTATCTTCATGTTTTGAGTAAATCCTTTATGTAGATATATAATGGTCATTGACCTTTGTTATTTGAAACACATCTTTATGCTTCCTTTGTCCTTATTTGCAAATTAGTGCTTGTTTCTAGTAAATTTGGCTTTAAAATTTTGAAAATCTATAGTATCTAAGGTTAGAACAGTTCATTTTGATCAAAGGTGGACATATATTTCATAGATCTAATATACTTTAGTCTTAGACTTTTAAAGATAGAATATATTCATGTAGTTGAATGCATATTTGAGAAAATTTATTCAAATATCAACATCCTTTGCAATTCTTCATACCACCTTTACAAAATAAGCTCAATGTATAGGTCTAACTCTTGTTCATTATAGAAGTTAGCTTGACTCATCATATTTCAAGTAGGATCTTTGAATTTAAAGCTCAAATTACCTAAGGTTAAAATAAGATCACACTAAGAAACTAGAGAACCTTTACTTAAACTTAAGGTTCATAGGAAGGCCAGACATGATCAAGGTACATGTAAGATATCTAAATCTCTTCCAAATTCACTAATTCAAGGCACCTATGCCTTCAACCATCACCCAAGTATGGCATAGTTAGGGTATTCCTTAATTAATGTGCCAAGGGTGGTTCATGATATTCTAAGAAACCCTGAGAAATATCTACCTGCATTTAGTCCAAAAGGTGTAGTAACTACTGAAGAACATATAAAATCCTTTAAGGCTACTTTAAGATTGATTACTATTGTGCATGAAGATGTGGCATGTAGGTTGTTCCCATTTAATTTTAGAGATTTTGCTTATGAATGGTTCTTAAATTTTCTTGATAATTATATCACAAGTTGGAATGATTTTAACAATGTCTTTATTGATCAATTTGGTAAAATTATTAGTCCTTGTGTTATTTACCATCAGTTCATTACTATTAGAAGGGATGCTAGTGAGCCCATCAGATCCTTCAATGCTATATTTCAAAATATGTATAGTAGGACCATGGAACCCTACAAACCCAATGATGTCCTATCCCTAGAGATCTATAAAGACACAATAGATCTTATGACCTCTATGCTCCTTAAAAGGTCTATCCCAGTTATAACTTCATTAGCCCAAGCCTATTTTGAATCAGTGATCATTAATGATCAAATGCAACCCCAAGGGAAAATGGCCTATTTATCCCCAAATGTTAACCCACACCTACTTGTAATGAGCTTTTTCCCTAACAATAACCAAAATCTCCCAGCCTTAAACCAACTCCAAAATTTGACCTAGTTACCATTAAGTCATGCAGCCCCAAATCAAAGTCTAGGATTCTTGACTCATCCCACTAATGGCTATAGCATGTGTGATCAAAGGGATTTGGTACCATCTACTAATAATAACTAGGTACATAATTATGAAACTCCCAAAAATTAGAATGAGTCCATCTTGAAAATGGTTCAAAACTTAAGCACTAATTTCCTCTAGTTGCAAAAACAAGTGGGCAATACTAGAGAGCACTCTAGTAGGAATTTCTAATTTCAAAGGTTTAATAGGCCAAATAACATATTTTGTAATTATATTTTTCATAATAATAAGGCTAATGAACCATCTTATAGTAACAAGAATATGGACATTAATCTTATTGATATGGCATTTCCTGACTACTATAGGGTACATTCACAACCAAGCATGGGGAAATTGACTGTATAGAAATTTTCAAAGCCTTGAGGCCTTTAAAAAAGAGTTAGACACATTTGAAGTGGTACCTAAAAAATAAAGTGATGCAATCACCTCTAGATCTAAGCCATCTAATTAGGCTTTCATGGTGGACACCTTTGATTTCTCCTTTGAAGAGGAAAATGAACTTGATGAGGTCCTTGAGGAGATTCAAGCCTTTTAGTAGTTCCTAAATAAGACCTATCCCTTGAGGAATAGAGAGTAGAGGTAGATCCTAACTACCTCAACACCTCCAAACAACTTTGGAACTCCTCCTGACACCTCTTCAAATAACAATCTAGAGCCACCAAAAGGGAGTACTTCTAAAATGTGGATATTCCTAATCCTTCTAGCAAAACTGGTTATAACATAGTTGAGGACATGAAGAAGATAAAGGCTAATGTAAAATTACATGAACTTACATATATTACAGATCAAAGATATCTCCTATTGGAATCCTTGTCAGGGAAACACAAACCCTTCAAGACTGATCATGCCAATGTAACAGTCCATAAAACCAAAGCTGAGTCTCCTCTTTTCTTGGTCACTGTCAAGATGTTTGGTAAGAAATTTCATAATTGTTTATTAGATTTAGTAGCTTCTACTATTATCATGCCTATAGGAATATGTAAGTAACTTGGTTTCACACCTATAAAGTTTGATAGGGTTGTCACCCAATTAGACAAATCTAGGGTCAAGGTTGTAGGAGAATTATTAAATGTTCATATGCAACTAGCTTCTAAACCTAGGGTGTAACAATTCATTGATATTTAGGTGGTTGAAATACCTAATTTTTATCAAATATTATTGATTAGGGAATGGACTAAGGTTTTGAACGGCTACATGTCTACATATTTCTCACATCTATGGTTACATTGGAAAGGTGTCCCCAATCAGATCAGAGTTGAGAGAGAACTAAGAATGAGACATATGATAACTAAATACAATTTTGTGAATGAGAGGGTCAACATAATAGACTCAAACTTGGGGGTATTCAACCTAGAGGATGACAAGCTATGTGATACCAAGGATGCTTATGTTGTTCCTAGATTATGGAAATTACACTTTGATGGTGCTAGGTGTAATGCTGGATTAGGTGTTGGTATTATTTTAACTGAACCACAAACAAAAGGTACCATGATTCTTATAGATTCCAATTCCCTTTTAATAAAATATAGTTGAGTATGATTCCCTTATCCTTGGTTTACAATTTTCTATAAAATATAAGGTCAAAGAACTGCTAGTTTATGGGGATTCAGAACTAGTGGTTAACCAAGTTAAAATTAAATACCAATGTAAACTTTCATATTTAAAAAGGTATAAATTTAGAGTTTGGGATATGATTGAAACATTTTATGCCTTTGGAATCACTTCCATCCCAAGAGAATAAAATCAATCAACTAATCAATTGGCATCTACTGCAGCTAACCTCATGCCTAATCATGATTCCCCTAATTTTAGCATTGAACTGGTCCCTTATCCTTCAATACTATAAAATATAGACCACTTTAAAGTCTTCAATGATGATAAACAAATATTATATTTCATGACTAATTTTGGAGCATTTGATGCTCATATCATTGATGAAGCTGATAGAAGTATATCTAGGGAGGATAAATTTAATGGTAAAGTCATTCAACTGAGTGAAAATAAAATACCAAAAGGAATGATTTCTTTAGAAATATTGTTTTATAAGGAAAAATTTGTTGAGGATTCTAAGTCTCCTAGGGTAAATGGGAAGGAATATAATGCTATTGATTTAGGCCATCATGATCAACCCCAACTGGTAAATGTTAGGAAGGCCTGTATAAATGTTGAAAACAAGAAAGCTAAGGAACTTATTTCCCAATACAAGGATGTCATAGCATGGTCTTATGATGAATTAAAAATATTTGATCCAAGGGTCATCACACATATTATACCCCTTAAGGAGAAATTCAAACCCTTCAGATAGAAACAAAGGCCTGTGAACCTAGTCTTAGAACCCATGATCTTCAAAGAGGTCAATAGAATTTTAGATGTTAGGATAGTCTTTACCATCAGGCATGCTACTTAGGTGGCCAATCTGGTGCCATTTAGGAATAAGAATGGTGAGATTAGGCTTTATATAGACTTCAAAATTTTGAATAAAAAATCAGAGAAGGATAACTACCCCCTTCCTTCTATAGACCAAGTAACTCAAGTTATTTCTGGATAAGATATGATGTCCTTTCTGGATGGATTTTCAAGTTTCAACCAAGTATTTATTGATAGAGAGGACATGATGAAAACAAGCTTCACAATAAAATAGGTAACCTTCACTTACAAAATAATGCCCTTTGGAATCATTAATGTAGGAGCCACATTGCAAAGAGATATGGACCATGCCTTTCAAGGCCTGATTGGTAAGTGCATTATTATTCATATGGATGATCTAATAATTTTTTATTAAAATAGGAAAGATCACTTCATGAATTTATAATAAGTTTTTGAAAGATGTAGAAGGTATGGCATTTCTTTGAACCCTAAGAAGAGTATATTTTGTGTGACTGAAGAGAAATTAATAGGTCATGTTGTAACTAAGGATGGGATCTCCATAGATCTTAAAAGAGTGGAGGCCATATATAAAATAAAACCTCCAAATAATAAAAAAGAGATAAATTCATTTTTTAGAAAGATTAATTTTGTAAGAAAGTTCATTTTTGGTTTTGTAGAAATAATCAAACCACTGAATGGCATGCTTAAGAAGGATGGTAAGGTCACATAGAATGAAGATTCCATAAAAGCATTCAATGACATCAAGGAAGCCATCAGTCAAGCTCTAGTCCTTATAAGTCCCAATTTTTAAAAGGAATTCTACCTCTATTCTTTTGCATTTGACCATAGTATGGATGTAGTGTTAACTCAAAAAATTGAGGGGTGTGACCACCCAATTACTTTTATGAGTTACCAATTTTAAGAATGCTAAGTTAAATTATTCATTTTTTGATAAATAGGCATATGCATTAGTCAAGGTAGTTAAAAAATTTAGGCATTACATCATTACAAATAAGGTGCATTCCATCTTACCAGACCCTACCACCAAACTTATGGTAAGTCAGAATGAATTAGGGGAGCATAGAGGTAAATGGATGGCAATCTTGTAGGAATATGACTTAGAGATGAAATCTCAAAGTTAGTATGGTGCCAAGGTTTGATTTAAATGATTGATAATACTAACCCTAGACTAAGTATTATGCAGGTGGATCAACAAAAAATTCAAGCTAGTGAGTGGTTTAACCCAATCATTACTAATTAATGATACTTATCCTACATGTTTATCTAGGGATCAAAAGAGGGCCTTGAGGCTAAAATCATCCCACTACTTGATCAAGAATGAAATATTATATAGAAATAACTTTTAAGGAATCTATTTGAGATGTGTCTCATAAGAACAAGCCACCCAAATCATGAGCACCTTTCATGAAAAACTAGGCAATGGACATCCATCTAGGAAAACCATAGCCCATAAAATTCTTAAGGCTGGCTATTATTAGCCAACTATTTTTAAGGATGCTCATAAGCATGTGAGGGAATGTAATTCACACCAAGTTTTTAGCACCAAGGAGCCAAAGGTGGCAATGACTCTATAGCCAGCCATGATTGACAAACCCTTTACTCAATGGGGGTTGGACTTTCTTGGTGTAATCAACCCAAACTCATCTAAAGGTCACAAGTTTTTCCTTACCACCATAGATTATTATACAAGGTGGACTAAAGCTTTAGCCACCAAACAATGCATAATTGAGGAAGTGATCAACTTTTTAGAAGAAAACATATGTACCAAGTTTGGGACCTCAGTATCTCTAGCATGTGATAAAGGATCTATCTTCATATCCATAGAAATGACCAAATGGGATTATGATAATGGCATCACTCTCAAGTTTGCATCCAATCATTATCCCTAAGGTAATTCAGTCTATGAATCAACTGATAAGAACTTGATGAAGGTAATCAAGAAGTCTATTGAAGACAAACCTAGGACTTGGCACAAGCTCCTTAAATTTGCACTTTGGGCTGATAAGATAAGAATCAAGTAGGATTTAAAAGCTTCACCATTTTTTTGGTGTATGGACAAGAACCCATCTTTCCTATCACTCTCAAGTTTCCCACGTATATATTTATGCAAAAATACATGGAAGAGAGACAAGAGCTGGCTAATTCTAGATTGCTAGATATAATTCAGCTGGAAGATGCAAGGGAGAAGGCCTTTGCTAACTTTAGTAGACATCAAACCATAGTCAAGAGATGGTTTGATAAAATATCTAAAATCAAAGTATTTAGACAAGGAAACCTGGTTCTTCTTTAGGATAAGGCATCTGAGCCTAAGGGTAAATATGGAAAATTCACACCCTTATGGATTGGCCCATATTAGATTGAAAAAATATTGGGCAATAACACTTTCAAACTCAAGAACTTACAAGGAGTGGAGTTTACACTACCCACCAATGGGCAATATCTCAAGTGTTATTTCTCTGTTACTACTCCTAGGGTCTTCATGGAGTAAACTATAAGATGATTACATTAGTGTAGATAGGTTAGTTTTTTTTTAGTTCTTTCTTTCTTGTCCCTTTTTTGTACATAAACATGCATATATTGGTTTATTTTCCTTTGTTTTTTCTTTCCTTTCTATTTGTTATATTTTGTGTTGCTTGGTTCCTTGATCCCAATAAGTCCCTAGGGACAATATTGAGCTTATAAGTTATGAAGTTTGCTTAAAATATGCCCCCTCCCCAATTCATGAATGAAGGTATGAATCCCATACATTGAGTAACCATGGATCTAAAATATAAATCATGATTTTATATCTTAAATAAACTAACAAGGACCAATTGAAAGGCCAGTCATTTAAATAGACCTTAACCATTATCTTAACCTCAAATTAGTTTTCAAAAAAATTATACTAGTAGGAAGAAGGTACAAATTGTCATGATATGACCACACTATAACTTAATCAACATCCTTGCCTGGGATTAGAGTTTTATCTTTAGGCAATTTTCTAAAGATTAAATACTTGGCCAAATCCTAAAACTTGACTATCTTGGTTCCCAACCTTGCTGAAAGCATAAAGATAACAAGTATATATAAAAATAAGGATATAATGAAAATCAATAGCTTTCAGATATAAGTGATTTTGGTAATCTCCACTAGGGATATGGATGCCTGAATGGTAGTGGATCAAGGTCATGTGTGGATCTAAAAGCATATTTGTCAAGACTATAGATGCCTGGCTAGCAATAAAGTAGTGCCCAAGCCTTCCCTAAGTTAAAGGCATGGTTCTTAATGAACATATTATCTTGCCATAAGTCAATGTAAGTGATTAAAGAAATGAAACTTGGAATTTTTTTCTTGAACCCCATGGCAAAAAGTAAGTGGAATCAAAGTACACACACAGTTTGAGTATGTCCAGATTTTTGACCTTAAGTCTATAAGTGAAAGGTTTGTTTCAACCATAATCTAGTCCAGATGGTGGTTTTGATCAAATGAGGTGGATGATCTAATCATTTTCCTAAGCCAAATTCCCTAGGTTGTAACATATTTATATATTTCCCCCATGAGTCACCATTTTTTGGGACCAACATACCCCCATTTTCATGAATTGAGACCCTTGACAAATCTTGAATATAAAACATGGAAATTTTAGCATGTCAAATTCTATGGCAGAAGTTTGAAGGTCATCCACTTTGTTTAATCAGAGATTATATGGTCTAATTATATTTTAGTATGGACTAACTATGCTAATAATGTTCACTAGGATATTAGTTGTAAGTTCCATGGTGTGTATTCCCAAAGAGTCTATGTTTCAAAACCCTAGCAAATCCTTAATTAAAATTTGTATAGAGGTAAGAACCCAAATTGGTGGGAAAACATTTCAAAAATTGACTTAGGGACTTTAAGTATGAAATGCATGTTCCTGGTTAAGTCATATTTTTCAACACAACTCAACTAAGAAACTTGATCCCTTTAATAATTACTTTATCTCCCTAAAAATTTCTTAATTTCCTAATTAATGTTCATTTGCAGAGTCCCTTTTAATATTTCTTAACTTAAGCCTAAGAGTTTAATACTAAGGCCACAACCTATTTATTAATACAATCATAACCTTAGTCTTAGCATCTTAAGACTAAGTTTTTATGTCCCCATGGTCTTAACGTTAACTTCCTCATGTTTTATATATCTTACAACTATCATTTCATCACTAGATTTGATCCAATGGCATAAGGATGACTCAAACTTTGGCTTAAATAACATGCATCTTTGGTGATATAATGACTATCATTTTATCATAGGACTTGATCAGATGAAACAAATCATGGTTGAAAAGTCAAAAGGCATAGGGAGCCTAAAATATGGACACACAGTGCCATTACATGTGAGGATTGAAAGGAAGAGGGACCCACTTGACACTACATCCAATAAAAAACAAAAGACTCAGATCATGATCAATGGTTGTCACTTTATCGTAGGACTTGATCTAATGGAGTGAAGTAATACCAAGAACTTGGGAAGCTCCATAGGAATGCCAAGTGGCACCATCACATTTGGAAATAAAGGTTTTAATGAAATTAAAATTGATGTTCATGTGATCATCACCCAAACGTCTAAAAAGGTGAACTTGATGCATACACAAACATCAAATTTAAGTCCATTAAAATGAAAATTTAATTGGTTTAAACTTGATGTTTGCATGATCATCAACAGATGCTCACAAGAGTCTATTTAATGGCCACAAGACCATCAATTTTAAACTAATGAAATATCTTACTTAAGGGTTCAAATTACACCCCAAAATCTTGTTTTAATTTGGAACCCTACAAGCTAAGTAAAATAATCAAAATATGTTCACAATGGAAGCCTTCAACCTATAAATCAATGATATATACCAAGAATGAGTCTATGTCTTAAGACTCACATTACATTTTGCATAATTGATCTCAAATCATGAATTCACCTTAAAAACACTTGTATATCATCATCCCATGGTGAACCTATTTTGATCATGGTTCATGGCATGTAACATAGATATTTTGGCCTAATATTTTCATAGTGTTGATAAACACAACACAAACCTTAGCCTAGAATATCGATACCTTGCCCCCTTTTTAATCACCACTTATGTTTAAGTCCCTAGCCTAAGGTTTGTCTAGTACTTAGTAAATGAGAAACAAACCTTAGTCTAAAGAATGTAATCCTAAGCCTTAAATTTAATAATGAGTTTAATTAATTATCATGCATTTTTTAGATCCTACAACATTCACTTCATCTCTAGATTTGATCTAATGGTGCGAAGATGACCTGATCACTTTTCAAAAGCTAGTAAGCCTTTTATGTGACCGATACCCATTTGATAATTGATTGACTAAAAGAATTGGATCATGAGGAAGATATATAAACACACCATGTGTTGTAACCATAAGGATTACAACCATCATACCGATCAAAGACAAGGACCCAAATCATGATCAATGACTGCTAAGCCAAGATTTTCATCCTACATAGCGAAAAGAAAGGAGGTATTTTTAAATGCCAATGTCTAGTATTCAAATGACATTTATGAGAAATGTTGTGAAAGATCTAGACTAGTACCACATAAGATCCATGCAAGTAGAAAAGGATAAAACTAAATATCTCATGGGATTAAAAACATAAAGGTATAAAGGTAAACATCCAAATCAAATCTAGAACACATATAAGCTAAAGCCTAGATATCTTCCACCATTAAATCTCCAAACCCTAGACCCTATATAAATCTACCCAAAAGGCTCTATTTTCTATAATTTAATCAAAGGAAAGCTCTATTATGTTTTCTAAGCATTAGGGGGATTTCATAAAGATCATTTATGATCTAGTGTGAACATTAGTAATAAATTGAGGCCATGGCTTCTAGTAGACAATAATTGAAGGAAAAAGTAGACCTCTATATGACAATTGATAGTGAGGGCCAGGTATTCAAAGATATAGAATTGGACCTCACAACATTGAATATCCATGACATCAAAAATTGGTTTGAGATTTTATTCATGATAGAAAAATTATAGTCCATCTCAAGGGAAGAACAAAGAAATATCACTACCAATAGATGATACAATGACCTGGTTACAATCTACATGGTTGACCTCCACCATGATACAACAAAACTATAGGTAATGCACTACATTGATTCCATTGCCCCCATTTTTGTTGATTATAAAATTTATGGTGAATGGATTACTAGGGAGGGGAACTCAAAAGAGGTGGCATATATTTCCCCTATTTCTTTTGAAAAGTACTACAAGTTCCCTCTTACTTATGTGGACCTCTATAAAATGAGAGAATGGACCAATAGAAAAGACCTAGACTCCATCCTAAGACCCTAACTCCATCAAGGGCCTCACATATTTAGAACCCTTGATGGAAAAATACATATCATCTAGTTTAGAGAGGGCATTAGGGTGATTATGACCTTGTTGAATATATATATTTTTCCCCTTCAACCACCTACGTGAATAAGGTTTGGGTCTCATATGTATACTTCCTAGTAGAAGAGAAACTTACCCCTTTGATAGGAGATTTGGTTAGCACCTTCCTATCCAAGAAATTCATAGCCATCAAGAAAAAGACTTCCAAGCAATTCTACATGATGTCATACCTTCTATATTCCCTTCTGGCCTCAACTACCTTTCCTGGCATTAAGAACTGGTCCCCAGAGGGTAAGACAACTATCTCACACTACTACTTCAAGATGCACATCTTCAAGTACCATAATCACATGCAATTTATCTATGATTATGTTTTCCCAATAATAGTTGAAGCCATCATAGGTGTTCCAATGCCTAGGATCCACCCCCTCATCAAGATATAGGTTGAAATGATAGGGGGTATATGGTATTATCCTAATTGCATACTCATTAGGATAGAAGGAATCATGTCACAAACCTATAGACTACTAGTGTATGTATTGAATAAGATTGATGAGTAGGAGATTGCCTCCCAACTAATCCTTGGCATTGATAATGATTGCAAAGAGAAAAGGAAAGGTCTACTTCACCCCTTCCCCTTAGACATTGTAAAAATCCTAATTAGAGATTAGAAGCAAGTGGAAGTTATGGTCACAAATAGGAATTCATTTGGCTTTTAACTTGATGAACTCAAAATGTGGGATCCCAGGAAAAAGGTGGGAGATCATCTAAAGGACAAGAATCTCAATCTTGAGTATGTACACCAATTAGGTGTCTATGACACCATATACATTGGAACCAAGAACTATGGGGAAGTATTAGCTAGAGTGTAGGGTCACAACATCAAGCTAGAGAATAGATTGGTCAAAGACAACAAGCCATCTACGTAAACATGGAAAATGGACCCCTTTTAGTATCATTTACTACTTGGGCCATCTAGGATAACTCATGAGCAACCTCAGACTAAGCAACTATATTAGTCTCAATTGTAGGTTGAGCTAATTTAGGATGATCAATCTAAAGGAAAATATAAATTTAGAGAGGTAAGATTAGAAGAAAGACCTAGGGAAGGGACCTTACCTTCAACCATGCAATAAAAAACACCTTCTCTAATCTATTACATTGACATGATTGATTTTGAGATATATGATATCCTTGAGGGTGCCCTCAAGGAGCTTGAAAAATCTTACAGGTTTAGGTATAGAAGAGGACCCTTTAGAGGAGGCAAAAGAGAAGGAACTAGTCCTAGCAGACTCTCAAGAGAAGAGGTAGGAAAAATTGGCATTGGTCCTTGTGAGACAAAGAAATAATCCTAGATTGACCTTCACTCATCCCACTAGTGAAGTCAATCTCTTTAGTGATGAGTTTCCAATCCATGGACTAGTCATTCTTGACTAGTTCATTTATGGTAAGTTTCAAAAGATTCTTTCTCTCTCCCACTCATGGGCCATGGTAAAGGTTGGGGTAGATGTGCATGATGATGTAAAGCCTTAGATAAAAGTTATAATGAAAGAGTAGGTAGGAAGAAAGGAGAATTATGGTCACTCAAGGCTCAAGAGATAAGAAGATGGATGCTCTAAGAGCATCTAGTAGTTCATTCATGGATGTCCCAGAGCCTCCCAAATTCAATGAGCTAGTTACCATAGTTCACTTCAATCCTAAAACAATAAGATTAGAGAGGATTACTAATAGGATAACTATGGTAGTGATAGAAGAATTCACCTTTCATAAGGTGGAACCTTTTGTAGGTTTGACCCCTATTGTAAGACAACAACTTGGTGAAGCTGCAATCCATAAAGAAGATGTGGAAAGCTTGATGGAACCACATTCAGAACAATCCAAGGATGAAGTCCAAGGTCTAAAAGAAAGGATCCAAAATTTATAAAGGGAAAAGGAGAACTTGAAAACCTAGGTAATCTTATCAGTACCAGATGCCATGATTAAGATGCTTGATGAGTCATTCTATGACATGTTTGAGGAATTAAAGTCAATGAAGATGAGGTAGAGTGCATTAGAAAACTAGGATACATTAGCCAAGGACCTGGTTACCTAATGGTAAGCCTCAGAGGACAAAATTGCTTAGGTCCTCAACATTCAAGAAAAGAGGTAGGTCCCAAACCTTAGAACCATAAGTATGGACACGTAGGCATAATCTTGGAGATTGTTATTGATAGAGTTCAAATCTTGAGTACTTAGCATACCATGGTAATGAGGCTTTTAAAATATTATAAAGGACTCATTCATAGAATTGAGAAAATTCTTGGGACCATGATCATTAATCTTGCATATCCTACCACCCTTGGCCTCATCAATGATGAAGATTTCAAACATGGAGCCACATTGGTGACTCATGAAGTCTAAGGTAAAAGCAAAGGCTAGTCTAAATAGGATAAAAACAAGATTTTGGATATGATCTTCAATGCAGGTGAGAGGATCAATGAAGCTAAAAGCATCAAGGAGACCTTGGCAAGAAATGACCAAGAATTCAATGAGCTAGTAGATCAAGAGGAAGAGTGCATCATGAATCCTACTATGGATCTCGACCTTGTTTATGAGCAATATGAGAGGGTTATGAGCCTCTTCTAGCAACAAATAGGCCCCCCACAAACAAGTTAGAATAATATTCTATTCTAATAGAAATTAAGTAGAATTTTATATTAGAATATTTCATTTGTAAAGGCATATGCTAGTTTTTTAGCATACTTTCCTATAGGTCAGTATAACTTTAGAAAAGACACATGTATCATAAAGCCTATAAGGAGAATTATTCTTGTCTTTATACACTTGTATGTATAAACTGATGGTATACTACCTGATCTTCCTATAAAGGCATGTATCACCATTGTAAAAAGGAGAGATTTGTAAGAAACTTTTTATACTTGAAACAATTAATAGAATTAAGGAATTTTGTAAGGATTTCCCATTTTTTATATGTTAATTGTTAAATATAACTTTTCTCTCAATTGTTAGTATAAGTCTTGAATTTGGATAGTATCTTTAAATTTTGAATAACATTATCTAATCATAGGGTTTCTGATTTGTGCTTATGCTAGATTAGCTAAAAGATCTTAAGTTCTACTTCATTTCATTTTTCTCCATATTTAGATGTGTAATAGCCATTTTCTTAAGGTAGTAAATCCCTAAAGTAGACCTGGTTCTTACTTGTGATTCTCAAAAGTTTTGCCCTAAAGTTTGACTAATATATAGTGAGATTTGAGTTTAGGATATGTTACACTACATATTTGTTAAATTCACACTAGTTATCATTAATACCTTGTCATAATTCTTAGGACCAAAATTGGCAATCACTTATTTCTTTTCTACCCTACCCTTCTCTTTGCTCATTTTCTTACACCATGATCACTTTAGTTTTAGCCACATTATAAATATCCATTTAGATTGGTTTGTAGTGTAATTAAGGAGTGTAATTCACAAATCATCAACAAGGATTCATATAATATAGGCCAAGGTAGCTCCCAAACACCAAATAATATAAATATTATGGAATAGTTATCTTGCTTTGCTGCTATTTCACCATAGACAACCAGATTGTCAAAACCTGTAACTCATGCTTTGAATTTTATAAATTCTAAAATGAGAAGTGTTCTTTAAGAATTAAGGACACTTTTGTTAGATTTATAAGAATCAACACCTCATTTTCACCTAAGATTGGGATGAGGTTTGACCCTAATATAGGCACTATGAAGAGGATAGTTCGAAGATGAGAGGACTATCCATAGTCAAGATTGATTGTGATCCATGAGAGTGAAGAAACCCTCTTCACCTTAAATATAAAGAGGAAAGCTCAACCTGGAGAGGTGAAAGAATATGCATAAGACCCTATATAATATATTCAATATCAAGTATAATCTACTATTGCCTTAATGAAGGGGATGTAGCAAGAATTGCAAAGGCTAAAAGAGCAAACATTGCCAACAGTTTTAGATGGTAGTATAATTTCAATAATAAACGTTTTATTAATGTTTTCAAACTTTATAAGGTGATGAAGAAGAGGTAGGAAGATGAGATCCATTAATATAATATGGTCATTAAACTTGACCAAAATCTTGCACTCTATGACAACAAGTTGGTAAACTTGGCTAGAGTGGTAAGAAGCAATAAATTCCTTGACCTCAAAGTTTTGTCACTTGAAGACATTATTCCTACACAAATCATATTAATGAAAAAAAGGAGGTTATTGAAAGTATGGATAGACCATCTCAAGGATGCACATATATCCTTAGATAAAATTGACTTCAAGATAACTTTACTATTAAAGGATGCCATGGTTACCAGGGTAGCCAAACGTGATGGCTCCTTCATGAATGATCAAGAATTTAGAAGCCAAATGAAGGTGTTTGTGGCCAAATTCCAAAAAAATATATCTAGTTTAAATACTTATATATAATTAATGGGAATAATGGAATTTACCAATCAAAGGTTGGAAAAGGTGGATGCAATTGAAGAAGCACTCAGGTCAATACTTATAGAGCATGGAAGGATCATCCAGGAGATACCTAACTTGTTTAGGCCCATGATCCTAGAATTTTATCAAATAGATCAAGATTAACAAGAATGTGTAGAGGTATGGACCAAAGAATAAGCTAATAAAAATCAAAGACAACAACAAAAATAGTAGCAACCTAGCCAATAACCACCTCTAGGCTGTTAGAATATTCTGTTTCATCTTGTAAATTCAAATGTAGAATATTCCATTATAATGTAGTATTTTAAGCCACTTCACTATATTTGGTCTCTTTTTTTGGGCCCACTTGAACTTATATTAGGAATTTTGAAGTCTATAAATAGGTATTTCCCCCTCATTTGTAAATCAAAGAAAATAGTTGTTACCAAAATTAATGCAAAGAGCCAAAGAATTCAAGAGTTTGTTTGTAGTGTTTTTTTGTGTGTTATATGATTTTTAAATTCTCAAACTTTTAGATGAATAATAGTTTCTTTTATTCAATCTAATTTGGAAATTACACTCTATATATGCACCTGTTAGTGTAGACACCAAAATTGTGTCTACTCCTTAGTCGACTCCCCCTTGGTCCCCTTGGTCCCTTACACACATTATTAATTTAAAATAAATTACTTATTTTAGATTAATGACATCACCCTCAACACCTCACCATGGACACCTCGCCTTGGACACCTCACCCTTAGACCATTTCTCACCTTATGACTCACCTTGAGACTAAGTCCTTCATATCATAACTACCTAAGACCTATTCCAACCTTCTAACTAACCCTCATGCCTAATAACCCTGTCATTTGACCATTCACTAATGACAAGTGCACTTGGCAGATGAAGAATGGGCAAAGGGCTAAAAATAGCCCCTTTTACCCATTCTGCACCCGCCTACATCAGTCAACTATCAGCTAACACTGATAGAACTGCTGATGTTAATTACATAAATTGACTTCTCACGTTGAGTTACGGGTTCTCTTAGATGCTTGGCCCTTGGACTCTTCTAATCATGAATCCTGAATCATGAATCTGGGATCAACTTCCTCTTGGACTTTAGAATTGACTTCTCTCTCACTCGGATCTGGGTCTCTCGCTCTCTCTCGGACTCTGAGACATCACTAGGCATCAGACTTCAACTAACACTCCCTTGGCCACAAAGACTCTATGCAAATCACTCTAGATTGAATTAAAACATTGCACAAAGTCTTTAGCATCAAGCCACAATAGGTACAAGCATTCAACACCTTGGTTTTTCATCTCACCAGAGCTAAGTATTTCTTTTGCCCTTTCATTTCAGTAACTTAGAAAGCATTAGTAATTAATTTCTATTTACTATTTCTAAATACTATCAACCAAACCAGACCTAACCTTCAACCAAACCCAGCTTTCTCCTTTGGAGAGGCTGAAAAGCCTTCCCCATATCCTTATCCTCTTTACATACCAACCCTTTGCCTTTGCTCCCTCTTAGACCCTATTTACTGTCTTATAACCCTGCACAGACCCGGACTCCTTCTAGACCCCTATGTCGACCACAAACCCATCAAAAACCCATCCAAGACCCATTGCCCTGACTGACATTGACCACTTCCCCTACCAACATCGACAGATTAACCGATGTCAGCAACCTTGACCAATCGATGCTGGTAGGACTACCAACGTCAATGACTGTGAGAGACCGACAATAGAATATAGGTACGCATTATCTCTATTTATCTTTCTTAGTCTTTCACCATTTCTTTTATCTGACACTCTTTTTATCAATAAGTGGACTGTCATCCCTCAAGGAAGTCTTTGCGCTTCTGGGACCGAGCATGTGCTTGGCAGTCCACCATATCTCTATCTAACATTTTTCTGTGTTTGAGTCTCTTTCTTCTATAGGTGTCGTCCTCCACAACCAAAGAGGAGCTCCTACAATGTCTGGATATGGTGTGCAACTTAATCCGGGTATGTACAAACTCCTAACCATTATCTTTAGTTTATTATTTCTTCTAAATATTAAATAGCAAAAATGAGTAAAAATAGTTAGTTTGAGTTTGATGTTAGGATGACAAATCTGTAGTATACTTTCTCTATTTTTCTTCTCATTTACAACTGAATGTGCTATGCAATTTACTATGAGTGAGAAATTTTATGAAAAGTATGTTATTAGACATATTCATTTCCTTTAATTTAAATATTTAATTACGTTTATGTATCTTTGAGAATTATTCTAGGGTTGGTAGATGCTAGTTTTATGTGTTTTTGCCTTAAAATTTAGCAAAATTAGTATCTTTGATCATCTTAAGCACATCTTCTTCTCTACCTTACCCTACTCACTCTTGGGTTCACCCATGACTCACTCTAGTTTAGTTCTTGTTGTAAATATCCATTGTTTATTTATATTTTTGGCAATAATTGGCAAAGATTAAGACAATTTTACAAAGATTGGCAAGAATAAGTGTTACTACATAAACATCTATTATCCCTACAACAAGGTCTACTTACAGACTTTTAAAGTGGTAACCATATCTCTAGTATTTTTTCTCCTTCTAGTAGTAATTGTGTTAACAACTCAATCCCTGAGTCTTCCAAGACTCAAAATTGAGTTTCTTATGTTCTCCTTATTCTTAGTGACACAGGGAGTATAATACATGCATCAATAAAATCTCAGATTCAACAATTCATCAACATTCAAGTCATATAAATCCCAAAATTATATGAGATGTTGTTGATTAGAGACTAGACAAAATCTCTAAATGGATACATGTCTATATATTGCTTGAATATGTGGATACCTTATAGGGGTGTGCCCAATAAAATTAGGATCAAGCGGGAATTGATAATGAAATTTTATGATTACAGAATATAATGCCAAGAATGAAAGGTAAATTTTTAGTCCACCGACTTAGGCATGTATGCTATTGATACTAATTATTTGAATGAAAGAAACCCAGTGGCTAAGGGTGAAGGATTTTGGATGATGTAATTCAATGGTGCAATAACTAAATAAATCTTAGGGGTAAGTAACATACTAACAAATCTGAATGGTCAACAATATTTTGCATCTTATAGACTTCAATTTTTATGTACTAATAATCTTGTAGAGTATGAGGCCTTAATCCTAGGACTTGAATTAGCCATCAAGTATAAGGTAATAAAATTGTTAGTCCATGGTGATTAAAAATTAGTCATTAAGTAGGTATGCAATTAGTATAAATAAAATCTTTCTTATTTAAATAAATATAAATTTAGAGCCTAGGATTTGATTGAAAGTTTCAAAGCATTTAATACCATTGTTATACCCAAGGATCAAAATTAGTTGGTATATGTGTTGGCTTCCATAGCATAAAATCTAGCCCCACCCAAGGCTCTAAAATTGTATAATTTTATAGTCAAAATAATATCATGTCTTTCTATACCAGACAACATAAATCACTTCTAGGTATTTGATGATGATAAATAAATCATCAATTTCATGACTAGTTATGGAATCTTTGAGTCACACATAATTGATGAATAGGAAGAAGAGTCTATAAAGGAGGTCAAGACTAACAAAGTTGGCGTAATAAAATTTAATAAGAATATAACCTAAGGTCATGGTCTCTCTGGAAAGGATATTTGATCAAGATAAGTCAACCAATGATACCAAGGTGCCCAAAGTAAGTGGCAAAGATTACAAGCAAAAAATATAGGTTCTTTGAGCAATCCTCAGAACATCGACATCAAGTTAGTTTGTACCAATTAAGAGTTAAATAAAGTAATTGAAATATTGTCCAAATTTAAGGATGTCCTTATGTGGTCTTACAAAGATCTTAGATTTTTTGACACCTGGGTCATCACTCACATAATCCATTTGAAAGAAACATGAAAACTATTTAGGTAAAGACATAGACCTATAAACCCCATTCTAGATCATCTCATTTATAATAAATTAAAGAAATTACTATATGTATGAATTATCTTTCCAATCAGACACTCCACATGGGTGGCTAACCTAGTCCCAATAAAAAAAAGAATGGTGAAATTAGACTCTACATTGACTTCCAAAACCTAAATAGATCTTCAAAAAAGGTTAAATACACATTTCCATATTTGGATGAGGTAATTATAATGGTTAGTTTATCTCAAATAATGTCTTTCTTAGATGAATTCTCTAGCTATAACTAAGTGTTGTTCAACAAAGAAGACATGACGAAAACTACCTTCATGACTAAGTGGGGAACGTTCGCATACAAAAGCATGCATTTCAAAATCATCAATGTCAAGGATACCTTTCAACATTCCATATATCATGAATTATAAGGACTAATTATAAATTTCATTATTATGTACATGAATGACTTAACCATTTTCTCTAAGAATAGGAAAAATCACATAATGCACCTGTTGACCAAATTTGACCCTACAGGTCAAATTGGGACCCCTATAGGAAAAAGAATTATATTTATAGGTCTATTATGGGTATAATTCTATGTCATGGGGTGTATTATATGTTAATTTATGTCATTTGATGTCATATTATCTTTGGTCATTAGTCTTATTAGTAAATATGTCCTTTTTAGTCATTTTGAGGGTCAAAATTGAGCATTTAATGACTTATATAGATTCTTAGAGAAATGTGAAGGTTTTAATATGTGATGTCACATACCATGTGTCCTAATATGTCTTAATAAACCATTTTTAACTCAAAAGTGGCAGGTTCCTAAAAAAAAGGCAATTTCTTGAAAAAAGAAGAGTTTTCTTGAGTTGTACAAACTTATACAGTTGAGGATGATTTATAAGTGTCCCTTGGTATTCAAAAAACTTAACTTATTCATAATTTTTATTAAAAAAACTCAAGAAACTAAAGAAAATAACTTCTCACCTTCCACTAGGCTTGGCAAGCAAAAGTAGTCTTCAGTTTTGTATTTGGTATAGTTAGCATGAGAGTTTTTAGGAAAAATGATCTTGGGGGTGTATTCTACACTCATTAAAATTAAATTTTATGTTTTTTTTTAGAGTAATGGTGTCTTTTTCTTTATGAACCATTCTTAAGAAGTTAGACTATCTAGTTTGCCTACTAATCTAAGCACCCTATAGGTTTTGTTTTGGTTTGGGCATTTTCATACAATCTAGTTATTAATGTGGTTTTTATATTATTTTTAATGTATCCCCTCATGTTAACCATGATTTTTTTGGTGTTTAAAAGTGTTTAGATAAGCCAAGTAGCTCATATTGCAAGAGAAGACACTTTTCTATGTTACAGGCAGGTTTCTTCCATTCTCAAGATTTTCATGCTTTGGGAGTGGCTCCAAGAGGTGAAAATAAGTTAATTATAATGTTTAAAATTTTATATTTGTCTCCTTTAATTTATATCCTCATTCTCCAAAGCATCTTCATGGTTTGCAGTCATACACTACACACACACATAGTCTGCCATTGGAATGTGTACCTACAAGTGCTCATACGAAGGAATTCATGTTGAAAATGAGGTAGTGACACATGTTTTATATTTTTTATAATGTGATGGGTGAATTTTAAGGTATTTTTATAATATTTGACATCATAATAAGTTAGAAACAATGCACACTGCCCAAAATTCACATTTATTGCTTGTACACATGACAATATTCACTTACAGGTGTTTATAAATGAGAATAAAGTTGGAATAAAGGTTTTGAGATGATCTTAAAATTCATCACAATGGTAAGAACCCATGTTGAGAATTGGAGAAAATCCTAGGTCTGTTCATGAGTCAAATGCAACACTCACCGCCTATTATCCTGCACATGAAGATAATCACCTACAGGTGGTGAAAACATATGACTAAGGTACTCAATGGAGTGTTAAGGCATGTAATGAAAATATTATTGGAGTCATATGGTGTTAATGATATCATTAAAAACATATTTTAAATGCTAAGTGGATAGACAAGAGGGTAATTTAGCTCCAAAGGTGAAATGAATATGTTTAGGAAGATTTTCCCAAAAAGAAAAAAAATAGAGATCCTTAGTGTTTTGATGATATCTCATAACAAGGTTACAAGGACATTTTATGAATATTGATGATATTAGATTTTATTCCCAATATATTAAAATACCCTTGAAAATTTTTAAGGAGAGAAGGTTAGAGGAGGATGGTGATTGAAAGGCCTAAAGTTACCTATAAAAACATGAAACTTAGGCATTGATGTCTACAGGGCTGATCCAAGGGAAACATTTTTCATACAAAGTTTATCAATGGAATATGCACCATGTTTAAATTTTTCCAATGGTTTAAATTAATAATTTTTATCTAAAATACACTTAAGGAGGATAATGCGTTGTGTTTTGCTTCTTATACACACCTTCAGTCTGTGCATAGGCTTGGTGAGCACCTACAACCAACCAAATGTAAAGTTTGAAAAGGTTTCCTTTGCTTGAGAACATAGAGCATAGTGGATATAAATAATGATGTGATTTTATTAAACATGAATACTAAAATTATAGGTTTTTATATTTATTTTTTATAATACAAACATCTATAGGTTTGCCTACCCTTATAGAAATTCACCCACAATAAATTTTAGTTCTTACACCATTCATGAAGTGGACTTAAGTATGTAGTCTATCTTCATGTTTGGGATATATAATTTAGTGAAAGGTATATAAAAAATCATTTATTTGGATATTAATCATTAATTTTTTTTATAATATATATTTAAAGCCTCAGTTCACCTACAAGACCCCACACAGTTAGTTATAGTTGACTGTGAGAGGTAGAAAGCCAAAGGTTTGAATTTGATGTGATATAGCATATAAATTGGAGAAAAATGAATTAAAAAAAGGAAATTATTATCCTAAGGGAATATATATAGGTTTTTTGATACTTCCCTCATGCCCAAATAGCTATGGTTACTTATAGGTACCTTCCCAAGATAAAAAAGACACAGTCAGGCAAAGGTAACACTCAATCTTAACTAGTCAAAATATGAGGATTATGTGGGAAGGTCAAAGTGGTAAAAAATATTAGGATACACTCATAATGATATTAATTATTTATATAGTCTGTATTCAATGAAAATAAATCAAAGGTAAGGTCTCCAATCAGACAGACACAGTCCACTTGCTAAAACCCTACACAATCTGCTTTCTTCCTAGTCTATCTTGTTTATTTGTGCATTTGAGGGGTCAAATGAACTAATATAAATCTTAGTTTTCATTTATAATGTTCCAATAATTTTTTTAATCTCCTCCACTACTTATTTTTTCTGGACAAATAGGGTAAGTACACTCTATTTTATCTCAGATAGAGGGTACTTCCCCTTATGTAAAACTGGTAGGTTTAGAGGAAAGTGTATAAAGGGATGAACCATGGGTTATTTTGACCTTGAAAATATTTTTTTGGAGTTGGATAATAAATATGATGATATTAATAACCTCTCATATAATAAATAAACTAAACATGGTGATCTAGATTGCTAAGTTTGCAAACACTCCAAAAGGCAAAATTTTAACCTAAAGACCAAATGTGAGACCAATTTCACTTCTATCCCTAGGAATGATTTATAACTTATTAGATAATGTTTATGGGATGAATAAAGATGTGTATGATCCATTTTAATGTAAATAATCTTAATAGGATGATCTAAAACATAAAGGTTACAGCCAGGCCTATTGGACATCGTTTAGGCCTAGTATCCAAATGAGGGTCATTCACACTTATAACATGAGATATGCATTCCAAACCATTGGTAAATGTTTTTGAGGTCATATAAGATATTTTTAATCTATTTATATTCAAATTAAACCACAAGGAATCCATTTTTTGGCTTAATAACAACTCAAACTTGTGCAAAATGAGAAAACAAGCTTGATAAGAAAGATTTGGAAGCTCACATCTCTCTTGATGCTTTGCATGGGGGCCAAATAAGTTTAGAGGTGTTAGCAGGGTCCTTGAACATAATTTTTGTGAGATTTTTTTTATGTTTAATTTTAATTTTTTATGAACAAATCTTAAGAGGTCAAAACAAGCTAAAACTCTTGAAAAACACTTGCTACTGACTAGTTTGGAGAAATGGAATTAGAAAGATGATCTAAATTTTTATTAACAATTTTGTGAATTATGAAAGTTTTAAGAGGTTAAAATAGATTTAAATCACATTTAATTGAATATTATGACTTATTATAACTCCTCATATCAATTTTATGACTTATAACAAATCCTAAGTGCCTTAATTAGTTGCTTCATCACAGCCACACAAAACTAACATAGTAGACATAATGGTGATAAGGGTGGTAAACTTGAAGTGAGATAATTTTAAGGTGTATATAATGCCTCTAAGTACATGGAGGGTATTTAAGGGTTTCATCCACTTCCTCACATGTATTTGGATGGAAATTTGATGCCTTTTTGGAGGCCAAGTGTGTAGGGTGCATGAAGGAAGAGTTTCTTAGAGTGCAGGTAGTGATAGCTCCATTCTAGATGATTCCAAATGATTAAGCCTATAACCAATGCATGGATAGGCATGTATAGATCCTTTCATATTCATTCCAATAATCATACCTATCCTTAATTATTTTTGGGATGTTCAAATAGGTCCAAATCATGAAGGTAGTTTTCTAAGTCAAAATGAGGAGTTTCATGCCACTTTGAAAAAGTTTCATGCCTTGTATGGACACTTGTACTTCCTAAATTTTCATGATTCATACCAATTCCTATTATAATGAAAAATTAACTCCTTTTCTTATCTTTACAAGTGTCCTTGTGACTGTTGGACTTCTCTTTTCTCCTCTCTCTCTCAAGTTCTATAAAAGATGCCATTTTTGCCTTTGTAATCTAATACAACACCATGTATGGTGAAGACCTACCATTTTTGACATTTTAATTGACTTATAAAATAAATTAAATCTAGTTTGAGTTCATATAATAGCTTTTATAAAGTGTGTAAAGAGATGTATAGTGAATGGTTAAGATATATTCATTTATCTTTGCTTTCTCTTAATCCTTCTATGTTTGATGCAAATGATTCCATGCCTAAGGTTATATGAAGTGTTGTTAAGTGTATGAACATGTTATTAAGTTTACAAGGAAGTATTATCATCCACAAAATGATTTATATTTCCACTTACCTTGGATAATCTTCATGCAAGTCACCTTCATATTGAAATATTGATGTTAGTGCATTATATGACTCTTAGACTAGTGTTGTATGTCTTGTCTCAAAATTGATGGAGTATAATAGTCTTATGGTAAACATATTGGTGCATAACCCCCTATAATAGGTTTCATTTCATGAAAAATCTAACCCTTTTCCCCACAAAAAATTAGCTAGTATAGGTGAAAGCATTTCATGACACATCTAGGGAGCTATCCCTTATTTATAGAGATTCATCTCATCAAATTGATTACCCATAAAAAGTGATATGTTTCCATTAGGCCACTTGGATGAGGAGCGTAGAGGAATCTCCTCAAAGGGTGAAAATCCAAGTGATAATAGTTTTTGGCATGCTCGATGGGACTCTTAGTGTAAGAGGCTAAGAGATTTTTGGTGTTGTCTTTCAATAATCAACCTTTGGAGGTATCTATCTAAACACCAATAGTGAATCTTATATTACATCAACTAGTCAAACAACCCAGGTATCCCTTTTGAATATTATTGATGATCATTCTTTTATGTTCATGGTTTCTAATGAAGTTTCATGGCTGAACTTGGTGTTGAGTTTTGTTTTACACAAGTTAATGAGGTTTATCAAGATTATGGCACTCATTATCAGCCTTGGTATGATCCTTACCAACCTAATCATGAGCTTGATACAACTCATGACAAGGTTGGTAAGAATCATATTAGATATGGTAATACTACTCTTTAAGAAGGCTATGATGATGATAAAAGACATGTGGTAGCCTTATAACCCTTCATTTCCCTCTCTATATGGACACCATGTTTTTAAACAACATTATAAGGAAGGCTACCAAGAAACCTATCAATAAAGACCTCTCTATCAGTCCTAATATGAGCACTATAATTCATATTATGATGCATATCAGCCTCAAGAGTACTCTTATTAGTCTTCTCATATGAAATTATATGTTTTCATGGATTATACACAAATAAATTATTTAAAAGATGTAAATCCTACTTATGTAAGTGTTTCTCTTTCTAATTAGCCAAAAAATTCACTTCACTATGAGCTTACTAGTACTTTTATCTTTTACAAATCCCCTCCCAAGTTCTCTCCTTCATCCCACACTCCATATCCAACTACTTCACCTTCCACTACACCTACAACTCCTTCACCTTCCACTACATCTCACATTTCATCTCCTTCAAGTGAGCCTATCCATTAGCCTTCCACCTCACCCCTTCTTGAGGAAGATCCCATCTTGAGAGAAGTAAGTGTAGAAGAGCAAACTTAATTCATGGCTGATCAAGAAGACCTCATGGCTGATCCAAAAGCATTTACCTCCATATTTGAAGGGATGTGTGTCCATGAAGCTAACTCTAATGCCTCTACTTTTGAGGGGATGTGTATTATTGAGGAATGTGGCCAAGACTTGAATAGAGAGACATTTGAAGATGACTCTATACTTAATATTGAAGTTATGGATGATCATATCAAGCATGAGGATGAATGTGATATCAAAAATGGATAAGACTTTCAAGTCATCCCTCAAGAAGTGGCAGTCCTAAGATAGTCTCATGAGACCAAGGTCAAGGAAATATCTCTTGAAGATGGCATTCATGAGGAATAAGACTTATTGCAAAAGTTCAATGCCATATGCAAGGAATTTGATAAGTTGGATAAAGTTTTTTATTCTCCAAAATATTTCAAATATAATGATAAGTTTGTTGATGAGTCTAATAAACATGATCTTGAGTGTTTAATCAAACATAAATATGAAGGTCATTCCACTAGTCAGGAACCTGCTGTCATGAAGCCATTTGATGATGCTAATGTACAAGAAATTGTAGACATGGATGCTGATGTCAAGGCTGAGAGGAATATTATATTTTCAAACTTACAAATCAAGGAAAAAGTTTGTGAGAATATGGAGACTATTTGGATGAAAAAAGAGTTCATTTCTATAGCCAACCTATATGGAGCTACTTGGTTCTCATTGAACCTCATGCAAATGAAGTTGGTAAACACCATGAAGAAGATGGAGGCATCAATGCTAAAGGTTAAAAGGGTAAATGTCTCAATAAATCCTTCATGTCATGAAGCAATCAAGGTTTTAACATTCCCCTTTGATCTATGAGGGAGTTTTTATCTTAGGTTAGTTATTTTTTGAGTCAGATGTTTAGTTTAGTGTGTGTGTTTCATAAGTGCTCATGAAGCACAATTGTGTTTTGCTTAGTTTCTTGTCTTATGTGTTGATTATTATGGTTTATAATTATGTTTTGTGTGTTTTCAAAGGCAATTTATATGTCAAAATTCATGTACATGTGACTCCATATTCCAATGGTACTAGTCTAGTTAGTATAGTAGGCATACTACCCCTATGAGTCACCAATTTGTTGACCAAATTTGACCCTGCAGGTCAAATTGGGACCCCTATTTGAAAAAAAAATATCTTTATGGTTTATTAGGGGTCTAATTATATGTCATGGAGTGTATTATAGGTTAATTGATGTCATTTAATGTCACATTATCCTTGGTCATTAGTCTTATTAGTAAATATGTCCTTTTGAGTCATTTTGAGGGTCAAAATTGAGAATTTAATGACTTATATAGATTCATAGGGAAATTTTAAGGTTAAAACAGGTTATTTCATGTCCAATGTTTCCTAATATGTCTTAATAAACCATTTTTAACTAAAAATTGGTAGGTTCCTAAGAAAAGGGTAGTTTTTTTTAAAAAAGAGGAGTTTTCTTGAGTTTTATGGACTTGTATGGATTTATATATATGGATATGTTTAAATAGTGTCCCTTGGTCTTAAAAACACTTAATTAAATGATAATTTTTATCAAAAACTCAAAAAACTAAAGAAAACTGCTTATCTCTCCTTCTACTAGGCTTGGCAAATAAAAAAGTCTTTAGGTTTGTACTTGGTACAGTCAGCATGAGATGTTTAAATAAAAATGATCTTTGAGGTGTATTATACACTCATTAATAATCCATTTTAAATTTATCTTCATATTAATGGTGTCTTTTTTTTATGAACCATTCCTAAGAAGTTAGACTATCTAGTTTGCCTACTAATCTATGGACCCTATAGGTTTTGATTTGGTTTGGGAATTTTTGTAAAATCCAGTTAGTCATGTGGTTTATATATGATGTTGAATATATAAAATCATGTTAACCATGTTTTTTTTGGGTTTTAAAAGTGTTTATATAAGCCAAGTAACTCAGATTGTAAGTGAAGACACTTTTCTATGTTACAAGCAAGTTTCTTCCATTCTCAAGATTTTCATGCTTTGACAGTGGTTCCAAGAGGTGAAAACAAGTTAATTATAATGTTTAAATTTTTTTATTGGTATTTTTTCATTTTTATCCTCATTATCCAAATCATATTCATGGTTTGCAGTCATCCACTACACATACACATAGTCTGTCATTAGAATGTGCACCTATGGGTGCTCATACGAAGGAATGCATGTTGAAAATGATGTAGTGACACCTGTTTTAGATATTTTATAATGTTAGGGGTTAATTTTAAGGTATTTTAATAAGACTTGAAATCATAATAAGTTATAAATAATGCACACTACCCAAAATTAACATTTATTGCTTGTACACATGACAATGTTCACTTACAGGTGTTTGAAAATGAGAATAAAGTTGGAATAAAGGTTTTGAGATGATTTTAAAAGTCATAATGATGGTAATCACACATTTGGAGAATTATAAAAATATTAGGTCTATTCATGAGTCAAATACAACACACATTGCCTATTATCCTGCATTACTGCCTGCACATGAAGATAGTCACCTATAGGTAGTGAAAATAGAGGATTGAGGTATTCAATGGAGTGTTGAGGCATATAATGAAACTATTATTAGAGTAATAGGGTGTTAATTATCTCATTACACACATATGTGAAATTTCAAGTGGATATAAAATATTGTAATTTAGCTCCAAAGGTGAAATGAATATGTTTATGATGATTTTCCCAAAAAGAATAAAATAGAGATCCTTAGTGTTTTGATGATATCTCATAACAAGGTTACAAGAACATTTTATGCATATTGATGAACATATATTGTATTCCAAATATAAGACAATACCCTTTAAATTTTTTAAAGATAGAATGTTAGAGGAGGATGGTGATTGAAAGGCCTAAAATTGCCTATAAAAACACTAAACTTAGGCATTGATGTCTATAGGTTTGATCCAAGGGAGACCTTTTTCATCCAAAGTTTCATAATGGACAATGCATCATGTTTGAATGTTTAAAATGTTTGAAATGAAAAATTTTTATCTAAAATCCAC
Source organism: Torreya grandis (assembly GCA_037957365.1). NCBI lineage: Eukaryota > Viridiplantae > Streptophyta > Pinopsida > Cupressales > Taxaceae > Torreya > Torreya grandis. The sequence continues at coordinate 2,339,812 of JARHVA010000338.1, read as the reverse complement.
TTAATGAGGATAATGCATTGTGTTTTACTTCCTATACACACCTTCAATCCATACACAGGCCTGGTGAGCACCTACAACTAGCCAAGTGTAAAGTTTGAAAAGGTGTCCTTTGATTGTGAACCTAGATCATAGTGGACCTAAAGCATGGCATGTTTTTTTTTAACATGAATAATAAAATGAGAGGTTTTTATATGTATTTTTATCATACAAACATCTACAAGTGTCCCTGCCCTTTTAGAAATTCACTTACAGTAAATTTTAGTTCTTGCACCATTCATGAAGTGGACGTAAGTATCGAGTCTATCTTCATGTTTGGAATATATAAGTAGGTGAAATGTATATAAAAAATCATTTAGTTGGATATAAATCATTAAAAAAGGATATAATAATACATCTCAAGCCTTAATTCACTTATATGACCCCACATAGTCAACTATATATGACTGTGAGGGGTAAAAATCCAAGGGTTTGAATTTTATGTGATCTAGCCTAGGAAACTGGAGACAAGTGAATTAAAACAAGGAGATTATGATCCTAAGGGAATATAGAGAGTATTTTTGAACTAAAATCACATGGAATTGAATATTAATAACTTAAGATAACTCCCCATGTAAATTTAATACCTTGGAATAACTCTTAAGTGCCTCAATCAGCTACTTCATCTTAGCCAGTCAAAATTGGCATAGTGGACATAATGGTGAAAAGGGTGGAAAGATCAAAATGAGATGATTTTAAGGTGTTCCTAATGAATATAAGTCCATGAATGGTATTAATAGTTTTAATTCACTCCATCCCATGTATTTTCATGGAAAATTGATGCCTTTTTGGAGGCCAAGTGTGTATGGTACATGAAGGAAGAGTTTCTTATAATGCAGGCAATGATAGCTCTTTTCTCAATGATTCCAGATGACTAGGCCTAAAACAAATTCATGGATAGGAATGTATGTAACCCCTCCCATTCATTAAAATCATTAGACCTATCCCTAATCATTTTTTGGATGTTTAAACAGGTCCAAATCCTAAAGGCAATTTTTAAAGCTAGAATGAGGAGTTTTATGCCACTTTGCAAGAGTTTCATGCCTTGTATAGACACTTGTACATCATAAACTTGCATGGTTAATCCCAAATCCTATTATAATGTAAAATTAACTCCTATTCTTAGCTTTATAAGTGTCTTTTTTAACCTTTGACTTATCTTTTCTCCTCTCTCTCAAGTTTTATAAAAGATAACATTTTGGCCTTTTTAATATAATATCACACCATGTGTGGTGAAACCCTAATAGTTTTGACATTTTAATTTAATTATAAAATAAATTAAATCTAGTTTGAGTTAATATATCATCTTGGTAAAGTGTGTGAAGAGATGTATAGTGAATGGTTAAGAGATGTTCATTTATCCTTTCTTTCTCTCAATCCTTCCATATTTGATGCAAATGATTCCATGCCTAGCAAGTCATATGAAGTTTTTTTAAGTGTATGAACATGTTATTAATTGTATAAGGAAATATTAACATGTAAAAAATGATTTATATTTCCACATACCTTGGATAATCTTCATGTAGGTCACCTTCATATTGAAATACTGATGTTAGTGTATTCTATGACTCTTAGACTAGTGTTGTATGCCTTGTCTCAAAAGTGATGGAGTATAATAGTATTATGGTAAAAATATTTGTGAATCACCCATAAAATAGGTTTCATTTCATGTAAAATCTAACCCTTTTCCCCACAAACAATCAACTAGTATAGGTGAAATCATTTCAAGACACATCTAGGGAGCTAGCCCTTATTTTTAGAGATTCATATGATCAAATTGATTACCCAAAACAAGTGAGATGTTTCCATCGTGCCACTTGGATGAGGAGAGTTGAGGCATATCATCAAAGGGTTAAAATACAAGTGAAAATATCACCTAAAACAAATTCTAAAGAAATGTAGGACCTTTGGTATCTCTCTATGTTGGAACATAATTATATATTAAGAGGGGGGGTTAATTAGTAGACTGACTAAGTCATTTTTGAAACTTTTTAATGCATATTAAAAATATATGTAGATATCACACACAAAAATATGCATAACACTATATATATTACGGAAAACCCAAGATGAGAAAAACCACCATGAGAATAGTTGCTAGAATCTACTGTTCTAATCTAGCCTCATAATCAATAACCTCACTAATTATAATGTTTAAGGACAAAAAACCTAAGGAGACACCAATCCCATGATTTAAGATCACCTACTCTAATGGAGAAACAAATCCTTAATTAAGCACCAACTCATCTTATTTGATGGCACCCACCAATTAGATATATATTATGGAGCTACAACTCTAGATTATAATATTTGATTCATAAATGAATCCAATTTCTATGCTCTGTTACAAGTCTATTCTATAATTTATCATTCTCTACACATATCTCTCTTCTCTTATCTACCTATCTTCCCCTCTATCTTTATGTCTCTATATTCTCTATTCGACACACTTCATCAATATCTTGCTCTTTGCCTCTCTCTTTCTCAATTTGACTCTATTCAGCAGCAACACCAAGCATTATTGTATCCTAGATGTCATATATATATATATATATATATATATATATATATATATATATGCATTTGATCTAGGTTTCACTTCTTATTTGTGTTCTATTGATGCCTAAATGTGTACCACATGTGCACAAAGTGTTTATGAAACATTTCTCATTGTAGAATTCCTAAGAACTCAATGCATGAGTTGCAAGTTATGATAATCCTATTATATATTGGTGGAATAGAAGTAGAACAAGTGACTATTTCATAATATTTATATAATTTGGTGGCTGCGAGCCACTATGATCAAATAGTAGATCTATGTAAAATATGCAATATGTTATGCTAAGAATAGTGAATTATGATCAAGAACTAATGTAATAATTAATTTAAGATGGATATTTATAATGATAGTTAAATTAAGGTAATCTAATTAAAAAAGAAACAAAAGGAAGGGTAAGGTAGAAATAAATGTTGTTGATCTTCATTCCAAACATCATGAAAAAGTTCAAGTCTCATCTAGGTATGCACTAAAACCAATGTGTGATATGAAATAGCTTAAGCCCAGATCTTACCACACATCAAGCAAACTCTTAAGGAATGTGATACATTATGAAAATAAGAACCAAGTTTACTTTAAATATTTACCCCTATAAGTAGATAGCTGATGCGCATCTACAAATGTAAAGCAAATAAAATAAAGCAAACTAGAGAACCTTCAATTAACCTAGCATTGACACAATTTAAAAATCATGTATTCAAAATGTGCACACCAATAGTTTACAAGAACAATTTAAATATAAAAATTAGAACAATCAAGTAAGAGAAAATCGATGAAGCAAACACATAGGAAAAGATGGATAATATTTATATAGTTCTTTTCTTGTATTGCTTGCTCAAAGTTTATAAAGTAATTTTAGCTCTAAGAACTCCCTCACTTTTTTTTTACAATTGACAATACTACTTTTATAAGGTATAAGGTAGCATGTTGATCATTCCTAATAAAATTACATTTATAAAAGTGTATATGATAGGTATCCTTATTACATTATGAAACAAATAATTTTTTAATAGACTGACTTATAGACAACATGATCTTATAAATTGCACATGTCCAAACAAAAAGAATATCCTACTTTTAAAATGGACAAGGTTTAGCCATAGGAAGAATATTTTGATTTTGAGAACATTTTGGCTGATGAAGTGCTCCATTACTGATGTAGGGTCTTTATTGCTTTCTGATGCTGCCCAATATAGGCATGGTCCCATATTTAGGCTAGAAATCCCTTTTAAACTAATCACCAATGGATTTGAGCTCCACTTACCTTTATATAGATGATAATTTATCCTCCCTTAGGTTAATTATAATGCTCAAATGGTTTTATTATGGTCCTTACCTTGCTAAGATATTCTTTCAAGCTCCAATAGTGATCTAATGGTGGTCATGAGGTTTAACATGTTGAGATTAGATCCCAACCCTTACATTATCAGGTTCACTAGGTCTCTAATTTACTCACATGGATTTGATTTACATGGCATCCTTATGTCATTCTATTCATCCCTATTCAAAATATGATTATTTCCTTTGAATTTGGATCTTATTAGGTGTCTTAAATTTAACATCTACATGACTATCATTTTACATCTGCGGGAATGACTTTGATAGTTGTGTGACCATCAATTTTAAACATGTGATTGAGTCTCTTTACTATGTTAAAATTAAAATTTATATGATTTTAATTTGATGTCTATGGGAAAATCTTTGATAGTCATGTGACTATCAAGTTTAAAGACATCATTGGGACTGCTTACTATCTTAAATTTGACATCCACATGACTGTCATTTGATGTTTGTGGGAACGTCATTGATGGGTGAAAAGCTATAAAATTTAAGCTCATCTTTGGGACTATTTACCATTTTAAATTTGATTTTTATGTGATCATCATTTGGCATCCATGGGAATTTCATTGATGGGCATGTAACTATTACATTTAAGCTCATCTTTGAGACTATTTACTAGGTTTTCCACTTATCATTTCTAGGTTTGTCCTTCTTGCATGTACCACACATTGATTGCTTGGTGATTTTGATTTTTAAAATGGGGGTTTAAGGTTATACCACTTGGTAGTCATACAAGAGCTTAGATCTTCATTTAAAAGACCGCATTGATCTCACTCCATTCAATTTTGGTCCTTCACTTAAATGTGGGCCATTTATCCTGCATAGAAGAATGCAAGTTCAGCTCAAGACTTAGGATAAAAATATTAAGCCAAGTTCTAAACATAATATATAGAACCCTGTGAATTCAAAAGGACTCAACATAAATACCTTGGACCATGATTATAAACATAAAACAAAATGGACCTCATGAATAAATAAAGGGATCAAATGTCAGGATTTTAAACCTAAGCTTTTTAAGCTATGATAAAAAAGGACCCTACAAAATATGAATTAGCACAAGGTCTTAACCTAAGGTTTCATTGTATAAATACATATGATGGAACTCTGGGATATGGCCTTAGGATAAGTAATAAAAGTGACCTTGTAGTTTTAGTTGGACCATGCTAAGATGAAAGGGATCATGGATTATGATATATAAAAAGAGACCAAGCATGAATTTTTAGCCTAAGGTTTGGTTGTGTTAAAAAAACATGACCAAGCCTTAGGATAAAAATTAAACTAAGTCCATGGAATTAAATTTTTTCCCACTTAAATTTAAATAAAATATCTTACCAAATTTAAATTTTAATTATAAGGTCTAGGTAAAACATAAGGCTAGGGTTTCATCAATTTGAACATTTAATTAATAAATTATAAATCAAGGTTCGTAAAGGATCAATTTAACATTGAAGCATAAAACCCTAAGAATGTTCAACCCCAAATGAGATCCACTAAATGTGTAATCTGAAACATATATATTTAATGTTAGCACCTTAGATAAGATTAAAAAAAACATGAACAAATAAGTCAACTAGACCATGGTGTGGATGATATTCAAATACAAATAATATACAAACATGCTAGTGACACTCTGATCAAGTGGATTTTTAATTTTAAATTACAAATTTTCACAATTTGACACAAGGGTCCCACTTTTTCAAAAATGGGGGTATGTTGACCTCAAAAAATGATGACTTCTTAAGGAAACATAGAAATATATTAGAATTTAGAGACTCTGGCTTAGACTAATAATTAGGCTACTTATTCCATTTGATTAGAAACCATTATTAATATTAGTTCATGATTAGAAAAATTATTTGACATGTAGAATCAGGATCAAACATCAAAAATCAATCATATTGTGTGTGTGCTTTGATTCCACTTATTGATTACCAAAGGATTTAGAAAACAAATTCTGGGTTCATGACTTTAATCACTAATATTTACATTGAACATGTTTGAATATCCATTAAAAATTAGGCTTTAGCTCAAGGAAGGCTTGGGAATTGCTCTGTTGTCAGCTAGGCTCCATAGCCCTGATAGAGATACCTTTGGCTCCACTCAAGGTCTTATTCCACTACCAGTTAGGCATCCATAGATCCAATGGAGATTACTAGAATCACTTTTGCTTGGAAAGATTTTGATTTTGTAATAAGTTTTAATTTCCAAGTCATTTTAATTCTCTAGCAAAGGTTGGGAACTAGGTTGGCCAGGTTTAGGGATTCAATCAAGTGTTTAAATTTTAGAAAACCATCCTTGGCTACAAACTTAGTCCTAAGCAATTAATTTTTTTTAATTTCAAATATGAACATGCTTGAATAATTTAAGATTTCATCCTACATGTGAAATCCTTCTTAAAACCAAGCTTATATCAGAACAATGTTTAAAATCTCATGGATTAATTAACTCATCGATCAGTCTTTGCTAGTTTCACTAAACTACAACATCAAGCTCTTATTTTAATAATCCATGATCAAACAAAGTCAAGAAGTCATACCATCATTTCTGAACTATGAAGTTTATTGAGAAACTAAATAAAAATTGAGTTGATAGTTGTCCAAAAGTATTTATTTAAAAACAAGTAACAAAGCAAGAGAAAATAAACAAATATAAACATGAACTATATACAAACAAGGGGAAGGAAAGAAAAAATCAATAAATAAAGAACAAGAAAGAAATTAAACTAATCCCTACACTAATTGCATAAAGTAATTACCTCTTAGATCAAATGAAAAATTATTTAGTCTACTACAAAACCTTAAAACATGAATGTTTTTGTTTAGTGGCCTCTTCTTATGGATAGGAGCACTTGTATGCTTGTGTCTTCTAGGTGGTGTGGCTTGGTCTCCTATCAACATTCTTATATTTATAGATTGAAGATATGAAACTAAGACCCAATCATCTTCCTCCCAAATTCTTCTACTTTGTAGTAGGAGTGCTAGTTCTATTTCATCCATAGATAGATAGTGGCTTATATCATCTTCACCCAGTAATGGTAGCTCAGTTAGTATCCTTAGACTGATGTCTTCATTAGGTTATTTTTGAGGTGGATATGGACTAACAATATTTTTATAAAAATCTTCCAATTCATCCCAAAAGGCTTCTTTATCATCATCAATTGAAAGATGTTCATCTAGAATCTCATCATCAGAAACATGTTGGTCACATATTTTTGACCCTTTGATGGAGTCATATGAAGGTTCTTGATTTGTTGCATTATCTTCATCTTCATCTTCATCTTACACAAGTATTTTAATGAAATTATTAGGAACTTCATTCATCTTAGTTATAACTTCTTTCAAGAAATCTTGGTATAATTACCGCTCATGGTCATCTTCTTCAGTAGTATCTTTACTTTCAGCAATATCTTCATATGAAGTGTCCTCATAGCTATCTTATAAAGAGAAATAAACTTATATTTGATCTTATTCATGGGGTTTCTCATTCTAAGGATCTATTCTTTCTTCTAGACCATTATCAAGTTCACTTTCCTCTTCAAATGGAAAATCAAAAGATTATACAAAGCCAAATGTCCCTGCAACATTGTCTTGATTAGGCATAATTTTAGAAGTGCCTCTTCCATATTGATATGCTTCAAAAACATGGCACTAATCTACCAAATCTATATCACAAAGATTCATTTCATGCATGCTCTCATATGACTCATTATTGTTGTTTTGAAACCTAGGTGCAGGTTTGTTTTGATTTGCATTAGAAATAGAATTCAACATAGGCAAATTAAGATTGACAATTGGAATAATATATGCCATTTGACCCTCGGGTTGCATTTGTTCATTGATTACCATAGCTTCAACATAGGCTAAAGATAACGTATCATTGAATCTAATAGATCTTTTCAAAAGCACATAAGTCAATGGATCTAAAACATCATTATAAATATCTAAAGCTAAAGCCTCAATAGGTCTATAAGGAGCTATAGTTATATTGATTGTCTTTTGAAATCTAGCATTAAAATTTATAAAGGTCTCATTTGAATCCTTCTTCATAGTAAGGAATTATTGATAAAGGACATATAGACTGATGATATTTCCAAATTGATCAACAAAATCATTATCAAAATCATTACAACTGACAATGAAATCTTCAGGAAGGTTAAGAAACCAATCATATGCCTCATATCTAAGAGTGAAAGGAAACAATATATAGGTAACATCTTCATGAATAACATTTAATAATCTTAAGGCAGTCTTACAAAACCTAAAGTGTTCCTCAGTAGTAAAAACACCTGTAGGACTAAAAGAAGGCAAATAATTTTTAGGATTTTGAGGAAGATCATGTACTATACTTGGCACATTGATTGAAGACCCACATAGCCAAGCCATATCTTGAACATGAGTACCTTGAATTCGTGAAGTGTTTAAAACTTTGGGAATTTCTCTCACGTAAGCCTCACCTTGGGTAATTTCAGCTTGTGACTTTAAAACCTATTTACAATATGATGCATCAAATTGATCTTTGAAAAATAAAATGATTAAGTTTGTACGTTAAGACAATTTTGCACAAATATATGTAAAAAATGTCTCTCTTTAACTAAATAATCACAAAGATATGTCTAAAATGATGAATAAGAGGGATTTTTACACCTCTAAGCTTAAATGAGCTCAAATTTGCAAAGAACCAAACAATATTTAATCAAAATTGTTGTTACTAACCTTAAATGTGGGGAATACAAAAAGTATGAACTACCTTTGCATGAATATATATGGATCTTTGAAGAATATCGATCTTTGGCTAAAGGAAGACCAAAGACTAGTCTAAAACCATAAATATTGATGATCTTTACATAATTTATGCTTAAATAAGCATGAATATGCAAATAATACATCAATCTTTGGACATAATTCACCAAAATGAGCAAAAATTCTATAAATTCTAAAAGATATAGCTAGGCCCTCATTCTAACACCAATGAATCTCCTCTTATTGATGCCTAAATGTGTACCACATGTGTCGAGAGTGTTTTAAAAACACTTCTCATTTTAGACTTCCTAAGAACTCAATGTATGAGTTGTAGGTTGTGATAATCATGTTATCTGTTGGTGGAATAGAGGTAGAACAAGTGACTATTTCATAATATTTATATTATTTGGTTGTTGAGAGCCACCATGGATAAATAGTAAATCTATGTAAAATATGCATTATGTTATTTTAAGAATAGTGGATTAATTAAGAACTAATTTAAGATGGATACTTATAATGACAGTTAAACTAAGGTGATTTGGTTAATAAAAGAAGCAAAAGGAAGGGTAGGGTAGAAATAAATGTTGTTGATCTTCATTCCAAAGATCATGGCAAAGATCAAGTCTCATCTAGGTATGCACTAAAACCAATGTGTGATTCAAAATAGCTTAAGCCTATATCTTACATTACATCAAGGAAACTCCTAAGGAATGTGAGTCATGATGCAAATAAAAACCAAGTTTACTTTAAATATTTACCCCTATAAGTAGATAGCTGATGCACATCTATAAATGTAAAGAAAATAAAATGAAGAAAACTAGAGAACATTCAATTAACCTAGTATTGACACAAGTTAACGATTATGCATTCAAAAGGTGCACACCAAGATTTCACAAGAACCATTTAAATCTAGAAATCAAAATGAGTGAGAGAGAAGCCATGATACAAAACACATAGGAGAATCTGGACAATGTTGAAAAAATTCCTTTCTTCTATTGCTTGCTCAAAGTTTACAAAGTAATTTTGGCTCCAAGAACTCCCTCTCTCCATTTTTACAATTGACAATGCTACTTCTATAAGGTATAAGGTAGCATGTTAGTCAGTCCTAATTCAATTACATTTATACAAGTGTATAGGATAGGTGTCCTTTCTATTGCATTTTGGAACACATGATTTTTTTTAATAGACTGACTTATAGATAATATGCTTTTACAAATTGCACATGTATATACAAAAAGAATATCCTACTTTTAAAATGGACAATGTTTAGCCACAGAGGAATATTCTAATTTTGAGAACATTCTAGTTGACGAAGTGCTCCACTACTGATGCAAGGTCTTCATTATTTTTTGATACTACCTAATATAGGCATGGTCCCATCTCCAAGCTGCAAATCCCTTTTAAACTTTTCACCAATGGATTTTATCTCCACTTACCTTTATATAGTTGACAATTTAGCCTCCCTCAGGTTAATTATAATGCTCATAAGGTTTGATTATGGTCCTTACCTCACTAGGATATTCTTGTAAGTTACAATAGTGCTCTAATTATGGTCATGAGCTTTGACATTTTGAGATTAGATCCCAACCCTTACATTACCAGGTCTGCTAGGTGTTTGATTTACTCACATGGATTTGACGTGGCATTTTCATGAGATTATTGTGTCATTATATTTATCCCTATTCAAAATATGACTATTGACTTTGAATTTGGATTGTATTAGGTGTCTTAAAATTGATGTCCACATGCCTATCATTTTATGTATATAGGAACATCTTTGACAGTCATGTGACCATCAATTTTAAACACATAATTGAGTATCTTTGCTATATTAAAATTGACATCTATGTGATCATCATTTGATGTCTATGGGAATGTATTTGATGGTCATATGACCATCAAGTTTAAAAACATCATTGAGACTACTTATTGTCTTAAATTTAATGTCCACATGATCATCATTTGACATTTGTGGGAATGCCATTGATAGGCATGCAACTGTCAAATTTAAGCTCATTTTGAGATAGTTTACCATCTTAAATTTGATGTTCATATGACCATCATTTTATATCCATATAAAAGTCATTGATGGCCATGCAACCGTCAAATTTAAGCTCATCTTTAGGATTATTTACCAGGTTTGCCATTGTCATTTCTAGGTTCATCATTCTTCTTGTGTTTACCATGCATCGATTGATCAATGCTTCTACTCTTTGAACTAGGGGTCCAAGGTTATGCCACTTATAAATTCTACAAGATCTGAGAGCTTCATTAAAAATTATGCATTGATATCACTCCATTTTATCTTGGTCCTTTGCTTAAACACAAGCCATTGATCCTACATAGAAGAACACAATTTAAGCTCAAGACTTAGGATAAATAGATTAAGGTAAGTTCTAAACATAATATATGAGACCCCATGAATTTAAAATGACTTAGCATAAAGACCTTGGACCATGGTTATAAACATAAAACAAAAGGGACCCAATGAATAAATAAAGGGACCAAGCAGAAGGATTTTAAACCTAAGCTTTTTAAGCTAGGATAAAGAATGACCTTACAAAATATGACTTAGCATAATGTCTTAACCTAAGGTTTCATTGTATAAATAAATATGATGAAACTTTGGGACAAGACCTTATGCTAAGTAATAAAAGTGACCTTACATTTTTAGTTAGACCATGCTAAGATGAAATGGATAATGTATTACGATATATAAAAAGGGACCAAGCATGAATTTTTAGCCTATGGGTTGGTTGTGTTAAAAAAATATCACCAAGCTTTAGGATAAAAATTTAACTAAGTCCATGGTATTTAAAATTTTCCTACTTAAATTTAAATAAAATCTCCTACCAAATTTAAATTTGATTTAGAAGGTCCAATTAAAAAATTAGGCTAGGGTTTCATCAATTCAAAAATTTAATTAAGAAATTATAAACCAAGGTTAATAAAGGATCAAATTTTCATTGAATCACAAAAACCTAAGCATGTTCAACCACAAATGGGCTCCATTAAACTTGAAACTTGAAACACAGATATTCAATGTTAACACCTTAGATAAGATTAAAGTAAAAACATGAATAAATAAGTTAGCCAAACCATGGTGTGGATGATATTTAAATACAAATAATGTGTAAACATGATAATGACACTATGATCAAGTAAATTTTTAATTTCAAATTATAATTTTGCATAGTTTGACACAAGGGTCCCTATTTTTAAAAAATGGGGTATGTTGACCTCAACATGTTCACACTTAGTCTATAACACATCACGCTCCTACAAGTTTCCCTCTTCTTAAATTCATGCTCTACCACCATGATTCTTTGTCCCATTTCTATTTTTAGCATTTACTAGGATCTGGTATTGATGTACATGCCATATTACACAAGTTTGATTGATTACAATAATTAATTTAATTATCTATGTCATATTTTATAGCTTACTTAAATATTCCTCCACTTGACCATTGAGATGAGAATATCTTTAAATATTGACCATTGATCTTAATTTTCATACCATGATTTGATGATCCATATTCAATTTTCTCACCTTTAAAATGCATCCATTAGATCAAGTTCTGACAGGCTCATGCTCTCCATTAGATCCTTGTATGCTTCCAAGATTTAATGTTCCAACTTTAAAATGCATCTATTAGATCTTTAGATTAGAGCTCCCACATGCCTTTATATATTCAAAGTTGCATGAATGTTACCTTTGTCTAAATTTAAACCTTGAGATCTTAATCTCATCTCATTACTTTCTGAGTCTTTAGAATGAATATGCTTCATCAATATCATTAAACTAGATCGATATTTAACTCACCTCTATGTCGATAAACATTGAAAACTTTATTTTGTTGAGTCCACTCACTCTATTAGATCCTCAGTGCATAATCACATGCTCACCATTTGATCTTCTAACAAGTTCAAACTTTATCTTTGACTAGATCTCATGAGTGTGACACTTGGAATCCTCACTTGCCTTTTGCACCTTTGTTTTCAATTCCCACTATTGAGACACTTGGCATTCTCACGTTAATCCTTGACCATTTTATTTTAAATTTATACATATATTTACTATGTAAGCTCCATGATTGTGACACTTATCACTAGTGCATTTACTCAGAGGTACCTTTGATAGATTAACTTTGCTATGCTTCATTATATTTTCAACGTATGATTAAGCACTAACTATTAATCAAGCTAGGATAGATATTAAGTCTAAGACTTAGGAAATATTAAGGTCTTAGAAAATTTCTCAAGCCAATAATTACTAGGTTGAAGGGGCCGATTGCACAATGGCAAGGAAGACTTAAGTTATAACTTATGTAATCGGTTCCTGTCTATAGCTAGTCAACATAAAAATAGAACATTCTTATGAATGCTATGGCTTAAACCCTTAGGGTTTAATTGAGAAACCATGTATAGTTTGATAGTAAATATAAATCAATTTTTATCTCAATTCTACTCAACTGAACCCGTAGACCAATATATTTAAGATGCTCTTGAAAAACCCATAATAGATCTTCAATTAATTACTTTTCAAGTGGTCTAGAAATGGTCTCTATAAAATCATGACAACTTTGCATTTTGTAACTTTAAAACATGCTCTTCTCTCCATCAATATTTCCTAATCCTTTGACGTCAATGACATCCATAATGCCCTTTTTGACATCAATGACAATCATATGGCCAAAAATCTCCCCCTTTAGCATTGATGGCAAACTAAATGTTTCTGATGAACTGAAACTAAGGCTACTTATACTAAAAATTCTCCCACTTAGGCAATGGTACTTTTGCCTAAACTCAACTTGGACACATGCTCTACTCTTTCAAACTTTTACAAGGAGCATTTTCACTTTTTCTCCCCCTTTGACATCAATGGCAAAGGGACTTCAAATTTATCATAGTTTATCCAAAATTTTCTCCCCCTTTATCAGATAAAGGAGTTTGTCTAAGAATCTACAACCATTAACTCATTATAAATTTGCAAAAATATGCATAACTCAATTGCATTTTCTCTCTAATTCTATGTATTAACAAAGATTATATGATTCTCCCCTGGACTCATGCCATATCACTAGGATCTAATGATGTGATTTAGGAACCACAAATCCCAAATTTTATCGTAGATACTCAAATTTTTCCTTGGGAATAGGTTTGGTGAATATGTTTACAAATTGATCCTGAGTTGGAACATACTCCATTGTGACTTCTTGGTCTGCAACCTTTTCTCTTAAGAAGTGATACTTGATTGATATGTGTTTGGTTCTCGAATGCATCATTAGATTATTTTATATGTTGATTGCACTTGAATTATCACAAAGAATAGAGATAGGTGATTTGTACTATACCTTGATGTATTTGAGTTTATAATTCATCCACAAGACTTGAGTGCAACATGCCACTTTTCTCACATACTCTACTTCTACTGTAGAAAGAGTAATTTACTCTTGATTTTTGCTCGGACATGAAATAAGTTTATTTCCAAGGAAAAATATACCACCACTAGTGCTTCTTCTATCATCTACACTTCCTACCCAATCAACATTTGTATATGTTTTCAAAGTGAAATATTAACTTTTAGGATACCATAAGACATAGTTAATTGTGCTCTTAATATATCTAAAGATTATTTTCACTACATTGACATGTGACTCTTTATGAGAAGCTTGAAATCTTATAACCATGCACACTACTTGCATGATATCAGGTCTTGATGTAATTAGGTATAACAAAATAAATATCATTGATATGTACATATTTTGATTTGCATCAAGGGACTCATCCTCTTTGCTCAACTTGCATCTAGTTATCATGGGAGTAATAACTAGTTTGATATCTTCTATTCCAAATTTCTTGAGCATTTCATTGGCATAATTGGTTTGAGATATAAAGACACCTTCATCAATTTGTGTTATATTTAGTCCAAGGAAGAAATACATTTCTCCAAGCATAAACATCTCAAACTCATTTTGAATTTTATTAGAAAAGTCTTTGAACATTATGTTGTTAATACCACTAAAATTTATGTCATCTACATATACAACAATAATTAACATATGCTCAACTTCTAATCTGAAGTATAGATTATTATCTACACATCCTTTATTGAATCATTGTTGTTATACGTACTGGTCTAATCTTGAATACCATGCTCTAGATGCCTATTTTAGACCATACAAAGCTTTCTTCAGTTTTCATACATAATCTTCTTCCTTTGATAGTTAAAAACCTTTAGGATGTTCAATGTAGACTTCTTCTAGGTTTCCATTCAAGAAAGTAGACTTAACATCTATTTGATAAACATTGAATTTATTGTAAACAAAGAATGATAGAAACATTATTAAGGCTTAAAATCTATCAACTGGAGTAAATGTTTCCTCAAAATTTATGCCCTCAACTTGTGCATATCCTTTGCACACAATTCTTGCCTTATTCCTTATAAAAGTTCCATCCTCATTGAGCTTGTTTCTAAAGACCCATTTTGTACCTATTACATTCTTGTTTGAAGGTTTTGGAAATAATTCCCAAGTTTTGTTCTTTTCAATTTGGCTCAGTTCTTCTTCCATTTATTTTATCTAATTCTCATCCTTGTTGGCTTCACAATAGTTCTTGGGATTGATTTCAGACATTAGAGCAAAACTTACTTGCTCTTTGTTCATTGAAACTCTTCTCCTTGTTTGAACTCCTTCATTCTTATTATCAATGATCTAATTTATAGGATGATAATTTTGAACAAATATTGTAGGTGCCTTTTCATTTGCTTCCTCATGTTCTTCATTATTTGCTTTCTTTTCATTATCTGATTCTTTAATATATATTTCTCTATTAGGTTTAACTTGTTTTAAGCCTTCTTCAACCTTGACATTGATGTTCTCTAAAATATTATGTAGCCTTTTTTTGTAATGTATGTAAGCTTTAATTTGGGTGGAATAACCAAGAAATATTCCTTCATCACATCTTAATTCCAAGCTTCCCAATTTTTCTTCTTTTCTCCTAATGTAGCATTTGATTCCAAACACTCTAAAATACTTAACAAAGGTAGGTTTTCCATACCATAGTTCATAGGGAGTTTAATCACTTTTTACTCTCAGTTGAACTTTGTCTAAGATATATAATACTATTTGGATTTATTCTCTCCAGTATCAATCAGGTAACTTAGACTATTTTAGCATTGTTATGGCCATCTCCTTGATTGTCCTATTCTTTCTCTCAATAATTCCATTCTACTATGGAGTCCTTGTTGTAGAGTAATGCCTTTTGATTCCATGCTTCTCATAGTACTCTATGAACTCATTTGAGGTGAATTCTCTATCTTTATTAGATCTTAAGCATTTGATTTTTGTCTAATCTCATTTTATACCATGGCCCTAAAGATATTAAATCTTTAAAATTCCTGAGACTTATCCTTCAAAAAGGTTACCCATGTCATTCTTGAGTAATCATATACAAATAACATGAAGTATCTCTCTCCTTTAGATCCTATTGTCTTAGTAGACCACACAGATCAATATGAACTAATTTTAGAGGCTTTGTAGTTGCATACTCCTTTATTTGAAATCTGACCCTTATCTACTTGCCTTGTTGACATTCCTTATAAGTAGTGTTTATAGGTTTGGTTATCTAGGCATATGTCTAACACACTTATTTGAGTTACTTTTACCAAGTTGTCAAAATTAACATGGCCCATTATTATATGCCATAACTTACTCTCATCAATATTTCTTATTAGGTAGATATTACCATTCACTTCAATAAGATTATAGATATTGATTTTAGTTCTTTTCCCTTATGCAACTAGTCTTCTATATCTCCTTAACTTGCAACCTTCTACATTAAATGTGACCTTATATCCATTGTCACACATTTGGATGGTACTTAGTAGA
The DNA here is from genome assembly GCA_037957365.1 of Torreya grandis. Classification (NCBI taxonomy): domain Eukaryota; kingdom Viridiplantae; phylum Streptophyta; class Pinopsida; order Cupressales; family Taxaceae; genus Torreya; species Torreya grandis. The sequence continues at coordinate 2,323,248 of JARHVA010000338.1, read as the reverse complement.
TTATGTTTCAATCCTTCAACATAAAGGACATCATGTGTAGGCAATTTTCCATCTATATTCAAGGGTACTTTTCCTCTAATCTTTACTACAATGTTGTCTCCCAAGCTAACAGATCTTTCTTTACATTTCCTCAATTTAATGAACATTCTTTTGTCATCACTCATATGTTTTGAGAAACCACTGTATATTACCCACAAATTTTGTTCCTTGGCATGGAGTGCAATTTGAGTAATCATAGATTGATCTTTCACTTTCCACACATCCTTGGGTTTTTTATTTGGATTATTCTTCCCTTTTTAAAGACTTCTGAACCTTTGTTCACACTTGGAGGCATGCCTTTCTTCTTACTTTGTGTTTTTGGTCTTACAAAGTTTATTCTACATTGTTTAGCTATGTGACCAAAATTATTATAATTATAGCATATTAAATTTGTATCTAATAAGGGTGCAAATGAATTTCTCCATACAAAATTTATTCTCCTTTTAGGTACAAATATATAATCAATGGCCTTATAACCAAACTGGTTACAGGTATAATAATAACCATAGAAAAATGAGGAATACCTAGTCATAACATTTCTTTATGCAGGATGAGGAGATCTTCTAAACTCTAGCTTCTTCAAGTATCTCACTTTTGTGTAACCATCTACATTAGCTACCTTTGTGTTCTACATCTTCCTTGAGTTTTCATAGATTTTTTCATTGATCTTCTTCCTTTATTTAGGCTTGTTTTCTACTTTAGCTTTCTTCACATTAGTTGTGCTTGAGTCTTTATATCTTTGTAAGCTTTCTCTATCTTTGCTTCTGATTCTCATTTTACTTTGAATTTGTTATATAGGTTAGTAGATGTCCTATTTATGGAACTTTTTCCTTTTTCATAACTAAGACCAGATCTCTCTTTCAAATGATTTTGAGATTTGATCAAAACATCAAGAATATCTTATCCTCCTTTTAAATTTAGACCTTTGTCTATTTTATCTTTAAATTTCTCAAGTTCTTTTCTCAAACCCACTATCTCTACTTCTAACTTCATGCACTCATTAGATTTAGATTTTAGTTCAAGTTTCAAAACATATTCTATTCTTTTATCCTCTTCAAATTGTGTCTTTAGGATAACTACCATCTGATCAAAGTTTTCAAGACTTTTGGATATTTTACAATCTCCTTTTATCCAAGCTTCTTCTGTTTTGAGTTCTCTTTTCTCATCTTGTCAATATAATCTAGATCATAGATGAGTTCACACTCTATATCTAATTCTCCTTCTTCTTCTTAATCTAAGTCTTCAACTTGTTCTTGATCTATAGAAGTTGATCTTAATGTCATGAATATGAATTCCTTTTCCTCAACGAAAAAGGCATAGTCATGGTCATCATTATAACTATCACTATCATCCAATGAATCATTGTCTTCTTTTGTGTATAGGTATATTCTTATTTTTGAAGTTCTTATTCTTGGAATAGTTGTGTTTCATATTTTTACTATCCTCTTCTTGATCAAAGTTATCCTTTTTATTATAAGGGTATTTAGCAGCAAAATGGCCTAATTTACCATAGTTAAAACATTTAAAGGGTAACTTACCTTTTCACTTTCTTGACCCTCTTCTTAATCTTCTAAAAAAGTTGGCTTCTTCTTCATCAGTCTCCTCAGATTTGGATGTAGGTGCTTATGCCTTTACTAGTTTAGATGCTTTGAATGCAACTTCTCTCTTGAAGGTATCTATTTCTCTCATTCTCATCTCATAGGTTGTGAATGTTCCATGTAACTCATCAATAGTGAGTTTATATATATCTCTTGCTTCCTCTATTGTAGAGATTTTTTAGTCATACCTTGATGGTAGAGATCTTAAGAATTTTTTTATAATGACTAGATATTTCATCTCTTCTCCAAGGCCTCTGATTGCATTGACTATTTCATTTATTATGAGGAGGTAGTTTGCAATTTTCTCTTCTTTATTCATTTATAAGGCTCTTAAACTTGCCTTTAAATGTTTGTAGCTTAGCCTGCTTTACCTTATCATCACCTTCATAGATTATCTTTAATTTTTTGTAAATATCTTATGCATTTTGACAATCCACCACTTTGACAAACTCTAAATTAGACAATCCATAAAGGATAGCATTCGTTGTCTTATCATTGATTTCACATGCCTTCTTTGAATCCTAATCAGTAGGAGTTATAGTAGGGGATGTATATCCATATATAATAAACATTTATACATGAAACCCTAATGAAGATAAATATGCTTCCATTCTAATGCTCTAAAATGCATAGTTTGATCCATCAAAGAGAGGTGCTTTTTTTGAGGAAGATCCTTCTTGACTAGCCATTTGTGTTCACCATCCAAGATCTACCTGAGCTGATTAAGCTTCTTCTAAGTAACCAGGGCTCTAATACCAATTATTGGAACACAAATATCTACTAAGAGGGGTAATAAATTAGTATATTGACTAACTTAATCCTTTTTAAAACTTTTTAATGTAGATTAAAAATATATGCAAAAATCACACACACAAATATGCATAACACTCGATATATCATAGAAAACCCAATATGGAAAAAACCACCATGAGAATAGCATCTAGAATATACTATTATAATCTAGCCTCACAATCAAGAGCCTTAATAGTTACAATGTTTAAGGGAACCAAATCTAAAGAGAAATTAATCTCCTAATTTAAGATCACCTACTCTAAGGAAGCATCAACTCCCTAACTGAGCACCAACTCAACTTATCTGATGGCACCCACCAATAAAATATATATTATGGAGCTACAACTCTAGATTACAATATTTGATTCATAAATGACTCTAATTCCTATGCTCTATTATAATTTTATTCTATAACTACTCATGATCTCTACATCTCTCTTCTCTACCTATCTGCACTTCTATCTTTATGTCTCTATATTCTTTATTTGACACACTTCATCAATCTCTCTCTCTACCACTCTCTTTCTCAATTTGACTCTATTAAATAGAAATAATAACAAGCATTACTATATCCTAGATGTCATATATATATACACACACACAGATATATATATATATATATATATATATATATATATATATATATATATATATATGTATGTATATATATATATATATATATATATATATATATATATCTATATATATATATATATATATATATATATATATATATATATATATATATATATATATATATATATATATATATATGACATCTAGGATATAGTAATGCTTGTTGTTATTATTTCTATTTAATAGAGTCAAATTGAGAAAGAGAGTGGTAGAGAGAAAGACACACACACACACACACACACACACACACACACACACACACACACAAATATGCATAACACTCGATATATCATGGAAAACCCAATATGGAAAAAACCACCATGAGAATAGCTGCTAGAATATACTATTATAATCTAGCCTCACAATCAAGAGCCTTAATAGTTACAATGTTTAAGGGAACCAACTCTAAAGAGAAATTAATCTCCTAATTTAAGATCACCTACTCTAAGGAAGCATCAACTCCCTAATTGAGCACCAACTCAACTTATCTGATGGCACCCACCAATAAAATATATATTATGGAGCTACAACTCTAGATTACAATATTTGATTCATAAATGACTCTAATTCCTATGCTCTATTATAAGTTTATTCTATAACTACTCATGATCTATACATCTCTCTTCTCTACCTATCTGCACTTCTATCTTTATGTCTCTATATTCTTTATTTGACACACTTCATCAATCTCTCTCTCTACCACTCTCTTTCTCAATTTGACTCTATTAAATAGAAATAATAACAAGCATTACTATATCCTAGATGTCATATATATATATATATATATATATATATATATATATATATATATATATATATATATATATATATATATATATATATGACATCTAGGATATAGTAATGCTTGTTGTTATTATTTCTATTTAATAGAGTCAAATTGAGAAAGAGAGTGGTAGAGAGAAAGACACACACACACACACACACACACACACACACACACACACACACACATGATCTAGGTTTCACTTCTCTATGTTCACACTTGGTCTATAACACATCATGTTCTTGCAAGTTTCCTGCTTCTTGAATTCATGCTCCACCACTATAATTATTTGTCTCATTACTATTTTTAACATATACTAGGATTTGGTTTTGATGCACATGCCATATTACAAAAATTTGATTGATTACAACAATTAATTTTGTTATCTATGTTGTATTTTATATCTTACATGTTCCTCTGCTTGATCATTGGGATGAACATATATGAAACTTCTCTCTTGAAGGTATCTATTTCTCTCATTCTCATCTCATAGGTTGTGAATGTTCCATGTAACTCATCAATAGTGAGTTTATATATATCTCTTGCTTCCTCTATTGTAGAGATTTTTTAGTCATACCTTGATGGTAGAGATCTTAGGAATTTTTTTATAATGACTAGATCTTTCATCTCTTCTCCAAGGCCTCTGATTGCATTGACTATTTCATTTATTATGAGGAGGTAGTTTGCAATTTTCTCTTCTTTATTCATTTATAAGGCTCTTAAACTTGCCTTTAAATGTTTGTAGCTTAGCCTGCTTTACCTTATCATCACCTTCATATATTATCTTTAATTTTTTGTAAATATCTTATGCATTTTGACAATGCACCACTTTGACAAACTCTAAATTAGACAATCCATAAAGGATAGCATTCTTTGTCTTATCATTGATTTCACATGCCTTCTTTGAATCCTAATTAGTAGGAGTTATAGTAGGGGATGTATATCCATATATAATAAACATTTATACATGAAACCCTAATGAAGATAAATATGATTCCATTATAATGCTCTAAAATGCATAGTTTGATCCATCAAAGAGAGGTTCTTTCTTTGAGGAAGATCCTTCTTGACTAGCCATTTGTGTTCACCATCCAAGATCTACCTGAGCTGATTAAGCTTCTTCTAAGTAACCAGGGATCTAATACCAATTATTGGAATACAAATATCTACTAAGAGGGGTAATAAATTAGTATATTGACTAACTTAATCCTTTTTAAAACTTTTTAATGTAGATTAAAAATATATGCAAAAATCACACACACAAATATGCATAACACTAGATATATCATGGAAAACCCAATATGGAAAAAACCACCATGAGAATAGCTGCTAGAATCTACTATTATAATCTAGCCTCACAATCAAGAACCTTAATAGTTACAATGTTTAAGGGAACCAACTCTAAAGAGAAACTAATCTCCTAATTTAAGATCACCTACTCTAAGGAAGCATCAACTCCCTAACTGAGCACCAACTCAACTTATCTAATGGCACCCACCAATAAAATCTATATTATGGAGCTAAAACTCTAGATTACAATATTTGATTCATAAATGACTCTAATTCCTATGCTCTATTATAAGTTTATTCTATAACTACTCATGATCTGTACATCTCTCTTCTCTACCTATCTGCACTTCTATCTTTATGTCTCTATATTCTTTATTTGACACACTTCATCAATCTCTTTCTCTCTACCACTCTCTTTCTCAATTTGACTCTATTAAATAGAAATAATAACAACAAACATTAGTATATCCTAGATGTCATATATATATATACATATATGTATATATATACATATGTATATATATATATGTATGTATGTATGTATATATATATACATATGTATATATATATATATATATATATATATACATATACATATGTATATATATATATATATATATATATATATATATATATGTATATATATATATATACACACACACACACACACATGATCTAGGTTTCACTTCTCTATGTTCACACTTGGTCTATAACACATCATGTTCCTGCAAGTTTCCTGCTTCTTGAATTCATGCTCCACCACCATAATTATTTGTATCATTACTATTTTTAACATATACTGGGATTTAGTTTTGATGCACATGCCATATTACACAAATTTGGTTGATTACAACAATCAATTTTGTTATCTATGTTGTATTTTATAGCTTACATGTTCCTCTACTTGATCATTGGGATGAACATATATTTAAATATTGACCATTGGTCTTAAGTTTTATGCCATGATTTGATGATCCATATTCAATTTGATCAAATTTAAAACACATCCATTAGATCAAGTTCTAACAGGCTCACACTCCATTGGATCCTTGTACAGTTTAGAGCTTTAATGTTCCAAATTTAAAATGAATCCATTAGATCTTTATATCTGAGCTCTCACATGCTGTTAGATTTTCAAAGTTTCATGAAATTTACCTCTATCTCATAATAAACCTAAAGTTATTAATCTCATCTCATTGTTTCCTAAGTCTTTAGAATGAATACACCTTGTCGATCCTATCAAATTGACTCAATCTTTAATTCACCTCTATGTTGATAAACATTGAGCATTTTATTCGATTGAGTCCACTCACTTTGTTAGATCTTCATTGCATGATCACATGCTCACTGGTCAATCTTATGACAAGCTCAAAATTTATCTCTGACTAGCTCTCATGAGTGTGACAATTAACATCTATTATGCCTATTTTATACACCCACTAATGTTTAAAAAAAAAAATCAATACTTGTTGTCATAGATATGACCCTATCATGAAATCTAGAATTGTGTCAAGGACTCTGTTGATTGATAGTATTTTTAGATGCATTTTTTATTATGAAATGATAATGATTAGTTGATGAATTCATTTTTTTTATAAGTGGTTTTGAAAATCATGGTGGATTAATTTAATACTAACTCAACACCTTTAACTTAACCTTTGAACACCCCTTTAATCAACCACTTTTTAAACCTATCTTCACCCATTTTTCTTAGGAACTTGACTACCGATGATAAACCTCACCATCGATGGTTAGCCTGACCATCGATGATCAGGTCATCAAACCTACTTTAAAGATAATTCCAATTGTGTACGAGATAAGCATGGAATAATTTAGCAAATTCCCTTATGTGGTGTTAACAATATTTAAAATATCATAATAGGAAACTTTATCTTCCATCTTGATTAGCAACTTCCTCCTACATAATTAGTAACTTCATCCTATAAAAGGAGAGAAGTAATAAGTAAAAAGGATCTATCAATCCACAAATCTACATCTAAGCTATCAAATATTCTTGCACAAATATCCAACATCCTTTAAGAAAGTAAGTAGTAGTAATGGAGACTCAAACCTCTATCCAAATCACTTTCAAAGGCCAAAGTACTATCACACTGGCAAAATTGCTTCAGCTATCTAGCAAGTTACATGTAACTTGGTACTAGTTTCTTCATTTCATTTCATTTCCAAATAATCTAACCTAATTAAACTCATCTTTCAACCTTATATTTTTGACCAAACCCATATTCCAACCCTCATCTAACCATCTACCTAATCTAAAATTCCCTTTTTGAACATTTCTAGAATTTCATAGGCAACCACCAATGGTTATCCCAACCACTAACGATCACTTCAATAGTCAATAGTCACCTAACCACTGATGATCAGCCCAACCGCTAATGGTTCACCCAATTATCGATGGAAACTATGTCCAAATAAAAGTAAGTTACTTTCAGTCCCCCTAATTCAACCCAACCTTGATTTTTATGTTCTTCCCTATTCATAGAGACTCATCTAATTTTATGAACCTAACCTCAACTATTTTAGCACATGTATTGACCCAATTTTGTTACATTTAATCATTTTATTTGAACAAGAATTTACCTTGTTCTTGCATTCATTTACTTACATGTTATTGAATGAAAGTATTCTTTCTTTTCATCTACATCAACTTAATTATTATAAACAGTGAATTGAAAGCCTCCTAGAAAGCATATGCTTCTTGGATCTAGCTCACGCTAGGCAATCCACTTGACTATCTTGATAACAACCCTTTTTCTTAGTGTCTTTCTTATTTGCAATTTATTCCTTTCAAGCCAAAGAGGAGTTCCCTTCATCATCTGGATCATGTGTGTATTTTTACTAGGTATTCCTTTACACACCCATTTTACTAGTTTCTTACTTGCTTCCAAATTAAAAAAATGAGAAAAAATCAAGAGAAACATTTTGGCAAGCCTAGTGGGACTTAACATCCTTTGTTCTTCTTTTTTTCTATGCTCATTCAATGAAATCTAAATTTATTTTGGGATTAAAATAAATCTTTTGCATGCATTGATTGCTTGCTTACTTGTATTAGTTCATATAGTAACTTAAAATAAAAGTAATTAATTGTAGTTATCACACACTTTTTCCAAACCACAAAACCAATCAATAAATAAAAACAAACTTGAGACAAGGTCTGACTAAGATTTCATCACCTAGCAGTAAACCTTACCCTTTCCCAATAATCGTACTTGGAAATCATTACCAAGGGGAGAGCCAACTCAACTCTCTAGTTGAGTATAAACTCTAAAATTCAATATATCTTGGCTAAGCACCCAATACCCTTATCACTATGGTGTGTGAAATGAGGGGGTAGGCCCTAATATCAAGCCACGTACTGAAGATCAATACAATTTTTTCTCTCTTGAGCACCTAAACATAAATTGAAATCAACCTTAGATTTCCTCTTTAGTACTTGACCTACAAACCAAATTTCTTCTTCACACTCTCTAAGGCATAAGCCAAAAGTTATTTAAAAATAACCCTAGGTTGTTAAATGCACTTTAGTGTATGTTTGTTTTCCTTGAGATATTTTCCTTTGGCTTGCTTTGTGTCTAAGTTGTGAGTTTCATTATTTCTTTTCTATTCCTCTCATGGTCTTTACTAGACAACAATTAAGGAATCAAACCCACCAATAACCACCTTCTTCTTCTTCCTCCATGGAATATACTTCTGATGTTGAGGGTTCCCCTCATTTTTCTCCCCCTCCTACCAAGCCTTCAATTGTTATTGAGGGTGATCTAGATTTTGATCCATTCCTTGATAACAACCCTGTGGCTCTTCAGCATTACCTTAACACTTTATCTAACCATACCTCTATTTCTTACATTCCTTTCATGGATCCTCCTTATGGTATGCCTCCCCATCTTCTGCTGGGTACAACCTCAACCCAACCCATGTTCACCCAAGCCTCTTATTCTTCTAATATACCACCTATTACCACTCCCCAAACTCCATCCAACATCCCAACCAATAGCCAAACACCTACTACCCCAACCAATACCTCCAACATTGGATCAACCTTACCTCTTTCCACCTATACTCCTACTTTGGGGGTATCTTCTAGCCCTATTTCTACCATTACCCTTAGTTCAACTAACCCACCAATTTCTACCTCACTTTAGAGTTTGGTACTTCCCATACCTCAAACCCTTCCACCCATTAGCACTAGAGTTACCACCCACCAACAACCAACTAGCACTTTCATACCTTTAACCTAATATACATCCATACCACCATCCACCAACCTAAAAATACCCTTAAAACAACCCATATCATCCCTCCAACAAGTACCCATGACATCTTACCCATATGTTTCTGACCCATAAGGATACATAACACCTTCTACCCAACCATTTGTGCCAATAAACCCTTATGTGGTAGCATCCCAACCTCTTATGACCACTTACCAATATGTGGCTTCTTCATCACCCTCTATCACTTATCCATACATTTTTGCCACCCAACCTCAATAAATCTTACCACCTAATTATGTAGCTTCCCAACCTCAAATATATTTGGTCCAGATGTTAACGGACAAAATGAGCGACTTAGAGTCATTTATTTCTAGGTCTCATAACCTCTTATCCTATGATCAAATCTATAATGAACCCATCTATCCATTCCTATCCATTTTTATCCTCCTTAAAGGGAGCTACCCAAGTTTTCCAAATTTCAAGGCAAGGAGGACCCCCAACAACATTTGAGAGCATTTCATCATTTTTGTTATCTGATTGCATATGATGATGCTCTCCTCCTTTGTACCTTCCCCATGTCTTTGTCAGGACCTACCCTTGATTTATATAGTGATCTCATAGTGCACTCCATCTTTTCCTTCTCCCAACTAGCCTAAATATTTTTAGATCACTTTTCAATAAATATATCTAAAAAGGTTTCTATTACCAACCTCTATTCTATTAGGCAATTTGATAATGAATCAATTGCTGATTTTTTAGTGATATGGAGAGGTCCAATCAACCAAATTTATTTCTCCTTACCCCAACCTAAGTTGATTGAACTCTTCTCTTAGGGTTGTGCCAAACATATTTACCCCACTCTTCAAGTTCAAAATTTCAAAACTTTTGACGAGGAATTCACCATGGCATGTAAACTTGAAACCAAGACATTGATGAAGGGAATTTGAAACTACAAAACAATAATTCTATCTTTAAATCTAATGACCCTCCCTCCACAAAAACTATTAACCAATCTAACTATCCCAATACCAATACAAAAGCATCCACAAACTCAGTTGTCTTAAAAATTACTCCACCACCAACTTTCAACCAACCCCATCAAATTAATTCCTCCAACCCTTCTTACCAATGAAATCGAAACCAAAACTGAGCTCCTCCAAAACAATATACCCCCATAGGGGAGTCTTATGCTTCAATTTTAGACAAATTACTAAAAGCTAACCTCATACAACTTCCACCTATCAAACCACCCAAAAAATTTGATGCTTCTTGCCTTATGACCAGTTAGTACAACAAGAATGATCCTTGTGCCTTTCACTGAGTTATAGGACATGATGTTAGTAGGTGTAATACCTTCAAGAGTCTGGTCTAAAGCTTAATTTATAGTGAAGAACTTGCATTTGATAATATCAATGCACTTCTTAATCATTCCTTTGACATATTCTATAAACCTTTTCCCAATCATGCTCCTTCTACCCATCACCATGACAATAAACTTGAATCATCTCACTTTAATGAGGCACATACAATCAACATCATTATTAATGATCCCATTATTAAAGAGACCATTACCTCAACCAATTCTTCCTCCATTTCACTCACAAAATTAGTGGACTCACCTTCCATTCCCTTAGATACCCAAATGAAGGAATCGACCACCCATCTCTCTTCACTTAATGAGACCTTAGCTTTATCTACCTCTCCTTTAATGGAAACACCAAATGAGACAACCTTTGATTTAACCATTTATTCTTCCTCCACTCCACCCATTAAAGTGATAGAAGTGCCCTCCATTCCTTTGGCCACTCAAACAAAGGAAGTAACCATGTCCATACCTTCACTTCAGGACACCATACCTACCTCCCCCATTATAGAACCATCCATTCCCTCTTTGAAAACCATCCCACAAGAGAAGGTTACCTCATCCACCCAACCACCAATTTTGGAACCTTATATAAAAAAAGGATAGAGGAACCATTCCCTCTTCTCCACTTAGGGGCTTAATCTTTGAAACCAATGACCAATAGACTAACCCCATCCTAGGCTAGTACAAATTTTAGAGTTCACTTCTCAACCCAAATTTAATAGAGCCACCATTTATCATCATCTTAGGCTCCCTTATCAAAACAAATTTGAATCCTCAACATCACTTGAATCCACCCTTAAACCCATTATTACCTTTTCATCGAATACCACTTATTCTAAAACCATAAGTGAACCATCTTAACCACCTCTATCTAACATTTCCAAATCACCTTATGCCTCTCTTACCAAACCTATCAAGAATCTAGGAATTCTTCCCACACCTATTCAAACTCACCCCTATTTGAAGTTGGATTTAACACCATCCAATCCACCAAAGAAACCCACAACCAACCTAATTAAGAAGGTAGAGTTACCCAAACCTCCACCTTGAACTAGACCCATACCACCTCCTTTCCACTTACCTCCTATCTTAGGACCCCATCCTTCTGCCATCCCAACTACCTATTCTTCCTTTAGTAAGCCATCCCCCTTTTCTCTACCTATGCCTACACCCATCAAACCCTTTAGTTTCCCATAATTCTTAACTAATATATCCATCTCTACCTTCCCACCTATATCTAAACCCTCATCATCCAAATATTCAACCCCTAAATCATTTACCCTAAAACTAACCATAATCAAGTGATGCCAACCATAATCATCTACCAAAACCATTCTACCACCTATAAATTCTAAGGTGAAAACTACTTCTAAGAAGGCTCCCATCCCTAAAACTATAAACCCATCACATCTAAAACCTTTGAATGAATCTTATTCAACCATTCTATAAAGGTTATTGTAAACTTCTTCCATTAGTTTACCACCTATCCGACCATTCTACCCTTCTAATACCAAACCCTCCTAGTTTAATGATAACTTGATTTGTGCATACCATATGGTACTGAGACATGACACAGAGAACTACAAATCTCTTCAAGAACTCATTCATAGCCTATATGATGAAGATGATCTACTATTAGATGAACCTCTCTTACCCCCATTAATAATACAACCATCAACTCAACCTATCTGACATTTACCTACTACCCCACTCTCACCCAAGAGTAAGGAGGAGGAACCAAATAAACCACCAAACTTGGTAAATCCCCCCATCCACACTATTCATATGGTTACCTGATCTTAGGCCTAACATAATGATAAGGGAAAAGGCAAAGTGTCCATTCCATGGGCATACCCTTCAAACCCTCATCCCACTAAATAGGCCCAAACATATTTACCCTCACATTCATAACCACCAAAATCAAAGTTGTACATTTTAAGACCCTCTCCCTCCAACCCTTCTAAATCCATCTAGTAAATAGTGTTGAAACAACTTCACTAGACATCAGTGAAGATAAGACTTTATTAACTAATCAAAACCTCACCCCATCATCATTAGGGATTTATAGAGGCTCTATATCTATAGAGGTTCTAATAGATGACCCTCAACCTCTTGGACCCTTTGTTTAAGCCTTCCAACTATCTACCTTCATCACCTTTTAGGATTTTGAAATACCTCCCACTCATCTAGAGGATTATGATCTTCCCCTATTTATTACCGTATATATCAATCAAAACCACATAAAAAGGGTAATGATTGATGGAGGACATAACATAAATATTATCTCCTCTCATGCTTATGACCAACTTTATCTACCTAAGAACATCATTTTAGAAAGTGTAGTAGTCCCTCACTCCTTTAATGATACCATGGCCACTACCTTGGGGATATTTGTCCTCCATATCCATTTGGGACCTCATACCATTCCTAAAATATTTTATGTTATAGAGGCGAGTTCTAATACAATGTGTTATTTAGATGCCCTTGGATCCATGCCATGAGTTATGTCCCTTCTACCTTACACTGATGTGTCAAATTTGAGCATGAAGATCAAGTTATTACAATCAAAGATAACCCTAGTCCTTTTACCTCTTGTAATATGACATATCATCCTAATGATATTCTTATTCCTCCCTCATCCACCTCACCATCAGCTACTAATAACACTACCTCACCACCAACCAAAACTAGAAACACTCCCACCCATACCTTTGATGAAGATTATATTAGCTCATCTATCCCTTCTTCCCATATCCCTATAGAGGACACCTTGGTATCCAAATTTTAATGTCTCTCCCTTGAGGAATATCACCTTTTGGCCTTAGATGCTTTCACTACTCCATAAGAGTATGGAAACCTTAAACATAACCATTCCTATAATCCTAACCTCAGAACCATCATCCCTTTTGGGTTCTCCAACAATAAAACAAATTTCATCTATGGGGGACTTGATTAGCCACTTCCCACTTTTGCCACTACCTTGTCCATTTGACCATTCACCTCCAAAATCTCTTATCTTAATAAACATACCTTTCCCAAAGCTTACCTTTATAGGTGTGCTTAGAAGGGGTTTAGTCTCAGCTCTTATGAATATGGACCTCATGAGCTACCCATAATCAAAACCCAAAAACCTCATGAGTTATTTAGCCTTGGGTTCATACCACTAGAAGAACCACCTCACCAAAACCCATTGCCACTATCGATGAAGATGTTCCATCCTCACCAACCCTACCTTCCCTAAAGACTAAAGACTTATATATAATCCCATTTAATTTTTTTTGATTAATACTATTAGTTTTGGCCCCTTGACTTACCAAAAGGATGGCCAAACTAAAACCCTTCCTCTCATCCATCCTAAAATGATAGAGAGAGATTATCCTATCATCAACACCATGCTACATCAAGATGATGATTATATTCTCACTTACCTTGGTACAAGGGATTCTTTTATTCATAAATCCCTTCCTCTTGAGAACCAAACCATGTTGAATGAATCCACTATCAATGTTAACTTGGGAACTTAGGATAACCCCCGTATCATCAAAATTGGCCAATCCTTAAATTCTATGAACCAACAAGATTACCCTTCTTTCCTTCATGATTATAGCATAGTGTTTACTTGGTCCTATCAAGATATGCCCAAAATTGATCCTTATATTACCCTCCACAACATTATCACTCATCCTAAGGTTAAGACAATTTGGTAAAAACTTTGTAGGATGCACCCTCACATAGCCCTTCTTGTCAAAGAACTTCAATGTCTCTTATCCATCAATTTCATCTAGCCCATTGAATATACATAATGGATTTATAACATTATTTCCATTACCAAACCCATAGGGGGACTTTGCCTTTGTATTCACTTTCATGATTTGAACCTCACTTTCCTAAAGGATGACTTTCCTTTATCGAACATCGACCAACTTGTTGATCTTATAGCTAGCCATGAGATGTTATCTCTCATGGATGGTTTCTCAAGATATAATAAGATCTTGATTACTCCCAAAGATCAACATAAAACTTCCTTTATCACCCCATGGGGAACATTTTGTTATAAAGTCATGCCTTTTAGTATAAATAGTGCTAGAGCAACCTATCAGTGTGCCATGACCTACATTTTTAATAATCTCACCCATAAAATTATAGAGGACTATGTGGATGATATCCTTAATAAATCTAAACACTGCAAGGATCACTTAGCCATTCTCACCATTATCTTTGACTAATCCATTATCATGTTAGACTCAACCTTAAGAAATGAATTTTTGGGGTCTTATTTGGAAAAATCCTTGGATTTATCATCTCTCTTCAAGGAATTAAAATAAACCCCCCCAAAGTTAGAGAAATATTAGAGATACCTCCTCATACTAAACTTAAGTAAATTTATAGCCTACAAGGGAAGCTCCAATCCATTCATTGCTTCATCTCCTAATTATCAGATAGATGTCAACCCTTTCACCATCTCCTCTAGAAAGACACCTCTTTTAAGTAGACCAAAGACTATCAATAAGCCTTTGATTCAATCAAGGAGTAACTTTTCTCTCTACCTATCCTCATCCCTCCTAGGGAAGATAGACCTTATACCTTTATATATCCACCATAAACCATTCCTTAGGGGTAATTTTTACTCATCACGATGAACAAAACAAAGATCAAGTCATCTATTACATTTGTCACACACTTATAGAATAATGATGTCCTATTGAAGTATAAACAACTCATAGATGTACTCTTAGCATCATTTGATCATTACCTTATCCAGTATGTTCCTTGATCTATCAAAAAGTTCATAGACATGATGGCTTCCCTTGCTTCCCAAATCCCATCTCAACCTATCGAATCTAAACAATTTGTCACCATCCATCATTTTATCATACCTTCATATATTAGTTCTGACCTTCCTACCATTTGTAATGTGGAAACATCTCCTTTTGACATTTGGTATGACCAAAATTTTAACTACCTTAGCCTCAACATTGTACCTCCCAACCTTTCAAAGAATTCCCAAGAGCTTTTGTTTAGAGTACCTCTCATTACACCATACTAGGGGGAATCCTTTATAAACATGGCTTCAATGGCCTCTTTCTCCATTGTCTGTGTAGTCATGAAGCTTCCCATGCTATCAAGGAAACACATGATGGAATATATTGGGGACACTTTAGTGGTCTAGCTATATATAAATGTATCCTTTGCCTTGATACTATTGGCCCACCCTCAATTAGGATTTTTGTGATTATGTAAAGAAGTGTGTCAAATGTCAATAGCATGCTAATTTACATCAAGCACCTGATCATGGCCTTCGAGAATCTAAAGATTATTGACCCTTCTTGTAATGAGGTCTTGATATCATTGGGGAAATCAATACTCATTCTTCACAATGACACTAATACATCATTACCACTATTGAATATTGCATGAAGTGGGTGGAATCCATCCCTCTTATCTTGACCAAATTCAAAAAGATTATTGACTTCATCAATCGCCATATCATCTGTTGCTTTAGTGTTCCCCATAAGATCATCACTGATAATGGTAAATCCTTTTTTAAAAAAAAGTACAATATTTTTTTGAAACTTATGGTATCAAGTTAATATTTTCCTCACGCTATCATCCATAAGCCAATGGATAGGTGAAAGCCTCTAACAAAACCCTCACCAAAATGTTAACAAAAGTAGTAAGTGCTTCAAGTTAGGATTGGCACATACACATCCATTTCACTTTATGGGCCTATCACACTAGAATTTAAACCTCTATGGGTATTACCCTGTTCTCTCTCATCTTTGGGGTAGAGGTAGTCTTATCTCTCAACATCCAAATTCCTTCTCTTCATGTATCTTTGCATGACATACTTTTTGAGAGTGATTATCATTAAGAAAATTTTGTATGACTTGAACTCCTTGACAAACATCACCTTTTAATACTTAATCATCTTCATGTCTATCAAGAATGAATGAATAATGCCTATAATAAACACCTAAAAGAACACGAATTCAATATCAAAGACCTCATCCTTAAGGAAAACCAACATGTCACTAATATGGAGAAAAGCAAAAGAGGTAGGTTTGCTTTCAATTAGCTTGGAACCTATATCATAACCCATAAGTATGGATTAGGAGCTTATCATTTGTCTTGCCTCAAAGGCAAACTAGAACTTGAGCCTCTCAATGATTTTCATATACATCCTTTCTATTGTTAAAATAAGGATCAAACTCAGTTTTATGTCTAACTTAATGTCGTGCCTTGGTTTATGAGATTTTCACTTCCCTTCACCTACATATCCCTATACCTCTTAGGGATAATTGATTACAACATAAGACCATGTGATTATCCATAATAGTTATTACTTAATCTTAATCATTGATACCATAGCTCTACCCATGGTATGGTTCTCATCGATACTTGTCATCTCTAGTCAGATGGAATTCGATGATTAGTTATCTCTCAAACCACTTTTCCTCATATATCATTAACATTTTTTGATAAAAGTCTTTCTTTTTTAAGTAGATCTCTAAGCCTAAATATACTTGTCCATGTCTAAACCTAGCTTTAAAAATCAAATTGGGATATCAAAATATCACTTGGTTCTATATCACTTGGGAATTACAGACTGCTCCCTTGAAGGACAACTACACAACAACTAAATTGCTTAAATATAGACTACTTCCTTGAAGCACAACTATAAAAATACAACTTTAAACCACTCCCTTGAAGGATGGCTAAGTTAAGTTTGTAAAAAAAAAACATTTTAAGCTTCTCTCATCAATCAAATTCACCAAACTATCAACACAACAAAAGAAAATAATAACCCTCTATCAAAATCAAAGCAAGGAAGCTGCAATCAATTATTACATATGGCATTAGTATACTTCCTACATCAATCATTCTACACATTATATTAAGTCATGGACTTGTCTATTATGGTTCTTTGGTCACCTATAGAAGGAGCAAGCTAACCCATAATAGGTTACCATATTACACATTTCCCATTCAACCATCTCACTATCACCTACTTATCACCTACTTTCCCTTTATACTCTCTCTAAACTCAGAGGATTATGAGCTTACTTGACATAAAGTGATCATGATAATTTCTTTGCCAATTAAAGCATGCTCATAAAAAGCATTTAGAAGGATCATTTTCATTAAGACCATCCACCTTCAGTTTTGTTAGGCCCTTGTCACTGAACACATCCTACCTTTTTTTACCCTCTATTCATTAGTTTAGGTGGACATAAGTCTCATGATTTTTCTATCTTTTCTACATTTAGTGTTTCATCTACACTTACTTTATTTGCTTTCATTATGTCTACAAGACATATCCAAACATTCAAAACATTATTAAATAATCATATACATCATAAAATTATGAACCATGTCCATAAACCATATCCTATTCATATACAAAATGTCAAAACCATAAAATAGTTATAATCACATTGTAACATCATTATCATTAGAACAATAGTCATTTATCATATCATAAACAATATAAAACACATTATATCCTAAAACATCATCAATAACCATGACTAAATCATATATCACATAGCCTATGAACCACATCATCATATCATTTTTTTATATAAACCACATCATCATATGAAATTATATTTATGAATCACAAATATCACCATATAAATAAACATCATCAAACAAAACATAATCAAAACCCTCAATCACATGTCCACGTCCATGTCTATGAACAAACACATCATCCATTAGGTATAAACCCAATCATCACCTAAAATAAACACATATATTCATCATAAGATTAAAAAAATCTCACCATAATCAAGTTTTAATTTCATAACATCATCATATAAGAAAATAAAATCATCCATGATCACTAATATCACATCCATCAATGTAAAACATCACATGCCTAAAACTATAAGTATGTACATTATCTCATAGAGCATAGGGTATGAACAAACTATCATTTCAACACATAAATCATCAAAATTCATACACATTATAAATTTCATAAGCATCATCCATACATATCTCAAAACATTAAATAAACATCACAACCATAAAAACTGTCAACATCCATAAACATCCATAATCCTCATCTATATAACCACAATCATCATATACATCATAATCAAAATCATACATGTCAATAATGAATACATCATAATACATAAAATAATGTATCAAATCTCTCTCTCATATACATCTCATTCCATTAGCATGTAGGCTGGTATCAAATGATATACAACTATAAAAAAACAAACCAAGCCCCTAGGACACCACTACCAATGGCCCCATCTACACCTACAGCTACACTTGTACGTACAATACCATCTAGTGATGGTCCCCCTAATATCCCTACTTGACCCATTTTAGAGGCCCACTATCTTAGAGTAGCTATAGATGGACCACTTACTAAACTAGCCTTATACTCTCCATACCTCATATCCAATGGCAACTGTGCCAACATTATCACCTCGTATTATCTCAATTCCTCAATGGTGGCTAAGTAATGTGTCCTCAAAACTATGTTATGTGGTCTTCTTACTACTACTATCATCACTCCTACCCTCTATATTAGTGAATCTCTCTCCTATATCATGAACCTAAGAGAGATCCTTGCCTGATCTCACTCTCTAGTCAGGGTGGCCTCCTAACCCTATAAGGTGATAATATGACCCTATAAAGTGGCCACCTATCCTTGTAAGTTGGTAATATAGGATTGTGCTACTATTAGTGCTGATACTACCTATCTATCTTATGTCAGTGCCTTAGCAAGATCCACATCCATGGGTTATTTCTCCCGTCACCCATCCAAAATTAGTCACTACATATCAATCACGATACCATGCTACATAACTATCTAAAATACTAGCATCATCTATCATAGTTCTCATCGATATCTCCTTTGTGGTCTAAAACAATGTGTTGTGCCTATGGCTCCAAGAGTAATAAATCTACATCCTCACTCTTGTATCTCAAAAATCTAATGGGATCCCTTGCATGAGGCCAAACTACATCTAAACTTGATCGAATGGGATAAGCTTAGTCTTGTCATCCTATCTCCCATATATCTAACACCAACTCTACAATGATATCATGTGAAAGCTATACCTTTCCCACCTCAGCCAACCCACATATGGACTTTACACTACATCACCTATAACCAATCCCTCCAAGGCATCTCAAAACCAATCTATGTCTTTGAAACCACCACCAACCCCCATCATCGCATAATCTCCTCTCCATATCATGAAACCAACTTTGTGATTTTTTGGAGCATAACCATCCCATGGTAGCCCCAAAGGTCTCAAAAATCATATGTGCTCATACACCTAAAAATGTAGTACAAACCTAACACTGATCTCATACTACCTATATGATCAAAAGGCATAGAGATCCCTATAGATCTAGACTAGTAACATAGGGGCCCAACCAACCATAGTCCTCCCTAGTAACATCTCCACTAGAACTCCCAAAAGTAGGTATGGAAATCAATCACTACTCAAATATGGTAGCATGAAGTAGGATACAACAATCATCATCATTGTCATCAAACATCTATCCCCGAGAGCCCTTTAGTATAGTGGCCCATAACAAACACCACCTGCATGATACCTAGCCTAGACTTAATCCACTCCATAGATCAGGTCTATGTCGTAGTCCCATTCCTTTCTCTCTATATGATAAATTATCTCCCTCTAAATGGGTAGATGTGTAATCTTGGTCACATCCTTTAAGAGGATGGTCACCTCTCTAGTAAGAGACATAAAAGTGTTTGTGGTTAGGTCTCATCTCTTGATGAGGGCCATGATCATAGTTTCATCCCATGATAGGTGTTGATAATGTCTTAAGACCCCTAGGCCCACCTCCTCTATGTGTCTCCACTCATCAATCATCATTGCATCATGAACCTCAACAAAGATCTTAGGGACTTGGTACCTCATCTGAATCTAGTCATATGTCTGTAAAATAATAAAATTAGCATGCCCCTTAGTTTTCCACAATCAAGATCAGCACTAACCTCTACTTACCCTTTTTAAAAATATTCCAACTAAACACATTATATCTACCCTATCACCTCTAATATTCTAATAAACCACTACCAACCCTACAACATCTAAATACTTTTAATAACTCCTCTCTACCCCTTGGCCCCTCATCCTATCTAACCTCTAATTAACCTTTTTAAGCACCCCTATAAACACCTCTTACAACAAGTAACCCCTTCAACACCCTTTAGAAACTTTACCCAACTTTTTAAACCTTCATTCCACTTTACCAAATTCCTCCACTTTACCACTTTACAACAATTTAAACAACACTTAACCTTCAAAACACTTTAATAATTTGAAAAATTATATAGAAACTTTCACACTTTAACATTTAACATTTACCATAAGCTTTAGAACCTACTTTGAAAACACAAATCAACTTTAACTAACTTCACAATTTAACCTCATTATACCTTTTTAACTACCCAAATCCCCACACCCTTTGACTATTAATTATTTATTGAACCATCGACAGTCCCTTAGGATCCTCTTACCCCCAAGTTTGACTGTTGATGGTCAGGTTGAACCATCGATGATCACTATGTGTGACTACTAGTGGCATAACCCTTGAACCCTAGACCCCACAAACCTCAACAAACACACCTTAATTCACACACTAAACTACCTCACATTGTTGCCTCATCTATTACACTCGTATAACACCCTTCAAATATTTATTTCCCCACTAATTTTCCTACAAATAATAAAACCCTGAAGCTAGGGCATCATGGCCTAAGATAATTTTCAAAACCCTACCCCACTAATTTAATCTAGTGAAATGTCACTTTATAGCAACAAATTCAACTATACTATCAAAATTCAAAACATAACCTACCTTGTTATATGATCATTGATGTGGTTAGAGTCCTTGTCCCACTACTTGACCATGCACTCATCTACCCTCTATTGAATCCACACTCTATCAACCTTAAACATATGCTCAGCTAATTAATCCACTCCACCTCAACCTGCTCACATGCAAAAAGATAAAATGCATAAATTCACTTGAGAGAAATTTTTCAAAGTCAAACATGAAAATTAATTAACACTTTTACTTTTAATCCCTTGTTTTATAGGGTTTCCCCTGACCATCGATGGTTAGGGTGACCATCAAAGATCAACCTTGGGGATACCCTCTGACCACCAACAGTCAAGATCCCTAATATTTTTCACCTTCTAACCCCCAAACATAGGTGCTCACTTTTAGAGATAACCTACCATACCTATAACTTGACCTCTCAAGAGATACTCCAACCATACCCACCCACCTATTTGACCATGCCCACCTTGATGTTAACTATTTTGACCCAAAAACTTGCATGTTTTGCGATGACCTTACTATGGTCTTTTTGACCACACCAACTAACCTTTCCATGTTGAACTTTTGAAAAAATTTCACCACCTCATGTGTGATCTAACCATTTGTGTTTTTCAAGGGAGCACTTCCTACCCTAGATACCTATGAAAAACACTAACCATGTCTAGTAGACTTACTAGGAATGACTTGATCAACTATGACCAATGCAATGGACTAGCTACCCCTATCATAAGTCCCTCTAAAACTAACCTTATTTTTAATAACATCAGAAACTTTAGTCTTTACACAATCTTGACTATCAAACTTAGTCATATTTTATATGCATATACCCAAAATTTTTATGTCACTCACCTCGTGACTTACCATTTACCATTTAACAAACATTGAACCAATTTCATATTCACTTCATTAACTCCCATTTTGAGGGGGAATACCTCTTCCCATACTTAGGGTAATCAGACCATGACTAGTAATCCATTTTTTTTACCACTTGTTAAATCAAAGATGTATAACCAAAAAGGGCAAAAAACACCTCCTCCCATATTCAGGGTAATCAGACCATGACTAGTAATCCATTCATTTTTTTTTCCATTTGTTAAATCAAAGTTGTATAATAAAAAGGGGTAAAATGTAGGCACTCAAAAACCACACATGGTAGTTTTAGATGTCGAAGGGCCTTGAATCTTATTTGACCTCAAGTTTAGTTGACCACCTAGTTAACCGAACTCATTTTCTAACTTAAACATATCAAAGAACTAACTCAACACCTTTAAATTAACCTTGTAACACCCCTTTAATCAACCAATTTTTAAACCTATCTTCACCCATTTTTATGAGGAACTCAACCACCGATGATCAACCTAACCATTAATGGTTAGCCTAACCATCGACGGTTAGGTCATCAGACTTGCTTTAAATCTAATTTCAATTGTGTAAGAGATAAGCATGGCACAATCCAAGATCTTCTTTTATGTGGTGATAACAAGATTTAAAGCATCATAATAGGAAACTTTATCTTCCATCTTAATTAGTAACTTACTCTTACATAATTAGTAACTTCATCCTATAGAAGGAGAGAAGTAGGAAGTGAAAAAGGTCCAAAAATCCACAAATCTACATTTAGGCTATCAAATCTTCTTATATAGGTATCCAAAATCCCTTCAAAAAAGAAGAAAAAATAGTAGATACTTAAACCTCAATCAAAATCACTTTCAAATGCCAAATTACTATCACTCTAGCTAAATTGTTTCAGCTATCTAGCAAGTTATATGCAACTTGGTACTATTTTCTTCTTTTCATTTCATTTCCAAATACCCTAACCTAATAAAACTCATATTCTAGCCTTCTATTTTTGACCAAACCCATATTATAACCCTCACCTGACCATTTACCCAATTTGTGATTCCATTTTTGAACATTTATAGAATTTCATAGGTAACTACCTATGATTAGCCCAATCATCAATAGTCACCTCAACCATCGATGGTCACCCAACCACTGATGATCAGCCTAACCATTGATAATTCACCCAACCACTAATGATCACTATGTCAAAATAATATCAAGTTATTTTCAGTCCCCCTACCTTAACCAAACCCTAATTTTTATGTTCTTACCTGTTCACAAAGACCCATCTAATTTTATGAACCTGACCCCAACTATTTTATCACAAGTATTGACCTAATTTTGCTACATTTAGTCATTTTATTTGAATAAGCATTTAACTTCTTCTTCTTGCATGCATTTACTTCCATGTTATTAAATGCAAGTATTCTTTGTTTTCATTTACATCAACTTAATTATTATAAATAGTGGATTGATAGCCTCTTAACAAGCATACACTTATTATATATAACTCATGCTAGGTAGTCCACTTGACTATCTTTCTAATAACCTCTTTTCCTAGTGTCTTTCTTATCTATAAGTTATTATTTCTAAGCTAAAGAGGAGTTCCCTTCATCATCTAGATCATAAATGCACTTTTACCAAGTATTCCTTTACACACCCCTTTTACTAGTTTCTTACTTGCTTCCAAATTAAGAAATGAGAGAAAATAAGGAGCAATATTAATCATGTGGCTCATGTATATCCATGTGTCTCTTTCAGAGGTAATATTATAGATTTTAGAATGTAAATCCATAAGAATGACATGCAACATCATCTTATAGGTTCAATGGGACACACATTAGTTTAATAAGCTTTCAAAGGTGTTCTAATAGATCTTCACATAGAAGCAGTGTGGGTATGACATGTGGCATCATCATGTGAGTCCAAAGGGTACATACATTTCTTTGGTAGGCTTCTCTTCATTCTCTTACCACTTATTATTCTCAAAGGGATCTTTGGATAGCTATATGCTAATGAGCCTTGATTAGATGGCTTGGGTGTTTCTATATGTCTTGTTTGAGGGTTATTTTAAGCTTCATATGGATGAAACATGGTGTGGACATGCATTAATATTAGATAGACCTTTGAGGGACATGTGTCACTTTAGAAGGGTGCTCAGGTTTGGATGGTCATGATTGAGACATGCAATGGCATCTCATGGGCCTCTAGATTGTAATGGGATGCATGGTAGATCAGATTGAATGGGTTTGCTTATAGGGGCTAGGATCTTGAAACATAGCTTATGGATTTGAATTTTAATGGCTAACTCCTTCATGATCTCTCAGGATGATGCCATGTGTTTCATAGGCTTCATAGATTCTCCCCAAGTGTCATGTCTAGGGTGTGATGAATAAATAAGACATAATGAAGGTTGGTGAGGTGGACACCTATCCTATTTAGGTCACAGTATTTAATTTGATGTCCTATGAGGTGTCAAAAATTTCTATTTTAAATTTGAAATCTTATGAAGCCAAGTGATAATTTAAGTTAGACTTCAAAAAATATCAAATGCCCATCACATGTAAATTAAAACAAGTTTAAAGCAAAATTTGCAAGTGTTTTAGATGAAATATGAGGTTAGTCCAATTAGATTAGGTGGAGATGATTATGTTCATGTTTATTGGAAAATTGGGTAGAACATCCTTAATGAAGGTGTGTATGCACATTTTTGAATAATTCATGGTTAATAATCCATTATTGAATAAAACTTTGAAGAAAACTTGTAGTAACCCAAATATTTCTAAGTATTACTCCTTACTACAAAATAAATTATTGACCAAATATTCCTAAGAAGTACTAAATCAATTTTCTTATGTAGCAAAATGACTTATCAAGATTGACATTTTAGGCATTTTTTAAATTAAGAAAGTAGGGTCCCCATTCTAGGAATAGGGGGTATTTGAACATCAACAAGTTCATGATCTAGTTTCATGTTAATGTTCAACAATTATCCTACCACCTTAAAATTTGACTTGTCCAACTAGACAACAAATCTGTCATACTTGATTGGACTTAGTCTTAGATTTTCATAAATACCTGTGGGCATTATATTAGTAGATACCCTAGAATCAAGGAAAGAATTATGCATGAGTTTTCAAAAAATATTGATAGTCAACAAAAATGGAGTGACCTAAGCCTTACTATTATACATTACCACATTCACATTCAGAAATTTGGCTTTACCTTTGTCAGATTTCTTAGTTAATGATTTTAATATCAAATTATGTTGTTTAGTGATTTGAGCAAACTAGTACAAGGTATTATTGGCTTTAATCTTCTTTATATCTTACACAATTTTGTATCCACCTTTGGATCCAATTATAGAAAACTCTACAATTGGTTGATTATCCTTCCCCTTGGAGGGGGAGGATTGTTATTGGTTTATGATCTTGGGGAGTGTCAAATCTGTTAGGTGATATGGAAGTTGTTGCCGATACTTTTTGAGATCTATTCCTCAAGGCATAATTTTTTTTATATACTATTGAAAATCATGGATCTCATCTATGTTGTTTTTAGGATCATTCTCTTCTTGGTATAGAAATTCATAAGTTTCAATCATTCATAAGGGCCATTTCTATAGCTTTGGACCCATTTTTTGGTGTTCTTATATTTCCAAAATTGCTAGTATTTCTTTTATTATCTAGGACAACATCATAAATTTTTATCTCACCTTGAAAAATTTCAAAAGCATTAAATAATTATATATAGTCCAAATCTCCATGTTAGGGTGTGATATGGACCCTACACAAATTGAGCAAGGCCAATTCATAGATATTTATTTTAGGCATCTTATTGGGTGGGGCTCATTGTTATTGTTAGTATTATTAAAATATTTAAAAGGTATATTGTAATTTTGAAACATGTAATTCCTATTAGAAACTTCCCCCTATTTCCCATTTGCCTTTATAAATTAATAAAGTCACTATCTAGTTTTTGAACCATTTTGTGAATTATTTCTAAGTTTCCCTTTAAAGATTCAGGCTTAGAATTTGGGCTAGGTTTTGTAAAACACTTTGGGTATTAGAGTTATTAACCAATACCAAAGCTTAATTATTGTTTTGGGGATGAGCTACAACATTAGATTGATTGAATAATCCTAGTTGTTGACTAAGAGATACATGACTCAATGGTAATTTATTGAGGCTAGGTATTTAATTTAATGTAGGCACATTTTTATTTGTATTTGAAACTAATATCAAGGAAGGAAAAGTAGGGTTGATGTTTGGGATATCAAAGGCAAGATGTTCTTGCAGATACATCTGATCATCTATGTGTATGGATTTTACATATGTGAGTGGAAACATATTGACATTCATGTGCCTACATATAAAGACAATAGTAATTGGGTCCAAGGTGTTTTTATAAATTGGTCTAGGGTGATTTTATAAATTTCAAATGCTAGGTCATTTTCAGGTCAATAGGGAGTTGTGGTGAGGCTATACATCTTCTGTAATTTAGCATTGAAAGTTTTTATGGGATCACTCAAGTCTCATTCTAGGATAATGAACTATTGGAAAATAATCCCAAGGATAATGACCCTTTAAAATTATGTAATGAAGGTATCATTAAATTGGTTCCACCCTATGATGGAATCCTCTGGTAAATTGAAGAACTAGTTAGAGGTTGCTTCCTTAAAGGTAAATGTGAAGAGGATACAAGCTAAATCTTCATGGATGATGTTAAAAATCCTAAGAGCTACCTTAAATGACTTGATATGTTTTTGAGTAGTTATGTCTCTAGATAGGTTGAAGAGGGGAAGGTACTTTTTAGGGTTTCTTGGAAAATCATACATAGGACCAGGAACATTTAAAAAGGATCCTCTTAACCATGCCATGACTGGTTAGACGTAAATCAGAGGAGGTGGATTCTAGTTTACTAGAGAGGTAGGGTGGGATTTGGACTTCCTATGTCTCCCTTTATTAACTCTAGCTTTATGATGGGTTTATAAAGATCCAAGGGTAACTCTAGTTTTAGAGTAAGATCTGGTCTAGATCCTAGGTAACTCTAGGAGGCTATGCTAGAAACCCACAATATATCAAATGTTCATCAAATATTGCTAAATAAGGTAAATATTGGCCAAATTAACATAAATGAATCCCATATAAAGGTACACAATCAAGTAGAGTAGTCTTATTTTACCTTCATCATTTTGGACCCTTCAAAGCTTCAAAGCTTGTATAAAATTTTGTTAGAAACTTAGTCTAACCTATAAAGATCAATGTTAGACAAGATATTTCAAGCAACTCTTGGTGTATTATGCTTATCAGAATGTTTTAAAGTGAAAACTTGCAAAGGAAACCTTAATGTTATATGAACATACTTAATTTATATTTCTAAGGACTTGGCTCAGTGATCTTTCACAAATAATCAATTAGACATTGATCTTTACACTTATTTTCCACATATCTAAAGTTCTTAGTTCAAATTATGTAGACATTTGTAAATATAGATGAAATAAATCATGATCTATTCAAAGAATTCAATGACATGCCTATCCTTAATGCCTTTAGATGAAATTTAAATGGATCAGAGGGGTAATGCCAAAATATATTTACAATTGAGCCAATATTTTAAATAACTTTTGAAATAAACATGTTTTCATGGAGGTCCTTCAAGGGTTTCAAATATCTCATAGAAGGTGAAGTGAAACTATATTGCTTACACCAATCTTTAGTCCACTTGGTGTAATAGTCAGTTGCTATTATCATGAATTTGTGGCTAAACAAAGAGTTAGGATTGATTAATCCAATGAAGTCTAACCCCCATTATGAAAACTACTTAGTTTAAGTTAATGGTTGTAATGACATGGTTGCTCTTACTTCTCAACTGTCAAACATTTGACATTGGTGACATGTTCAAACTTGATCATGTGCATCCTTGAATATGCTAGGATTATAATATCATTCTCTAATTATTTTATGGGTAGTGGTTCTACCCAAGGGATGTCCACTTCCCAATTTTTCTTGGAAGTTGTTTAGTATGTCTATAGTTTCCTTCCTGGAGACGTATCTCAAATAGATTCCTTCATAGTTTTTCTCTAGAGCACTCTTATTTTGATCATGAAGTGAAAATTTTTGAGCTTGAGTGTGTTGGATAGTTTTTATTTATGTCATGGAGGTGTCTTGGTGAGTAGATGAAGTTATTTGATATCCTAAGTAACAATGAGAAAGTGTGTAATGTGTTTGTTCTAGTAAGCTTGAAGGAGGCTTGGTTGATCTTCTATTTTGGCATGGTTATATATGTTTAGGGATGATTATGTAGTATTTATCATGTGTAAAATGTACCTAATATATTTTATAAGCTTTGAGTGCTTGTATGTATAAGTGGAATTCATCTATTTGTCCATAGTTTTAATCTAGACACTTTGGGTCTAGTGGCAAAAAATCCAAGTAGTTTGATGATGTCACCATTTCCATATGTGGATGAGTCAGGAGTAAATGGTCACATAGGTTTCTTTATTATTGTGCTAATTTCTTATGCACTAAATCTTAGGTCATATGGCTAAGCATGTCAAAAGATATGTAAGTGTAAAGCTAGGCTCCCAAGCATTTTGACAGTGTTTTCCCATAGCCAAATTTTCATGAGGCAAGGAATATCCAAGTAAGAATTTTGATGTAGTAATATATTACACATGTGAACATTTCATGAGAAGGTGATCATATGGTTTGTTCAAATTTTTACCTAGTTGATTTGTACTAACTTTCATATCATGTGCTGAAGCACGTCAAAAGATATGTATGTGTAAAATTGGCCTTCCAAGAAATTATTGATATAGTTAGCTTTTTGAATAGATAAATTTGAGGAATAATTTTATTATATTTATATCTCACATGTGTGAGGGTTCTAGGAGCAGATTGACACATGGTTGTATTCTCCTATGTGATTAGATCGTATGGTCCAAATTTTAGTTTATGCACTTAAGCAAAGCAAAAGATATGGAGGTAAAAATTTGACCTTATAGATAGATAAGCAAGGTTCCCATACCTAGTCAGTTTTTCACAAGTTAAAGTTTGATCAAGATCGATAGAGCATGTTTTCTCTAAGATGTTAGGAAGTAGTGAGATGAGGATAAGTGCATGATGTTTAACGCTAAGCAGAGATAAAGATCAAGCTTATTATAAGGATCAATGGTGAGAAAGTTATCTTATAGATAGAGATCAATGATGCATATTAAATTAAAGAGGTCAAAGTGATATCTATTTAGGATTGTTAAATATTGAGCTATTACAGGAGGTCGATGGAGTTCATGAGTTTAAAGTTATCGAATTAAATGAAATGAGGTCAAAGTGACCGAGGTTTAATATTTGAGCATTGGTGCCTATGCATTAAAGTTAAAAGAAGATTTTATGAGATAATGATCTAAATCTAAGAGGACATGAGATGTGATCACAGTGTTTGAAGTTTAATTGTTACTGTTTACTTTTGAATATTTGAATTTGCAAAGGAAAAACCTAGTTTGTAGTATTTTGCCCATAAATTTTGATCAAAGATGAATTTGCTCATGGTGTAAAAATAAAAGTGTTAGAGGAATCCATGGTTAATTTTAAAATATTGATCTAAAAATTTGGAAGTGTGTAAATTCAAATATATTAAGTTTAAAATTTAACTGTGTTCTCCTGTTTATCTACAAGTGACCCAAGAAGGGTATTGAGCTTATGAAGATGATGTTTTGATGTTTCATGGTGAATTAGATATTAAGGAGTGTTGTAAAATCCATGAGGATGATATTTGTGAATTATTAACTTTTGATCATTTGTAAGCAGTAAGAATAATGGTCTAGAAGGTGACTATGTATTTGTTCATGGTGACTATGTGCACAAAATGTTGATTGAGCTTACATAAAAGAGTGTAATGATAAATGTAAGGACTTTAGGATGATTAAGGGGTAATTTAGTGTGGAACTATTCTTTTTAAAGTTGTCTTATGTTATTTTTTTTCTTGTTGATGTGTTAAATGGGTTAATATTTCTCCATGAGACCTATAAGAGCTACAAGGGCCTTATTAAAATGTGTAGCTACTTAAGGGTGACCCATAGATGTGTTGCCTAACATATGAAGATTTTATTGAGATATGTATTCATATGATATATGCCTTAAGGTTTAAGTCATGCTTAATGGGTGACCAAGATGGTGATAATCATGAATGCTCTATAAATAGTGAAATCAAAGATGGTAATTTTTAGATTTTGAGTGAGAGACTTGGGAGAGATTTGTGAGAGGATTATGTGTGTGAATTATGGAGTGAAGGATGGGTAGAGTGCCTTGTGGATGAGCTAAAGAGAAGAATAGATTGAGGACTATTTTTATGACATGTAGGTCATAATTCTATTGGCAGAATAGTGTTCTTATAGATTAAGTGTGAGTGAAGGTGAAGAGTGATAATTAGAGGTCCATCATTAGGTGTTGAAAACATTAGTGCAAAAGTGAATGTGTTCATAGGTCTTGTTGTGGCATCTTAGCTCCTTACAAGGTGAAACTTGATAAAATTCTAGTTGTTGTTGTAGCTCAGCTAGATAGGTGTGATAACACCTTATGGGATTGTAGTCTCACTAAATAGGGATTATAGTTCCTTGATTAGTTTCATCTGGTCTAAATTGGTTCTTGTTATTATAGGACAATATTTAAATTATAGGTTCTAGTGGGTTTTCTCCTCTAAGAGGGTTTCCCACATATGTCATGTATTATGTGATTGATCTTGAATTATCTCTCTTGCTTATTGCTATGAATGATGTGTATGATTCATGAATGCTTGTGGTAACTGGTTAACTATCTATAAATATTGAAATTGAAGCTAGATTATTTGGGCTCACTAATTCATCCCCCCTCTCAATGATTGTACCTCTAATAATTGGTATTAGAGTAGGTCCTTTGGTAAAGGCTTAATATCTTGAAGATGATCTAAGGTACAATATGGGTAGTCATCAAGGAGGTTTCTCTACTAAGAAATCACCAATGTTTAATAGATCCAATTATTATTTTTGGAGTGCAAGGATGAGGACATACATTATGTCCCTAGGTTTTGATGTATGGTAATCTATTATGGATGGTTATGTTACTCCTTTTACTCTTCCATCTAGTACTGTAGGTAAGAAGTTGTTTGAGAATAATTCTAAGGTAATGAATGCTATCACTTGTGGTATTTTAGAGACTAAATACACCAAGGTAATCCATTATAAATATGATAAAGAGATATGGGACAAAATTTAGATCATTTTTTAAGGAGATTCAAGCATCAATCTTGCTAAGTAGTAGACTCATAAAAGTAAATTTGAAAGCCTCAAGATGAAGGAAGAAGATTTTGTGGCATCTTTTTTATAGAGAGTTGATGATATTGTGAACATCATCAGAGGTCTTAGAGAGAATATTGAAAAGGCTACTATAGTAAAAAAGGTATTAATGTCTTTATCTCTCAATTTTGATCCAAAAGTATCTACTATAGAAGAGAGTCATGATCTTACTTAGTTGAAGATGGATCAATTGCATGTCACCCTTATTGCATATGAGATGAGAGTAAATGATGATATACCACCAAAGAAGGAAGCTAAATTTAAGAAAAAGATGAAGCCTAAGAAAAAAACCCAAAGAGGATGACATATCTAACATTGATGATAGTGAACTAATTACTTTGATTACTAGGAAGTTGAACACAGGCTCAGGGAAGTATAAGGGTAAACTACACTTTAAATGTTTCAATTGTGGAGAGAGGACATTTTGATCATAATTTCCCTCATAAGCATGAGAAGAAATATGATGAAGATCATGGTGAAGGCCAAGATGATGACAAAAAGACATACAAAAATAAAGGATTTAGAAAGTTAAATAATAAGAATAAGTCCTTCAAAAACAAGAATAATCTCTACACCAAAGAAGATTGTAGCTCATCAAATGAGAGTGAAGATAGTGACTCAAAATTTGATCTTGAAGATGATGGTCCTACTGAAGATGAATCTCTCTTCATGGTTGAGGAAAGAAGTTTCTCACATTAGAAGGTGTATACTTGGATTGATTTATATGATGATGAAGATGAGGTGGATGGTGAGACTGTATTGATAAATGCTCTTAAAGAACTGAAGATTGAGAAGAAGATAAATAAGAAGATGAAATCTAAACTCAAGGAATATGAGGATAAATTTAGTGTGTTTGAGGAAGTATTGGTCAAAGACTCTAGGGAGTATGAAGGTGTTTTCATGTTTCTTAATCCTACTTTAAAATATATATTTGAAAGTCTAAGAGCTAAAGGAGAAGAATTATCAAGGTGTGATTCTAAGATTGTGTCTTTGAAAGATGAGTTAGATAAATATACAAGAAATGTGAAATCATTTATCAAGTTTGATAAAATTTCTAATGATATAGATGATCTCTTAAAGAGTCAAAATTTAGCTAGTGGTAGATATGGATTAGGTTTTAATGAAGATCCCAAAGTTGTTATTCAAATTGACATGAATATCAATGAGATCAAGGTGGATCAGCATTTGAAGATAAATCATTAGATAAGGAATAAAGGTGTTAGCAAATTGAAGACAAGTCAGATCAAACAACCTAATACATTGAGGTATGAAAGATTCAATGGTTATGATTACACATGTAATCAATTTGGGCATAGAGTTATAGAATGCAAGAGACCTGTTAGAAATGAGTTTGTATGGGATTATAATAGGGGTCATCTATCAAAATAAGTGAGTAAAATTAAGTGTTTCAACTATCTTATTGTGGGACACTTTTCAAATCATTATCCACATAAGGTTAGATAAGGTGAGTCCTCTTCAAAAAGGGAAGGTTGTTTTGTTTATCATGATAAAGGACATATTACAAGTTTATATATAAACATGGTAAGAAAAACTCTATTTCCATCAAGGAGTATGGTGTGCTATAATTATGAACAAAGAGGTCACATTTCTAGATTCTAAAAACAAAGGCCATTAATTAAAAATGAGTCCAATAAGGCTCCTAAAGATTAAGGAAGAAGGATAGTTAACACATGAAATCTAAAGGTGAAAAGTGTGAGTCATGATGAAACTATAGGTCCAAGTAATTTTTTTGCTATGGTAGAGAATAATTCAAATGTTGAAAAGTTCTAAGTGGTCTTATTGTCTGCTCATGTTGATAATGAATAGATCAAGCTCAAGAAGAAGACAAAGATGTTGGTTGAAGATAGTCATAAGGTATGTATGGATCTAAGTGAACATATTTTTTTTTTGAACATATATCATGCAAATAACATCAATTGTTTGTGCCTAATGATGAGGTTCCAAGCTATAAGGAAGATTGTTTAGATGAAAAGGTATGCCATTAATCTTTATTGTCTCCATGTATTATAAATTTAATCTTAAAAGATAAGGACAATGTTGTAGTGGATGAAGAAGTTGTTTCTCTTAAGCCAAAGAAGAATAATAACTATAAGTATCATATGACCAAGGAGGAGAAGGAATATGAGGAGCTATGGGCAACTCCTAGTTTCACACCATGATAGAACTTTGTGGTGTAGAGGAGGTCTCTATCTATGCTTCTTCAGAGACTCATTTATGAATATAATCATAAAGTTTAACAAAATTACTCCTAATAAATCCTTATATTATAATTTTTTTAGAATCAAATTTGTGTGCTCAATATGATAATGCCAATTAGAGAAGGTCTTTCGTTAAGTGGGAACGACAAGTTCAAGCACTATAGTATAGGGTTAGAATGGGTATATCTAGATGGAATAATGAGATTGATGAAATTTAAAATAAGATTTTTATGCTTATAAATTTATATACATTCTTTTTGTGATGTCTTCTAGGTGTTTTTATGGTCTAAAATAATGTTGAAGACAAATTAAATTTTTTTGAGCTCTCTCAGTTTTCTCAATTTTTTGGCTTAAGGGCAAGCAGGCCTAAAATGGGTTATAGGAATTCATGGATCCCAAAGGTTTGAAGGCTAAATTTTTGGTCTATAATTTTTTTATGGGTGTCTCTAGGTGTGTAAGAAGTTTTAGAGGTATGCATTGACTAGAAGGAGGTTTGTTGACCTTGTTTATTTTGAGTTTCTAAGGTTTTGGGCTATGCTAGAAAAGTGGTTTACTTTGTGAATTGAGGTATAAATATTATTAATAAGTTTATTGGTCCAAATTTGTTGTCAAAAAAAATTTCATAGAGATTTGAATGTTTGTGGTTCTCAAGTTATTCAAGTTTTTGTCAAGTTGGAGGCCTAATTGGGTAGTAGGCTTGTGAAGGAAGTATGTTGTAGATGATGATATTGGTGATGAAAATTGGTTTGATTTAGTAGGAATATTATATTTCTCCAAATATGAATTTTTATGTCCTAAAGACGTGTCTACTAAAAATTATGGGATCTGTAAGTTCTAGGTAGGGCTACAAGGAGGCTAGATAAGCCTAGTTTAAAGAAGAGTGTTTTTTGCTCAGTTTATTCAAAAGAGAAAGTATATTTATTTCAAGGAGAGTTATTAGGTTTATTTAAATCATGTTTCCTATTTTGAGAGTGGCATGAAGTTTTTTTGGTGGTCCTTATGATAGCTTGAGAGAGAAGGCTAGTAAGCATATGTGGTGTTTCTTCATGGTGTGTGGAGATTTGAAGATGATCATAAGGTAAAATTGATCAAAGTTATTAGAGGGAGTCCCTATCAGATGTTTATTTATGTTTTACATCATATTAATGTGGTTTTGTATGTTATTTCTTCATTGGGTGTTGTGCTTGATTGAAGAGAGTGTAGGCATGGAGCAAGAGGAAGTTGTCAAGACAAGCAGAAGTAAGCTCAAGTTGAGTGGGATTTTGTATCATATTTATAAGGTGTTCCTCTCCTATTTTTAGTCTTTTTATGTCCTCAAGATCAGATTATGCCCATTTTTTCATTGTGTCAAAGGGGGAGAAATTTCTTATTGTGAGAGTGCTTGAAAAGAGAGAAGGGAGGTGAGTTGTATATTGATATATGATGGTTATTGACATAAATGACAAAGGGGGAGATTATTGGAGAGTTTTTAGTGATGTCATGGAGGTGTCCTAGTGAGTGGATGAAGTACTTTTATAGCCTAAGTAACAATGACAAAGTGTGTAATGTGCTTATTCTAGTAAGTTTGAAGGAGGCTTGGTTGATCTTCTATTTTGGCATGGTTAGAGATGTTCAGGGATGAGTATACAGTATTGAGCATGTGAAAAAGGTACCTAAGATGTTTTATAAGCTTTAAGAACTTATGTGCATAAATGGAATTCATTTAGTTGTCCATAGTTTTCATCTAGACACTTTGGGTCCAGTGGTAGAAAATCTAAGTAGGCAATTTGATGACATCACCATTGCCACGTGTGAATGAGTCAAGAGGAAATGGTCACATGGGTTTGTTCAGTATTATGCCTAGTTATTATTCACTAAATTTAGGTAATGCACCTAATCATATTAAAATATAAGCAAGTGCAAATTTGGTATCTTAGGCATTTTAACAGTGTTTTCCCATAGCCAAATTTACACGAGGCAAGGAATAGCCAAGTAAGCATTTTTATTTATTCATATCTCACACGTATAGAAATTTAAAGAGAAGGTGATAATATGTGTTTGTTTAATTTTATACCTAATTGATTTATGATAACTTTCAGATCATGCATTAAATCATGTCAAAATATATGCATGTGCAAAAATTGGCCTTCCAAGTGATTCTTGACATAGTTAGCTCTATGAATAAATAAATCTAAGGAGGCATTTTAATGTCATTATATCTCACATATGTGAGGGTTATAAGATGAGATTAACACATGGATGGATTCTCTTATGTGAGGAGATCATATGGTCTAAATTTTAAAATATGCACTTGAGTGAAGAAAAAGATATAGAGGTACAAATTTGACCTCCCAAACAGATAAGCAAGGTTCCCATAATTAGTCACTTCTGCACAAGTTAAAGTTAGAGCAAGATTGATAGAGTGTATTTACTTAAAGATGTTAGGAAGTAACAAGATGAGGACAAGTGCATGATTTTTAATGTTGAGTAGGGATAAATATTGAGATTCTTCCAAGGATCAACGGTGAGTAGGTGATCATAAAAATAGGGATCAATGGTGCATATTAAAGTCAAGAATTCAAAGTGATAGTTTTTTATAATTTTTAAAAATTAATCTATGTATAGGAGATCGATGAAGTGCATGAGATCAAAGTTTCTAGATAGCACAAGACGAGGTTAAAGTGACTGAGGTTTAACATTTGAGTATTGGTACCTATGAATTAAAGTTTGGAGAATATTGATGGTGCAAGAGTGATCTAAATCTAAGAGGACACGAGATGTGAGCATAGTGTTCAAAGTTTAACTATGATTGTTTGATTTTGAAATTTTGAATTTGCAAAGGGAAAAACTAGTATGTGGTATTTTTCCCATAACTTTTGATCAAGGATGAATTTACTCATGGTGTAAAAAAAAGTGGTAGAGGAATCCAAGGCACATTTGAAAATATTGATTTGAAGATATGGAAGTGTGTAAAATCAAATATATTAAGGTTTAAAATTGATTGTATGTTTGTGCTTTTTCTGCAAGTGACATGATAAGATTAATTGAGATTATAAAAATGTTGTTTCAATGTTTCATGGTGAATTATCTATTGTGGAGTGTTGTAGACTCCATGATTATGCTATGTGTGCATCATTAAGGTTTGACCATTCATAAGCAGTATGAATAATGGCTTACAAGGTGACTGTGTATTCGTTCATGATGGTTCAATGCACAAAATGTTGATTGAGCTTGCATAGAAGATTGAAATGATGACTATAAGCATTCGAGGATGACTAAGGGGTCATGTAGTGTATAAATATGCTTTTGTAATTGGTCTTATGTTCTTTTTTTTCTATTTGATGTGATAAATGGGTGAATAGGTCTCCATGAGACCTATAAAAGCTACAAGGGCCTTATTAAAAGGTGTAGTTGCTTAACGGTGACCCATATATGTGATGGCTGACCTATGATGATTATATTGAGCTATGTATTCATATGATATATTCATTAAGGGTTAAGGCATGCATACTAACTGACCAATATGGTGATAATCATGAATTATCTATAAAAAGTGAAATCAAAGATGGTGATTTATAGATTTTAAGTGAGAGACTTGGGAGAGATTTTTTATATGACCTATAGGTCATAATTATTCTGGTAGTATAGTGCTCTCACAGATTGAGTATGAGAGAAGGTGAAGAGTGATAATCAGAAGTCCATCATTAGGTGTTGAAGACATCAATGAAAAGGTGGATATGTTCATAGGTTTTTTTGTGGTAACTTAGCATCTAGGGTGGTTTTAGCCTCATTTTAAGGTGAAATTTGTTAAAATTATGGTTGTTTTTTCAAATCAACTAGACATGTGTGGTAACACCTTATGGGATTGAAGTTTTACTAAATAGGGATTGTAGTTTTTTCATTAGTTATAGCTAGTTTAAATTGGTTCTTGTTATTATAATATAGTATTCCAATTATATTTTCCAATGGTTTTTCTCCCCAAATAGGGTTTCCCACATATGTCATGTAGTATGTGATTGATCTTGCATTGTCTCTCTTGCTCTTTATTATGAATGATGTGTATGCTTCATGAATGCTTGTGGTAATTATTTAAGTTTTTGTAAATATTGAAATTGCACCTGGATTATTTGGGTTCACTAATACACCCACCCTCTTAGTGATTTTACCTCTAACAGAGTACTCTTCTTTTTTCTCTTTTTTATTCTAGTGAACAAGTGTCATTTAGTAGGTA
Organism: Torreya grandis; assembly: GCA_037957365.1. Lineage (NCBI taxonomy): Eukaryota > Viridiplantae > Streptophyta > Pinopsida > Cupressales > Taxaceae > Torreya > Torreya grandis. Next base: position 2,285,060 of record JARHVA010000338.1, on the reverse strand, counting down.
ATATACAATTTCCTTATACCTTTCCTCACTTGAGACCTGGTCTAATTCTACTTGAAAAACATCAATGCAAGGATTAGCCTTGGTAATTAACTAGATTAAACCTTAGTTGCATACTATATTGGTTGACTCAATTTCTATATCATATTCTTGGAGCTTAGTCATTCATTTTCCCCATCTTTCCCCTAACTTGTTCTAGTTGAGCATAAGATTAATGACAGGGTTAGATACAATGGCATGAGTCTTGTTCCAAAGGATGTAATGTTTGAAATTATTCATGGCCTTTACCAAGGTGTATGATTACTTGTTTAGGAGTGGGTATCTCAGTTCATCATCCTATAATATTGTACTCAATAAGGTGACTAGATGTTCTTTGTTGTCTTGTTTCTATGTTAAGATGACAACAATCATGTAGTCAGAAGAAAACAAATAAAACTAGAAATCTTTATCAAAATTTTAGATAATTAGCATGGGTTCCTATATTATGGATTCATTGATGTATTGGAAATATTTCCTATCCTTGGATTTACAATAAATCTTTGTGTCATTTTTTAACATGGCATTTAGATGTCTGATAATTTTAGAAAAACTTGAAATGAATTTACATACAAAGTTAATAGTTCATAAATATGATTTTAATTATTTTTTTATATTAGGAAAATCAACATTAAAAATTGTTAATATTATAAGGGTCAATATCCATACCATCCTTCATGATCACATGTCCTAAGAGCTTACCTTTGGTTATGAAAAATATACTCTTCTTAGGGTTTAGAGAGATACCAAAGGTCCTGCATTTCTCTAGAACTTATTGAAGGTAAATCATGTGGTCTTTCCTATTTTTAGATAAAATGTTTAAGTCATCCAAAGTCCTTGGAATGCATGGTTCATGGAATGTTGGAAGGTAGCCCTAGAGTTTATGCGTCTAAAAGACATCCTCCTATATGCAAATGTTCCCCACTTGATCATGAAGGTAGTATTCATTTTGTCTTCAATGTTGACCATCACTTGGTTATAACAAGAGAATACATCCAATAAAGACATCATATGAGATCCTCTAACCTTTTTAATTACCTCATCCAAAGAGGGCAATGGGTAATTATCCTTTTCTAAGAATTTGTTGAAATTCCAAAAGTCTATGTAGAGTTTGATTTCACAATTTTTCTTTCTAACTAGGACTAGGTTATCCAACCATGTGGAGTGTTTGATTGGGAAGACTATCCTTGCATCCAATAAATTACTTACTTCCTTATAGATGAGAGGATTTAGAATGGGGTTCATAGGTCTCTAGCTTTGCCTGAAGGGTTTACATGATTCCTTCAAGGGAATCATGTGAGTGATGACCCAGGTGTCAAAGACTTTGAGATCTTTGTAATACCATACAAGGAATCCTTAAATCTAGATAATATCTTACTGGATTTGACCACTTATTTCTTGGTATATACAAGTTTGATGTTGATACTCTAGGGATTTCTCAATGATCCCAAATTAATTTGAATATAATCTTTGCCACTTACTTTGGGTATCTTGGTATCACTTATCTTATCTTGATCGAATATCCTCTCTAGAGAAACCACACCTTTAGGAATTATATTCTTCTTTAGTTGGATTATTTCATCACCATTAGATTCAACCTCCTTTGTAGACTCTTCATCTTGCTCATTGATTACATGTGACTTAAAGACTCTAGAATTAGTTATGAAATTGATGATTTTATTATCATCATCAAATACTTGAAAGTGATTGACATTGTCTGATACATAAAGGCATGCTATAATTTTGACTATAAAAATTTGAAATTCAACAGCCTCAGGTAAGATTAGATTTACTACTATCAAAGCCAAAACATATTCCAGCTAATTTTGATCCCTAGGTACATAGGCGATGTTAAATGCTTCAAAACTTCCAATTAAATCCCATGCTCTAAATTTATATTTCTTTGGATAATAAAGCTTACATTAGTATTGACTATGTACCTACTTGATGATTAATTCAAAATCACCATGCACTAACAATTTACTTACCTTGTGTTTGATGGTGAATTGAAGTCCTAAGATTAGGGTCTCATATTATACAAGATTATTAGTGCATGGAAATTGAATTCTATGAGATAATAAGTATTATTTACCAATTGGATTTTTTAGTATGTTACCTACCTATGAGCCTTGTTTGGCTCTCACACCAGAAAATTACATCATCTAAAATCCTTCATCCTTGGTTATCAGGCTACTTTCATTAAAATCCATAGTGTTAAGAGCATATATGCCTAAGTCAGTGGACTAGAAATTTACCTTCTCATTCTTGGAATTATAATTCGTTATCATGAACTTCATTCTTAACTCCCATTTGATTTATATTTGATTGGGCACACATATCCAAGGTATCCACATATGCAAGAAATATGTGGACATATATCTATTCAAATATTTTTTCTAGTCTCTACTCAATAACATCCTATATGATTCTGGTATTTCTATGACTTAGATATCGATGATCTACTAAACTCAAGATTTATGATCTAACTACATATGAATGTTCAAAATATCTCCTACCACCTTGACCTTTGATTTGTCTGATTGGACAACAACTCTATTAGACTTGATTAGAGTTAGCCCTAGATTTTCATAACTATTGGCATTATGTTAGCAGATGCTCTAAAATGAATCAAATAATTATGCACATTTTTACCAAAAATTCTAATAGTTAATAGAAATAGAGGAACCTTAGCCTTAATTTTGTATGTTACCACATTTGAATTTGCATTTGCATATTTGGCTTTACCTTTGTCTGATTTCTTGGTTAATGATTTAAATAACAAATCACATTACTTAGTGATTTGAGAAAGTTCATGTAAGGTAATGTTGGATTTAATATTCTTCATGTATTCCATAATGTTGTATCCACCTTTGGATCTAATTGTATCCCACTCTATAGTTGGCTGAGTATCCTTTCCCTTTGGGGGTAGAGGATCGTTATTAGTCTTATAATTTGGGGGTTTGTTCACCTGGTTGAGCGGTGTGGAAGTCATTATAGGTTCCTTTTAAGTTTTATTTCTCAAGGTATATTATTTTTTGGTATTGTTGGAAAGTATGTATCTCATTTATGTTACTTTCAAGATCATTTTCTTGTTGGTCAAGAAAAACATAAGTTTTGATCGTGAGGGATGTTTTAGTGGTGTTGGACCCAGTATCAGGTGTTTTTATATTTATGGAATTACCAGTATTGCCTTGATTATCTGGGATAATGTCATAAATTTATAAATCACATCAAAAAATTTCAAAAGTGTTGCATAATTCTATGCAGTCTAACTCTCTATACCAAGCCATGTTATGGACCTTACACCAATTAGGAAAGGCCAATTCACATATATTTATGCTAAGTATCTTATTGGTTGGGGGTTCATTATTATTATTATTATTATTATTATTATTATTAGACTAGTTGAAAGGTTTATTGTACTTTTGAAAGGTATATTTTTTTTTATAACCTTCCCCCATGTTTCCCATTTGCCTTTCCAAATTTTGAATGTCACTATTTATTTTTTAAACCATTCCTTGAATTTATTCCAAGTCTCCTTTTGAGGAGTTAGGCTTAGTGTTCTAAACTAGGTTTTAGATAATACTTTGGGTGTTAGAGTTGTTAACAAGGACCAAATCTTGAATATTATTTTTGGGATGTGCCCCAATATTAGACTAATAAAAGAATCCTAGTTGTTGGCAAAGAACTACATGGATTAAAGGTAATTTATTGAGGCCAAGTCTCTAATTTAAGGCCAACATATTTTGATTTGCATTTGGGACTATATTAAGAGCATGTAAAGTTGGGTTGATGTTTGGGATAACAAAGGTATGATGCCCTTATAGGTGAATTTATTTATCAATATGTATGACATTTACATAGGAATGTGGTAGTGTATTTATGTTTATAGGTCTATAAAAAAAGATGACATTTATTGGGTAGAGGGAATTTTTGTATATTTCTAGTGCTAGGTCATTTGTAGGTTGATAGGTAGTTGTGGTGAGGATATACATATTTTCAAATTTAGTGTTAAAATCTCTTATGGGCTTAGTTAGGTCTCACTTAAAGATAATGATTTATTGGTAAATTATCCCTAAACTAATGACCCTTCCAAATTATGTGATGAAAGTATCATTGAATTGGTTCCATCTAATGATGGATTCATCTAGAAAATTAAGGAACCAGTCATAGGTTACTTCCCTAAAGGTAAATGGGAAGAGTCTATAGGCCACGCATTCATGGATGACATTTAAAATCCTAAGGGATGCCTTTTAATAATTGATATTCTCTTTGGTAGTTATACCCCTAGATGGATTGAAGAGGGGAGGGTAATTTTTATTATTCTTGGGCAAATAATGCATAGGGTTGGGCACATTTATGGAACATCCCCCTAACCATGCCATGGTAGGATGGATGTAAAATAGAGGATGTGGATGTTGGCTTATTATAGAGGTAGGGTGAGATTTTTATCTCCTACGTCTCCCTTTACTAGCTCTGGATTTATGATGGGTTTCTAAATATCCAAGGGGAACTCTAGTTTTAGAGTGATATTTGGTCTAGATCTTAGGCATCTCTAAGATGCTATGTAAAAGATCTATGTCAAAAATTCACAATACTGAAAGGTTCATTAAATATTTATAAATAAAGTAAAGATCAACCAAATTAGCTTAATGTAACCCTATAAAAAGGTCCACAATCAAGTATCCTTCAAATCCTTCAAGGCCTACATAAACTTTTGTCATAAACTTAGTTTAACCTACAAAGATCAATGTTAGACAAGATATTTCAAGCAACCTTTGGTGTTTTGATCTTATCAAAGTCTCTCAAAGAAAAAAATTCATAAAGAATATCTTAATGTTATGTGAATGTACTCAATTTATAACTCTAAATCCATGGCTCAGTGATCTTTCATGAAATAATCCACTTAGACATTGATCTTTACACTTATTTGTCACAGATCAAAAGTTCTTAGTTTAAATAATGCAAAATTTTAAAAATATAGATAAAATAGAGCCTGATCTACTTAAAGAATTCAATGACATGCCTATCTTTAATGCCTTTAGATGAAATTTAAATAGATCGAAGGGGAAATGCTAGAATATCTTCAAATGTAAACAAATAATTCAAGGATCTTTTGGAATAAACACTTTTCACAAGGATATTTCAAAGGTTACAAATATCTTACAAAAGATGAAAAGAAATCACAGTGTTTATCCTAATCTTTGTGTATTTAAATAAATTATGCTATATTTCAAATGAAATACACTATAGTTTTACTCAAAATAAATAATGGCCCTCTTTCTAGTGGCAGTTTCTTCTCTTGTTGATGTAAATATTTATCAAGGATATAATGTGAATAACATAACAATATTTCTTAGTTTATAGTGTAGGTATTGGAAGACCTTAAGGCTTACTTCAATTTTGCTAGAGTGATTATGTGGCCACCACCTTTAGTCTGTAAGGAGACCCTACTATAGGGACAATAGGAACTCAATAGTGACATAATCTATCTAAAATTTATTCATGTTGTTATGATGTAAAATTGATTTTATACTTTTCTAATTTATGCCTCAAACTTTAAATAAACAAGTGGATATTTACAGTAAGAATTAATCTAAAGTGATTCATATTCACAAAATTCAAAAAAGGAAGAAGGGTAGAGCAAAAAATAAGGTTTTATTTACAAAAAAAATACCAACAGATATCCTTTAGTTCTTTTTGACAATAGTGCAAATAAAACTAACATTTATGAGATCCTAGTACTAGAATAAATATATCATAAATGTAGTGGGGATTCTAGGGTAAATATAATGCATATATCTAAAAAGTATGCTTTAAAATAGCTACCTAAAATACATTGTTTTAAGCACATTTATTTTCAGAGTAGAAGGAAACATGGCATACATAGACAAACTTTGTTAGCATAGTAGAAAACACAAACTAGCAAGATGCATTCGAAACACTACTATCATATTTAACCATTGAAAAAATGAAATCATATGTTATTATCAAAGCTTAAGAAATAAGAAAGTATGAAAATAATGAAACAATGAGAAAATTATAGGAATTATTCTTTCTCTTTACATTAATTTCAAAAAAGTCTATTCTAAAGTACAATTAAGGGGAAAAACCCCTATAAATAAGCCTCTTCATGCCTAACATTGTTATAAAAGAATTGGATGTATGACATCTATTAGTGAACAAGGTCCCTCATTTTCTAAAAAATAAATAATATTCCCTATTAAAATAGGGGAATAATTTACAATGCATTGAAGGTAATTAGGACATGATATTCATAAAGAGAAAGCCCAACATATGGCTATCTCACTCCTAAAGTGTTAGGCTAGGATCCTATTGGTGTGGTTGATGATGAAGCTCCCAATGTAGAATAATATTAGTGTGAACCCACAAAAACTTAATAAGGATTACTTCCTTATGTGGTCATAGAAGAAGAAGTTCCAAGAGGGGCCAAAGAGGAAGAACATCTTGAAGTGACCATCTGTGGCTTGTTGCTAGCTTGTTTATTAGCTTATATCTACCCTTAACATGCTTTAGAGCATCTTTTATAATAATTATCAATTAAATTCAAATAAATAATAGGTTAATTAAATAATTTGATGGTAAGACTTGTCATTGCATCATGCCTACTCAAGAGAGGTCCTAAAGCCTCAATGATTTCCACTACCTTTTCAATTATTTGATTGGTAGATGCTACCAAATCTGCCATCTCTTGATCAAAGGTCACTCCTTAAATTAGAAATAAAGTTTTTAAACTAGGTTTGGAAAGCATATTTGCTGACAATATAACCATCCTTGTTAGTAAGGTGTGTGATTTTAGCCTCTTTGAGCAAAGTTATGACTGTCACCCTGTTGGGTGAGAGACTAGTCTAGAGGTCTCATTTCATCAATCCACTAGTTCAAAGCTTTCCTCTTTGAGCAAAGTTATGACTTTTTGACCCCGCTGGGTGAGAGACTAGTCTAGAGGTCTCATTTCATCAATCCACTGGTTCAAAGCTTTCCTTCTAGTTATATAGGATTGAGAAATGCTCAAGTAATATAATGGGATCAAGTTCATGTCTTTAAAATTATTCATCCTAATCAACTTTACCAAGTTGATTATCTTTCTCTCACATGTCCCACATGCCCCTCTAACCTTTAGAATTTTATTGTAGATCTCATCCAATTTTACTTTGTACTAGGATAATGTATTTAGTGTATCAAACATTTTATCAATAACCCATTATACCTTCATTATGGTCTCTTTTGAAAATGTGGATTTATGCTTCTATTCCAGATCAATTTATCTATATTGCATTCCTTTTACCAATTCAGTAGCTACATCACCATATGCCTTTATATCTGAGAGGGGGTCCTATTCATACTATTGTTATTGGATAGGACTGGCTCTCTTCTTCTTGGTTAGCTCAATTAGGGTCTCTTTTGACTCACACATAATTGTTTGATCTAGATGGGTGACCTTCCTCTTGGTTAATCTCTCAATTTCTCCAACCTTCTTGTCAAATTCAAATGTGACCTATGGAGGGTCCATAATGACCAAATCCTAGTTCTCCATCATAACTAACTACATTTGTTTTATCAATGATTTATCTAAATAACCATTGAGAGGCTATGTATATGGATTTTATTATTGAGTTGGTGTTAATCCCTGGAAGGCAAATGTCTAAGAAGTAACTATGAAGGTGAGTAGGATAAATACATAACTAGGGGATGAAGTATGAAGTGTCATTCCTGAAGATGAAGGAGAGCTAGTGATAGTTGAATAAATAATTGGGAACATAATACATTTGGGGATTTTAATAATGGGCCTTTTTTTAATAATTGGGGACATGGCATAGGTATATGCCTAGGCAAGATTAAAAGAAAATTGTCCATTATTGAGACCTTGGAAGTGGATGATATAATGAAAGTGTTGATAGTGGGTAATGGCATAGTCATAGGCCTAATTATATTTCTAGTGAGGGGCTAGTAGGGCAAGAGGTTTATATGGTTTGGTGTTAGGGTTTCACCAAATAAGCTTAAATGTTGGATATATATATAAATGAAGGAGCTAAAAAAACACACTCTTGACCTATTAATCTTGGTTCTTCCTTGATAGGAAGTAGGGGAGGCAATCCTGATGCTAAAGCTAATGGTTTTATAGTAGGTGTAATTTTTACCTCCATAGAAGGTCTCACCTACACTATGGTAAAATTTTATACTAGGATGGGTTGTTAAAAGTTACTCCTAAAATAGGAGCCTGATCAATATGCTTTTTAGTATCAGCTCTACACTTCTCCAAAGTAGGAGATAATTATTTCAATATTATCTGACTAAACTGGGGCTCAGTTGGACTTTCCTCCTTAGCACCAATAACATGGACTATAGATGTAGATGCTCTTTCCTGAGTATCCTCATGTTCTAAAACCTAATAAAAAATATCTTATAACCTCCCCTTGACTTATGGGATATTGGTAGATTTTAACCTCTACTTCACTTTTATTTCATTGGATGCATTGATGTAGAACCTATATTAATATTCAAGTTCATGATGGTAAGTGATGCTTAGGGATACCATGTGATTAATGTAGTGTTGAACATTATATGTTTAGGGTCCCATTTCCTATTGGTATCTCTCTCCAAGTTAAATACATGTCTTTGATTCATAGTAGCAATGTATGAGTTCCATTTTTAAATTCTAAATTATCCAATTTTAGATCATTGAGCATGAACTAATCCTCTCTTCTTATTATTTCACAGTCTATCTACCCCTATGAGTAGTTGAAAGGAAATCCCTTATTTATCTAGGTTATCTGGCACTATGGTAGGAAACCTAAATGGGTCTCTCTTAATTCCTAATATCCTTAGCGCTATGTAGTATGGATAGTACCAATAGGCTCCCAAGGTTCTTAAGGTTGTTATAATTTATTCTAATAACCTAGGCATAAGCCTCTCATAGATGGATCTATACATAATTGGGCAGAAGTGCTCAACAATTCCCTCATCTCCTGATTGCATTTGTAAATTCTTACTTTTGAAAAGGTGTGAGGCACTATCCACTTTAGTTTTAGATCCCAATTGGTGAATTGGGGGAACTTATGGGTAGTATAGATGGAAACCACTAGGGAGGACATCATGTAGGAATGATCCTTCTAGTTGGACATGACCTTCCTAATTTTTGTTGCCAAGTTATAGGATATGATTTCTCCCAAAGGGGGTGCCTTGGCATAATCTATTAATATTGATGAAAGTGGAACCCACTTCTCATCTATGCGGCCTATGTTCTTGACCCCATGTAGCCTATTCATCATAGCCATTCCCATCCTCACTCATTTACTAAATTGGATGATGGGGATTGGATGATCATTGATTTTCATACAAACCTCCCCATGTTCTCTGCCCATTCTATTAAAACTTCTCTAATGTTATTTTTTCAAATCCATTGGGTGATTTTCCTAATTATAAAGGTCTGGGAAGATTATAGTAAGCCTGAAAGGCTAGTTTAACTATGAAAGTAATGTTTTTACCCAAATTAAAAGACCTAATCATATTTTTAACATACCTAGATTGGAGAAACATTTGGTAGACTAAGTCTACATAGGGGAGTACCTATGGATTAGATGCAACCTTGTGTAATCCCATATATTTGAGTGCTAAGATGTCCAACCTATCTTATACATCATTCGAACCTTCCTCATCATCATTGTATCTATCTATATTCCTTTATACATGGTATAATAAATCATTATAATGCTTGTCTTTAGTGGCCAATGCAATAGAATTAAAACTGATGTCTTGAAAGGTGACCTTCTTTCCATACAAATAGAGGAATGGAAATGGTTCCTACTTGGTAGTTCTATATGTTCCAAATTTATAAATGATTCCAATTTTTTTGATTAATGAACTTATGGATTGCTTTAATGGAAATTGAATGCAAATAAATACTTAGAAATAATCATAAAATACTTCAGATTTCTTAGTAGATAGAAACTAACATTGAATGTAATGCCTTGAGACATCAAGATTTAAACTCTAAATTTAATAATTTGAACTAAAATATATGAGTCATAAATGGCATGTATCTTTAACTTGATTTTATTTAAATCCTAGGTGGCTCTTGAGTTTTTTTCAAACAGATTCAAAAATCCACTTTAAGAAATCAACTAATCACTATTTTTGGCTTGTCCACATGGCCTTTCACATAGGCTTGACTTTTTCATGGAGTGACGTCAATTTATAACCATTGAGATGATCCCCATCAACATTTAATTCACACTAAAAATTGGTTCTTTGTGGATAACTATGTACCACCTAGGTGTTGTACTTGACATGTGCTCAACACTTGGTGCTTTTTCATGTAGTGCATCCTTTTATTCTAAATATTAGGCTACTCAAATAGATTGTGTAATGTTATACCAAGTGTCACCTTTTGATTAGATCACTCTTATTTTATGTTGTATGGCTTGACCCCTTTTTCTTGTTGACATGGCCTTGGTTCCTCTACTATCTTGCCAAATGGTGAACTCCCATTGGCTCACTCTATCACATAGCTTTGTTATATGAAACCTTTAATACACCCAATACTATGACACTTTTTCATGTGTCATATTGGATTGCTTAGTTGGGTTTCATAGTTTATTTTGATCACATTATTAACATGAGATAAGGGGTCCATTTGTTATCATCCCATTGGTTCCAATTTCTAGGTGGCTTCTACATGGCATCCATCTATCCAAGATTTAAGTGGTTAGTTGTCAAGTGTCATCTTTTCATACAATCATAGTATTGAGATATTGAACATTACACCTTAGTTATGGGGGTGTGAAGGGCATGACATTATGCCAAGTGGCATGATGAGATTATATAACTTTACCATGGGACTTTTAGAAGGTAATCAAGGTCTTGGAAGGCTATGAATAGATGCCACATGGTGTGGTTTGATTGGGTTATAAATCCTTTGTAGGATGAAACTCAATGATTAAAGGTTAAGTGACACATTCCCTTTAGGTCACTAGGTCATGAGACTTGATAAAATAGTAGTATCCTTGGAAGGCAATGACTGAGTTCCAAATGGTAGACTTATATTAGATCATGGGGCTGTAAGCCTTTTGTAACTTCCATTTGAAATTAAAATGTTGTGACTGAGTGCCAAGTGGCATGCCCTGATTGGGTCACTGGGTCATGATTATTTTCAAAATCTAAAATGTATACAATGAAGCCTCAAACTTTATATGACCAAGTAACCAATGCATGAAACACTACCACATGTTGATCAAGGTTAAGTTGGCATCGGGCTCCTGCATACAGGAAAAGATGCAAAAGTTAGAAAATTTCATGATATAAGGAAATGAGACAAGTCTAAATTTGTAAACTTTGAGTACAGAATCTGACTTGGACCCTAATATAAAACTTAAAATCAAGGTACGCCATAGTATTGAATTATAATTTTTGACATAGTCAAATTAATGCCATGATTTAGAAACCTTAATTAAGTAATCTTGATTGAGTCTTAGGGATCATACCTTAGACCCTTGAATGATATCCCCTTATAAGAGCACTTTTTAAAACAAGTTAGATCATTAGAGAACTCAATGAACTAGACATCAATGAAACATTTTAAAAGTCACTCATTAATATTTGTCATGGACTAACATGACTTTTGAACTTTTTAAGTCATACAAAGGGGTTTTAATTAGGTGATACCAAAGGTAAGGTATGTCTTAGGGTGAATGACCCAAAAAATTTATAGGTTCCACAATTTTAGGAAAATGGGGTGTGTTGATCTCAACAAATGGCGACCTTTAACAAAAACATAGAAATATGTTAGAATTTAGATATCTTGGTTTAGAATGTAATCATTAAGTAATCATCCCTTGGTAGATGTAAAAAATATTATAATTGGTTTATTAGGAATAAAAACCTTTTACTTTAAGAATGAAATAATAAAAATCTAAAATCCATTCATACTATGTGTGTGCTTTGAATTGATTGACCAACATGCCTTTGGGTTTCAAAATTAGTGACTTCAAATTTTATGGCTTTGAACATAGGTTATGGGTAAGTATTTTTAGATATACATAGTTATGCTCAACCATTTTTTAGGGGATGGATTGGGAATTGATTTGATACTAGATAGGTATCCATAGCCTCATCAAATATACCTTTAGCTCCACTCCAAGCCTTACTTCACTACTAGTCAGGCATCCATAGCCCTAGTGGAATTTACCTGAATCACCTTCAAGAGAATGTAGATTATAGTTTCCAGTCTTTTTCATCTTGATACACGTGTTTTTGATCTTTTTTTGTTGCAAACTCTTGGATTTTGGGAACTATTTTATTATCTAGATTTTAAGGAATTTCAAAAAATTACTCAAGAGCCATTAACTTTTAGCGACAGAGTTCTACCTAGCCAATATTACGATGTGAGATTATGTGCCAGTATGTATGGACCTTAAAAATGTTAAGACCTTCATCTAATCAAACATATTCTTGTTATAACTAAATTAAAATTAGAATAAAATCATATATTTCATGAAAGGATAACTTTAAAATCAAGTTCTTCCATATTTTCTAAATCAACACATGATACAGTCTCTTACTTTAGACAACCATCTATTGGGATGCACACAGGTGTCAACACCTTAATTCTTTAGAGTTTATAACTTTGGAAAAATGCAATAAAAAATTGGGACCTTTCCCGAAGGGATTATTGCTAAGTTATAGCATGAAGTGACTACTCTAAGGAAAGAAAAGGACATAAAGAAAACACATAACAAGAAAGCAAAGCAAAAAGGAAACTAATATACTCCTACCTATTGATACTCTTAACCAACTCACAGTCTTTTGGTGGGGGTCTAATGGGTATCTAAGAAGTAGTAATTCAAGTATTATCCATTAAGCTAAGTCATTTCCTTATAAGTCTTTCAGTTTAAATGTATTATCACCCAATATCTCTACAATTTGATATGGCATAATCCAAAGGGGCATGAATTTATCATGCTAGAATTTTTTCTAATGGGCCTTGTCCCATAGTAAGACCAATTTTGAGATTTAGAACATCTTGATTTTAGCCCTTTTGTCAAACCACCCTTTGACTATTATCTGGTATTTTTTGAAATGATTGAAGGATTCATCCCTAGAATCTTCCATCTAGATGATATTTAATATTCTCAATTGAATTCTTTAATCATCATCCATATACTCAACCATGAACTCATAAGTAGGAAACTCCAATGTAATGGGAAATATTAGTTTCTACCCATATACTAAAAAAAATGGAGATGATTTCAAAGCTTGCTTATATCTAGTTTGGTCTACCTAGAGTGCATATTTCAATAATAACTACCACTCCCTTGGTATTTTAGCTACTGACTTCTTTATTGCATTTATTAGGTTATTGTTTTTGGATTTTACAACACCATTCCCTTACAGATAGTGATTCAAAGAAAACTTGATAATAATCTTTTTATTAGAATCCCATCTTATGAATTTATTATATTGGAAAGTTGAACCATTATCACATACCAAATACAAAGGGGTCCCAAATCTAGTTGTGATGTTCTCCTATATGAATTTGATGACATAAATTGACCTACAGTTCTTAGTGGTAATCACTTCAATCCATTTGGTGTAATAGTTAGTAGCTGTCAACATGAATTTGTGACCTATTGAAGAGTTAGGATTGATGACTCTAATGAAGTCCAATCCCTATTTTGAAAATAATTTAGTTTCAATTACTAGTTGTAAAGTCATAGATGCTCTTACTTCTTAGGTGTCAAACACTTGACATTGAAGACATGCTTGAATGTGAGCATGTGCATCCTTGAATATGGTAGGCCAATAATAGCCTGCTCTAAGTATTTTATGGGTAGTGGTTATATCAAAAGGATGTCCATTTCCAAATTTCTCATGGAATTTATTTAATATGTTTGTAAATTCCTTCATGGAGATGCATCTTAAATAGATTCCTTGATAGTTTTTCTATGGAGCACTACTCATTTGATCATGAAGTATGAAATTTTGAGGCTTAGTGATCTTCTTTGCTCTCTTTTTAATTAAAATAGGCTAGTGCCATTTAACAGGTAATAGACAACATCCTTGTAGTATTCCTCACTTAAGACCTAGTCTACTTCTATTTTTAAAACATCAATCTAATGATTAGTCTTAGTAATTAATTGTATTATACCTTGGCCGTATACCATCTTGGCTGACTTAATTTCTATATCATATTATTAGAACTTAGTCATCCATTTTCCACATCTTTCCCCTAACTCATTCTAGTCAATCATAAGCTTAATGATAGGGTCAAGTACAATGGCATGAGTCTTGTTCTAGAGGATGTAATGTCTAAACTTATTCACAACCTTTACCAATGTGTATGCTTCTTGTCTAGGATTGGGTATCTCATTTCAGCATCCTTTAAGTTTATACTCATGAACGTGACTGGACGTTTTTTTCATCTACTTTCTATGTTAAGATGGCAGCAATCATGTGGTTAGAAGGAAAATAATAAAGGTAGAAATCTTTACCAAAATCTAGGATAATTAACATAGGTCCTAGTAGTATGACTTTTATGAAGTCTTGGAAATATTTCCTTGTCTTGGACATCCAATAAATCTTTATGTCCTTTTTCAATGTGGCATTTAGAGGTCTAACAATTTAAGTAAAACCTCAAATGATTTTACGTACAAAGTAAATATTTCTAAAAAGTGATTTTAATTATTTTTTCTATTAGTAAAATCAACCCCACAAATAATGTTAATCCTATCAAGATCAATAACCATACCATCCTTCATGATCATGTGTTCTAAGAGCTTACCGTCAATTATGTAAAATATTCTCTTCTTAGGGTTTATAGAGATACCAACGGTCCTTCATTTTTCTAGAACTTGTTACAAGTGTATCATGTCATCTTCCCTATTTTTATAAAAAATGGTTAAGTCATACATGTAAATAACAATGTACTTACCAATCAATCCTTGGAATACATGGTTCATGGTATGTTGGAATGTTTTCCTAGTGTTAATGAGTCTAAAAGGTATCCTAGTATATGTGAACATTCCCCACTTGGTTGTGAAGACAATCTTTATTATATATTCTTTATTGACTAGCACTTGGTTGTAACTAGAGAATACGTCAAAGAAAGACATCATCTAAGAGCCATTAACCATTTGAATTACCTTGTCTATAGAGGGAAATATGTAATTATCCTTTTTTGAGGATTTATTGAGATTCTAAAAGTCTACATAGAGTTTGATTTCACCATTTTTCTTTCTGACTGAGACCAGGTTAACCACCCATATAGAGTGTATGATTAGGAATACTATATTTATGTCCAATAACTTCTTTACTACCTTATAGATAAGAGGATATAGAATGGGGTTTAAGGGTCTCTACCTTTTCCTTAAGGGTTTACATGCTTCCTTCAAAAGAATCATGTGAGTAATGACCTGGGTGTCGAAGACTTTGATATCTTCATAAGACTTTGCAAGGAATCCTTGAATCTAGATAATATATTAGTGGATTTAGCCACTTATTCCTTGGTACAAACAAGCTTGATGTTGATATTCTAGGGATTTCTCAATGAACCCATATTAATTTTCTTATAACCCTTGACGCTTACTTTGGGCATCTTGGTATCACTTGGTATCTTGTCTTGATCAAATATCCTCTCTAGAGAGACCATGCATTTAAGAATTTTATTCTTATTCAGTTGTATTACACCATCATCATCAAATTTTACCTTCTTTGTAGAATCTTCATCTTGCTCATTGATTACATGTGACTCAAAGACTCTATAACTAGTCATGAAATCGATGATTTACTTATTATCATCAAAAACCTATAAGTGATTAACATTGTTTGGTTTAAAAGGGCATGATATCATTTCAATTATAAAATTATAAAATTTGAGAGCCTTAGGCAAGACTATATTTGTTACTACCAAAGCCAATACAACTACTAGCTGATTTGTTACTACCAAAGCCTTAGGCAGGACTCAATATTGTAATTTAGGAAAAAGGGCATTGGTAAAGAGATGGAAAAGATTTTCATCAGACATGTTATGTTCACATTTATTTGACAAAGTCTTCCATATTTTAACAAAGGCTTGAGAGGTTTCATTTTCATTTTTTTTATAATTTATGAAATGGGCAATAGTGTTTTCAGGAAGATCACTAGTTTGGAATTCTTTAACTAAAGCATTCACTAAATCCTCCAAACTAGTAATAGAATGAGGTCTAAGTTGATTGTACCAATCCAAGGCATAACTTGTGAGGGTTTTGGTAAGGATATTGGTAGCAATAAAGGTTTTTAATTTGACCCAATCTTTATAAATATTTCTAAACATCTTAATATGAAGGGTAAGATT
The DNA here is from genome assembly GCA_037957365.1 of Torreya grandis. Classification (NCBI taxonomy): domain Eukaryota; kingdom Viridiplantae; phylum Streptophyta; class Pinopsida; order Cupressales; family Taxaceae; genus Torreya; species Torreya grandis. The sequence goes on along the minus strand of JARHVA010000338.1, from coordinate 2,268,679 downwards.
GGTTGATCCATTATAACAAATTGTAGGTGTTATACCTCCTATGTCAATATTATCAATCAAGTAGTGAGAGGCTCATTTTTAATATGCTTAATGGTTTTTTTAACCAAATAAGGTTAAGGAATGAGATTTACTTGATAATATCTAAGAGGAGGAGGGGGAACATTTTGGTTATGTGTTCCCCAAGCCATTGGTTACAAATGAGATTGAAGGTGGAGAAGATGGTTTTGCATTCTCATCATTTGATTTGTGTTATGATATTAAAATGTATTCATTTGATTGAGAGTTTTAACAAAAATTGATGTGTTTAATTAACATTATTATAAGCATTAGGGTTGGAATTAGTGTTAGTATTAGTGGTTTGGGTACCACTATTGGTGTTGATAGGAGCTTGAGAGGAATTATGAGAGTGTGATGCACTAGTGGAAAATTTTTCTTGTGTAGCAAAAGATGGACTAGTGAATGGTTGATAGGAAGAAGCACTAGAAGAATGATTGCCTTGGGTATACAATGAAGCACTAATATAAGGATTAAGGTATTGGGTCTTATGAGAGGCCCACTAGATGTAGAACTTGCCATGTTAGTTGATATACTAGGCATAAAAGTGGAAGAAGTTAGAGAAGGAGAGGTCATGGTATGAGAATGGGTCATAATGAAAGGAAGAGGATGAGAATAAAATAAATTGATACCCTAAAATATAGTTGAGAATGTAGGATTAGGCAAATGAGGCTCTTTAGTTTGACCACTAATCATAAGATTATAAATGGTAGAAGGATCCTTTCCTCGATGTTAAGGAAATTCAGAGATAAAGAAAAACTTTGCATGAGTATACTCTAATTCAGGTTGGTCCTCTAAGAAAAGAGGATAATTATGCTGCAAAAAAGTATTAGGAGGGCTCCCATAGTTTATTGTGTGAGTGGAAATGTGAACATTACTATCATCTAAGAGAGGAGACCTACTTTGTCTATGGGAGACCCTACGAGGATTGGTAAAGTTCATCATGTATGTTGACTATAACTCAGTGTTGTCATCATGTAAAAATTCCATGATGAAGGGAGAGAAAGAGAGATGAGAAAGCAAAGAACCAAAAAGTGACCAAAATAGTATAGGGTCGACTAGGTCAACATAACATAGAAATAGTGACTACAAAACTATACAGGGTCAAGTGGGTTGATCCAGTACAATGTATAGAGATTGGAAAAAGAGGTAAAAGGGGGATATAGATAGTATAAGGTCAACTGAGTTGATCTTATATAGTGCATAGATGCTGGAAAAAGTTACAAGGTCAATTGGGTCAACCTAGTACAATAGATAGGGAAGATGAGAAGATTGAAAATAAGTTATGAACTAAAACAAAATAATTTTTGTAGCTAATATAGGAAATTAAGAACTAAAGGGAAACAAACAGTCAATTAGATCAATGCTAGCCAATCCAATTGAAGCACATAATATAAAACCTTTCACTAATGTTGGTTAATGCAAGTTTTTGCACACACAACTGAGTAAAGAGCAAGTAATCAACTTGAAAATTAAAGAGCTAACTAATTGTTCAACCTAAGATGTTTTATTATATTATTAATAATATGATTTTAAATGTGATGGGAAATTGGATATAAATAAGGAACTGAATAACAATCTAAGGATGGTTTTAGGTAGTTTGGCCTGAAAGGAGTTATATTGGTAATGATACAGGCTTGGTATTGGGGCCTACCTCCTCACTTCATACATCAAAACAATAAGGGTGTTGGGTGATTATCCAAAATATACCATTAAACATTCTTTATACTTGACTAGAGTATCAAGTCAGCTTCCCCCTTGGTGATGAAATTCAAGTTGGCCTTGCATAGACAAATGTTAAAATGCTTGTTTAGTTTTTTGTGATTTGGTTGTTTGTACATAAAATATAAATAGTGAAACTAAATATTTAATTAAAAAATCCATAATTAGACTATGTGAAATATTCTAATCATGCAAGCAATAAGAAAAGAAAGGTGTGAACTAATTACTAGCATATAAAGATTAATTTCTAGCTTGAAACAAGGTATAGTGTTAACACTATATGCAAAAAATATAGAATAGGGTTGATAGGGTTGAACTTATAATAAAAAATCAAGGTTTTAAAATGAATAAGGTTATCCAAGGTTAACCTAGTTATTCAAACAACACATAAAACACAAAACTGGGTCGACAGGGTCGATCTAGTTAACTGTGTAGGGGTAGTTTTGAAGACTACCAAATGTGAAAGGAAAGATAGAAAAGAAAGATATAAAAATGAGATGGATCAAAGATGCTAAGAATGAATATTAATATTCAATAACCTTGGAATTTGGTTTAAAACTCTACTAGCTAGGTTGACTAGGTCGATCAAGCTTTTTAGAATCTTGTTGTTAAGTGCCTGGTATGTATAGGGTCAACTTTGTTGACCTAGTATGATGAACAAGATGCATAAAAATTTAAAGGGTTGATTTGGGTTGACATAGTATCTAAATTTGGAAGCTTTAAAGTGTATAAGGTCAATAAGGTCGACCTAGTTCTTGAATTTGGATGCCTAAAAATCTAAAAACCTATACTGGGTTATATGAGTTGATCCAATTTCTTGTTCGTGAAAACCTATGCATAGACATTATAATTGGGTTGATAGATTCAATCCAATATGATATATATATGATAAAAATAATGAAATAAAGCGAAATAAATTGTTCAAGGGTTAGTTTCACATCGAGTTCACTAGAATGTATGCAATAAAAAATACATCATGTTTGTAAATCAATCTTGGCTTGGAAAAGATAAAGCATACCTAAAATTTTAATTGGGAATACATTTGTTAAGAGAGAACATGACCAATATGAGGATATTATAGACTTTATTAGGGTATAAATTATCACAATACACCATTTGAGGTAGGGTTCCAAATTCTATAGTCTAACACAATCATGCAATAACCTTAAAAGAGCCCTAGGTTTAATATTCACTCTATTTTAATAAATAAGAAAGTACATATAATCTAGTGCACATCAAATCTTATGGCATAAAGTGGGGGTTAGAAAAAAAACAAACTAAACTGAACATGTATAGAAGACATATAATCTTGTCAATGTATATGAAATCCTAATGCATGGGAATAGAAGCACAAATGTGTTATCTATCTACTCTTACAAAGGAGAAATAAAGTGAGGAATACTTACCTTGAAGATGAACCCACTGAGCCTCAATATCTCCCTTGGCTAAGGTTATTCATAAGATATTATTATGGTATGTAAGGATAACAAAGATAAATAAGCTCTAGGATACACTACCTATCTATGCATCTAAAAGACTTCTCCACAAGACAAGATCTGTATCTCAAAAGAAAGTATGAAACCCTAACCTTTATTCCTCAAGTAGAATGGTCAATAAGAAAATGTTAGTTCACACTTATTATTCTTTGATTCTCTTCTTAAAAATGGTTAGAAATGAACTTGTATATGTAGGTGGATCTTTCCTTAAATACTTCCATAAATATCAGCTATATAGGGTTGACCTTGGTCAACCATATATGTTTTGGGGATAATTCACTAGGTCTGAGCTAGGTCAACCAAAAGGCTAACAAACCCAAAAAGTGAAAAAATACCCTTAAACTATATAGGGTTGACCTTGGTTAAACTAGTATAGTTGAAAATATAAAAGGGAATTAAGGTAAGAAAAGGAGGATAGAAAGAAGAAAATGATTGGAATGGGTAAGTTTGAGAAGAATAAGCTTAGGGTTAATGTTTTAGGAGATGGGTGTATAGATGGAAAGTGTAAAAAGGAACAACAATATTATAAATCACTAATGGTCTACCCACCCCTTTCTCGATGTACCCCTTAAGGCATGCACTTAGAGATATTGAGACTCGATAGGTTCTTACAAGATACAAAGTGTCAGTAATTAATAAAAGTTTGGAAATATCATGTGTATATATTTGGAACTATGGTAGGAAAATTAAAGGGGGATATTTTAATTCTTATTATCATTATCACTTTGTATTCTAGATAATACTAGTAAGATCCCAAGGTACTTAAGGTTATTCTAATTCCTTCTAATAACCTAGGCATAGGCATCTCATGGATGACCTTATAAATAATTGGTTATAAGTTCTTAGCAATTGACCTCATCTCCTTTTTGTACTTTTAGATTCTTATCTTTGAAAAGGTGTGTGGCATAGTCCTCTTTAGTTTTAGATCCCAATTGGTGAATTAGAAAAACTTTTTGGTATCACAAATGACACCCACTACATAGTACATCATGTAGAAATGATCCCCCCTGGCTGGCCACGACCTTCCTAATATATGCTACCAAGTTTTAGTATATGATTTACCCTAAAGGGGGAGTCTTGGCATCATCTATTATCATTGATAAAAGTGGAACCCACTTCTCATCTATGTGTCTTGTGTTATTGGCCCCATGTATACTATTCATCATAGCCATCCCCATTCTCACTCCTTACTTGCATTGGGTGATGGGGATTTGGCTGATCTTAGATTTGAATACAAACCTCCCATTTTTCTCTACCTATTCTCTTAAAACTTCTCTGATGTTATGTGTTTTGGGCCATTGGGTGATAGTTTATTAATTGTAAACAATCTTTGATCTGGGCATATTGTAGTAAGCCTGAAAGGATAGTCTAGCTATGAAATCAATGTCATTACCCAAATTAAAAGAGTTAATCATATTATCAACACACCTAGATTGGAGAAACATTTGGTAGACTAAATCTACATGGGGATGTACCTCTAGATTAGATTAAATCTTGTGTAATCCTATATATTTGAGTGTCAGGATGTCCAACCTATCTTTTGCATCATTAGATCCTTCCTCATAGTCACTATCTATATTTATAGTCCTTTCTATATGGTATAATAAATCATTGTGATGCTTATCTTCAATGGCCAATAAAATAGAATTTAAATTGGTGTCTTGGAAGATGATGTTCATTCTATATAAATAGAGCAATGGAACTGGTTCTTGCTTGTTGGTTTTAGATGTTCCAAATTCAACCATGGTTATACTTTTTTTGATTAGTCAACTTATGGATTGATTTAATGGTGAGTGAATGCACATAAATCCATAACAACAATCACATAATACTTCAGAGTTCTTAGCAAATAATAATTGAAAGTGAATTACCTTGAGACAACAAGGTTTAAACTCTAAATTTTAGAATTTGAACTAAAAGATATGAGTCAGAAATGGAAAGTATATTTAACTTGATTTTATTTAAATCCAAAGTGTATCTTTAATTTTTTTCTAATGGCTTCCAAAATCCACTTTGAGAAATCAACAAATCACTACTTTTGGCTTGTCCACATGGCCTTTCATCATAGGCTTGACTTTTTTCAAGGACTTGGATTTATAACTGCTGAAATGAACCCCATTAACATTTAATTCTCACCAACAACTAGAACTTTGTGGATAGCTATGTGACACCTAGGTGCTATAATTGACATGTGCTTGACACTTGGTGCCTTTTTATGCACTTCAGCCTTTTATTTCAAATATTAGGCTACTCAAGTGGATTGCATGATGTTTTACCAAGTGTCACCCTTTGATTAGATCACTCTTATTTAATGTTGCATAGTTTGACCCATTTTATTTTGGGTTGACGTGGCTTTGGGTCCTCTACTATCTTGTTAATTGGAAAGCTCTCGTTGACTTGTGCTATCATGCAAATTTATTACATGAAACCTTTAATGGACCTAACTACTGTGACACTTTTCCATGTGTCATCTTTTGATTAGATTGCTTAGATAGGTTTTGTGAGTTAGTTTTATCATGTTATTACCATGAGATAAGGGGTACACATGTCATTATCCCATTGGTTCTATTTGTTGGGTGGCTTTTATGTGGCATCCATCTATCCAAGATTTAAGTGGCTAGTTACCATGTTTCATATGTTCATGTAATCATAGTATTGAGATATTTAACATTTTACCTTAGCTATGGGGGCATGAAGGGCATGACATTATTCCAAGTGGCATGATGTGATTGGATCACTTTGTTGTGGGAGTTTTAGAAGGTAATCAGGGTCTTAGAAGGTTGTGACTAGATGCCATGTGCCATGCTCTGATTAGGTTATAACTCTTTTTAAGGCTAAAACATAGAGATTTAATGCTAAGTGGAAAATTTCCATTGGGTCATTAGGTCATGAGACTTGAGAAAATAGTAGGATCCTTAGAAGGATGTGATTGAGTTTCAAGTGATAGACTTCCATTAGATCATGGGGTTGTAATCCTTTTGTAACTTCCCTTTGAACTTTAAATGTTATGACTGAGTGTCATGTGGCATGCCTTGATTTGGTCATTAGGTCATGACTATTTTCAAAACTAAAATGTACGTAATGAAGCCCCAAACTTTATATTACCAAGTGACCAATGCATGTGACATTGTTGTATGTTGATCAAGGCTAAGTTGGCATCATGATCTTGAATAAATGAAAGAATGCAAAATTTAACAAACTATACAATAGAAGGAAAGGGGACAAGTCTAAATTTGTAAACTCCAAGTATGGAATTTGACTTGAACCTTAATCTAGAACTTAAAAATAAGGTATATCATAATATCAAATTATGAGTTTTGACATAGTCAAAGTAATACCATGATTTGGAAACCTTAATTAAGTAATAATGATTGAGTTTTAGGGATCATACCTTGGGCACTCAAATTATAGCCCCTTACAAGAGCACTTTTTAAAACAAGTTAGATCATTAGATAACTCAATGAACTAGACATCAATGAAACATTTTAAAAGGCACTCATTAAAATTTGTCATGGACTAACATGAATTTTAAAAAAATTATGTCATATAAAGGGGTTATACTCAGGTGATACCAAACGTTAGGTATGTCTGAGGGTGAATGACCCAAAATTTTCATAGGGTCCCCATTTTTAGTAAAATAGGTCATGTTGATATCAACAAGCATGTTTGTTGAAATTGATGATGAAATTTTGGATTTGAGCTCTAAAATCATCCATATTGATGATGGAACCATCCCTGTTAGCAAGTTGTGTGATTTCAACCTCTTTAAGTAGAGTTATAATGTTGGCCAATTTTGGCCTACATACAGAGCTTGACTTTGCAATAAATATTCTAGGGGTCTTGGTTTGGAGCAAGAGGTTGAATGAATTGCTAGATGGAATGAGTGGACCAAAGAGATCATGCAAATTTCAAAGATTTTGAAACACTTTAAGCTCACTTAAAGTGTAGTTTTTCAATTTATAAGGGACAAGTTTGTAGAGAAAATAAAAGGTTCTTAAGCAGGTCTTCATGGTGATCAATCTAATTCAATATCAAGGACAAGTTTACATAGGCCTCAAAAAATCATTCAAAGCTGCAAATGTCTAGGAACAAGCTTTGTGAATCTAGACCATCATCAGGATGTCATGAAGAACTAGACTAGACAACTTACTTGTGTGATTTATAAATATGCTTAGAAATCCTTACATGAGCAAAGGAGCATGCATGATAAAAGTTATTCATAGCTGAAACATGTTCTATAAGTTTTATGCTCGCATGAGCTTTCTATTTCAAGATTTAGATGTTCAAATTTATCCATGAAAAGAAAGACATTTATACAAGTATCAATTTCAAACCTTGACAAAAAGCCATTTAAATTCAAATGATCAGTAATAGGCATGTAGATGTCATGAAAAACACATAGGTTATCTCACTTTAACATTTTTAAAACACATTTATAAAGTTCCTAGAACCATCAAATCAAGTGGGTACAAACTTTTCAATATCAAGAACATCTCCTACAAATTTGGTGCCTCTGTTACCTTTTCACTTCCAGATCCAAGCCTTCAAAGTTGGTCAAAAAATGTGAGATGTTCATGCAAATGTTGACTTTAATTTATGGAAAAGACAATTAGGGTATTAAATTTGATGGTCTCATGGATGTCAATGATGATCCCATAGACATCAAATGATGGCCATGTAGATGTCAAATTTAGACCATGGTAAATAGCCATTTGTTTTCAAATCTAATAAAAATCAACAATCAGTGTTCAATCATATAAATGATCCAATGGTGTGAGATAAATTGGTAGGAAAGTGGGCCCAATGAGATTAAAGGCTCACATTACTTCATACATTATGATCCAATAGTGTGAGTTAAAGTCAGAAAGTCAGTGGATCTAGATCAAGGGCTTGCATTCATTTGTACATAATGATCTAATGGTGAAAGTGAGGTTAAAAGGGTTATCATATATCAAGGATAGGTGAGAGGTTTCTAAGTGGAATAAGCACATTAAGTTCTTAGGAAAATCAATGGTCTGCATGTATCTTATACAAATAAAATCAATGAGCGAGGTTCAAAGTTGAAAGACTAAGGGACCTTTGATGGGAGGTCAAGCATGTGACCAGGGTCAAACTAGGGAAATCAAGTCTTGCAAGTATCATCATTATAGCATTAGAGATTAGCTAAATTACATTAAAATGATATGTTGATATAGTTAGAATGATTAATAATAAAGGGGCACCATTGAAACTAAATATAGACCTCTGATTCAAAGGTTTGTGGCACACAGGGTTCATTCTATAAATGTGTTTGCCATTATTTAAATAAGGATCCCTATATATAATGAGCTCTCAATTTCTATGGATGCTCAAAGGAAAAATAGGTCTTTTAGACCTAATGAAGATCAACAAAGGCTATGCAGTCTATAGGTCTACATTGATATAAGAGGCTACAGGAAAACCAATAAAAGAGATTGGTTTTTTCTCTATAGAAGTGATCTAGGTCTATATTTGATCAAGGGTAGATATCTGTGATCATGAAGAAGCTCCTCATCCTTAAAAATGGCCATATTTTTGAAAAATAGCTACCTAAATTACACAAATCCATGATTTTTTTAGATCCATGACATTGAATTTTATCTTCTAGTGAGAGATGGTGTAGAGGATAAAATAAAATGTCTAGTGTTAGGAGTTACAGCTAGGAGATTTCAATGCATTCTTAGAGCCTTACATAACCTTTTCAACTTGGTAGGCCACAATCAGTGTCTTTATTGGTTAAAAATGGTGGTAGAGCATTCATTGGAGAAAAAGGTGGTAGCTCAAACTCAATTAATGATCTAAGATGGTGTGTTCCCTCTCTGATGGCAATCTCCCACTTTATTACTCTTTCTCCCTTCTCCTACATATCCTAGTTTCTTTCCCATTATGGGGGTTCTTAGCTCTTAGAATTTTTTCAATATTTTTTGGGACAAGGGTACTCATTAAGACTCTTGAAAAAGTGTTCTCATTTGATATGGTTAAACCCTATCAAAATATTTTAAGAAATGCCTTTTGAAGTAATAGGATGAACTCTTTGCCTACCTCTTGTCTTTAATCTTTACTTAGTATGTTTGTGTATGGTGAATTTTTTAAGGATATTCTTCCTATTTTATTATATTTCTTCTTGTCTCTTTGAAGGTTTTTTTAAGCTAACTTGTAGGTCTAGATTAATGTTCTACTTGGAACTTCTTATATGAAATATTTATGCAATTAGTAAGATTATGAGATTGTGTGAGCTATAGTTGTCTTATGTTAATCTAGTGTGGGTTCAAGCTTATATGAGTGTCTATTTAACTTTAGTGCATCAAATTTTAGCCTTACTAGGAGCCCTTAAACCTTTTTTAACCCTTTTCTTATCAAAATTCATTCATTTAGGTGAGCATCAAGAGGAAGTAGACCTTCTCCAAATTTCCAACCCCATTATAGGTGACCCACAACCTAGGGTTGTTCCCATTATGTAGCTTAATTAGAGGGAGACTAAATAACTCTCTCTAAGGGTATAGATTAAGCCTATAATATTTTCTAGCATGCCTAGTGGGACCACAATTTTAATGAAGATTGATCAATCTTGATGCTAGTTTGATCAAATTTGTAGTAGTTAAACTCCCAAGCAACAACATCTGGTGACTCCCAAAGGAAGATTCAACATTATGGTAGTAGAACAGTGACTTCATTTCATGCCAAATGTGACAAAAAGGTCAACTTCAATAGGTATCCCATTTGAATTTTTTGAATTGCCTTTAAATTCATAAAAAATATTAAGGTTTTCCAATAAACATCCATATCAAGGAAATTTTTCTCTCAAGTCATTTTCAAGGTCTACCCCTGCAAGGAGATCCTTTTTAAATCCTTTTATAGCCATGGTAGCCCCTAGACCTTTTCCATTTATGGATTTTAATGGCCAAATCCCTCTAGACCTAGCTTAATAGGATGTTATCCTAGTTATATCTCTTAAAAGTGTCCCCTATTATACTAGAGACCAAGCTACAACACCTTCTGAGCACCTCATGGACATATCCATTTTTTTTAATATCCATAATGTCACTAAGGAAAATATAGATATTAGGTTATTAGCTACCTCTTTCAAAGAAAAGGCCCTATATTGGTATATAAGCCTTATTGTTGATCCCATTCAAACATGGGACCAATAAGGTGATGCCTTATGAAAAATAGTTGAGGACAAAAGTGACCATTTGTCACTTGTAGAGCATCTAACTACCATTAAGAGAGCTCTTCATAAAGTCATGCAAGACTTCAACACAAGGTTCCAAAAAACTTGGGACAAAATCCCATTCTCTATTATACCAACCCCTAACTTTACCTTCCTTTACTATTTGAAGGTTTTAAATAGTGACATAGCAGTGATGATCCAATCTATGGGAGGGAATATACTTCCAGGTGTTTATGAGGTGGCCATTAAAGCAAAAAATTGCCTAGTTAAAGATGGAAAGCTTACACCCAGACCACCAATGCCCTTATTTCCTAAAATTAGATGACCTATTATTACTACCCCTCCACTTGATGTCATTCCTCCTATACTAATAATCACTACAATACTTGCACCAAAACAAGAGAAAGCTTCTACTAGTGGATATAGTGATTCCCAAGAGCAAAAGAACTTTCAAGAGCTCAAGAGCATGTTACAATACTTGGGGAATGAGTTAGTGAATTTCAAAAGGTAACAAGCTATCAATAGGCCTTATCAAGGTTCATATCAACCTTAGCATCAAGATTTTCATGAAAAAATGCCACCATACAAAGGGAACTACCAAGTCCAAGGCCAGGGTCAAAACCAAGGACAAGGGCAACATGGCTAAAATAGGTAGAATAAATATAATCCTAATGTTGTAAGCACTTCCAACACCTTGGTCCTAGTTCAAAATAATGTGGCTTAAGAAGCTAAGGGAACCATGCCTTGGAATCAATATTTTGGGCAATCCATTGTTCCAACCACTGACTTCACTCAAGAATTTAATGATAAATGGTAGTATGTTTCTAATTTTAAGTACAACCAAGCTCTCATGGCCCAAAATATAGAGGTACCTATGATGACCAAGCCAAAATATCCTCAACAAGGTTAAAACCCAAATCAAGGACTAGGCCAATTCGGTGCCATAATGATGAAATATGAGAAAGAGGAGTGTTATACACTCAATCACTAGGCCAGCTCCAACTAGGGACACATTACAATGGCTAAAAATACCAAATTCAAAATAAGGAACATGGATGGTAACTAGGGACCAATCAATGAGCCTCTTACAATTACTCATTAAATATCAAAGTTATTTAGACTTGATACCATTCCAAAGGTCCCAATAGCCACAAGGAATCAAAATCAAGGGAATAACTTGGTCCCTCAAAACTCACAAGATCAAGGTGGGGTTGTGACTCCTAAATCACAACCAAAGGATGGTGGTTCAACTATCAAAACTTTAGAACAAATGAAAAGGTCCAGTGTGAATGTGCCAATGTGGGACATGATCTCCATTCCTGGTTAGGTAGACATCCTTCAAGAAATACTATCAAAAATCAATGTTGCAAACAAGCCACCAATCAAAGAGAATGTGGTCCTTACCAAAGAAACCAAAATACCAAATGAGGGGAAATCAACTAAAGTTGTCAATCATCCTCCCTTATATATTTTAGTGATCATTGGCAACTCTCTAGTGCACAATTTCTTAGTTGATAATGGAGATAGTACCTCAGTAATGCTAAAGTCTATAACTGATCAACTTAGTCTAAAATATGAGCCCCAGTCCAAAGGAGTGCTACAAATTGATGGTTTTTCTACCAAGCCATCTGGCATAATCAAGAACACAATATGACCCTACACACTTGTCCTAGTGTCTCAATGGATTAAGATGTATTGATCCTTGATATGCCTTCTTGATTTGAACTATGCTTATCTAGAGAGTTCACAACAAATATAGGAGGTTACCTTGTAGAAGATTGGTCCTATATGGCATTCAAGATAAGATGTAAGGCTAAAGTGTCAATCAAAGATGATCCCATTGCATAATTCCATATAGATACCTATGAACTAGATAATATCAACATCAATTGCACGATCATTGATGAGGATGAATTTATAATGGGGCAGGAGCTAAAAACTCATCCAATAGAGATACCAGACATGTTATTAGATGAACTATGGAATGACATCCAGTTTTTAGACACCTTAGAGGGTTTTTAAGAAAGGGACTTGGGTGTCTACTATATACATGAAAAAAACTAGTCCATACCATCGCTCATGAGGCCTAAAAAATATCCTAGTGGTCCATGGAAATTGTTCTTTGATGGCTCCAGGAGTAAGAATGGAGTGGGTATATGTGTTATGATAGTTTCCCCTTCAAATGATAAGTACTTATCTTCATATAGGTTATAATTTATTTGTTCTTATAATGTAATGGAATATAAGGTCTTATCCATGGCCTTCAATGGGATAGTACAAGAGGGAGTAATCAATTGCAATTCTATGGGGATAGTGAATTAGTTATGCACCAAGTCAGAGGTTAGATTGTCATTAATAACCCCTTAATGAAGTCCTAAAAACATATAGTGTGGGACCTAATTAAGGAATTTTATTCCTTCAACATCTAATCAATGCTAATGGGACAAAATAAACATGCTGATAGACTAACAGCTATGGGGGCTCATTTTTATATCCCTAATATATTGAAAAAGACCAAGGTATAACCACATGTCAAAGTGGTAATAAGATCATTAGTGCTAGATAATGAGGCTCATTGGCAAGTTTTTGAAAATGATAAATAGATTGCATATTTTTTACAATAAGAATTAGATTTCTCCTCCATCAACCAAGGTAAATTATAGCATTAGTATGGGGAGTAGATTGTTTAATTAAGGTTCAATAAGCTTCCTAAAGGGTTAGTCACCCTAGAAGGTATTTTTAATGAAGGGGACCATATGAGGAAGGATAAAGCAATGATATCAACTAATGAATAAAACTATGAGAGAGTTCTTATCTTTGAAGACAATTTCCTCAAGTTTGGAAAGGTAAGCACTAAAGCTGAAAGGCATGCTTTCATAGAGCTCTATAAAAATATGTAGACATCTTTGCTTAGAAATATAGTGACCTAAGGGGATTTGATCTTAAATTGGCCCAAAACACTATATAGATAGAGGCTAATGTCAAACCAACTAGGCATAAATAGGGGCCCATAAACCCCAAGATTGAAGATCTCATGAGGAAGGAATTGACCAAGATAATTGAATCTAAGATCATCTTTCCAATTAAGCATTCTTCATGGGTAGCTAATCTAGTACATGTCAAGAAGAAGAATGCGTAGATCAAACTGTGTATGGAATTTAGGGATCTAAATAGGGTCTATTTAAAGGATCACTATCCTTTTCCATCCATGGAGAAACTCCTTCAAATAGTTACTAGTTTAAAGCACTTCTCTCTCTTGGATGGGTATTCAGGTTATAACCAAGTGCTAGTGAGAGAGGAAGACTAGAAAAAGAATGCCTTCACCACCAAGTGGGGCACACTTGCTTATCATAAAATGCATTTTGAATTGTCTAATTCTAGGGAAAACTTTCAAATAATAATGGATATGGCCTTCCAAAGACTACTAAATCAAATGGCACTGGTTTACTTGGATGACATCACAATTTTCTCCAAGAAATCCAATGAGCATATGGACCATCTAAGGTTGATATTCCATAGATATAGAGAGTATGATATCTCTTTAAATCCTAAGAAATGTGTGCTCTTTGTGCATGAGGGTAAGTTGTTGGGTCATATTGTTTCAAAATAAGGATGATATATTGATCCTGATAGAGTAAGTGCTATCTTAGCCTTATCCTTACCAAAGCACAAGAAGGGGATCCAAAGCTTACTTGGGAAGATTAAATTTGTGATAAGGTTCATAACTAGTTTTTTAAACCTAGTTAAACCCATCACCAACATATTAAATAAGATCCAAGTGTTTGCTTGGTTAGATGAAGGTAAGGAAGCATTTGAGGCCATCAAGTAGGCCATTGCCTAAGCACCCTCACTCTTGAATGTTGACTTCTCAAAGGAATTCATATTATACACATTTTCCAATGTTGACAACTTATCATCTATGATAATGTAGAAGAATGGAAAAGGAATGGATCAACCAATCATTTCAAGGATGCTCATGCATGGGTTAGAAAATCCCAGAAGTGTGTTCTTTTTGTAGGAAAGCATAAATTAGTATCCCTTACACTCAATCCAATTAAGGTGGAAAAACCTTTATATTAGGAATTAAATGAGTTCAAATTATATTTAATCCACCATAAAATATTAATTGAAAATACATAAACCAGATTTTAAATGTGTAAGATTAGATTTCACTATGAACTACTTGCATCATGGAATTAATTCCTCAAATCATATTAAATGAAAGCATTAATGAAGAAAATAAAAATATCAATAAAAACCACAACACAGATATACCATGGCTCACCCAATGTGATATAAATCCACCAAGAAAATCCTTAATAAAATTAATGACAAAGAACCTCTTACAAAGATTAAAAATCTCCTCTAGAATTCACACAAGAATTCTCTGAATTACTGATCCAAATATGAAATATGTCAACAATTATCCGCTCATGATCTACCACACTTTTACCTATATAATAAAATACCACAAGATACTATACCACACCCTATAAATAAACACATCACACTAAAAATATGCCATGTGTATCCAAGATAAGCATTCTCCACAAGGAAACACTCATCCTCCACCTAGTCATGCTTATCCAAAATCCCACCTAAGGAGGAACATGCCATCCTCATATCTCTTCCACAAAAGGATCTCATAACTTTAAAAGAGATAAAAACTAACTCCATAAAACATAGAAGTCAATCCCACTTCCACAAAACATGGAAGTCAAAATGGAAAATAAATATCTAATAACTAATTCCATAAAACATGGAAGACATAGAAATTAGAAAAATATATAAGAATATTCCACTCACATGGAAGTAAGGTTCCATAAAATTTAGAGTGGGAATAAATGTGTTACCCAAGTTTGTGGATCTCTCTAAGTCCCCAAAATGTACCACCATGGTTATGTGATAACCCCAAAGGGCTCCACACTCAATACCTTCATGCAATGGGTGTTAGAATTCATAGGGATGATCAATCCACCATCAAGTATAGGGAATAAATAGGTGCTCAATGAAACTAACTACTTTACCAGGTGGGTGGAAGACAATAATTTGAAGGAGGATAATGAGGGTGTAGTTTTGTACTTATATGATAGTATTGTGACCATGTTTAGTGTCCTAAACACCATAATTTTAGATGATGCATTGGCTTTCCTTGATATGAAGATAAGTGAGTGGGATCTAAAATTGGGCATCTACCTAGTACCTCTTCCAACTACTATCCTCAAGGAAATGGACTGGAATAGTCCACAAACAAGAATTTTCTAAGGATCATCAAGAGGATCATGGAAGAGAATCAGAGAACATGGCACACTAAGTTAAGGATAACCTTATGAGATGATAGAGTAACCCCTAAAGCTACTATTGACAATTATTGATATGTTATTGTGTATGTAATGGAATCCAAATTACCTATTTCTCTTGAGATGCTTGCATTAGAGTTAGCCCATCAACTTGAGTTGATGGAGGATGAGCCCATGAATGTGAGGATGATAGAGCTTATGGAGATGAAAGAAACCAAGGACCTTACTATGAATATTTTGGAGTCATATCAAGCTCAAGTCAAAATAACCTTTGACAAGAGAGCTACATTAAGGATCTTAAAATAACGGGACCCATTCCTCAAGTGGGACTCAAATAAGGCCAAAGCAAGAAACCATACCAAGTTTGACAATTTGTGGAGTGATCCTTATTTGATCCATAGATGAAAAGAATGTAATGCTTTTTTAGCTTGCCCAATTGGATGGAGAGGTATTACCCATCCCAATCATTGTCATTCACTTGAAACCTAGTTATTAGAAACATTTCATCTATTACAACATATTATACATATTAGAGTATATTTTTATGCTTTCCTCTAAGTTCCTTATGCACATTTTCTTTCTTCTATGTGTTTCCTTTTCAATAAATGCCTTCGGCACTTTGTTGTTATATTTTATTTTGTTCTTATTAAATCATGAGAGGTTATAGATAGGGATATATTTGGACTATCTTCATGATCAATTGAGAGAAGACTTGGGACTCCATATGCCAAATGGATTAGTTTAGGCCACTAGTCTTGCATAGAAGGTATGCAACCCCAGGATATTGCCAAAAATGTTGGCCAATTTTGGCTCACATATAGAGTTTGACATTGAAGTAAATATTTCATGAATCTTGGTGTGGAGTAGGAGGTTAAACAAAGTGCTAGGTCGAATGAGTAGACCAAAGAGATCATGCATCTTGTAAAGATTTTGAAACACTTAAAGTTCACTTAAAGTGTAGTTTGTTAATTTCCAAGGGATAAGTTTGTAGATCAAAGAAAAGGTTCTTGAGTAGGTCTTCATGGTGATCAATGAAATTCAAGATCAGTGACAAGTTTACATAGGCATCAAAAAATCATTCAGAGCTACAAATGTCCAAAAACAAGCTTTGTGACCCAGACCATCATTAGGACATCATGAAGAACTAGACTAGATGCATTGCTTGTGCGATTTATAAATATGCATAAAAATCCTTGCATGACCAAAGGAATATTTAAAATCAAAGTTATTCATGCCTATAATATGTTCTACAAGTTTCATTCCCGTGTAAGCTTTATATCTCATTATCTAAGTGTTCAAAGTTGGCCACATAAAGCAAGACATTCATGCGAGCATTAAATTCAAGCCTCAATAAATAGCCATTTAGATTCAAATGATTAGTGAAAGGCACATAGATGTTATGAAAAACATAGAGATCAGCTCACTTGAACATTTTTTAAACACACTTAGAAAGATCCTAGAACTAATAGATCAAGTGGGCACAATATTTTCAATATCAAGAACATCTACAAATTTGGTGCCTCCATGACATTTTTGCTTTCAGATCCAAGCCTTCAAAGTTGGTCCAAAAATGGGAGATGTTCACGTAAATGTTGACTTTAAGCTATGGAAAAAATCATTAGAGTATTAAATTTGATGGTTGTATTGACATTAATGATGGTCCCATGGATGTCAAATGATGGTTGTGCAGACATCAAATTTAGACCATGGCAAATAGTCATTTATTTTTAAATCCAAGAAAAATCAATGATCAACATTCAATCATACCGATGATATAATGGTGTGAGCTTGAATAGTAGGAAAGTGGGCCCAATGAGATCAAAGGCTCACATTTCTTTGTACATTATGATCCAATAGTGAGTTAAATTTAGAAAGTTAATGGATTTAGATTAAGGGATCACGTTCATTTCTAAATAATGATCCAACAGTGTGAGCGAGGTCAATAGGGTTAGTGTATCTCAACAATAGGTGAGAGGTTTCCAAGTGGAATAAGCACATTAGGTTCCTAATAAAATCAATGGTTCACGTGCATCTCTTAAAAACTAAATAAATGAGTAAGGTTCAAAGTCAAAAGACTAAGGGACCTCTGATGGGAGGTCAAGCATGTGACCAGGGTTGAATCAAGGAAAGTAGGTCTTGCAAGAATCATCATTATAACATTAGAGCTCTACCAAATTCCATTAAATGGACATGTTGATATATTTAGGATGATCAATGATAAAGGGGCACCATTGAAGCTAAATATAGACATCTAGTTTGAAGGTTTGTGGCACACAAGTTTCATTCTATAATTCTATTTTCCATTCTTTAAAGAAAAATCCCTATATATAATGAGATATCAGTTTATATGGATACCCAAAGAAAAAATAGGTATTTTATATCTAATGAAGATCAAGGGAGGCTATACAGTCTATAGGTATACATCAATATAAGAGGCTACATGAAAACTAATAAAATAGGTTGGTTTTCCATCTATAAAAAATATTTGAGTAAATTTGATCGAGGGTAGATTTCCATGACCATGAAGAAGCTCCTCATCCTTTATCATGGCCAAATTTTTGACAAAGAACAACCTAAAATTCACAAAGCCATGATTATATTAGATCCATGAGCATGAAGTTTTTCTTAAAGTGAGAGATGGAATGGAAGATCAAAGAAAAGGTCTAGTATTAGGAGTTGTAGCTAGGAGAATTCAATGCATTTATAGATAATTACAAAACCTTTTTAACTTGGTAGGCCACAAGCAGTGTCCTAATTGATCAAAAAGAGTGGAAAAGCATTCATTGGAGAAAAAGGTGGTAGTTAAAGCTCAATTAATGATCTAAGATGATGTGTTCCCTCTTTGATGATATGTTCCCACTTTCTTCCTCTTTCTCCTTTCTTATATGTATCCTAGTCTCTTTCCCATTATGGGGATTCTCAGATCTTAGAATTTTTTCATTATTTTTTGGGACAAGGATACTCATTGAAACTCTTGCTAAAGTGTGCTTGTTGGATATGGTTAAACCCTACTAGAATATTGTAAGAACTACCTTTTGAATTAATAGGATGAACTCTTTGCCTACCTCTTGTCTTCAATTAGTGCTTAGTATGATTTTGTATGGTTAATTTTTTAAGGATATTATTCCTAGTTTACTATCCTTTTTCTTGTGATCCGGGCAACAATTAAGGCAATAATTCAGGTGACGGGTCCACCCTAATTGATGACAGAACTTCTGGGAGCCATAACTTTTGCACCGTAGCTCCAATTGACTCACCGTTTGAACCATTGGAAAGATAAGAATGAGGAAAATGTGGTGAGATGGAATTGATATATGAATAATAAATTTTGACCCCAAAAAAACCCAATGGAAGTGCCCTAAATTTAAATTTTAGTAGTGCAGTCTAAAAATAGTGAGTTTCTAAAAATAGTAATTCCTCAAATTTTGTATTGTTGTAAATCATGGAAGTCAAACCACTTAATATACATCAAGATTGGTGACCTTCCACATCCTCCTCACACCTTAAAAACATGTATAAATGAAAATATAACCCAAAATGGAAATCAGACATCTCTTCTCAGAGATAGGCATTTGTTTGGGTCTACAAATTTGATCAATAAAACATCTTTTCTCAAAGATAAAATTATTTGAATTGTGTTGTTATTATTTATTGAATTATATTTCAACCAAATATTTTGATTTTTAGATTAGATTGTCTTTTTGAAGATGTTTTCAAGCTAACTTGTAGGTCTAGATTAGTGTTTTAATTAAAACATCTTATATGAAATGTTTATGCAATTAGTGAGATTATGATGTTTTGTGAGCCATGATTATCTTATGTTGATCTATTATGGGTTCAAGATTATATGAGTGTCCATTTAACTTTGGATCATCACCTTTTACCCTTCTTAGGATCCCTTAACCTTTCTAACCCTTTTCTCAAAAAATTTCATTAGTTTAGGTGAGCATCAAAAGGAAGCCATCCTTCTCTAGAGGTCTAACCCCATGATAGGTGACCCACAGCCTACGGTTATTACCATTGATTTGTTCAATTGGAGAGAGCTTGAAGAACACTCTCTAAGTGTACAATTTGAGCCTATAATAATAACTCTATCACCTAGTTGGGTAAGAGACTGGCCCTAATATCTCATGTCATCATTCTTTCTTTATTCCAATTATGTATGACTGAACAATGCTCAAATCCTCTAATGGGATTAAGTTTAGGTCTTAAAATTTATTCATTCTAATAAACTTGACCAAGTTGATTACCTTCATATCATAGGTCCTGTATGTACTCTCTACCTTAAAAATTTTGCTTTAAACTTCATCCCCTTTTAATTTGTACTAAGCCAAAGTATTCAATGTATTAAACATGACCTCAACTACTCATTCCACCTTTGTGATAGTCTCCTCTAGTAATGTGGATCTTTGTTGTTACTCCAACTCATTTATTCTTTGTTGCATCCCTTTTACCAATTCTATGGCTACATCACCATATGCATTTATAGTTAAGAGGGGATCCTCTTTATATTATTTTTGTTGGTAAGGATTATCTCTTTTCTTCTTAGTTAATGCAAATAGGGTTTATTCACACCCATACACAACTGTATGATCTGGATGAGTTACCTTCTTTTTGGTTAGCCTTTTCATTTCTATAGAATTTTTGTTAAATTTTAGTCAGACTTGTAGAGTCTCTACTATAACCAAATATTGCCTCTCTATTGTGGCCAATTGCATTTATTTTATACAATATTTATCTAAAATGTCACCCTAAAGCTAGGTTAAAGGTGGTAATTGATGATCTAGTGTCAATACTTGAAAGGCATAAGTGTGAGAAGTAACTATGGAGGTGACCAAGATGAAGGAAGAACTAGGGGATGAGGTGGGAAGTGTCATTCCCAAGGATGATGAATAACTAGTTATAGCTGGAAAATTTATCAAGAATAAAAGAACCTAAGGTATGAATACAATGAGCTTCCCCTTTGGTAATTGAATATCAGGCCTAGGCATGGGCTTGGGTATAATTAGGGTTAGATTGGCCATCATATAGACCTTCAAAGTGGATGACACCACAAAAGTATTGATAGTGGGAAAATGGATAATCATGGGCCTAATCATAAGTCTAGTGAGGGGAATGTAGGGTGTTAGGTTCATGTTATCTAATGTTGGGGGCTCATAAAATATACCTCAAGAATGGCTACTTATAAACATGAGAGACAAATAAATATATTTATAACTTTTCATACCTAGTTCCTCTTTGACAAGAAATAGGGGAAGTAGTTCTAGGATGGAAGCTATTGGTGTTTCAGTAGGTGGTATCACTACCTCCACCGAAGATGAATGAGGAACTGTCAAAGGTTTATTAGGTATTGAGATAACATTATGAACTTGGGATGGGGTGTTGATTATGGATTCCAAGATGGATACTTGCTCAGTATGTGTTTCAAGCTCAACTCTTCTCTTCCTCGAAGTGGGAGACAATGCTTGTAGGATCCTTTGACTGAGCTAAGGGTCCATTGGTCTTTCTTATTCAACATCAAAAACATGAAATATGGATGTAGATGGACCTACTTCAGCACCCTCAAGTTTAAAAACTTCATAAAAACCTAGATCTTTCAATTTTCCCTTAACAAGAGGAATGTTAGTGCCTTTAAATCTCTACTTCACCTCCTAATAATTGGTGGCATTGATGTAGAATTTATCTTCATCCTCAGGATCATGGTGGTAGGTGATTATCAAGGTTGATCTATGCTTGATGCAATGTTTTAAAGTTATATGCTTAGGGCACCATTACCTATTGTTATCTCTTTTTGAATCGAAAGTGGTCCTTTGCTTGACAACAACAATAACGTAGTTCCATTTCTCTATCTTGAACTGGCCAATGTTAGATAGTTGAGGGTGGACCAATCTTCTCTTTTTGGTTTTACATAATATGTCCACCCCAGTGAGTAATTGAAAAATAATTTTTTGCTTAACCATCTTATCTGGCATTGTAATGGGTAACTTGAGGGGGGATGTCTTGATCCTAACTATCCTCACCACTGTGTAATCTAGGTAATACCAGTAGGCTACCAAGGTATTCAAGGTTGCTCAAATTTCCTCTAGAAATCTAGGCATGGGCCTTTTGTATATTTACTTATACACTATATGATTTAAATGCTTAGTTATTTACCTCATCTCTTTCTTATATTTTTACACTTTGACCTATAAGAAGGTATGAGGCACAACCCATTTTAGCTTGGGGTCCCAATTGGTGAACCGAGGTAATTTTTGGGTGGTGTAGATGGCATCCACTAGGTAGGATGTCATGTAAAATTGCTCCCCTTAGTTGGTCATAACTTTTATGATCTGTGCTACTAGTTTACAAGATATAATTTCTCCCAAAGGGAGAGTCTTTACATCATCTATTATCACAGATAGAAGTAAAATCCATTTTTCATCCACATGAACTATGTCTTTGAACCCATGTAACTAATTCATCATGGTCATTCCTATTTGTACTTTGTTTCTAAATTGGGTATGGGAATCTGGATGATTTTGGTTTTACATATAACCTTTCCTTTATTCTTAGCCTAGTCTCTCAAAACCTCTCTGATATCATGGGTTTGGAGCCATTGGGTCATAGTTTATTGATTGTATATAATTTTTTGTTTGGGTAAAAATAGTAAGCCTAAAAGGTTACCCTAGATATGAAAGCAATATACTGACCCAAACTCAAATATTTAATCATATTATCAATGCACCTAGATTGAATAAATATGTGGTAGACTAAGTCTATGTAGGGAAGTACCTCTTGGGTAGATGTTACCTTATGCAAACTTGAAAATTTAAGCATAAAGATATCCAATCTGTCCTCTACCTCATTTTAACCTTCTTCATCAAGTATTATCTATGTGATAAAACAAGTTATAATGTTTATATTTCCTAGACAATGTAACAAAGTTGAAATTGGTATCCCAAAAGATGATTTTTGTCCCATAAAAGTAGATTAACGGGACTTGTTCCTACTTGTTGGCTTTGGATGCTTCAACTTTGGCCATAGTTTCAAACTTTGTGATTGATGAGCTTTCATATTTATTTAATGGTAGAGGAATGCATTGAAGTCCTTATATAATTCACATGATGCTTCAAAATTATTAGCAAATAATAATTGAAGGTGAACCTATTACTTTGAGATGGTAATCTTTGAATTTCAAATTTGGAATCCAATTGAGCAATGTGAGTCATAAATGGAAAGTGCTTTAACTTTATTTGATTTAAATCCTAAGTGGATCTTTAGTTTTATTCTAATGAATTCAAAATTTTACTTTGAGGAATCAAATAATCACTACATTTTCTTTGTCCACATGGCCTATCATCATAGGCTTGACTTTTTTAGTGAAATTTAATTGGCTTTATATCTATCAAAACAATACCCATCAACATTTAATTTACACCTATAATTAGTACTTTGTGAATAGTTATATGCCACTTAGGTACTACCTTATGACACATACCCAACACTTGGTACCATTTTAGGTACTTTAGCCTTTTAGTTTGAACATCAAAATTTTTAGGTGGATCATGCGATACTTTTCCAAGTGTCACCTTCTAATTAGATCACTCTTCTCTAATTATTGCATGGCTTGACCCCTTGCATCTTTTGGATGATGTGGCTTTGGAACTTATACTACTAAGTGTCAAGCTCTCATTAGCTCACACTATCATGCAACTTTGTTCTATGAAACTTTTAAATGACCTAATATGCATGATACTTTTTCAAGGGTCATCTTTTTATTATATTTCTCTATTTTTGGGTTCCATAGCTTCCTTTAAATGTGTTATTGCCATGAGACATGGGTCCATGCATCTTCAACCCATTTCTCCCCACTAATGGGTGGATTTCATGTAGAATATAGCTACGCAAAATTTTTTTACTCACCACCAAGTATCATATTGTCATGCAATTAAAGTATTGTTGCAATTGAACATTGCACCTTAGCTATGAGGGGAATGAATGAGTTCTGAGTGGCATGTTGTGATTGGGTCACTAGGTCACAAACTTTATAACTCATTCATAATCTTGGAATGCCATGAATGAGTGCCAAATGGCATGTTATAATAGGATCATGGGGTCATGAAAGTTTGGAAAATAATAAGATCCTAGAATTCCATGACTAGACACCACATGACATGTTCTGATTGAGTTGTAACTTCTTTGTGAACTTGGAAAGCTATGACTAAGTGATAAGTGGAAAAATATCATTGGGTCATGGGGTCACAAACTTTAGAACTCCTTCATAATCTTGTAATTTCATGTTTGAGTGACAAATGGAAGACTCTAATTGGGTCATGGGGTCACTCAATTTTTCAAAGGCTAGAAGATATGTAATAAAGTCTAGAACTTTCATGCGGCTGAATAACCAATGCATGCCAAATTATCATGTGTCAATTAAGGTTGAGATACCATTAGGATCCTACCAAACAAAAGGCATGAAATTTAGTAAATTGTAAGATAAAAATACTAGTCTAAAGTCATAAATATTGATTAAAAAATCTAACTTGGACCTTAGTCCAAAACTTGATATTTAAAGCATGTCATAGTCTTGAACATGAATTTCATCATAGTTAGAGTAGACTATGATTCGTAAACCCTTAATTAAGTAACCCCAGTTGAGATATAGGGATCATACCTTATATATTTGAATCTATCCCCTTGGAAGATCAATTTTTAAATAAATTAGATCATTAGAAATCTCAATGAACTAGAAATTAATGAAATATTTTAAAAGTACCTTGTTAATATTTGTCATGGACTAATATTAATCTTAAATATTTAAAGTCATACAAAGGGGGAGAGTTTTTATAATGCCTAAATATGTATCACAATGTGATTATAGTGGATAAGAAACACTTATCATTTTAGAATTCTAAGAATTTAATTCATGAGTTACATGTTGTGATAATCCTATTATCTATTGATGGAATAGAGGGATAGAAAGTGGACTATTTCACAATATTTATAATATTTGGTGGTTAGAAGCCACCATGGCCTATAATTATTTGTAAATATGATGAAATATATACTAATTGAAGTGAATTATGCTTAAATCTAAGCCTAAAACTAAACTAAAATGGATTTTCACAATGAGGTTTAATCTAAAGTGAATTGGTTAAAAATAAGCAAAAGAAAGGGTTGGATAGAGAGAAAATATATTGTTGATATTTACTCCAAATATCATGACAAAGATCAAATCTCATCCAGACATGTACTTAACCAATGCATGACATAAAATAACATAAGCTCAAATCCTATCAAACATCAGGCGAACATCTAAGGAACATGGGAAATAATGAAAATAAGAACCAAGTTTACTTTAAATATTTACCCCTATTAGTAGATAGCATATGCACATCTACAAATGCAAAGAAAATAAAACAATGAAAACTATATAACCTATTGGAACACAATTATCTACTAAGAGGGGGTGAATTAGTAGATTGATTAAAATTAGTCCTTTCATCCTTTTTAATGTAATTTAAAAAGGATATGTAGAGATCACACAAACACAGACATACGCATAACACTAGATGTACATGGAAAACCCAATATAGGAAAAATCATCATGAGAATAATTGCTATAATTTCCTATTATAATCCAGCCTCACAATCAAGAACCTTATTAGCTATAATGTTTAAGGGAACTAACCCTAAGGAGATACCAATCCCCTAATTTAAGATCACATAATCTAAGAAATCACCAACTCCTTAATTAAGCACCAACTCATCCTTTCTGATGGCACCTACCTATCAAATCTATTATGGAGCTACAATTCTTGATTATAAATTTGATTAATAAATGTATCTAGTTCTCTATTACAAACCTATTCTAAAACTTCTCATACTCTATTCTGCATCTCTCTTCTCTTTTCCTCTTAGCATATTTTCTCCTTAATTCAAATTTTTAACACAGTGCATTTTATATATGATGTATATATGCATTGGATATAGGTCTCATATCACTCTATGTTCACACTTGGTCATTAAAACATCATGCTCTTACAAGTTTCCTGCTTATTAAATTCATGCTTCACTACCATAATTCCTTATTTTTTACTATATTTAGCATATACTAGGCTCTAGTTTTGATGTACATGCCATATTACACAATTTATATCAATCACAATGATCTATATCATTCTCTGTGTCATATAATTCATCTTTTATAGAAGTTTCATCACTTTACCATTGAGATGACATATATTTAAATACTGACCATTGATCTAAAATTTTATGCCATGATCCAATGGTCCTTATTCAAATGTCTCAACTTTAAAATTCAACCATTTGATTAAGATATAATAGGATCATGTGCTCTATTATATCCTTTCAAGATTTCAAAATTTAAAATTTCAACTTTAAAATGTGTCTATTGATCAAATTTTGATAGGCTCACATACTTTTTAGATCTTTGCAAGCTTATAAACTTTAATGTTTCAATCTTTAAAGTGCATCCATTGATTTTTTGATCTGAGCTCCTGTGTGCCATTAGATATTCAAAAGAAGCACAAAAATTTACCTCTATCTATCTTTAAACATAAAACATTTTGACCTATTTATCTCCTCACACTCTATTGATCTTTATTAAATGATCATGTTCTTACCATTAAATTCTCTGATAGACTAATACACTATTTGGTTCACTGTATGACAAGCTCCCATGAATGTGACACTTGACACCCTTGTGTGCCTTTTACACATTATTTTTAGTGCCTACACTTGTGACACTTAGAACTCTCACATACCTTCTGCACATCATCAGTCCTTACACTTGTGACACTTGGAACTAGTGCATGCCTTCTGAGCACTTTAATGTTAATCCCCATGCTTGTGACACTTGACACTCATGTGTTCCTTCTACATATTGTCAAACCCTACACTTGTGACACTTGGAACTAGCATGTTCACTCTTAATTACCTTTGACATGTTGAATTTGCTGCATACCATTAGATCTTCATCATATGATTTAGCGTTATTCATTGATCAAACTTAAATAATTCTTAAGTTGAGGACTTAGGAAATATTAAATTTTTTTATGATTACTTGAATTCATTAATCACTAGGTCAAAGGGGTCGGTTACATAATGATTAGAAAGGATTAAGTTGTAACTTAAGTGACCAGTTTTTACCTATATCAAGTCAACATAAAAATAGAAAATGCTTGTGAATATGATGACTAAACACTTTTGGGTTTTACTGAGAAACCCTAGTAATGTCCAAGAGATGAAATAAATATTTTCTAGGCTCATTTCTCTTCATCTAAACCTATGGACCATATATATGTGATGCACTTAAAAAACCATAATGGATCTTCTATCAATTTCTCACCAAATGTTTTTTAAATGGTCTCTATAAAATCATGACAAGATTATATGATAATATAGTAACTTTTACTATGCAATTTTAAAACATGCTCTTCTCTCCATCAAATGTATCTAGTCCTCTAACATTAATGACATGCATAATTACATAAATCTCCCTTTTACATAAAATGACAATCATATTTGCAACAATCTCCCCTTTTGTCATTGATGGCAAAATAAATGCTCAATCTTGTAATGCATTGATCTACTCCTTCTCTAGCATTTATTTTACTTACATTGTCTTCTAATGAACATGAGATGAAGCTACTCATACCAAAATTTCTCTCCCTTAGGAAATGGAACATTTGCCTAAATACACTTTAGACATATGCTTTGATCCTTTTTTGATAAAGCTTTTATAGAGAGCATTTCCAAATTTTCTCCCCCTTTGACATCAATGGCAAAGGGACTCCACTTTCTCATAGTTTTTCCAAAATTTTCTCCCCCTTTATCAAATAAAGGAGTTTGTCTAATAATATTCAACCATAAAATAATTATAAATTTACAAAAATATGCATACCTGATTTACCTTTTCTCTCTTCTTCTAAGGATTAACAAAGGTTTTATGATCCTCCCCCTAGACTCATGCCCTATCACTAGGATCTAGTGATGTGATGTAGGATACACCACTCCTAAATTCTATCTCAGATACTCAAATTGTTCCTTGGGAAGAGTTTTAGTGAGTACATCTACAATTTGATCTTGTGTTGGCACATATTCCATTGTGAACTCTTGATCTAAAACCTTTTCTCTTAAGAAGTGATACTTGATTGATATGTGCTTACTTCTAGAATGCATCACTAGATTATTTTATATATTAATATCACTTGAATTGTCACAAATAATAGAGATGGGTGATTTTTATTCTACCTTGATGTATTTGAGTGTTTGATTCATCCACAAGACTTGAGTGTAACATACCACTACTGCAACATACTCTACTTTTACTATAGAAAGAGTAACCGAATCTTGTTTTTTTCTCATCCATGAAACAAGTTTTTTTTCAAGGAAAAATGCACCACCACTAGTGTTTATTTTACATCCAAACTTCCCACCCAATTATCATTTGTGTATGATATCAAAGTGAAATATTCATCTTTAGGATACCATGGGCCATAGTCATTTTTATTCTTGATATATCTAAATATCCTTTTCACTACATTTACATGTGATTCTTTGGGAGTATCTTGAAATATTACAACCATGCACACTTCTTGCATGATATCTAGTCTTGATGTAGCTAGGTATAAAAAACTACCTATCATTAATCTGTACATAGTCTAATTTGCATCAAGGGACTCATCCTTTTTGTTCAACTTACATATAATTACCATGGGAGTACCTACTAGTTTGTTGTCTTCCATTACAACCTTCTTGAGAATTTATTTAGCATACTTGGTTTGGGATATAAATATCCCTTCATTATTTTGTTCTATTTGTAGACTAAGGAAGAAGGAAAGTTAATCTAAGCATAGACATCTCAAACTCATTTTGCATTTGAGTAGCAAATTATTGTACCCAACATCCCCATTTTCTTTAAGGAAAAATGGGGACCCACATTTTTCATATGTTTATGCAAATTATATAAAATCTAAGGTATTTCACTTTTTGGTAGGATGATATCAACATTATGTTCCATGAGACTAAATTTTGTTCTATAGAGACTATTATTTGGGTTTATATTTTAAGGCTAATTCTTTCATCACTTATGTAATTTTTCCTTTTGGGTTTTATGTTTCAAGTGTTATTATGACTTTATTATTTTTAACTTAATGTTTGTAAAGCCTTATTTTATTGATGAAATTGTTGTGAACATTTTGTCTAAAATAATTCCCCTGAAGGAATTCAGCCTATGAGATCTTTGCCTTATAGAATTTTGGACTATGAACCTTTGTTCAAAAAAAATCCCTGATAGATTATCCATTTGACCATATTAAACCTACCCTTATATACTTTTTAAATTATCCTTATATATACAAAAGTACCATTCAGGGAAATAAAAAGTGCCCTTCAACCTTTTTAAAGTAGACCCTTCGGGTAATTTTTGCCATGAAGTAGACCCTTCAAATATTTTATACATACCCCCTAGGACTTTTGAACTAGCCCTTCAATTTTTTTGAAAGTGTCCTTTGAAATATCCCTTCAACATTTCCAAATCGACCACTTTACCCCTTTTGACCATATCTATTAAGGCACATACCCTTCGAGTTTTATGTAAATGACCCTTCAAGACTTTTATCCTAAACCCTTTACCCTATAGGACTTATCCTTTAGGATATCATTTTTGACCTCTTTTCCCTTTGAAAATTTCCCTTAAGCCCTTATGTATTAGACCCTTTGACATGGACATACCCTTCATTATTTCTATCCCAAGCCTTTGACCCTTTTTGAAGTGACCACTTACCCTTTAGGATAATTATCACAACCCTTTTGCCACCAAAAAGACACTTTAGACCCAAGGCACATACCCTTTGGGTTTTATGCAACCTACCCTTAGATACTTTTTAAATGACCCTTATCTATATGAAAGTACCCTTTGGGGAAATCAAAAGTTCCCTTTAGCCTTTACAGAGTAGACCCTTAAGGACTTTTGTCATGGATAAAATGCCCTAAAAAGTGGGCCCTTCAGATCAAAAATGCCCCTTCGAAGAAATTGAAAATTCCCTTCAAATATTTGAAATAGCCCTTCAAGATTATTATTTCAAGACTTATACCCAAATAAAATAATCTCTCTAGGGAAATTTTTGTAGATATTTTGTTTGAAACAATTCCCCAAAAGGAATTAGTCTGTGGATGTTGTCCCAAAAGCATTTTTTCTGATATAGACCCTAAGTGCCTTATTGATAATAGTACTATTGGCCTCACCATACTCAGCCAAAACAAAGGTAAAATATATCCCATCAATACTTTAAAGACCCCTACCAACTTGAGCTAGCAAGTTTGAATTGAAAAAAGGAAAACAAAATCCAAGTGAATATTGCACATTTATGTCACACAAATTACTATTCAATGCATGATTTTATATAGGTGATACACCATTATTAAATAGTTGTCATTGTATTCAAGATAACTTGAATTCAAAATATCCTATTTATTATAGTGACAAATATCCTTGGTTCCCATTTAAAGAGTAATATGAGTAAAAAAGTGATTGAGATAGAGCCAAATTGTTTGCATAGCATACATAGTGCATATAAGAAGTAGCACAGAGTATGCATCAATGGCATCTACATCTAGGACATTCTAAAGAATGAATCCACCATCCTTATATTCAATTAAGGACTCCATTGAGTTCACAAATATAGTCTTTTATGCTATAGTATTTGGAGACAAGTATTAAAATTATTCAACATTATGGGATGTCATTGATTCAATGGATGTGTTTTCACTGAAAGATGAGATGACACTAGCAGATAGATTATTTGTTAAGGAACTATTGGAATTAAAATGTGAAAGATTACACTTTGTTATATCCAATATAAAATTAATGTCATTCATTGAACTCCTAAGATACCTATTATTTTCAAGGAAGATATTGTATGATGCTTTCCTGCATCATTCTAGTAATAATATAGTGGTTGCATGCATTTTAAGAGTGGATTTCTAGAGATATTTGTCTTGGAGTATAGATGATGTCTATTTTGAAAAGCACACATTGATATAATTTAATATAAAGACCTCAATGGAGAATGTACTATCTTTTTGGCTACTCCCAGACTAGACCATCACATGGAAAGGGAAGAAGCCCAAAGGAACAATTTTGATTGACAAATTTAGGATGAGGATTCATATTTGTATGTATCTTCTCAATAAATTATAAGGTGTGCCTATTGTTCATTTTGTTAATTTGGATTGGGTGCCACTATTGTACATGATTCTTACACATGATTCTACACATGCCCTAGGTGAAATAATTAGCCTTTGATTGAGAGAGTAGATTATTCATAGGGACAAGCATCCCACACCCTCAGGAGATTTCTACATGTTGTCTTATTTATTGGACACAGTCATGGGTACATGTTACAAATATCTTAGTGAATTGTGGACTTCAACCACAAATTATTAGAATAATAGGATATGAAACCATTAGCAATTCATGCATATCTATTGTTATACCAAGCATATGGTGAGAATATCTAAATATGTCTATCATTAGGTTTAGTAATCCATTCATGGCTTGACCATGCCTTAAATTGGATAGAACATTATGAATAACTTGGTAAGGAAAGGGGATTATTTCATTTACCCAAATTTCAATATTATCATGATTTGGGGAAATAAGGTTGGCCCCCTGTGTCTCCCAAAGTTAGTACCAAATAAACTAGCTGAATAGGAAATTATCTTCTAGTTATAGAAAAACATTGAAGAGGACTTATCAAGGCAAAATAAGGACTTGTATTTTTTTCATTTTTTAACTATTGGTAGGATGGTATATATGATGAGGAAACATTTCAGGGAAGTAGGTGGAAAATGCAAGAGTTATCCTTTCTTTACACTTGCACATAGAGATTGGGATCCAAATGGGATGATCCAAAAGCACATTCATGGATTCAACATCCCTTAAAGTCATAAGCCTTATGACTATGATTTCCTATTTATGAATTTCAAGGCTGATGAAGATGTATTGGAATGGGTAAGGATTATTGGGATACAAGAGGATCATTTAAGAATGATCTAGGATGACCCTTCCATTTCTACTAGGGAGTTGGACAACAAAAAGGCACTCTACAAAGGGTGGCAATATTTAGATTTCTAGAGAGGATAGTTTAAGGAGCAATCCAAAGACCAAGTAACTTCCTCATCTCAAGGAACTCCTTTAAAGTTGAAATCAAAGATAGTGAAGAAATATCCTGGGTTACCTGAGCCTAGTTCTAATAGGGAAAGACAAGCAAGGGATCTCATCAACATAGATTCTAATGAGGAAGAGAAAACATGGGAATTGCTTACTATAGGTTCCATTCAAGTTTCTATTACTATGCCCCAAGTATATACTATTACATCCATTGGGATAAAAACTTTAGAAGTATTAGCATCAATACCTCTAGACTTCCCCCACATAAGTAAAGACCCCTCTAGTCTATAAGAGAAAGCCTAAGACTCCTACATGTAGTCCTAAAGTGGAGAAATCACAAGGTTTTCCTACTCATCCTCCACATTCAAAAATAGATAAGGAAGATATGGTGATCATCAAGGATATTTAAGATGATTCAAATGAAGAAGCAGAGTTGGAGATAACCAAAGATATGAGCCTCTATATAGAGCCTGTAGAGATTACTATCCTTGGTACTCAATATTTTATTGGTTCTCCTTTATCTTCTATACCCATATTTGGGAAAGTTACTTCTATGGAAGTTTCCACTTCTACCCTCTCCATATCCATTAATATTATTGATCCCTCCATTTCCACTTCCATTCCACTCACCATATAGAACCCTTATGTTCTTACTATCACCTCCACTATTAGAGCCCTCAAGAAGAAGATAGTGTCTAAGAAGGTGTAGACTACTTTATCCACCTTAAAAATCCATGTCCACTCCACCCAAATCACCCTTCCACTACCATCTACCACTCTCACAAATAAAACCATAGTGATGAGTACTAGTTGGGGAAGGAAGGGCAAGACTTAAGTGATCATGGTTCATCCACTTCCTCAATTTAGAGGAGTGGATTGTTCCAAAATTATATGGCCTTCCCTAAATAATGTCTTAACCAAGGCCCATAAGAAATAATAGAGAGTTTAAGTGAAGTCAAAGGAAGAGGTTGCTCTCACAACCTCTAATGCATCCTAGTTAGACATTCCTCCATGGGTAGTGGATTTAAGAAGCAAGGATTCTTAAATACTAAACTTTAGAATCATTGAGCTTCCCTCTATTTCCACTTTGTTTGATACCCTAATTGGTAGTATTCAAAGGGTGAACAAGAAGAAATTATAAGATGATAAATGCACCCAAATCATCCTTGAAGAAAGGCAAGAAGTGTTCTCCCTCACAAAGAGGCAAAACATATAGCCAAGATAATCTCTATACGAGGAAAATCTTGTAGACTTGGTACAAGAACACAAATATGCCATAATTGCAATCCATGAAGGCACATAATTAGCTTAACTAGAGCTTGAGATAGAAGTGAAGGAATTATAGGCCGAAGTGGAGAAACTAAAAGAGAAGGCCAAGATAATACATATTCTTATTGGCATAGAAGCTGAGGTTTAGGAGGCAGCTTCTAGATGTTATAACTCCTTGGAAGCCATGGAGTTCATGAAGGCTGAGATGGCCCCTCATGTGGACCAAGCCAATAAATTTTTCAATTCCTTGAGAGAGGAAAATTAAAAACTAAAAATGTTAGTTTTTTATATGGATAACTCTCTATATGGTCATCTTGACTTTATGATGATGCTATAGGCATCCAATACCTTAAATCTAGTAATCATTCAATAGGAAGAGGTAAAGGATTAGATACAAAATTTTAGAGATTTAATCCCCAAATATCAGGTACATGAGGCTTAGATCCTTAAAATTTTACATGAATTAAAGTTATTTAAAGTTAAGGACTCCATTGGTAATTTAATTAGTAGGATTAATTTTGATAATCTTATCTAGGAAGTGATTGATGATTTTAAGCAGAGATTAAAAGGCTTGACACTTGAAAAAATTGAGAGTGAATTAAGAAAAGCTAAAAAAAAAAGTCACTAAAGTTGAAATCTTTAAGAGTAATTTT
Organism: Torreya grandis; assembly: GCA_037957365.1. Classification (NCBI taxonomy): domain Eukaryota; kingdom Viridiplantae; phylum Streptophyta; class Pinopsida; order Cupressales; family Taxaceae; genus Torreya; species Torreya grandis. Next base: position 2,234,819 of record JARHVA010000338.1, on the reverse strand, counting down.
TAAATAACCAAGGATGAGCATGAAAATATCCTTAGACAAACCAAAATAATTCATCAACCATCACTGCTAAATTTAGACATTATATGATAGTAGCATGGAGTGGTACAAAAGGTTTATGAGGATAACAAAGTGAATAAGAAGCAAGATTTTGGTGGTGTGACCACATCTTCAATTGCCACTTCAATTTCTATGCCAACCAAGGTGCATGCAGTGCTCCAAATGACTAAGCCTTGATAGGTTGAGATTTTATGAATGTATAGTTTAATAACAATGAATGTACTTATATTTTCCTTATATTTTGAGAAGTTTATTTTAAAAATTGAATTTATATTTTGTGTACATGCACATGTTAATAGTTTTGGAAAATTCAATTTATTTTTAACTTTTAGTTTTCTCTTATATGTTTTGAGACCGCAGTTAGAACTACATGTTCTAACTAACACATGTAACCACCTTGCATGAACTTAGAGGATGAGATGACCCCTTCCCTAAGTCAATATATAAAATTATAACCCAACTTAGTTTCTTTATAAAATATTTGGGATATAGAGGAGTGAAGCAATTTTGATCATCGACAAAGTGTTTTGATTATTTTTTTTCCAATTTTGTATAATTAGTTGTTATTTATATGGTTATATGTTTCAATAATCTTTAGTGTGCTACATTTTTGAATATATTATTGATTATTTTAATTTATATACTATACCTATATGTGTAATATATTTAAATATTAGTGAATATATTGATTAAGATAGTCAAGTTAATTGAATCATATTTTTGTGTGTACTAGTGCTTTTTTTGGTGTAGTTTTCTATGTGTGTCCAATAACTGCATCAGATAATTCTTTTGCCTGAGCTATAATCTCTTGATTAAGGGTGTGAAATAGATACCATAAAAGGAGAAAACTTTGTTTTATTCTTTCCTTCATCTTTATTTCCTTAGACTTCCTAGCCATGTCTAACTGTATGTGTGATATTCTTTCTAGCAACAGGCATATGTTTTAGAAAACATAGGTTTATTTAGAAACCAACTAGGGAAGTGATTCCCAAGAACCACAAATATTTATTTTATTCCATAAATTACCCTCCTTTTTTGAGTTTTTTATTAATACTTTCCCAATTTAGATTAGAAACCAACTACCCATCTGAATCACGTAGAGATTTACCATATTAGAAGGCCACACCTCCATCCAAAAACCTTGTCAACAACCTGCATGCCATGCCCCTATTCTATCAACAAGTTGAAATAAAACTATATACCTATAACACATGACTTGGAGTGGATTTTACCTCCATTTAGATCTTAAAACATTATAAGTTACCTCATTCCACTATGGTGTGCATAAAACTCACATCAACACAAATTCTTTGCATATTCTATTATTGCTACCACCAAAAATGATATCATCTACAAATACAAAAATAATTAACATATGCTCACCTTATGATTTTAAGTATATATTATTGTTTTCAAATCCTTTATTAAATCCTTGTTGTTGTAAGTATTGGTCTAATATTGAATACCATTCTCTAGATGAATGTTTTAGACCATACAAAGATTTATTCAATCTGCAAACATAATCTTCTTATGATAGCTAAAAACCTTTAGGTTATTCTATGTAGACTTCCTCTTCTAGGTTCCTATTCAAGAAAGGATATTTAACATCCATTTGATAGTATTTGAATTTCTTGTAAATAGATATTGCTAGAAACATTATTATGGATTCCAATCTAGCAACTGAAGAAAATGTTTCCTCAAAATCTATGCCTTCAACTTGTGCATGTCCTTTGCACACCAATCTAACCTTATTCCTTATAACAATTCCATAATCATTGAGTTTATTTCTAAAGACCCACTTTATACCTATTACATTCTTGTTTGAATGTATTGGAACTAATTCCCAAGTTTTGTTCTTTTCAATTTGGCTTAATTCTTCTTCCATAGATATTAGCCAATTCTCATCATTGCTAGCTTCAACATAACTCTTAGGTTCAATTTTATATATTAAAGAAAAAGTTACTTTCTCCTTATTCATTGAAACTCTTCTCTTTATCTAAACTCCTTCATTTTTATTTCCAATGATCTAATCTATATGATGATCCTTTTAAAAATATCTTGTAGGTGCCTTTTTATTTATTTCCTCAAGATCTTCATTAGATACTTCCTATTCAGATTATGATTCTTCTTCATGTATGTCTTTATTAGGTTTAACATGTTTCAAGCCTTCATCAAATTTGACATTGATACTCTCTACAATCTTTTGTAGCCTTTTTTTATAACATATGTAGGCTTTGCTTTGGTTGGGTGGAATAACCAAGAAATATTCATTCATCACATCTTGATTTGAAGCTTCCCAATTTGCCTTCTTTTCTCCCAATGTAGCATTTGCTTCCAAACACTTTAAAATACTTAACAGAGATAGGTTTTCCATACCATAGTTTATAAGGGGTTTTATCATAATTTACCTTTAGTTTAACTCTATCCAAGATATATACTTCTATTTTTACTACTTCTCTCCAGTATCCATCAGGTAACTTGGCCTCTTTTAGCATTGTTTTGGCCATCTCCTTGACTATTTTATTCTTTCTTTCAATAATTCCATTTTGATGTGGAGTCCTTATTGTAGAGTAGTGACTTTTGATTCCATTCTTCTCACATTACTCTATGAACTCATTTGAGGTGAATTCAACTCCTCTATCATACCTTAAGTATTTGATTTTTCATCTAATCCCATTCTCTACCATGGCCCTAAAGATCTTGAATATTTCAAATACTTGAGACTTGTCCTTAAAAAATTTACACATGTTATTCTTGAGTTATCATCTACTATCAACATGAAGTATATTTTTCCTTTAGATCCTCTTGTCTTAGTAGGATCACAAAGATTAGTATGAACTAACTGCAAAGGCTTTGTAGTTGCATACTCCTTTGTTTGAAATCTGACCCTTGTTTGCTTGCCTTGCTGACATTCCTTGCAAGCAGTGTTTATAGGTTTGGTTATCTTAGGCATATGTCTAACACACTTATTTGAGCTCACCTTAACTAGATTATCAAAATTGACATGACCTATTCTTCTATGCCATAACCAACTCTCATCAATCTTTCTTATCAAGTAGATATTACCATTCGCTTCACTTAGATTATAGATATTGATTTCAGTTCTCTTCCCTTATACAACTAATGTTTTGGATCTCCTTATTTTACAACCTTATACATTAAATGTGACCTTATATCCATTGTCAAAACTTTGGTTGATAGTTATTAGATTGTTTTTCAATCCTTCAACATAAAGGACATCATGTGTAGGCAGGTGTATATCTATGTTCACGGTTCCTTTACCATAAATATTTATTTCATTATTGTCTCCCAAGATGACATTTCCTTCCTTAAATTTAATTAGTTTGATGAACTTTATCTTGTCACTAGTCATGTGTTTTTAGCAACCACTATCTATTAACCACAAATTCTATTCCTTGACATGGAGTGTAGTTTGAGAAATCATAGATTGTATAACTTTATAATATTTTACTTTCCAAAAATCCTTAGGTTTCTTATCTGGCTTATTTTTCCCCTTTTCAGAGACTTGTGAACCTTTGTTCACACTGAGAGGCATTCTTTTCTTTTCACTTTATTTTTGTCTTAAAAATTTTGTTCTACATTGTTTAGCTATGTGACTAAAATTATTATAATTATAGTATATTACATTTGTATCTAACAAGGGACAAAATGAGTTTTTACTTACAAATTTTGTTCTCCTTTTGGGCATAACTCTACATTCACTATCCCTATGACCAAACTAATTATAGGTATAATAATAACCATATAAAAATGAGAAATATCTGGTCATAGCATTTATTTGTGTAGGATGAGGAAATATTCTTAATTCTAGCTTCTTCAAGTCTTTCACCCTTATAAAACCATCTGCATCAGCTACCTTTATGTTCTTCATATTTATTGAGTTTGTAGAGATTGACTCATTATTTTTAGATTAAGGTAAAAGCAGGTTTTGAAGGGACCCCAAAACCCTAAAATAAAGGAAGAAGGATAAAACAATAACGTCCACAGGTGAAACCTAAAACCTACTACTAAAAAGTATCAAAAATAGGTTTTATAGGGACCTGAAACCACAATACAAGATCATCAAAAGATAGACCCCAGGTTTAACAGAGACCTAGAAACTCCAGTGTGAAAAGAAAACAAAAAACTAGATAATGAAACCAATTATAACATCCACCTAAAAGGACCAGGACAGTAAGAACTCAAAGATCCTATTCTTCTAATTCCAAAATCATCTTTACTACTTCCTTTCCAATAACAACAATGTCCAGTATAGATATAGCCACTGACGTAGCAACCTCTTGCATTGCTTTCTTCCTTGAGCTCTATCTGGTTCTCTTGCTAGGCCCCTCCAAGGATTTAATTTCCTCATTTTCTCATTTTCCAATGTTTACAGCAGCTGCACATATGCTAGCAGTTACCTCCTCCATTTTCATTCTGCTTTCCTTAATAAGCTCCCTTAGATTTTTCTCATAGTCTTTAAGTTTGATAGGAATATCCCTCATCTGCATTTCCATATTATTGATTTTATTCTGATCTACTTCCTAATTACGTTCCAATATTTCCATTTTCTTCTTAAGGCCCATTATCTCCTTATACATCCACGAGTCAACTTGAAGGATAGCGTCTGCTTTACATTTGGCCGAACTCATAAAGGGGTGCCTTCTATCATTTCAATCATTATTATTATTTTATTTGGGATCCTTTTCTCCTTCATCTTTCTTCACATTAGTTGTGCTTGTGTCTTTCTTTGTATATCTAGATGTATTATTACAATCTTTTTCATTCTTTGTTCTTGATTCTCCTTTTGATTTAAAGTTGTCATATAAGTTTGTAGATGTACTAGTTATGGGAATTTTCCATTTTTGAAAACTAAGACCAGTTCTTTCTTTTGATGGCTTTTCAGAGTTGATTAACTCATCAAGAATTTTTGAACCTCATATCAACTTTAGACTTTTGTCTATTTTTTCTTTAGATTTTTCAATTTCTTTCCTCAAATCCATTGTCTCTGCTTCTAACTTCAATAATTCATTAGATTTAGACTGTATTTAAAATTTGACTACATCTTATATTCTTTTAACCTCTTCAACTTTTGTCTTTAGGCTACCTACCATCTGATCATATTTTTCAAGACTTTTGGATACTTTTTCAATCTCTTTTTTTAATTACTTATTCTACTTTAAGTTCTCTTTTCTTAGCTTTTCAATTTCATTTAGAGCACAAATTATTTCACCCTCTAGATCTACTTCTCCTTCCTCTTCTTCATCTGAGTCTTCAACTTCTTCTATTTCTTGATCCATAGAGGCTGATTCTATTGTCATGAATAGGGATTCATTTACCTCAACCACAAAATCACAATCATGGCTATCATTTGAGCTATCACACTCATCCAATGAATCACTATCTTATTTTATATATAAGTCCTTATTTTTGAAGAATTTATTCTTCTTGGAGTAGTGGGGTTTCATATTTTTACTATCCTCTTCTTGCTCAAAATTATCCTTTTTTAAAAGGGCATTTAGCAATAAATTTTCCTACTTTACTACAATTAAAGCATTTAAAGGGTAACTTACCATTATACTTTCTAAATCCTCTTCTTAATTTTCTAACAAATTTGGCTTCTTATTCATCAGTCTCCTTAGATCCAGATGTAGGTGCTTTTTCTTTTACTTGTTTAGATGCTTTGAATGCAATTTATCTCTTGAAAGTATCTGCTTCTCCCATTATCATCTCATAGGCTATGAAGGTTCCATGAAAATCATCTATAGTGAGCTTATCTAGATCTCTTTCTTCCTCAATTATAGAGGTTTTAGATTCATACCTTGATGGTAGAGATCTTAGGACCTTTTTGACAATGACTAAATCTTTCATATCTTCTCCAAGGCCTCTAATTACATTGACTATTTCATCTACTTTAAGGAGGTAGTCTGCAATTTTCTCTTCTTTATTCATTTTAAGACTTTTAAACTTGCCTTTGTATGTTTATGGCTTGGACTGATTTACCTTATCATCACCTTCATAGATGCTCTTCAACTTGTTCCAGATATCTTATGGGATAATGCATCACTTTGACAAACAATGAGTTAGAAATTCCATAAAGTATAACATTCTTTGTCTTGGCATTACTCTCATATGCCTTCTTTAAATCTTGATCAATAGGAGTTGCATCAAGAGATATATATCCATTTACAATAGACATCCATACATTAAACCCTAATGAAGATAAATATGCTTCCATTCTAATGCTCCAAAATTCATAGTTTGATCCATCAAAGAGAGGTGATTTTTTTGAGGAAGAGCCTTTTTAAATAGCCATTTGTGTTCACTATCAAATATCTACCTGAGATGATTAAGCTTCTTCTAAAGAACTAAGGCTTTGATACCAATTATTGGAACACAACTATCTATTGAGAGTGGGGGTGAAATAGTAGATTAATTAAAATTAGTCCTTTAATATTTTTTAATGCAATTTAGAAAGGATATGTAGAGATCATACACACACACACACATATGCATAACACTAGATGTATGTGGAAAACCCAATATGGGAAAAACCACCATCAAAATAGATTCTAGAATCTACTATTCTAATCTAGCCTCACAATCAAGAACCTCACTAGTTACAATGTTTAAGGGCACCAACCCTAAGGAGACACCAATCCCTTGATTTAAGAGCACATACTCTAAGGAAGCACCAACTCTCTAATTGAGCACCAACTCAGCCTTTCTAATGGAACCTACCAATCAGATCTATTACGAAGCTACAACTCTTGATTATAAATTTTATTCATAAATGAATCTAGTTCCCTATTATAGACCTACTCTGCAACTACTCATACTTTTCTCTAAATCTCTCTTATCTTTTCCTCTCAGCCTCTTTGCTCCTCAATTTGATTTTTTTACATATAGTGCATTTTATAGATGATGTATATATGCATTATATCTAGGTCTCATATTGCTCTATGTTCATACTCAGTCATTAACACATGACGCTCCTACAATTTTATTGCTTCTCGAATTCATGCTCCATTAAAATAATTCTCTATCTTTTACTATATTTAGCATATATCAGGCTCTAGTTTTGATGTACATACCATATTACACAATTTATATCAATCACAGTGATTTATATCATTCTCTTTGTCATATGCATCTTTCCTTTAAGTTCTATCACTTGACCATTAATATGAACATATCTTTAAATATTGACCATTGATATTAAGTTTTGTACCATGATCCAATGATCCTCATTCAAATTACTCAACTTTAAAATGTAACTATTTGATTAAGATTTGACAAGATCATGCACTCTATTAGATCCTTGTAAGCTTTTGAACTTTAATGTTTCAACTTTAAAATACATTAATTGATCAAATTATGGTAGGCTCATGCAATCTATTAGACCTTTATGAGCTTCCAAACTTTAACATTTCAATATTTATATTACATCGATTGTTCTTTTAATCTGAGCTTCTACATGATGTTAGATATTCAAAATAAACACAAACTTTACCTTTGTCTGTCATTAAAAATTAGACACTTTGACCTTTTTAATTCCTCATGCTCCAATGATCTTCATCACATGATCATGCACTTACCATTAGATACTATGATATACTAATACATTCATTAGTTCTTTGTCTAACAAGCTCCTATAAAAGTGACACTTGGAACCCTTGCATGCCTTTTACACATTGTTGTCAGTACCTATGCTTGTGAAACTTGGTAATCTTGCATGACTTCTACACATTTTTAGTCCATATGCTTGTGATACTTGTCACTAGCATGTGCCTTCTAAACACTTTACTATTAGTCCCCATGTTTGTGACACTTGGCATTCATGCATTCCTTTTGCACATTATTAATCCATGCAATGGTTACACTTGGCACTAGTGTGTTTACTCTAAGGTACCTTTGACATATTGAATTTGTTGTGTAGAATTGGATCTTCATCATACTATTTAGTGCTAGCCATTGATCAAGCTTAGACAATTCTTAAGTTGAGGAATTAGGAAATATTAAAGAATTTGATCATTTGTTAAATACAGTAATCACTAAGTCAAAGGGGCAAATTTTATAATGACAAGAAAGGATTAAGTTTTAACTTAAGTGACTGGTGCCCACCTATATCAAGTCAACATTAAATTAAAAAATTCCTATGAATACCATGACTAAAACCATAGTATTTTATTGAGAAACCCTAGTAATGTATGAGAACTAAAATAAATATTTTTTGGGCTCATTTCTCTTCATCTAATCTTGTGAACCATATATATGATATGAACTTAAAAACCCATAATGAATCTTCTATTAATTTCTCTAAAAAATTATAGAAATGGTCTCTATAAAAGTATGACAATATTATATTACAATATTGTAACTTATAATATGCAATTGTAAAACATGCTCTTCTCTCCATCAAACATGTTTGATCCTCTAACATCTATGACATCCATAATGCCAATAATCTCCCTTTTGACATCAAATGAAAATCATATTTCTAACATAACCTTCAATTAACCTAGCATTGGCACAAGTTAACAATTATGCATTCAAAGGTACACACCAAGAGTCTACAAGAACTATTCAAATATGGAATTTGGAATAGATAAGTGAGAGAGAAGCTATATAGTAATTCATGAAAACAAAATGAGACAATCTTTTCTTAATTCCCTGCTTACATTAGTTGATCAAAATTTTACACAAGGTTTGGATCAAAACTCCCTCTCCTCTTACAATTGATAATGCACCTTTTATAAGATGTAAACAAGCATGATAGGCAGTCCCAACCAATTAAAAAGGTACAAGTGTAGGGACAAATATCCTTTCCACAAATACTCTATAAATACACTAGTCTTTCTCAATGAACCAATTTATAGGCAATGTGTATTACAAAAACACATGCCTTTACAAATATCATATTCTAGTTTCAAAATGGATAATATTTATCTATAGGAAGGATATTCATAAGTCCCTTAAAATTTGGGAACCCTTTACTATGGTAGTACTTTGTGGTTCATTGATGATCATGGCATTCAGTAATCCTCTTCCTTTTTATTTAGGATCAGGACCATCACCCTACTATCATCTAGCCTAGATTTCTTTTGGTTCCTACTTCTCAGTATCTAAGGTCAAAATAAAATTTTATGTTCCCTTAGGAAACACACCTCTGAGCTACCATGGCTTATTAGACTGCTCATTGATGTAATCTAGATCAAATTACCTTTACACAGATGATAATTCAACCTCTTTGACTCAAGTATAATGTTCATATGGCCTGAATTGGGTTTTTGCACTTTACCAGGGTAATTTTGAAGGTTTTAATAGTGTTCTAATAGAGGTAACTAGTTCAAACATTATGAGATTAGATCTATACATTTGCATTACTGAGTTTGTAAGGTATCCAATCTATCACATTACACCCACATGGTTCTAATGTGGCATCTTGTTCATCACTATACAAAATATGATCATTGCCTTTAAAAACTAGCTTTGATCTCACACCATTTGATCCATTTGCATGAATCAATGTGGTCTATAGCTCTTTAGATAATTTAGATCCAAGAATCTATCTTAAAATTGATTTCCACATGCCCATTATTTGATGTCTGCATGAACATCTTTGATGAGCATGTGACCATCAATTTTAGACTCATCTTCAAAAAAAATTTCTTTATTAAAATTGACATCCTCATGACCATGATTTGATGTCCATATGAACATATTTGATAGGTGAATCACCATCAATTTTAAACATCTCCTCAAGACTGTTTTTATCTTAAATTTTATGTCCTCACAACCATAATTTGACATCTACATGAACATCTTTGATGGATGTGTGACCATCAATTTTAAACACATCCTCAATATTGTTTCCTATCTTAAATTTGGTATCCTCATGATCATCATTTGACATCCACATGAACATATTTGATAGGCACATAATCATCAATTTTAAACACATCCTCAAGACTATTTGCTAAGCTTGCCACTTATCATTTTATGGTTCACTCTGCACTCTATCAATTGTATCAGGAAATGACTTTTCACCACGTGGTGGCCATATGGGCCTTTAGAGATTAATTGAAAAGTCTTATTCATCTCACTCCATTGGATCAACTTATGTGATCAAATGTGAGTCATTGATTTTGTATAGGTGAAATTTTTTTAAGTCAAGCTTAGTCATAAAGTTTATAGAGTATGGTTTTGATTTCACATTATTAAACATACATTAAAACCTTAGGCTATGAGAATTTAAACTAAGTTCCAAGACATAAAAAAGGGGACCCCATGAATAATAGAAGGACCTAGCATAAAATTTTAACTTAAGGTTTCATTTTATAAATAAATATGATAAAACTTTAAGGTAAGGCCTTAGGCTAAGTTAGAACATAGTAAAAGGGACCAAGCATAAGATTTTAGGCTAAGGTTTGGTCATGTTAATAAACATGACTAAACCTTATGGTAAAATTAGGCTAAGTCTATGACATTTATAATTATTCACAAGCAAATTTTAATTTAATTAGAAGGAAACTAGGTCAAAACATTAGACTAGAGTTTTAAATCATGGTGTAAAATAGATCTAATTAATTTCATACCAAAAGATAATAAAAGGTCCATTTAAACATTTGAAGAACCAAACCCTAATCATGTTTGTTCCTAAATAATATTCCATTGATCCTAAAACACAAGTAATTAGTTTTAGCACATTGGAATGGGTAAAGCTATGATCATCTAAAAATATATCCATTAGTCCACAAGAGATTGGTTCCTGCAAACAATAGGAAATATTGAATTTAGGGCTCAAGGTACATGTAAAGCTTAAGTAAAAGTCTTAGATAAAATTTTCCATGAAAATAAATCATTTTAATCTAAAGTCTTAATATAGGTATGAAACATATTAAAGTGACCTCATGAATAATAAGAGACATGGCATAATGTTTAAGCCTGGGTCTATGTCTCAATAAAAAGGACCATGTATTTAGTTTCCTAGTTTGATCGCATATCATTAGATCCTCTTTGAAAAAACACTCTCTTCTACATCATGATTTATGGGGTTGAGTGAGATTGAATCCTATCTACATTAAGCCTTGAGTTCATGCCACTTGGAAATTCTATGGGGATTTTTGGCTTTGACTTGTTGACTCTGTTGTAGGGTATTCAGGTTCCTTGCATGGGTATATTGTTTTGGACCTTTTGTCAAGGGAAATTGTTTTGAAGACCAATTTCATCAAATTTTTTTTGAAGAAACTATCCCATGGTGTCTATTTCCTTGGGCAAAATGCCTAGGATAATTTTTTTGAAGGAATTAGTCTAGGGGAAAAAGGGGGCCGAGGGGTATGTTTTGTAGGGAAAAGTGCCAATGAAAAAAACTCAAAGGGTAAATTCAAAAAAAATATGAAGGGTATTCTTTTGGGGAAATGGTCCCGGCTAAAATGTTTGAAGGTGTATTCTTTTGGGTAAATTGTCCTAGATAAAATGTCTTACACATTTCGCTCGAAGACCAAATCTTTGCAGAAAAGTTCCAAAGGACAAATTTTTGTGGAACCAAAGTTTTGAAGGGTCAAAAATGTAAATTAAAAAAAGAATCATTCAAATTTCATAAGTCATAGAAGCATTTGGATAGAATATCTAAAATATAAGCCTCGAATACCAATTCGTTCAAGATAAAAGTTCTGAAGGAAAAGCCTAAAAAGATAAGTTCAAAAACATAAAACCTAATAGTTAGGAACATAACAAAAGGAATTTGTGTGTAGCTTAGACCACATGCATAATAAATATTACAAAGTGGGGCTTGGGATATAAATTGGGCAAAGCATGGATTTTTAGACTAAGGTTTGGTCATGTTAATAAACATGACTAAGCCTTAACATAAAAATCAAACTAAGTCCATAGCATATTTAAAGTGTTCTCATGTAAAATTTAAATCAAAGATCCCACCACTTTTAGAGGAATCACTTAGACTAACTTTAGACCAAGGTGTTAATAATTTAAATATGATTTCAATTTGATTTGAAATAGACCAAAGGTTAGTAAAAGATCAAGTTGACATTAAATCATGAAGCCCAAGATTTTGTCCATTCTAAATAGACTCTATTGATCCTGTAACCTAAAAAAGAAGATCCACTATTAGAAAAATTAGACAAGATTAAATGAGAATCATGCATAAACATGCTAACCAAAATAGGTGTGGATGATCTTCAAATACAAATAATGTGAAAAACATGCTAGTGACACTCTAATCAAGTGAATTTTAATTTTAAGGTATACATTTGCACAATTTAACACAAAGATCCCCATTTTTTTAGGAATGGAGGGATTTTGACCTCAAAAAATAGTGAATTCTAGGGGAAACATAGAAATATGTTATAATTTAGAGACTCTAGTTCAGATAAATATCTAAGTTACCTATCCCACTTAATCAATCACCATTATTTAGATCAATTTATGGTTGAAACAAGTCCTATATATGCAGAATTAGGATTAGATATCAAAACCTAGTCATGATATGTGTGTGCTTTGATTCCACTTACTATTTGCCATGAGATTTAAGGAATAACTTCTATATTTCATGCCTTTAACCATTAACATTGACTTATATCATATTTAGATATTCATTAAGAACCATGATTTAGCTCAGGTAAGGCTTGGGCATTGCTCTGATGCCATCCAAACATCTATATCTCTAATAAATATGCCTTTGGTTATGCTCAAGGCCTTGCTCTACTACCATCCAAGCATCCATATCCTTGATGTAGATTACCCGAATCACCTTTGCCTTAGAAATCTCTTTGGATTTTGAAATAATCTCTTGTTTTTGTATTTTTAGGTAAATTTTGGCTTTCCAATAAAGGTTGGGAACTAGGTTATCCAAGTTTAGGGATTTGGTCAAATGTTTGATTTTAAAACAATCACATATGGTTACAACCTTTTTCCTAGGTAAGGATGTTTGTTAAGTGGAAGCATGACCATGTCCTAATAATTCAAGCTTTCATCCCATATATCTAATACTTCGTAAAACCAAGCTTAGATCAAAACAAGGTTTAAAATCTTATGAAATAGTTAACCTACCCACTAGTCCTTACTAGTTTATTTAAATTATAACATCAAGGTCATATTTTAAACATCCATGATCAACCAATGCTAAGGAGTTAATTTTGAACTTTAAGTTGAGGGTTGTACAAAAGGACTTATTAAATGTGAGGGATGAAACACATAAAGTAAACACACCAAATAGAAAGTAAAGGGAAAAGCAAATAGATATATACAAACTTATATAAAAATAAGTGATAAGAAAGAAAGAACAAAAAGAAACTAATATAGCATACCTACACTAACTCTAACTAATATTATAATTCACTCCATAAAGACTCCACATTTGGAAGTAAAGAAGTAGTGTTTGAGGCACTACCCATTAGTGGGTAGTGTGAACTTTGATCCTTGTAAGTCTTTTAACTTAAAGGTGTTATCTCCAAGTGTCTCAATAATCTGATAGGGACCTATCCACAAAGGTTTTAATTTTCCATGTTTTCCCTTGGCCTCAAATGCCTTGTGCCAAATAATAACCAAGTCTCCTTGCAAAAATACCTTTATCTTTGATCGCTTATCAAACCAGCTTTTCATTATGGTTTGGTGCCTAATAAAATTGGCAAAATCTTCCTCTCTTGCATCCTCTATCTGAATGATGTCCAACAATATTGAAATTGAAAATTCTTGGTCTTCTTCCATATACTCTTGTATGAATTAGTATGTTGGAAGCTTGAGTGTGATGGGGAATATAGAATATTAACCATACACAAAAAATAATGGTGATGCTTTGAGAGCTTTCTTAAATCTTGTTCTATCTACCCAAAGGGCATATTTGAGAAGTTTGTGCCATGTTCTAGGTTTATCTACTGTAAAATTCTTTATTGCCTTCATCAAATTATTATCCATTGATTCAAATACTCCATTACCTTAAGGGTAATGTTTTGAGGAGAAATTGAGAATGATAATGTTATCATATTCCCATTCTATCATTTCAATGGATATAAAAGAAGATATATTGTTTTAGACTAGAGAGACTGGTGTTCCAAATCTAATGCATATTTTTTCTTCCAAGAAGTGATCACTTTTATAGTTATGCACTGCTTGGTCACCACTACTTCAGTCCATCTTATGTAGTAGCTGGTGGTAGTTAGAACATACTTGTGACCATCTGATGAGTTGGGGTTAATAACCCCTACAAATTCCATCCCCCACTTGGTAAAGGTTTATCCACCATAATTAGTTTTAAAAACATGGATGCCTTGGGCTCCTTAGTGCTAAAAAATTGACATGAATGGCACTCTCTTACATGCTTGTAAGCATCCTTGAATATTATGGTCTAATAGTATCTATCCTTTAATATTTTATGGTTTATGGTTCTTCTTGATGGATGTCCACTTCCTAACTTCTCATGAAAAGTGATCATGATCTCGACTACCTCTTCCTTGGAGACACACCTTAGGTAAATGCCTTCAAAGTTTTTTATATATAACACTCTATCCTTGATCAGGTAATGGGATGAATTGAGCCTTAGATATCTGTTTTGATCTCTACTTAACCCTACATTATAAATGTCATTGATTAGTAAGTGGAAAATTGGATCATACAAATCATTGGACTAAAAACTTTATCGATCTACCTGCATGACACTTCGCTTGGGCTTAGTATTAGAAATCAATTAAATTAAACCTTAACACCTCACTAGTTTATCAATTTTCATTTCAATGTCATATTATTGAAGCATAGACATCCACTTACATCTCCTTTTTTACAGTTCATTTTGACTTAGCATGAGCTTAGTAGTAGGATCGACTAATTCCTAAGAATATAGTTCCTAAAATTTTTTACCACCTTGACTAATGCACATGCTTACTTATCAATCAAGGAATAGTTTAAATATTTTTTTTTAAAATTAGAGCTCATAAATTCTATGGGATGTGTGCACCAATTTAGGGATTCTTGAAATATTATCAAAATGACAATACAAACCCAAAATCAGTGACACCAATAGGAATATGTAGAAAAGGTAAATAAAAATAGTTAGAGCATTCTTACCATCATTCTTTACCTACTCATGTATCCATTCCAAGATTCAAATGCATGCTTGTAGACTCAGATTGACAAAGTGATGCTTGATATTGGATTTTGGATGATTGATTCAAGGAATTGCTATGAGACTTCTAAAATAATTTTAGCATGGTTTCCCCACAAATTTTCTATATTACTTGAGAGTGGAAGGAGAAGTCAGTTAAATAGATAAATGGGGGGAAGATCAAGGGCTCAATTTCAAACTTGGGCCTTTGAGATATATGGTTGAGGAATTTCCATGGAATTTTTAATTCCATAGAAATCTCTAAAATAGGATAAATCTAGAGGGAAAGGGGCTAAATTGGAGAGATTTCTAGAATCTTCCAATTCTATAAATCTCCCCATAGGTTTATGCGTTTAGGGAAGGTTAGTGTAGGGTGGTGGGTGGGTAGTTAGAATATTTTTAAATTTAAAATTGGCTAGTGGGATTAGGGAGTAGGTTATTAGGTAATGGGGTTTATTAAGGGATAAATTAGGATTAGAATTCCTAGTGATGTAAGATTGACTAAGGGGTAGGCTAGTAGGTAGTTAGGTGAGGTTATGGGAATCAAAAATTCCCAAATAATAGATAACTAGGATTTAATGGAATAGTGGGATGGGATAAGGTTAGTAAAATGGAGAATTAATAGAGGGGGATATTAGATAAAAGGACTAGGATTAGGATAAATTAGTGGGATAAAATAGGTTAATTAGAATTAGTGTCGACTAATAGGAATATTAGTCGACTATAATGGAGTGAGAAATTTTAGGTGCATACATTTTTCCCCTCTTTGAAAGGGCATTATGAGTGGAGAAAAGTGGAAGGAGTAATGGTCTTTCAAAAAACCATGTCATGGATGAATGTTAGTAGATGATGATAGGGGATATGATGCCCCCTCAAGGGGACATATGGGAAAGAATGAGTTGGATGGACACTCAAAATAAGAAATGATGGGTGGGGTGAGATGGAGAGACAAGGGGATGGGATGCAATATGTGGGATAAAAGGTGAATAAGATGAGGTCGATATTTAGTAATGAGCTACAAATTGATAATGATGCCCTTGATAAGGACACATGCATAGGGAATAGAGATGATGGGTGTTATAGTTGTAGACACATCCCAAAGGGGAATCAACCATAATAGGATGATGATAGGATAAAAATGTCTTAATATTTAGACATATCCCAAGTAAGGATGCATGCAAGGGAGAGCTATTAACTAGGATAAGACTAATGACATAATAGTATTAATGATGGGTGTAGCTCAAAGCTAAATTGATTGATATGATTTAGGTGATTATAGAGAGGAATTGATATGATTTAGTGACCAAAGGATTAGGATGATGCCCCTAGAAAAGACACATGCAAAGGAGTGAGGGAGGAGATAGTGGCCAATCTATCCTTGGGCACTAAAGAGTGGCCAAGTGCTGCCTACATAGTTTGGAAAGACCTTAAGCTGATGTAGTTTTGATTGGGAGATGATGATGATGATTAGTGATTATAAAATGATTATGATTAGGATGATTAGGCTTGTTAGTGATTGAAAGATATGATGCAGAAGATGAGATAAGGATGAAATATTGAATGTTAGTTGGATGAATTGAGAGGATTAGATTAGTAATGGAAACAAATATGATGAGATGATTAAAGGAATGATGAGGGTGGGTGTGATAAAGCCATCATAATGTCATAAAACTCTATGATCTAATAAAATATATCGCTTGGAATTATTCCCCATGATGTAAGCATGACCAAGAGGACATTGTGCCAAAGTGCATGGGCAAGTGTCAAACTCTACATCCTTGAGGGAACATTTGATGTCTTCTAGCATCACTATTTATTGCCCAATAGACAAAAAGAGAAACAAAAAACATGTGACAAACATGATATATACATGACATGAAAACAAGATAAATAGAATAAATAAGTAACACACACACAAGTATCTACTTGTAGTGTCATAATGTCTTGCCTAATGATAGGATGAGTGTTTAAGTGATGGGTTGGATTAAGATAATCATGATGTGATGGGGATGGAGGGTAGACTTGGATTTGGATAGGATGATGATGATTAGGATGAAGTTGAAGTGTTGCTCCTAGTTTATGATATAAGGATGGATGACGTGATAAGGTCTTTGAATACTAACTTGGTCTTGAAATAAAATTAAAAAGTGGCCAAGGATGGTGATTAGACAAGTTATGACCAAGGATTACCAATAGACAAGGCCTTGCAAGGATCTAATCTATAAATTAAGGTAGGAAAGGATGATGGGATCAAATACCTTTCATGCTAGCAAAAATGATTGGATGGGTGCTAGACATGAAGAGGCAATGATAAGGATAGTGATGGGATCAAGTACCTTCTACACTATCAAAGAGGTGATTTGATGGGTTATAGTGTGATAAGGCACTAAGAAGAAGTGATAGGTGCTAGATTAAGGTCTTTGACAAGGTGATTTATGCCAATAATACTTAGCCAAAAGGATGATGAAATGATGGGTGACCACTTAGATCATGTTTCAAGACTAAATGTGGTATCAAAAATGGGATGGATAGGAAGATAAGAGATAGATGGAGATGAATATGACTAGGGTATTGGGGATAAGACAAGACATAGTTGACTATTTTGGCTTTTTCAAATTTTATAATTTTTAGGGTTTTTGACATTTTCCATTTATTTTTTAAGTATTTTTGGGATATTTATGTACACTATACAAATGTGTTTACTAGAAAAGGGAATACCAAGTCTAGAAACCAGGATGAGGATGGAGGGATAGATGGATGAGTGATAAGAGGATGAAGGTGATGAGGACCAAGGACAAATGGAATAAGGATAGCCAATGACCATATCATTAAGGAACTAGATGGTTATTTACTTGAGTGTCTATTAGAGGATATGCCAGGATGGTTTAAGGATAGTCTTAAGACATATTCCACTTCTTTATGAAGGTCAAGATGGTAAGGGAGAAGAGATATGATGTATGATATGATGGTGGATTATGGATAAGAATAATGGATCAAAGGATAAAATGATGGGTGATATAGATAAGGTGTATGGAGGAGGATATGAACTAGATGTATTTTCCCCCAATTGTTGAGGAATAATGTAGATAATAGATTATTTTACCATGATGTTAGAAATCAGTTTTCATCATGGTACTTGCCCAAGGTGCCAGAAGATTGGTTTTCACCATTGGATGAATGATTTTTTTGACTTTTTTGACTTTATTGGGCATATAAATTTATTGTATGATGGATGAGATTCAAGGCATGGATTTTAAATGGATTATTTATCTAATATAGGTTTTATGATGGATGATAGATACCTGGATGTCTTAGTGGCCTTTAGTTATTCTTGATGGTAACCCCTCTAGATATATAGGCTAGGTATCATCATTTCCCCTAGGAGAGATAATGATGCTCATGGAGGTGATGTGAGGTATATATGTGATTATATGATGATGGGGATGTAGTGGATTTTAGTGGATGATAGGATTGGGATATGATGGTGTGATGGATGATGGAAGATTAGGACTAGCAATCACATACATTATTAGAGATGTGGGACATGCTTAAATTTATTGGTGTCAAGAGATAAAAGACTTAAAAATATCCAAGACACTTCAAATTTATGGCTCATCTTTGATTTGATCATTTGACGTATGATCAACCATATGATTTTGAGAATTTGATTGTATTTGATTTTGATTTCCCCTTGGGGCCTAATTTTGGGCTTCACCAGAGGAGATTGATTCTTGACTTAGAATATTATGATGATTCTTACTTTGATAATCTCTTAGTTCCAGTTTATGGGCTTCACTAGGGAGAGATGCCTTTGGATTAGGCTGATGATTTGATTCTTCTTGAATTTGACTAATAGGATCAAAGATTATTTGATTAGGATTTATGACTTTTAAAATATTGTCTTAGACCTTTGGATTTGTGGCACACATTATATTTCTCAAGAAAGGGTCCAATGATGCATGATCCTATTCATCCTTATGGAGGGAGGTGATTAAGTGATCATTGATAGGGAGAAAAGGGTCAATAGTGGATGAAGGTTATGAAGATGGTATAATGAGGTCAATGGGTGGTGATGGGGTAGCATAATCTTCATAGGGGTTCCTAAGATACCTAGTTTCAACATTGGATAAAATCTCCTCAAGATCAACAAAAGGATCACTAGGACTAGATAAATCCAAAAGAGGATCAAACTCACTCTAATAATATTTGATATATAAAGCCATAAAGAACTTATTTATGATGTCATCATTTAGAATGGGATCAAAATATAGGCTTGGTATTGAATTAGAGGTATTTGGATTATATGTATCCTCTAAAATACAAGAATTATCAACATCAATGAAGGATGATGTTTTTGGTGAGGAATCTGATGTGGATGTAGGTGTTGAACATGGCCCCATAGAAGATAAGACCTCAGATTCTATCCTTGAAATTGACTCTGATGCATAAGATGCAATGCTTTTAGTAGGAGAGTGTTTTTCCATAATTGACCTCTCATCATGGGGGATTTGATATGATGGGTAAGAGGGAGATGATGGAGGAATAATGGATTCAAGGAGAGGGTCGTGAAAGGGTTCATGAAACATGGAAGGATTAGGATTATGGGGAATGGACTTGGCTTTGATGGATGGTTTATCAAGGATGGGAGTGGTGTCTTGACCTTGGCTTGGAGAGGGAAGGGCTTGATCATGATTGGGAAGGGAATCTTGACATTCTTCTTTTTGTTCACCTAGGGATGTGGATGCATTTTTTTCATCATTCATTATTATATCACCATGGTCAATGTGGTCTTAGACAAAGTCTTTAAAAGGTTGAAATCAATTAATGGTATGCCCTCAGGTTTGATGGTATAGAAAATTTTGGCTTTCATTTTACCAAAATGGCATAGGCTTAATAGGATCAAGATGTCAGACAGATAGATAAACTATCATGTTGGTGGTGACTAATTATTTAGAAAGGGCTTCCAATGTTATGGGAAGGGGAGTATAAGAACACACTTCTCTTTGGCACTTGGATGTGGAAGCATTGGACTTATGATTAGAAGGTTGTAGATATGATTGGGTCAAAGGATTCGAGGTGGCCAAGATTGGATTCCCTTTACTAGTATGGGAATGAGAAGTTGATGGTTTATGACTAGCAGATGGAGGATTGGTACGAGATTCACATGATGTGGATTGGATGGGAGGTGCAATGAGATGAAGGGGATAAACACCTTTGGGAAGTGGTACACCCATCATAATGAGCCACAAAAGGATCTCATCCTTATTGTCATGTATATATTGGTCAATAAAGGTAGGGTCTAGCTCCATGGTGATGGTTGATAGATGATGGATGATGTAGATAGGATAAGGATTGGATAAGGTTCTTGAATAAAAATAGATCAAAAGGACTGAGCTAGGATGATAGGTAATGATGGAAATGAGATAGGCTAATGGATTAAGGACTATGATCAAATTTTAGACTGATAGTGTAATAGGTGATAATAACTTATCAATGATGTCTAGTTGTCAACTATCAAAAGGATTGTAAATGTGATGGGTACCTTATTTCAAACTAGCAAGAGGATGATATGATAGGTGCTAGTAGTGAATAAAGTAGGATGATTGGACTAGGGATGATTGATAGTTGATGGGTTTGCTAGATTGAGACCAAAAAAGTGACAAGATGCTAATAAGCTATTGATTACAATATGATATTTGACCAAGTGGATTATGAAGATAAGATGGTGATAAGATGATAGGATGATAGGCAGATAAGATGATAGGATTAGCTCAAGACCTTAGACTAATTTTGCTCAAGGTGGGATGGTAGGGGATTATGTGATGAAGGTGATTACAAAAATGGAATGAAGATAAGTATGATGGTTAAATGATAAAGGGCTAATAAAAGGTGGATGGTTTAGACCCTTATATGACCAAAAATCTAACTAGGATAAAATAAGATGATGACTGTATGGGTGATGAAGGCAAGGTAAAGACAAGTGATAGAATATGGATTTAAGATAAGATGTGGATGATAAGGTATGATTAGGGTATGACTAATGACATATGGTCTAATGATGAGATGTGATTAAAAATATGTACAAGGGAGTGAGTTATGTACAAGAAAGAAACACAAGAATATACAAGGTGATGGGATAATGACACAAGTGATATGGGTATGATTAGGATTATAAATAAGGTGGAATAAAGATATAATATGATATGGGAATAGTCAAGACTATGGTATGATTGATGGATAAGGAAAGGTCAAAGTGAGGTGTGATTGATTATGGATGAGGTGGTCTTATGACAAGGTGTGACTAGGATGATGGACAAATATGACTAATATGGGAGTTTAGTAGAATTTACAAGATAATAAATGATGTATAAGAGGATGAGATTAGGATATACAAGATGTGATTAGGAAGTAGGGTTATTAACTAATGATAGGTGTATATGGTTTAACCAGGATGAAATGATAGATGGGATATAAATAATAGGGGATGGGATAATGAGGTGGATTTAGGAAAAGTTGTAGATAATGAGGTATGATTAGGATGTAATTAAGATGTGAATAAAAGGATATTGAAGAGAAAAAATATATGTACAAGGGGATGAGACTATGATTTACAATATTATGATTGATGAAAAGATGACTATTGATGAGTGGGTTTATGTACAAGAGAACAATGATATTTACAAGTTGAATATAGGTAGTTCATGATGTGAACTTGGGTAAGGACATAAAATGGATTTGGGTATATAGATGATGAGTGTATGCCTAAAAATGGGATGAAGATAAGGTGATAATGGAAGATATGATAGGACAATAAAAGGATGCACAATGGTATGATATCAAAGATGCACTAGATGATAAGTACAAAGGATGATTAGATGAGGATGTATAAGACAAGATATAGGTGATAGAAAGGGGTGTGACTAGTGATTAATGGCTTAGGTAAGAGTGTAAAAAATAATAAATTATGCACAAGAGGGTGAGATTAGGATATACAATAATGATGATTAATATGATCAATGATATGGGATATGGTTAGACTAATATTATGATGGAGACTATAGGATTAGATAATGGATATAAGATGGTGATTAAGATGTGTGAGTGGATGCAGTGGTGGGTAGATATGGTTAGATTATGAGGGGATTGACAAGATAGTGATTAGGAAAGGATGTATAAGATAATGGGGTGATGACCAAGGGTAATGGGATATGGTGAGACTAGGAAATGATGGGGTGACTATGGTGAGTGGGTGATCACATGGACTTGGGATAAAGATGTAAGATGTGAATGGCTAAGGATGAGTGATTATGACAAAGAGAAATATATATATATAAAAAAACTATATACAATGATGACTAGGATGTAAAAGATGAGATGTAGGTGATGTAAGGTGAGGATAATGATGAGGATGATGATTTATAATGTACACAAAAAGGATAGTGGTATATGCAGAAGATGATAGAATGATGAAGATAGAATATACAAGATGATATGTACAAAGGACCTAGATGGGATTTTGATGGGTAAAAGGCTAACTTGACTCACAAACAACATGGGTCTAACACAACACACACCCAAATAAGCAAACCACAACCTATGATTAGTAAACTGATGGGTGTATAACCTAATGTCCACACCATATAATAGATATACAAGTGAGGCTATAGGCTAGTGACTTATTATGGAATAAACTAAACCCTTTTGACCTTTCTTGCACTTGATGGTCACTTGGGTGCTATTAATGACATTGGTAGTGGAATACCTGTTATGAATGAAAGGCCCTATGATAGGGGGGATCTCTAAAGGAGTCCCATATATACATGATGGTACATTGGAGCCTAATTATATATAGGGTGTTGTCTAATGCCTGGTTAAGAGAGTTAACTCTTCCCCTTCATGGATGACCTGTATGGGGTCAATCACTTAGCCTAATGACAATTGTCCCTAATTTTTATACTCTAATGGAATAAGGAGTTTGGTTAGTGTGTGGTAATGAAATACACAAAACTAACCCCTATATATTAAGCCTATGCATTGGTGTCAATTCCACATCACATGCTATCATAGGGGAAGGGGTAACAAATAGGAAATTACATGATATGACTAATTAACCAATCTAATTACCTATGTGTGTTTGGCATGATATGATAAATCAGTACATAAAAAGAGAAATCAAAGATATATACACACACAAGTTTTTACAAAAAAGTAGAAAGACAATGATATACTAAAATTAATGATCAAGATAATGAAATGTAAGATAAAATCAGAAAATGGCACCCCCTACAAGCATAAAGGTTAGATATATGATGGGGTACCAAAATCTCTAAGGGACCTACAAGAAAAGTGTTAGCAAAGATGACTCTTATAATAAAAAATGTGTTGGTCAAATATGCATTAATAAAACACCCCTAAAATATTATGTTTTGTCTCTATAAATTATTTGGGGTGAGAGGGACACAATATAACGGTCTAGGGGTAGTAGTCCCCAGTGGGGTCAAGGGGCAGTGCCCCTTGCAGGGTCAAGGGGAAGATCCCCTTATGGGAGGCTACAATCTTATGACTACATAGTGCAAAACCACAACTTGTAGGATAAACCCACAACTAGGAGAGTTTTAGGATTGTAGATGTTAACTAACCATGATAGTTAACCATAAAATTATGGTAGTTTGACAACCCCATGACTAGGAATAACAATCCCATGACTAGGAATAACAATCCCATGACTAGGAGTAGATCGATAGTAGAAGTTTTGTCATAAACCTTAAAACTTCAATTTAAAATGGCAATGCCATGACTGACATAAAAATGCAAATAGCAATATTGTAGTTTATAATAAAAATAGTATGTATGTCTTAAGTAATAATTTTATCAAATAAATATAATTTACAGTGCTTCTATATTAAATATAATTATTTGATGATCAAAATGCTACCAGATTCTAATACTAACTTAAACTAGCCTAAACTACATATCCACTACTAGGACTAACAATCCTACTATTTACAGTGCAAACCCATGATTCTATAAGTTGTAGGATTGTTAAATGGTACTAAGGTAATACGTATGATGGTTTTCAACTAAATATTCATTCTCTTACATGCTTGGTGGACCTTGTAGGATAAAACACCCCCCATTAGTAATTTATTTTTAGATATTGGAAGGTGAAATGTTTATATATAGGTATGTTCAAAATTTTCAACAAATGTATAAAACCTCTAGTTTGAAACTTATAACCCCTTATCCCCCTCTCAATAAGACTTGGGAATACTGGAATGATGATAGATAAAAAAGAACAAGGGTAGTGTTTTACCAAACTAAAAAAAAGGAAAATACTATAACTAGGAACTATAATCCCATAATTACCAGGACAATATCGCTATTTGGATAGTGGTGAGATTGTCAAAAATACTTGGTTGGTTGATTTCCTAAAGGATTCTTTCTATAGCCTACACACAAAAGCAAGAAAAGCACACAAAACACCTACAAGAATAAAGAGTTATAAAAAACAAACAACAATCTAAACCCTAACATAGTTTTTGATAATATCACTACTTAAAATGACAATACCGCTATTTGCAGGGCAATCCTGCTACCGGGTAAGTGGTGAGATTGTCAAAAATAACTTGAGGACAAATTGTTAGTAATTTAAAATATCAAAAGTAGGATTGAAAATAACATGACTCACAAGACAATCTTGATACTTAGAAATTAGAAAGATTTTCAAAATGCCAAGTCCCTCTAAAGCCTTAACTACTAACAAGTTAGTCACAATATAGTTACTCAAATTAACAATATTGTTACTGCAATACCACTACTTATAGTGCAATACCATGAATTTCCTAAAATACATGAAAGACACAAAATTGGGGCTTGGATTTACTTCTAATTGGTCCTGTAATCACCTAAAATGCTTCCAATAAGAGTGTTAGCTTAAATAAGGGAGGTTGGTCTCACCATCGTCACCAAAATGTGCACCAATTTGAGGATTCTTGAAGTATTATCAAAATGACAATACAAAACCAAAATCAATGACACCAATAGGAATAGTTAGAAAAGGTAAATTAGAATAGTTAGAACATTCTTACCATCACTCTTTACCTTCTCATGTCTCCATTCCAAGATTTAAATGCATGTTTGTAGACTCAAATTGACAAAGTGATGCTTGATATTGGATTTTAGATGATGGATTGGATGATTGATTCAAGTAATTGCTACGATACTTATAATATAATATTGGCATGGTTTTCATATAATTTTTTAAGATTATTTGAGAGTGAAGGGGGAGATTGGTTAAATAGATAATTGTGGGGTCAAGGGCTCAATTTCAAACTTGGGCCTTTGAGATCTATGGTTGAGGAATCTCTATGGAATTTTTAATTCTATGTAAATCTCTAGAATAGGATAATTATAGAGGGAAAGGGGATAAATTGGAGAGATTTCTAGAATCTTCCAATTCTAAAAATCTCCCCATAGGGTTTAGGGGTTTAGAGAAAGCTAGTGTAGGGTGGTGGGTAGTTAGAATATTTTTAAATTTAAAATTGGCTAGTGGGATTAGGGAGTAGGTTAGTAGGTAATAGGGTTTATTAAGAGAAAAATGAGGATTAGGATTGATAGGGATGTAGGAATACCTATGGGGTAGGATATTAGGTGGTTAGGTGAGGTTATGGGAATTAAAAATTCCCAAATAATAGATAACTAGGATTTAATGGAATAGTCGGATAGGATAAGGTTAGTAAAATGGAAAATTAATAGAGGGGGATATTAGTTAAAAGGAATAGGATTAAGATGAATTAGTGGGATAAAATAGGTCAAGTAGAATTAGTTTCGACTAATAGGAATACTATTCAAATTTAATGGAGCAAGTGATTTTAGGTGCATACAAGATCATCATAACTATCCATCTTATGAGTAAGAATTGCATCTATAGTATGATCCAAAATAAATGGAGTAAAGATAAAAATCTTTGGTAAAGTTTGGGCCTATCAGGACTAGAGCTTGCCAAAATGCCCTTTTGATGTTTTTGAAGGCTTTGATCACTTCTTCATTCCATGAGACTTTGGCATCCTTTTTCAATATATCATTCAATGGCCTCATGATCTCTGCAAAGCGAGAAATGAACTTTCTTATAAAGTTTATTTTACCAATGAATTACTTCAATTCTTTCCTACTATTAAGAGGCTCTATCTTAGATATATATTATAATCTTTCAGTGTCTATAGAGAATCCCTCCTTAGTGATAACATGTCCTACAATTTTTCCCTTAGTAACATAGAAAATACTTTTCTTTGGGTTGAGATAAATCCCATACCTTCTAAATATTTCAAGTACATATTGTAGGTGCATTATATGATCCTCCATGTTCTTAGAAAAGATAATCAGATCATCCATGTATATAATAATTCACTTACCTACCAAACCTTGGAAAGCATGATCGATGGTCCTTCATAATCTTTCCCCTATGTTGACCAGCCCAAAAGGCATTCTTTTATAGGTGAAGGTGCCCCAATTCATTGTAAACATAGTCTTCATCTTGTCTTCTTGATTCACCAACACCTGGTTATACCCTAAAAAACCATCAAGAAAGGACATCATGGCAAAACTAGAAATGATTTTTATTACTTGGTTAAGAGGAGGTAGGGGCTAATTATCTTTCTCAAATGCTCTATTTAGGTTCCTAAAATCAATACATAGTCTAATTTCACCATTCTTATTCTTAACTAGGAATAAATTAGTAACCCAAGTGGAATGCCTAATGGGAAACACAATCTTGGCATCTAAGAGTTTCTTGACCTATTTGTATATTAGTGGTTCTAAGACCAGGTTGATAGGCCTTTGATTTTGTCTGATAGGTTTGAAATTTCATTTTAAAGGTATGGTGTGAGTTATGACCTTTGAATCAAAGATTTTTAGGTCATCATAGGACCATGCTATGATATCTTTATAGTTGGTCAACATTTATTTGGTTATTTTATTTTCTAGACTTGTATATGTTGTACCAATATTAACCATTTGAGGTTGATCTTGGAATCCAAGATCAATTGAATTATAATCCTTCCCATTTAATTTGGGAGTCTTGGTAGCCTCATCTACTATATCAAAATAAAAGAGTCTTTCTAAGGATATCATGCCTTTAGGGATATTATTATCATTCAACTAAATGACTTTGTCATCAAGTTTGCATCTAATGTTTTCATCATCAAGGAGATTAGCTTCATCAATAATGTGACCCTCAAACACTCTTGAACTAGTTAGGAAGTCTATGATATGCTAATCATCATTGAATAATTATAGGTGTTTGACATTATTTGGCATTGAGGGACATGATATTAACTTAATTGTAAGGTTTTGTAACTTGGAACTTTTATTGGGCATAAGGTTGGCTATAGCTGAAGAAAGTTCATTAGTAGCCTAATTTTCTCTCTTAGGTGTTAGGTTGTGGAGCTAAAATCTTCACTATTATGTAGATGGTGGAGGTTGTTGAGTGTCAAAGTAACCGATGTTAGTCAGGCCAACTGACGTCGGTCATCTTTAGCTACATAGTAACCAACATTGGTTAGGGGTCAGCCGACTTTGGTCAGATAAGAACCGACGTCGATCACCTGTGTGTTTCCAGAACTAGTCTAATTTTAGATGAACAGTCAGTTTGCATGTAAAGACTAATTTTAGTCTTGAGTTTACGTTTCTAATTATTGTAATTAGGAATCTAATTATTGTTTGGTTTGGGATCTATTTAAGAGACCCATGGGGCTGTATTGTAATAAAAGGATAAGGAAGAGATCCTTCTGAGTGTAAGATCAGTTGATCTGCAGGTAGCAAGATCAAGGAGATCTACATGGTAAGTAAGATCAGTTAGATATGTAGGTGTGCAAGATCAAGGAGATCTACTTGGAGTACTCGATGGTACTTGGTGGACTGGCAATAAGAAACAACAACCATTGGGTTGATTGTCACTAACTGGTGGAGGGAACAACTCAGTTATTGAGTTGTGATTGTAATTGATTGAGAGAGAGAACTCTTGAGGGAGAATTAATGTACACCCAAGAGGTGTGAGAAGAGTGTGATTTATTCATTGTATTTCTTTCTAGAAGAGTGTTAATATAGATTTTATTGTTTCTCATATTCTATGTTGTCTCTAAATTCTAGTTACATATTACTTCTAGTTTAATTCCATGTTTAGTTGCTTATACAAAGGTAATCAAGTGTACTTTCAAGGAGTAGGATCCTGACAATTGGTATCAGAGCTACAGGTTCATCAGAGCTTGGTTCACTAACACCTTGGTTTCAGAGTGTGTTAAGTGTTTGTTGATTACAGGTCACTCACAGGGGTTTCTGTTTGAGTGGGAGTAAAGCGATGGTAGAAGAAAGTATGCTAAGAATGGAGAAATTCAATGGCAAGAATTATCAATTATGGAGGATGTAGATAGAAGATTATCTGTATCAGAAAGATCTGGACTTACCATTGGGTGGGGTTGTAAGCAAGCCCACATATATGCAAGATGAAGAATGGAAGGTTCTTAACAGAAAGGCTCTTGGAGCTATAAGGCTGACACTGGCAGCTTCTATGTTTTCCAACTTATCTTAGGCAAAGACAATGGTAGAGTTAATGGAATGTTTGGTAAATTTATATGAAAAACCCTTAGCTTTGAATAAGGTATTTCTTATGAAGCAATTATTTAATTTACAAATGCAAGAAGGTGGATCAGTATATAGTCATCTTAGTGATTTTAATGGTCTGGTAAACCAGTTAAATTCAGTCAAAATAGTTTTTGATGATGAAATTAAGGCTCTCTTAATCTTATGATCTTTACCTGAAAGTTGGGATAGCTTGGTAATGGCAGTAAGTAATACTGCATCTGCTTCAAATATCTTAAAAGTTGATGATGTTGTTAGTGTAATATTGAATGAATAAATTTGTAGGAAAAGCACAGGGGAATCATCAGGTAATGCTTTAAGTGTTGAAAGCAGGGGAAAGCAAAGAGAGAAGGTCGATCAAGGGAAATCAAGGTCAAAGATAGGCAGTGGATCCAAATCTAGGTATGGCAGTATAACCTACTAGAATTGTGGAAAGAAAGATTGTTGGTTGGTAAAAGATCAGTATGAAGGAAATAAAGAAGCAAATGATGCAGGTATTATTACATGGGATGCTCTTATATGTTCCTTGGATAAATTATAATCTTGGGTTTTAGATTTTGGTGCCTCTTTCCATGCAACCCCAAGTAGAGAATTTTTTCATGATTATGTCCATGGAGATTTTGGAAAAGTTTATTTAGGGGATGGTAAGCCTTGTCAAATTATTGGAAAAGGGAAAGTGCAGCTGAAATTGTAGAATGGCAACACATGGGTGTTGAAAGATATCATGCATGTACCCATCTTGAAGAGGAATCTGATTTCTATAGGAAAGTTAGGTGATGAGGGTTGCACAATAATTATCACAACAGAATCTTATAAAGTTTCCAAGGGTGTGCTTGTATTAGAAAGAGGTAAGAAAGTAGGTACACTTTATCTATCTACTTGTATTACTAATTCTCCTTCTATTTTATCTACTTTAGATGTAGATGCAAAGATGTAGCTCTATAGGCTTGGTCACATGAGTGAGAAGGGAATGGATGTTCTTAAGTCAAAAGGTAAGAGTTCAGATTTGAAAAGCATAGATCGAGATTTCTGTAAGCATTGTATGTTTGGGAAATAGGTGAAAGTGAGGTTTCTCACAACTGGGTCAACAAAGAAGAAGCACAGGTTAGATCTTGTTCATGCAGGTGTGTGGGGACCAACTCAGAGAGCTTTTATTAGAGGATCACAGTATTATGTTTCTGATGCTACAAGAAAGGATTGGGTTTATTGCATAAAGAGGAAATCTAATGTTTTTGACACATTAAAGAACTGGAAAGTCATAGTTTTCAAGGAGAAGGTGATGGACAGTGATCAGCTCAAGAGGTTGAATAATTCTAAGCAGGGTAGTGTTGATTTAAACAAGGTTATGATCCAAAATGAGCTCGTAGGTAAAAATCACCACTCACAGGAAAACACAGAGACTGACGTCAGTCAGGAAACTGACATCAAAGATTAGGTGGGAACTGACGTCAGTCAGGTAAGAACTGACGTTAGTCAGGTTAGTCAGGTCGGTCAGGTGCAGATCGAGAGTTGACTGTGATCGATCATTGACAGAGAATTTGGGTGGACAACAAGCTGTAAATGAGTCTCAAATGCCCATAAAGAGGACTGAAAGGGTAAGTAAACCTCCAATTCATTATTCCCCTTCTTTATACTACGTGTTGCTCACTGATGGTGGAGAACCAAGAAGTTTTGAAAAGGCAATGCAGGTAGAATCCAGGAAATAGTGGGAGCATGGCATGAATGAAAAAATTGATTCCTTGGAAGAGAACCAAATGTGGGATTTGGTTGAGTTGCCAGCTAGAAAGAAAACACTGAAAGATGAATGGATTTACAGGTTAAAGAAAGGAGAGAATGGATAGGTGAGATAGAAGGCCAAGTTATATGGTCTTGAGCAAGCTCCAGGACAGTGGTATTTGAGGTTTGATAGGTTTATGACAAAGTATGGCTTTAGTCAATGTCAATGTGACCATTATGTTTATTTTAATAGGTTGGATAATATTAGCTACATTATCCTGTTACTATATGTGGATGATATGCTTGTTGCAGGGTCACACATGTAGGGATGTACTGAGCTAAAGGTAAAATTAGTTCAGACATTTGCCATGAAGGATTTGGGAGCAACAAAGAAAATCCTTGGCATGAGTATTAAGAGAGACAGAAAAAATCACAGGCTGATTTTGTCTCAAGAGGATTATGTGAATAAGGTAGTGGAGAGGTTCAATTTACAGGATGTAAAACTGATAAGCACACCTATGGTTAGACAGTTCAAGCTGAGCTATGAATAATGTCCTAAATCACATGATGAGGTTGAGTACATGGTATGTACTGGACTTGATATTACCCAAGCAGTGGGAGTTGTCAGCAAGTTTATGGCCAATCTAGGAAAGGAGCACTGGAAAGTAGTTCAGTGGATTCTTAGATATCTAAGAGGGACCAGCAGTAGGTATTTATGCTATGCAGGGTCAAGCATTTCTCTACATGGGCATGTAGATTTGGATATGGTAGGTGACTTGGATGACAGGAGAAGCACCACAAGATATGTGTTCACTATTGGTGGAATGGCATTAGCTAAATTTTAGAGATGCAGAAGGTTGTTGTAGTCACAGAGGCTAGCAAATAAATGATATGGATGACTTGGTTCATGGAAGAGTTAGGAAAGGAGTAAGAGAGTTGAAGATTGTATAGTGATAGTCAAAGAGCAATTCATTTTGCAAAGGATTCAGCCTTTCATTTAAGAACCAAATATGTACAGCTTAAGTACCAATTCATTAGATAGGTATTGGAGGATGGACATTTGAAGCTGGAAAAGATCCATACAGATAGGAACCCTGTAGATATGTTAACAAAGCCAAGAACAAAGGAGAAGTTGAATCTTCATTCAAATTTTGTTGGTCTTCAAGACTGAACTTAAAGATGGGGATACAAGCCAAAAACAAAATTAGAGGATGTTGTTGTACAAGTATAGGTATAGGTGCAGATGTTTATCTCCAAGTGGGAGATTGTTAGGTTGTGGAGCTAAAAGCTTCACTGTTATGCAAATGGTGGAGGTTGTTGAGTGTCAAAATAATCGATGTCAGTCAGGCCAATCGACGTCGGTCATCTTTGGCTACATAGTAACCGGCATCGGTTAGGGGTCGGCTGACATCGGTCAGACAGGAACCGATGTCGATCACTTGTGTGTTTCCAAAACTAGTCTAATTTTAGACAGACAATTAGTTTGCATATAAAGACTAATTTTAGTCTTGAGTCTGTGTTTTTAATTATTGTAATTGGGAAGTCTAATTATTGTTTGGTTTTGGATCTATTTAAGAGACCCATGGGGCTGTATTGTAATAAAAGGACAAGGAAGAGATCCTTTCGAGTGTAAGATCAGTTGATCTACAGGTAGCAAGATTAGGGAGATCTACATGGTAAGTAAGATCAGTTAGATCTATAGGTGTGCAAGATCAAGGAGATCTACTTGGAGTACTCGATGGTACTTGGTGGACTGGCAGTAGGCAACAACAACCATTGGGTTGATTGTCACTAACTGGTGGAGGGAACAACTCAGTTATTGAGTTGTGATTATAATTGATTGAGAGAGAGAACTCTTGAGGGAGAATTACTATACACCCAAGAGGTGTGGAAAGAGTGTGATTTCTTCATTGTATTTCCTTCTGGAAGAGTGTTAATACAGATTGTATTGTTTCTCATATTCTATGTTGTCTCTGAATTCTAGTTACATATTACTTCTGGTTTAATTTCGTGTTTAGTTGTTTATACAAAGGTAATCAAGTGTACTCTTAAGGAGTAGGATCCTGACATTAGGGATTAACATAATGTTAAAATCATCAAAACATTTAATTAATTCCCATACTATAAATTTATATTTCTTAAGATAGGATAATTTGCATTGATATTTACTCTTGACCTAGTTGACCACTAGTTTAGAATCACCAAAAACTAATAGTTCCTTAGCCTCATGCTTGATTGAAAATTTTAATACAATAATTAGTGATTCATACTTAGCTAAATTATTGGTGCATGAGAATTGAATTTTGTAAAAGGTATTATATTCTTTCCCAATGTGATTGATTAACACTACTCCTAATCCAAAACTCAATTTGCATCTAGCACCATCAAAATAAAGCTTCCATAATCCTGACAAAGCATGAGAAGTTTTAGAGTTACATACCTTCCTAGTGTTAAGAGTGTAAACATCGATATCTAAGTTAACCATGTTGACCCTCTCATTGATTACATTGTACTCCATGATCATATGTTTCATTTTTGGTTCCCTTTCTATCTTAATTTGGTTGGGAATTCCCTTCCAAGGCAACCACATATGTGAGTAATTTGTCAACATATAACCATTCAAGCTTCTAGTCTAGTCTTTGTTCAATAACATCCCATAAGCTTTAGGGATGTCCACTACTTGGATATCAATGAACTAATGTATTCTTGGCTCAGAAGAAATCTACATGTGAACATTCAATAATTCACCAATCACTTTGACTCTTGATTTATCTAAGTCACAACTCTATGAGACTTAATAGGATTCAAACCTAATTGTTCACAAATACCCTTAAGAATTATATTTGCAGATGCACCATAATCTAACAAACAAATATATAGATTCTTACCAAAGATCTTGACTATAATTAGGAAAGGAGAAACATTTGCCTTACTTTTGTATATCGTGACATTAACATGTGCAAACTTTCGAGACTTACCAATATTTTAAGACAAAGATTCTAATAATAGATCTCTCTATTTAGTAATCTGCATCAACTCATGCAAGGTAATGTTTTCTTTGATTTTTTTCATATCTTCTACTATGTTATACCTAGCCCTATTGGAAGAATTAGATGCATTGATATTAGGTTTAGAAGTATTTTCCTTAGGATTTTATGGATTGTTTTCTAAGGTAGTATCAAGAGGAGTCTCAAATTTGTTTAGAGGAGTTGAAGTAGTTAATGGTTGCTTTTGCTCCCAATTTCTTAGAGGGTAAGTCTTATTTAATTTTTTTTTGAAAAGCATGAATCTCTTTAGGAATATCCTTATCTTCATTATCCTATTAGAAAGAGAAATCAAATATCTCCACCATGAGAGTTGGATCAGATGATCTAGATGACCTTTAGGAACTAGATGTACCTGCACCACAATCTTGATTAGGAATAACTTCAAAATTATCTAATTCTTCTTAAAAAGATTCAAAAGCATTAAAAAATTCAACATAGTCTATTTACCCATGATTAGAAGTGTAATGAAATCTACAATAGTCAGGTAAAGCAACATTAGTAAGATTTATATCAGGGGTATTTTTGCTAGCAAATGACTCATTGTTCTTGTTGTTGTGGTAACTATCATTTTGAAATCTATTAGTGGAACTATTAAAACTTTGAAAAGAATAATTTCTACCAAGTCTCTCTATAATATTATTCACTTGATTTTAAAATTAAATGAAGTCAGTGCTAAGATTTTGAACCATCTTAAGGATAGAGTCACTCTCATTTTTGGGGCCTCAAAATTATGAACATGAGTGTTAACACTAGTTGTAGGCATTAAAGCTTTATGATCATGTGGATGAGATCCATTGGCAACATTATTTAGAAATCCTAGGTTTTGAGTAGGATGAGCATGTCTTAAAAGTAGTTGATTCAAGACTAGGAGTTGATTCAAGACAAACATATTTTGGTTAGCATTGGGAATAACATTCAAAATGGGTAAATGTGGATTAGCATTAGGAATGGAGTATACCAATTATCCTTGGGGTTGCATCTAGTCATTAATGATCACAACCTCAACATAAGCTAAAGCTAATGTGTTCATGGGCCCAACAATTCTCTTTAAAAACATATAAGTCATAGGATCTAAGGCATCCTTATATATTTCCAATGCTAGAGACTCATTAATTTTGTAAGGAACTATGGTCCTACTGAACATTTTTTGGAACCTAGCATTGAAATATCTTATGGGATAATTTTCATCCCTTTTCATTGTGTTTAAATACTAGTATAAGACACAAGGATTAATGATTTTACCAAACTAGTCAATAAAAACATTGTTAAAATCAACCCAACTAGTAATGTAATTTTTAGGGAGGTTTAAAAACCATTAATATGTAGCATATTTAAAAGTGAAATAAAGTATTCTACATGCTACATCTTCATGAGTCACATTCAACAATATTAATGTAACTTTGAAACTCTTAATGTGTTCCTTAGCCATTATAATGCCACTAGGACTAAATATTGGCAAATACTTTTTAGGATTATGAGGAAGTTCATGTACCACACTAGGCACATTGATTAAAGAATGACCTAGCCAAGCCATACCTTGATAGGGATCAAACAGAAGAGAACTTTGAATTGGTGAATATGGAAAAGACATTGAAATTTTGTGCTTACCTTTATCCTATCTAGTTCTCCTATGAACTTCTAATAAAAGTAGAGGTTCTCTAGTTTTTGAACGTGACCTTATCCTAATCCTTGGTAAGTCCAACTTGTAAGATTTGAATCCTATTTGAAATATGATGCATCAGTCTTATCATTATAGGAAACAATCATTATATTTGCACATTAATAAAATTTGACAAAGATTTATATAAATGATGACAAAGGAAATCAAACTTTAACTAATATAGATCAAATATGTATCCAAATACATAAGTAATATCGATATTTACATGTTTAAGCTTGAATAAACTCAAATTAGTGAATGATCTATTGGTATTTGATCAAAATAGCTATTACTAACCTCAAACCTATTAAATTAACAAAGCCTAAGCCATCTTTACCAAAATTAAGCATATACCTCCAAAGAACATCAATCTTTGTCTAAAAGAAGCACAAAGATGGGTCAAAGATTGCAAATATCAATGAAATTTACACAATTGGACAAATATTGACACACTTGTGCAAAGGTTACACTAATCATTGAGAAAAATACACCAAAACCAAGAAAGATACCATAAATTTACAAAGAGACCCTCCTTCTAGCACCATCGAAACTTACCCTATTGATGAATAAATATGTATCACAAGGTGATCACATTGTTTAAGAAACACTTCTCATTTTATAATTCTAAGAGTTTAGTGCAGGAGTTGTAGGTTGTGATAATCCTATTATCTATTGATGGAATAGAGGCATAGAAAGTAGACTATTTCACAATATTTATAATATTTGGTGGTTGGGAGCCACCATGGCCTATAATTATTTATAAATATAATGAAATATATACTAATTTAAGTGAATTATGCTCAAATATAAGCCTAAAACTAAACTAAAATGGATATTCACAATGAGGCTTAGTCTACGTGAATTGGTTAAAAAGAAGCAAAAGGGTAGGGCAGAGAGAAAATATATTGTTGATCTTTACTCCATATATCATGACAAAGTTCAAATCTCATCCAAGCATGTACTTAACCAATGTATGACATGAAATAGTGTAATCTCAAATCATATCAAACATTAGATGAACATCTAAAGAATGTGGGAAATAATGAAAATAATAACCAAGTTTACTTTAAAGATTTACCCCTATTAACAGATAACATATGTACATCTACAAATATAGAGCAAATAAAATGAATCAAACTAGAGAACCTTCAATTAAGATAGCATTGGCATAAGTTAAAAATTATGCATTCAAAGGTACACACAAAGAGTCTACAATAACTATTCAAATCTAGAATTCAGAACAAACAAGTGAGAGAGAAATATAACATTTCATGCAAACAAAATGAGAAAATCTTTTCAAATTTCCCTTCTTGTATTAGTTGCTCAAAAATTTACACAAGTTTTGGTTCAAAAATCCCTCTCCTCTTACAATTGAAAATGTTATTTTTATAAGATGCAATGAAGCATATCAATCAGTCTCAACCAATTAAAAATGTACAAGTATAGGGACAATTGTCCTTTCCATTAATGCTCTAGAAATACACTAGTCTTTCTCAATGGACCAATCTATAGGCAATGTGTTTTACAAGTAACACATGTCTTTAAAAAAAATATTCCACTTTCAAAATGGATAATATTTAGCTATAGGAAGGATATTCCTAAGTCCCTTAACCTTCGGGAACCCTATGTTGTGGCAAGACTTTGTGGTTCTTTGATGCTCTTGGCATTCAATAATCCTCTTCTCTTTTGTTTAGGATTAGGTACATCACCCTATTATTGTATAGCCTATATTTTGTTTGGTTCTTGCTTCTTAGTATCTGAGGTCAAAATATAATTCTATTTTCCCTTAGGAAACACTCCTTTGAATTTCCATGGCTTATTAGACTGCTCACTAGTACACTCTAGATCAAATTACCATTACACAAAAAACAATTCAACCTCCTCAGCTCAAGTATAACATTCACAAGGCCTGATTGAGGTTCTTGTACTTTTCTAGGGTAATTTTGAAGGTTTTAATAGTGTTCCAATGGTGGAAACTAGTTCAAACATTATGAGCTTAGATCTCTACCTTTGCATTACTAAGTTTACAAGGTCTCCAATTTGGCACATTACACCCATGTGGTTATGATGTGGCATCTCCATGGTGTCTCCATGGCATCATGTTTATCACTATACAAAATATGACCATTCCATTGAAAAAATATCTTTGATCTTGCACCATCTACTTTATTTGCAAAAATAACACGGTCTATATATCTTTAGACAATTTGGATCCAAGTAGTTATCTTAAAATTGACATCCACATGCCCATCATTTGATGTTTGCATGAACGTCTTTTATGGGTGCATGACCATCAATTTTAGACTCATCTTTAGAACTTTTTATTATCTTAAAATTGACATCCTCATGACCATTATTTGACATCCATGTGAATGTCTTTGACAGGCATGTGGCTATCAATTTTAAACATGTCCTATAGACTATTTGATATCTTAAATTTGATGTCCTCGTAACTATTATTTGACATCCACGTGAACATCTTTGATGGGTGCATAATTGTCAATTTTAAACATGTCCTTAGGAACATATTTGCTATCTTAAATTTTACATCCTCATGACTATCATTTGATGTCCACGTGAATGTATTTTATGGGAGCATGACCATCAATTGTAAACACATCCTCATGACTATTTGATAAGCTTGCCACTTGTTATTTTCTAGTTTTCTCTGCACTCTATCAATTTTTCTAGAAAATGTCTTTTCACCATGTGGCAGTCTCATAAGCCTTTAGAGCTTCATTGAAAAGTCTTACTTCATCTTGCTCCATTGGATTGAATTATTTAATAAAACTTAGGTCATTGATCTTACATTGATGTAAAAGGTTTATTTCAGGCTTAGTCGTAAAGTTTATGGACTATGGTTTTGATTTCATGTTAATAAAAATGAATTAAAACCTTAGGCTAGGAGTATTTAAACTAAGTTCCAAGACATAACAAAGGGGACCCCATGAATAATATAAGGACCTAGCATAAGGTTATAACCTAAGGTTTCATTGTATAAATAAATATGATGAATCTTTAGGATAAGGCCTTAAGCCAAGTTAGAACATAGTAAAAAGGGACCATATGTTCATGGGACATAAAGGGACCAAGCATAAGATTTTAGACTAAGGTTTGGTCATGTTGATAAACATGACTAAACCTTAGGGTAAAATTATGCTAAGTCTATGGAACTTATAATTTTTCTCATGCAAATTTGAATTTAATTAGAAGGGACCTAGCTCAAAACATTAGATTAGGGTTTTAAATCATGGTTTAAAATAGATCTATTTAATTTTAGACCAAATTATAATAAAAGGTCCATTTTAACATTTGAAGAACCAAACCCTAATCATGTTGATTCTTAAATGAGATTTCATTAATCTCACAACACAAGCAATTAGTTTAGCACATTGGAAGGGGTAAAGCTATGATCATCTGAAAATATATCCATTAGTCCACATGAGATTGGTTCCTGGAAACAATAAGAAATATTAAAGTTAGGGCTTAGGGTACATTTAAAGTTTAATTCAAAGTCTTAGATTAAAGTTTCCATGTAAATAAAGCCTTTTAATCTAAATTCTTGAGTTAGGTCTAAAACATATTAAAGTGACCTCATGAATAATAAGAGACATGTTATAATGTTTAAGCATAAGTCTATGTCTCAATAAAAGGGACCCTGTGCTTTGTTTCTCAGTTTGATCTTGCATTGTT
Organism: Torreya grandis; assembly: GCA_037957365.1. Classification (NCBI taxonomy): domain Eukaryota; kingdom Viridiplantae; phylum Streptophyta; class Pinopsida; order Cupressales; family Taxaceae; genus Torreya; species Torreya grandis. Next base: position 2,195,893 of record JARHVA010000338.1, on the reverse strand, counting down.
AGATCTTATTTGAAAAAGCATGCTCTGCTAGATCATGATCCATGGGGTTGAGTGATATTGGCTCTTATCTGCATTAAGCCTTCATCTCATGCCACTTGGTAATTCTATAAGGCTTTTGGGCTTTGATTTGTTGATTTTTTTATAGGGTATTTGGGTTCCTTACATAGGGAAATTGTTTTGGACCTTTTGTCTGGGTAAATTGTTCTAAAGACCAATTTCATTAGAAAAAATATCTGAAGAAAGTATCCTATGGTGTTTATTTCCTCGAGCAAAATGCTTGGGATAAAAAGTTTGAAGGAATTAGTTTAGGGCAAAAAGGGGGCTGAGGGGTATTTTTTATAGGGAAAAGTGCCCATGAAAAAAGCCTAAAGAGTCAATCTAAAAATACCAAAGGGTATTCTTTCAAGGAAATAGTCCCAATGCAAATTTATGAAGGTGTATTCTTTTGGGAAAATTATCCCAGACAAAATGTCTGACACATTTTCCCCAAAGACCAAATCTTTGCACAAAAGTTCTGAAGGATAATTTTTTATGAAATAGAAGTTCCAAAGGGTTGGAAATACAAAATCCAAAAAGAATCATTAAAATTGCATAAGTCCTAGAATAATTTGGATAGAATATCTAAAAAATAATCCCCAAAGACCAATTCATTTAGGACAAAAGTTCCAAAGGAAAAGAATGAAAAGATAAGTCTGAAAACATAAAACCCAATAATTAAGAACATATCAAAGGGACTTTGTGTGTAGCTTAGACCACGCAAATAATAAATAAGATGAAAGGGGGCTTAGGACATAAAGGGGTCCAAGCATGGATTTTTATACTAAGGTTTGGCCATGTTAATAAACATGACTAAGCCTATAGCATATTTAAAGTGTTCCCACGTAAAATTTAAA